>JANAVB010045017.1:2756591-3506424 GCA_029216955.1 Iris pallida
CATCGCCGGCGACGTGCGGCGGCGCGCACTCGGTGGGGGTGCGCCATGTCGGGGTGGTGGCGCTCGTGATTAGGGTTAGAGGTTTTCGTGAATCCCTCTGTTATATACGAACAATGCGGGTTTGGCTGTCCTCTACGTGGGGAAGAGCTATAGGCTCGGGCTGGCATTTATGCTGGGCTCGGTTTCTTTGGGCTGAGGGAGAAAGTTGCTCGGCCTGGGAGGTTGCTGCTCGGGAGAGTTGGACTGGGGTCAGGGCCTTGGTTGGGCCTTGGTTGGCTTAGTTTGTTTTATTTTCTTTTCTTATTCTTCTTTTCCCATTTCTTTTAATACTTCTTTTTATTTATATCTTTTGTATAATATATATATATATATATATATATATATATATATTTTTTTTTTTTTTTTTTTTTTTTTATTTTTTTATATATATATATATAATATATATATATATATATATATATATATATATATATATATATATATATATATATATATATATGTATATGCACAAACATATATTATTCTACAAAATTTCTAATTAGCATCTTAATGCTATATATATAGATACACTTATCTAAATTAATAACCAAGGATTTATTTACTGCATAAATAATACCCTTCATATTAATTATAAACATAAAATCAATAAAATATAAACCAAGAGTGGTTTTGGTGAACCTAACCCGCATACCTTTTATTTGGCTGAGACAATCATATAATTTTCGTAAAACACTATTTAATAATATTAATACCCATAGTCTACCTATAACAAATATTTAGAAAATATTTGCCAATTCCTAAAAATATATACAAATTATTTGCATATATCAAACAAGTGTACAAGACCGTATTTGGTCCCACTACATGCCTACATGGGCTTGGATTTGACTTGGGCCCAATCTGGACAGGTTCGGTACAACCGGGTTTCCCTAGAACTCAATAATATAATTAAATAATAAATAAAATCTTCGGTACGGTTTACGTTGCAACTTGGCCTGGTTTTCCTAATTAGGACACTCATATGGCCCTGCATTCCCCTACCATGGCTAAACACCAGTCAAAGCACGCTACTGCACTATCCGTGCCATGATTCCTAGTCGTCTGGTACTTCAAAACTCAACCATGGCTAAAATCATCTACCGTAATAATTAACTAAATAAACATTTATAAAATTCTAAAATTACTACTTTAATCAAAAAATATTTCGAGAAAATTCTCCGGGAAGGGAAGCTACAAATCTACCCACCTTAAAATAATTTCGTCCTCGAAATTCCAATTCATGACTATTCCTTAAAATTCAAGTCTACTATTACCTTAATCCCCTCAATTTTAATCTCTCAAAATATTTTGTAAAATTCTTTAGTCATCTCATCACTCCGAATACTTGAGAACTTCTACCCTCCTTTGGTCACACTACTCCTCAAAATACGGTCACTAAAGTCTTATGTTCTTCCAACTAGTTGCTAATAATTCTACCAACAGGTATCTAGGGCTTGTGGCATCTATACTCCCTAATATCTATAAACAACCCAACTCAATAATCATGCAATATTATACTATAATTTAAGAAATTCTGATGGTTCCTAGATAGCACGATCGTTCGTCACTTCGAAATAAAAAGGGACGAGAATCAATGGTATGGAAAGCAAGGAAGTATAATCGAGAGCAAATATGGAGTTTTCAAGGACGTAGAGAATTTCTAGGAGAATTTTCAAAGCAGAGTGGATTGAGATTTCTAAGGTCTAGTCAAGGTTGCAGGCTCGTACCAGTACAGTTACGTAACCGGTACGATATGCTCTGACCTGCATGGGCCACCACAAAAACTTGTCACGACCCGCACCCGCTTTTCGGACGTGAGCTCGTGAGCAGGCCAGCTACGTATCGAACGGACTCCAGCTCGACTCGAATACGTATAAGCTGTCAAGGCTATGGTATACTGCCAAATCATGGCAAACAAATCTATATCTCAATCCACAATAAGAATATGAAACATGAATGAACACTATGGGTCATGGTCTGCAGCCCATTAGCATATTGTCCGATTAGACTCTAAGAATGATACGAGTCTATAAAATAAGCAAGAAATATCATGGTACTGAATATAAAGCACGAGAAGATAATAAAAATATCACAAGCAAATACCTGTATCATACATCGCAATCCTCTACCATCCTGCTTTGCTAACTAACTCCATGCAATCGCTAAACCTGAAGAGATCATCAGGTCCTCAGAGGACTAGCAAGATACATAATATACAAGCCAACATGTAATAGTAAAAAGAAGCAAGAAACAATCAAGGATATCCAACGAGACAAAATGAACCAAGACACAAGATCTAAACACGAGGATCCTAAGACACTGACATGCCATACTAGAAATGGCTGGCTATAAACTGTAGTCAAGGCAAGTACTCACAATCTATAGTATCTCAATCGCTGTCAAGGCAAGTACACACAACCAAGACGGTAGCCAATCCTAGTATAAAATCCTATAGACCGTAGTCAAGGTAAGTACTCACAATCTATAGAATGTCAAGGTCAAATCCCACTCAAGTCATGTCAAGTCAAGTCAAGTCAAGTTAAGTTATAATCAAGTCAAGGAAATCGTGGTGTGGGACTAGACGACTCTATCAAGTAATACTTATGAGACTAACATAGTGTAACAGATAGAAATGTCATAACAGAAGGAACAAGAATGTACAGACAACTAGAATCATGTAAAGTGAAACTATAACAGAAAAAGTGCACTAGACATGAAATAAAGTAATCACGAATGTAAGAAAAGAACCACAGCGAGATGATGAACATACAGATAAATTATACTGTACAAGTTGGCAAGGTATACTTGCCTGGGGGTTGCACGAAGAACCAACAATGTATCGCCAATCACAAATCAGAAAGTCCAAGTCATCACAACTGTCTCCGAAAGCTAAAATAAACGTTACCAACATTCTCAGAATAGTCAAATTAGCTAGGATTGCCTGTCCTTAAGTCCAATTCTGGACACAGGAGCAAAACGGTAATTTTGGGCAAAAACGATGTCCGCCGTTGGACCCGCTTTGCACAGAAAAGCATACCAGAGTCAATGATCTCTAAAGTCATCAAACTACATGTCTACGGATCCGATTTTCCGATACGAACCCAACCGTATGTCCAAAGTTGGATTTCGGCGGGCCGTGCACAAAATCGCCCGTTGAGTGGAACCGTGGGGCCCACAAAACGGTAATTTTATCAACTGTCTCAGAATCGGACCAAACTTGGCATACAGGAACAGAAAAACGATACGGTCCTATTAGCATAAGTTTCGTCTCGATCTGACGAGCGTGTACAAAGTAATTGGAGAATTTACAAAGTGCACGATAGGTGAATTTTGACGGATACGTATCAAATTTGTCGCGCACACGCGACCAATTTGAATTCCGTCAAAGACCACACGACCACGAAGCCGTTACGCAGCTTTCGATGCCTTCGGTTCGCGACCACGTCGCCCGAAATAGCGGGACGTACGTCGTGTGGATGATTTTTCAAGTTTTGAAAATAGGTTTTCGTCAAAGTTCGGGATCCGATTTCTCGGCGCACAGTTATCAAAATTGATTTCTGTAAGAAGGGTTTTCTAGCCCTATATGTTGTCTAAATTACTCTTTAATTAGTTTTTGAAAACTGTCAGTAGGTTGGCTGTGAGTGGCCTTCCAAGATGGGGTATGAACTGTCCTGTTTTACTATTTACGAAACAGTTTTTTCGTCGATCTTCGGGTTCCGATTCCTTCGCACATGATGCGATTTAATTTAATCGATCTAAAGGTTACCGAAGTGGGTAGAATTGTAATCATACCAGAGCAGACGGCTCAAAGAATGATCGAGCGAGGAAACGGCAAACTCGCAGTGAAGTCAGCCCGTCGGCTTGCTGCTGCTATCACCTTCGCGTGTACGCGCGGCTGAGGGCCGGCACGTCGCCGACGATGTGCGGCGGCACGCACTCGGTAGAGGTACGTTAGGTCGGGGTGGTGGTGTAGTGCCCCACTTCCGTTGGGGCAAAGCACTATGTAATAGGCTCGTGTCAAGTTAGACATGGTCGGGAACATAGATGGCTAGTCTGACTCGGCGACGAGTTTGGTATACAAAAACCATGGCATCAATAAAATTGATTTGGATGAGTGATATAAGTACTGTTCCAACTAATAGATCGACTACTGTTGGAATAAGTCCTAGATGCGATAGGCGACGTCTTGGCGAAGGAACTCTAAAGAGAGCGACGCAACCCGTCCGCCATTGGTTTTATTGGTTTTCTTGGCTTTCTGAATGATTTGTTGCGTGGATTTGATAGTGTGCTTTTGCGTCGATTTCTGAATGCGTCTTTGGGAATTTCGAAGGAAGGATTGAAGAAAGGGTTCTAATTCGATGCTCGTGCCATTGTAGGAGTTCGTGTAACTGACGCTTGATCGTCGTGAAGCGTTCTCCTACTCTCGGCGCAATCTCCTTAGGTGGGTGGTTCTTCGGCCCCTTCTTTTCTACTCCTTCCCGCTAACTAAATTCTTAAAGTTTAACGTTCAAATCGATGATGCTAACGGGATGTATGCTTGCCACTAAGATCAAGATCTCAGGATAATATATCAACCTAGAGAAGTTAACTCTGAATCGATAGGTTCACACTAAGTAGAGAAAAGATAAAGTTCTAAGAAAGAGATAGAATATATTTCATGCCATGCAAAACACAACTATGAAAACCTTGGTGGCGGTACATCATGCCTCGGAGAATTTGGTGCCTACGGGATGCTAAATCAGAACGTACGGTTTCGGGGGAAAGGACCCTTGCACGAGTAGGAACGACTATGTGATTTGATAATGGTTACGCTATGCATTTACTTCATACATATTAAACTGTTCATACATTCGCATGGTCAAGGATGACTTGTGCACAAGGTGAGCTTTCCTCGAGACGGTACCCGGGGCCCTGGGACCGAATCGGCCTAGGAGAAAATTATGGAAATCGTGCTTCGGCGCGAGGCATTGTGAGACCTCCAGTTAGGCTCGCTACCTGGACTGGAGGGCGCGTCGCAAGACTACGTAATCGTCCTTCATGGTGTCGATATCACCAATGACCGCATATAGGATAGACTGCATGCTCACCTATTGTCTTGTGCAGGTGGTAAGTATCATGTATATTTTGTGCAGGAAAGGAGCACGGCCGTGGTAAGAATGCCTTTAAATTGGTTATGTGTTATCGTTTAAAATGTGCCTTCGATACGAACTGCAATTCATATAGTTCTAAATAGAAAGATCACTTCGTATGCTAGAATTCTTAATAAGCAGTATCGGTTTAGACGAGTGGGTTCGTCCCATCCACTAGCAAGTGTGCTAACCCCCAACTCCCCAGGTAACGAGCGCGCTGTGGGAGCTCGAGACTAGACCGGAAGCTGAAGAACGGGAGGCGGCACGAAGCTCTCCTATTTTGAAGTATTTCGAAGCCCAACTCAGATCGAAGGCTTTGTTTAAATGTATAAAGGGGCGTGAATGTATGGAACGACAAGGATTATTTCAGGGCAAGCTTGTCGAGAGTTTTTCTTTTGTGTTTCAAAGATGTAGCCGCAACGAAATATGTAATGTAAAAATGACCTTGCACATACTTTGCAAGCTTATGAATGAAAAGCTAAATTTCTTCCTATGCTACGTCTTCAACTCTCTGCACTGTTTAATTTCAACGCGTCAAGTCAAAAAGGGAATTTCCAATTGCACATCCTTGCCTTATGCAAGTCTATTAAAGACTTGCACGGCATCACGTCCCGACCCGTGGGGATCGATTTATATCGAGTCAAGGCGATGGCGACCGATTCGGCGAGTCGGGGCGTGACAAGTTAGTATCAGAGCACGGTTCACACCTCGGACCTTTCAAAATACTTTCTTTTAGATGATGCCGTTGCAATTTTTCAAAAAAGTATGCTTTTCGACATATGCGGCCTGAAATAATCGTTCCATACATATAAGCCCGTAGATATTTTGAGAATACTAACGGGTTTGCTCAATTTTGTAGGTATGTCGGAAGGACTGGGTGTCCCTGCTGTTAACGCCATATTGATTAGCACGGATAGCACCGAAGGCGCGACGCCTAGCGAATCTGCCATGGAGCGACTACTACACCTCATGGAACTCCAACAACGCCAGTCAGAGACGCATCAACGATAGCTGCAGGAACAGATCCAGTCCCAAGTCAGCGCCCAACAAAAGCAAATGGAGGCCCTGACCCGAATCGTGAGCACCATAGCGACGCAACAGAACTCGACGACCGTCATGTCCGAGGAAGAAGTGCAACCCGTAAAGACAAAATATGTGTCTTCCTCCTCCCTGCTCAAGATGACCAAGTTCAAGAAAATAAACCCGCCTGAATTCAACGGTCGAGCAGAGCCTGACAAAGTCATGGGGTGGCTAGTGAAGATTGAGAGTCTGTTCACTCTCCTCAACATCAAGGGGTCCAAAAAAGTCGGGTGCGCAGCGTTGTAGCTCAACTTGAGGGCCTACGATTGGTGGGAGGCGAAGAAACAGGAACTCAACGAGGCCAACCCCAATGCCAAGATCTCATGGGAGATGTTCAAACTGGCCTTCCTCGAGCAATACATCCCTCGTGCCCTTCGTCGACAAAAGGAAAAGGAATTCATGTCCTTGAAGCAAGGAAACTTGTCCGTTGAAGACTACGATGCGAAGTTCGCGAAGCTTGCGAAGTTTGTCGGGGCCTTTCTGCCGAACACGGAGGCATGGTACGAGCGCTTCCAGCAAGGCCTGAATGAGGATTTGCGTCGGGATGTCATGAACCAGAGATGCCAGACGTACAAGGAATCATATAACGCCGCCCTTGATAGTGAACGGATCTTCGGTCGAGCATCGCAGAAGGGCGGATCAAGCATCCGTAACAACTTTAACAAGCGTCCTCACGACATGGGAGGATCTGGTGCGCCAAAGCGCCAGAACACGTCCGAGTATCGGGGGCCTCACCCAGGCGTACGGTGCCATCGCTGCGACAAGATGGGACATCTGTCGGTCGATTGCCGAGGGGGATGCTTCAAGTGTGGCCAGCTAGGTCACAAGGCAGTAGATTGTCGTATGGAAAGGGCGAACCAACATCCACCAAGGGACGTCCAGAACCAGAACAGGGCGCCTCCCGTCCATGGCGCAAACGCGGTGCCCGTGAACCCACAAAATCGCCAAGGGGCACAAGGTCGAGTCTACGCACTGACTCGGGATGAAGCCTATGCGTCCGACACTGTCATGACAGGTATACTACTCTATAAAAATATGCCTGCTAGAGTATTGTTCGATTCGGGTGCTACGCATAGTTTCATATCTGCCGACTTTGTAAAAGAGAATCAACTACCTATGCAACTTTTAGATATGAATCTTAGCGTTAGCACTCCATCGGGAGTAGATATGTCTGCCACTCAAATTTGTAGGGATGGTTACATATGCATCGGAGGGAGGAATCTATCCTTGTAAGTTATCGTCCTCAACGTCAAGGAGTACGATATAATCCTCGACATGGATTGGTTGGGTGCATGCCACGCAACGATCGAGTGCACGGAGAAGAGAGTTGTGTTCCACCTTCCCGACGAAACCGAGTTCTCCTATTCGTGTGGAGCAGCATCAAAGTCGACAATGATGATATCGACGATTTCGGCTAGGCATATGTTACATTCTGGGTGCAGCGGCTACCTAGCATCAGTTCGAGACACGAGAACGGAGATTACAAGCACGACCCAGACCGAAGTCGTGGCAGAATTTCCTGATGTGTTCCCAGACGAGTTGCTAGGGATACCGCCGGACCGAGAGATAAAATTCAGCATCGACACCTTCCCGGACACCCGACCGATATCCAAAGCACCTTATCCAATGGCGCCGACAGAGCTGAAGGAACTGAAAGCATAACTACAAGAGTTACTAGATCACGGATATATTCGCCCTAGTGTCTCCCCATGGGGTGCCTCCGTGTTGTTTATGAGAAAGAAGGATGAATCGATGCGGCTGTGCATCGATTATCGGGAACTCAACAAAGCTACGGTACGAAACAAGTACCCGTTACCGAGGATAGACGATTTGTTTGACCAGCTGCAAGGGGCGACAGTATTTTCCAAGATTGATCTTCGCTCAGGCTATCATCAATTGAAGATCAAGTCCGAGGACGTGCCGAAGTCTGCCTTTCGAACTCGATATGGTCACTACGAATTTCTGGTCATGTCTTTTGGCTTGACCAACGCTCCTGCCGCGTTCATGGATCTAATGAACCGGGTGTTCCGACCATTCATAGACAAAATTGTCGTCGTATTCATCGATGACATCCTTATATATTCAAAGAGCAAGGACGAGCACGTGGAACACTTGAAGACGGTGCTACAGACTCTGCGTGAACACCAACTCTATGCCAAGCTAAGCAAGTGCGAGTTTTGGATGAACAGTGTGACGTTCCTTGGGCACGTTGTCTCAGCTGAAGGCGTCACGGTGGACCCAAAGAAGATTGAAGCAATAGTCGAATGGAAGCGGCCTACCTCTGCATGCGACATCCGAAGTTTCCTCGGCTTGGCGGGCTACTACCATAGATTCGTTAAAGATTTTGTCAAAATTGCGTCGCCTCTGACTCGCCTCACCCAGAAGGGAGTCGCGTTCGAGTGGAACGACGCCTGCGAATCGAGCTTACAAGAGTTGAAGAAACGGCTCATCTCAGCGCCGATCCTTGCACTTCCAGACGGGCCGGAAGGATTTCAAATATTCAGCAATGCATCGCAGACGGGTTTGGGATGCGTGCTTATGCAAAAGGATAAGGTGATTTTGTTTGCTTTGAGACAATTGAAGCAACACGAGAAGAATTATTCTACGCATGATCTAGAGTTAGCGGCCATTGTGTTCGCGTTGAAGCTATGGCGGCACTATCTTTATGGTGTAGCTTGCAGAATCTATACGGACCATAAGAGCCTCAAGTACATCTTCACTCAACGGGACCTGAACTTACGGCAGTGGCGTTGGCTCGAACTCATTAAAGACTATGATTTGACTATCGAGTACACGCCGGGTAAGGGTAACGTCGTAGCGAACGCTCTGAGTAGAATGTTTGCAGGGTGCTTATCTATCAACCGTAACATACAGCGAGACTTGGCAAAGATGGGTATCGAACTCCGAATCCGTTACCGTGGAGCACGATTGGCCCAATTACACCTTGAGTCGAGCTTGCACAACAAAATAAAGACCGCACAGGAGGACGACCCATTCCTGAATAAGATGTGCGAGCTGATTTCGATGGGAAAGGCGACCGACTTTGCGGTGGACGAGGGCGGAATGACGCGGATGAAGGGGAGGATATGCGTGTCGGACCATACTGAACTTAAAAAGGAGATTCTGACGGAGGTCCATTATGTGAAGTACTCGTTGCACCCTGGGAGTACCAAAATGTATAAGGACCTGCGTATGACCTTTTGGTGGCACGGCATGAAGAAAGACGTAGCAACGTTTGTGTCACAGTGCATGGCTTGTCAACGGGTGAAGGCCGAGCATCAAAGACCAGGCGGGGAGCTACAGAACCTCGACATTCCAGTATGGAAGTGGAACGACATCTCTATGGATTTCATCATGGGCCTTCCGAAGACATAGCGGGGGAATGATGCGATTTGGGTCATTGTCGATCGTTTGACCAAATCCGCTCATTTTATCGCTATTAAAGCATCATGGAGCGTCGATCGGTTAGCTCAGATTTATCTCGACGAGATCGTCAGACTGCACGGGGTACCTGCCATAATTATTTCGGACAGAGACGGGCGATTCTTATCACATTTCTGGACGAGTCTACAGGCGGCGCTGGGCACTAAGTTGAACCTTAGCTCCGTGTACCACCTGCAAACCGATGGCCAGACAGAAAGAGTGAATCAGATCCTGGAGGATATGCTACGTCTGTGCGCGATAGATTTGAAGACTAGTTGGGACACGCACTTGCCACTCACGGAATTCGCATACAACAACAGTTATCAATCGAGCATCCAAATGGCTCCATATGAGGTGCTTTACGGAAGGAAGTGCCGATCTTCGATTTGCTGGGACAAAGTCGGGGAGCGACAGGTGCTCGGGCCAGAACTAGTCGAACAAGCCGTCGAGAAGGTCTGCATGATTCGAGATAGGCTCCGTATTGCTCAGAGTCGACAAAAGAGTTATGCAGATACTCGTCGACGACCGTTAGAGTTTTTGGTTGGGGACCATGTGTTTCTGAAGGTGACGTCGATGCGGGGTGTCATGCGATTCAGGGTAAAAGGCAAGCTGAGTCCAAGATTCGTAGGGCCCTTCGAGATCCTCGAAAGAGTGGCGACCGTTGCTTACCGGATCGCGCTACCTCCTGCACTGGCCGAAGTGCACGACGTCTTCCATGTCTTCCAACTTCGGAAGTATGTGCATGACCCAAGTCATGTGGTTAGTTTCGATCAGTTGGAGCTACGCGCCGATCTATCATACTCGGAGGAGCTCGTGCAAATTTTGGACCATAAAGAAAAGATCCTGCGGAGCCGATCGATGTCCTTGGTTCGCGTACTCTAGCGCAACCATTCCGTCGAGGAGTCGACGTGGGAACTAGAGGCGGAGATGAAGGAGAAGTACCCTTCACTTTTCGCCGACGAAGGTCAGACCCTTGTTCTTAAGTTTCGGGACGAAACTTTTTCTTCGTGGTATATTATGTAGTGCCCCGCTTCCGTTGGAGCGAAGTACTATGTAATAGGCTCGTGCCAAGTTAGACATGGTCGGGAACATAGATGGCTAGTCTGACTCGGCGACGAGTTTGGTATACAAAAACCATGGCATCAATAAAATTGATTTGGACGAGCGATATGAGTACCGTTCCAACTAATGGATCGACTACTGTTGGAATAAGTCCTAGATGCGGTAGGCGGCGTCTTGGCGAAGGAACTCTAAAGAGAGCGATGCAACCCGTCCGCCGTTGGTTTTATTGGTTTTCTTGGCTTTCTGAACGATTTGTTACGTGGATTTGATAGTGTGCTTTCGCGTCGATTTCTGAATGCGTCTTTGGGAATTTCGAAGGAAGGATTGAAGGAAGGGTTCTAATTCGATGCTCGTGCCATTGCAGGAGTTCGTGTAACTGACGCTTGACCGTCGTGAAGCGTTCTCCTACTCTCGACGCAATCTCCTTAGGTGGGTGGTTCTTCGGCCCCTTATTTTCTACTCCTTCCCGCCAACTAAATTCTTAAAGTTCAACGTTCAAATCGATGATGCTAACGGGATGTATGCTTGCCACTAAGATCAAGAGCTCGGGATAATATATCAACCTAGAGAAGTTAACTCTGAATCGATAGGTTCACACTAAGTAGAGAAAAGATAAAGTTCTAAGAAAGAGATAGAATATATTTCATGCCATACAAAACACAACTATAAAAACCTTGGTGGCGGTACATCATGCCTCGGAGAATTTGGTGCCTACGGGATGCTAAATCAGAACGTACGGTTTCGGGGGAAAGGACCCTTACACGAGTAGGAACGACTATGTGATTTGATAATGGTTACGCTATGCATTTTACTTCATACATATTAAACTGTTCATATATTCGCATGGTCAAGGACGACTTATGCACAAGGTGAGCTTTCCTCGAGACGGTACCGGGGCCCTGGGACCGAATCGGCCTAGGAGGAAATTATGGAAATCGTGCTTCGGCGCGAGGCATTACGAGACCTCCAGTTAGGCTCGCTACCTTGACTGAAGGGCGCGTCGCAAGGCTACGTAATCGTCCTTCATGGTGTCGATATCACCAATGACCGCATATAGGATAGACTGCATGCTCACCTATTGTCTTGTACAGGTGGTAAGTATTATGTATATTTTGTGCAGGAAAGGAGCACGGCCGTGGTAAGAATGCCTTTAAATTGGTTATGTGTTATCGTTTAAAATGTGCCTTCGATATGAACTGCAATTTATATAGTTCTAAATAGAAAGATCACTTCGTATGCTAGAATCCTTAATAAGCAGTGTCGGTTTAGACGAGTGGGTTCGTCCCATCCACTAGCAAGTGTGCAAACCCCCAACTCCCCAGGTAACGAGCGCGCTGCGGGAGCTCGAGACTAGACCGGAAGCTGAAGAACCGGAGGCGGCACGAAGCTCTCCTATTTTGAAGTATTTTGAAGCCCAACTCAGATCGAAGGCTTTGTTCAAATGTATAAAGGGGCGTGAATGTATGGAACGATAAGGATTATTTCAGGGCAAGCTTGTCGAGAGTTTTTTTTTGTGTTTCAAAGATGTAGCCGCAATGGCATATGTAATATAAAAATGACCTTGCACATATTTTGCAAGCTTATGAATGAAAAGTTAAATTTCTTCCTATGCTATGTCTTCAACTCTCTGCACTGTTTAATTTCAATGCGTCAAGTCAAAAAGGAAATTTCCAATTGCACATCCTTGCCTTGTGCAAGTCCATTAAAGACTTGCACGGCATCACGTCCCGACCCGTGGGGATCGATTTATATCGAGTCAAGGCGATGGCGACCGATTCGGCGAGTCGGGGCGTGACAGGTGGCGCTCGTGATTAGGGTTAGATGGTTTTCGTGAATCCCTCTGTTATATACGAACAGTGCGGGTTTGGCTGTCCTCTGCATAGGGAAGAGCTATAGGCTCGGGCTGGCATTTATGCTGGGCTCGATTTCTTTGGGCTGAGGAAGAAAGTTGCTCGGCCTGGGAGGTTGCTGCTCGGGAGAGTTGGGCTGGGGTTAGGGCCTTGGTCGGGCCTTGGTTGGCTTAGTTTGTTTCATTTTCTTTTCTTATTCTTCTTTTCCTATTTCTTTTAATACTTCTTTTTATTTATATCTTTTGTATATAATATATATATATATATATATATATATATATATATATATATATATATATATATATATATATATATATATATATATATATATGCACAAACATATATTATTCTACAAAATTTCTAATTAGCATCTTAATGCTATATATAGATACACTTATCTAAATTAATAACCAAGGGTTTATTTACTGCATAAATAATACCCTTCATATTAATTATAAACATAAAATCAATAAAATATAAACCAAGAGTGGTTTTGGTGAACCTAACCCGCATACCCTTTATTTGGCTTAGACAATCATATAATTTTTGTAAAACACTATTTAATAATATTAATACCCATAGTCTACCTATAACAAATATTTAGAAAATATTTGCCAATTCCTAAAAATATATACAAAATATTTGCATATATCAAACATGTGTACAAGACCGTATTTGGTCCCACTACATGCCTACATGGGCTTGGATTTGACTTGGGCCCAATCTGGACAGGTTCGGTACAACCGGGTTTCCCTAGAACTCAATAATATAATTAAATAATAAATAAAATCTTCGGTACGGTTTACGTTGCAACTTGGTCTGGTTTTCCTAATTAGGACACTCATATGGCCCTGCATTCCCCTACCATGGCTAAACACCAGTCAAAGCACGCTACTGCACTATCCGTGCCATGATTTCTAGTCGTCTGGTACTTCAAAACTCAACCATGGCTAAAATCATCTACCGTAATAATTAACTAAATAAACATTTATAAAATTCTAAAATCACTATTTTAATCAAAAAATATTTTGAGAAAATTCTCCAGGAAGGGAAGCTACATATGCCATGAAACTGATCCTAAGGCAATATTAGAAAGACAACAACTGATAGATGGTGCACGAAGCTAAATCGAACGTGTTTGGTAATGATAGCGAGCGGGCGAGCTAGGCTCCCCACGAGTGCATTCAGTGTACTGATAACCACCTAGACTGCTTGCAGGGTATGGGATAACCTCTTCTGGTGCGGAGTCTTCCCTCGAATGTGCTAAGACGCGGAGCTAACTCTGGAGCCTTACAGCGTGACAAAGGAACTGAAGCACCATATACACGACATAATGTATCGGAATATCGCCATGTATCATTCTTTGTTGTAAGCCTCTTGGTATGCCTTTTATGTTTCGAATAAGAGAGAGCTTGGGCGATTTATAATCTCAACATAGCGCCTCTTGTAATACTTCTTGAATAATCAATAAAGAGTTTATTTTCAACTTGTGTTCATTTACTTTTCGTCGTAATGGAGACACTTTGTACGACTCTGTGGCCTAGCTTCAATCGGCCGTTTCAGGACCTGGCCTTGTGCGAGAGCAACTTAGGCTCGTACGGCATTACGCCCAAACGAGAACATTCGCTCCTCCGGGAGTGGAACATGACAGATTGGTATCAGAGCACGGCTTTACGTCCTTGGACTTCATGTCAATTTTCTCAGTTTTGAAAGCTCTTCGTAAGTAAAAGAGTTGTACGCTCTCCCTCGTTGTCCCTTGGGATGTTCCATATAATAAGTCTAATATTTTCAAAAGATCGTATGCGTATTCAGCTAAATGGGATCGATATGCGAAGGCCTTTATACCGAACTATGTCAGACTTGAGTTGAAAGGAACCCATGCTAAAGTCAGCAAGTGGTGTACGTACCAGAATAACCTTACGCTGACTTTAGAGAATGAGTGCACGAGACCAGGGTATAGTTCGAACAGGATGGCTATGCACACAACTTTTTGACTAAGTTGTGCCGAGTATCGTGCACCTAGACCTTCTGGTGCGAGCGAGTTTGCAAGCGAGATTGAATATCGTTCGGACGAGAATAAGTTAGACATATAGTGTATATCGATAGAGATGCTATCGGACACCACTAAGATGAACACAGATAATGGTGTTTGGGTGTTGAGAATAGTTTGAACGGTTAATTACGTTGAGAAGTATGAATCAAAAATATAATTGCATGATGGACTACCGATAGAGATATACGATATGTAGATTATCGAGGCACCGCAAGAAATCATGTTGGAGTTTTGAGAAACAGATTAGAAAAATATATGAGCGAATAATGTGAACGTGATTGAAGACAAGATCGGATGACTAGATCCTTGAGTGGTGTATGCGATAGACTCGAAAAGGAATAAGAGTAAGTTTTGAATATTGGTCGAGTGGCTCGAACCCTGAGTGGTGTATGGATCGTCTCGAAAATTGTTCGAGCAAAATTGAGGATTTGGGGGTAGCAACAAGAATATCAGCAAGCGATGTGATCGTACAAAGCCTTAAATCGAGTAATACTTAGTTGGTTGTGATCTCGAGGGTCTCGAACGAGATGTCGTTCAGACAATTTCTGAATGTGTAGTGTGAATTAGAAAATGGTATTGAATAAGGATTTAGAAACGATGAAACAAATGGATGTCTTGGTCGAGGAAAGTTGGTGGACCTTACGTGCGATTTCGGATTTAGTCGAATGGGTTAAAACTTGAGTTGAGGTAAAATACTCGTAAATGAGATCGAAGAAAGCAAAATCGATCGATAGCGCGAACGGAGGAAAGTGCGCATAGGAACTTGATTGAGTAGGATGTCGTTAGGTAGAGTTTAGCTTGAATATGGATGTTGTGATTCGAATGAGTTGATACGACATTAACGCTTAGAAGATAGCACGATTGATACAATTTAAAGAATTTTGTGGTTCGATGATTTGCGTTGTACGATGAGGAATGGAACTTGAGTTTTGGACAAGCGATCTTCAATTAGTTCGGAAGATAGCACTCGTTTAAAATGCAAAAAACGAGTTATGCAAGGTGATTGTTATGTAAACATGACTTGATGAAATAAGAAAATGTCTGAGGATGGATGGATATATTACTTGGATGAAAACGAAAGTGTCTTGATTGTTTCGATGATAACCACAACGTTGACGTTCTTGTCCTGTGCGAGCGCAACCCCAGCCTCGCACATACGTCACATCAGATTAGGGAGATCATTCTGCGAGAGCGCTGGCATGGTGATTCATATCCAGTGGAGATGATCAAACTTGCTGGAGATCAGGGCATGGCAATTAGACTATGTTGACTTGTGGTTTGATGCAAAGATAAATTCGAGGATTGTTTGAACTTGTGATTAATAATAAAGTAAATTTGAGGATTGAGTAGATCCAATGTGCGTATCATGAATGAATTAGTCTAGACTCAAAGCAAGAGTTACGCCCCGATGAGGACGATTATCCTGCGGGAGCGTTGGCATGATGATTCATGTCCAACATAGATAATCGAACTTGCAGGAGATTGTGGCGTGACATATTGTTATGCTAGATGACCTTGTGACCGAATACATGAATTGTGTGAAACGACTTAGGGAATATGGTATAAGAATTATAGTTTAGTGACAAATCGTATCGTGGTATACTTGACTTGGATATGATGGATAGGTGGATTATATCGAACATGTTTGAAGAGATAGACTATGCGAATTACTAGTTTGGACGTGCGATATTAATATGTCGAGGATTTGGTTGAGCAAAACTTACCGTATGATGGCTTTGCTGAACGAACTCGGACCCCATGCGAAGAATATCTTGATGCGAATATGATGAATTGTCACGCCCCAGTTCCAAAATTACAGGAACTTGAGACGCGAGCATGCCAGCTATATAATCTAAGGTAAGTTCCTAATTTAATGGACTTATCCCTAGACATACTATGCTGTCAAGGGTGCTAAAGTATCTAATCATCTAAATCTCAATCCACAGTAATGAAGCGAATATTAAGAAATGAACATAATATATTAAAGGTGGCCACCCAGTAATATACATGTTTGAGCAAGCTCGTAAAAGGAGTAAGCTTGTAAATAATAGGCTACATAGCAACATGAATCAAATAAGGATAAAATGTATACATGAAAGAGTAAGTGAAATACCAGAGAACATATATATATATATACACCTGAAATCTCGGTGCATCACGCAGCACCTGCCCAACCACCCTGTACTAACTGCTCAACAAGTACATGGAGAGATCACTAGGTCTTCAGCGGGACATAGCAAGATACAAAAATATATGCCAGAATATGAACTGAATAAAATGAACAACCCGAATCATAACATGGTCCAATATCCAGTCATTAATCAGTAAACCATATCTCTGACCAATTCTGATCAATAGATGGCATACCAGCCTATGATAAGATACTGTCCCATGATACAGTCCGATATAGGTACACAAACTAACCATTCTATGTGAATGTATGTCGAAGACGACTTTGGAGCCTATGAGTAGGTGAATAAAGAATTTGATTCAAAATAGGGGCCGACGTCGGATCACTGATAGAACTGGGATTCCCAGGACCCCTAGTGTAAGCCCCTTGAGTTTTAGATTTTATTTTTAATTATTTTTAATTGTTTTATATGAATATTTTAAATTATTAAAGTTAATGATGACTATGTTAGTAGTTTACCGTAGCTTTGATTTTTGAAGCACAACAAATATTATTTTCTCAAATCCAGTTCCATATTTAAATTCTAGACTCTTCCACCTTCAGTTTGATATATCATGTCCCATCCAATTTTGCTTTTCAACATTCCTTTGACTTTGCGCAATTTCGGGCCAACTTAGGCCAATTTGAGCTGTTGACGTAATTTTAAGCCAACTTCTAATTTACTTTTGGGACTTGACATAGATTGAAACCGTATGACCCAATATATGGTTTTGACCAATGTTGAGTCTATAATTCATATGCCTAGGGTGCACCATCCAATCGAGTTTTCATGTACTACTTATTTGCAAATGGCACATGAGACTCTTTAAATTAATTTTTCGGGTCCAATTTGACTAGTAATGCTACTCGGACTGTAACACCCACTTTTCTAAAATGAGGGTAATTTTGAACTTTTATAATTTTGATTAATCGATAATAAGATTTAACTCATGTTGTGATTTTTGGTAATTTTTTTAATCAATTTAAAACTATTTAAAATGTTGAATTATGATTTTGATGGTTAACTAGTTAATCCCTAGTTTTGCTAAGCTTAGAGACTAACCATGGGGACCTAACTATGTGATTAGAATAACTATTTACAACTTTTTAGGCCAAGGGTATTTTGGTCATTTTGTGACTTTTGAATTATTTAGGATTTTGATTAATTGATGAATTTTAGATTATTTTAATAATATTTAAATTTATGTATTATGATTTTTGTCATTTTTCATATTTTAATATTTTGGGAAAATTATATATTTTTAATATTGTTTTTATTGGATTTGTGTAGTCGGGTTTGAGTTTCGTCTCATTCCGACTTGTATTGTGACCCGGGTAGCTTGAACTCTAGATGGGACCAAATATTAAGTTAAGCATGGCTTACAAGACCCAACATTAAGTTAGTTAATTAAACTAATTTTTATCATGTTAGAATGGTTAAGTTAGAGACTCAAAACTAGACCCCAAACTTGAACATAGTCTAGACTTAACCATATGAGACTAGAGAGGGGCAATTAGGATATTTCCCATTAGCCCTAATGGACTCTTTATGGCAGCCATCTTTAGGAGAGAATGATTCATTTCATTCATTACAATCTTGCCTCTTTTATTTTCTTTTTGTTCCTCCCCAATTTTAGAGAGCCTTCCCATTGATTTGATCTCCAAATCAAATCATTCCTTCACCAAACCTTCCCTCAATCATTCCCATTCTCCAAGGGAAGGGTGCTACCAAGGATTGGAAGAGGAGTGCAAGGAGGAGTGTCCACTTTGAGGGATCTTCGTATCGGAGCCGTGTCCTAAAGGATTTTATTGGGATTCCACTCCCAATAGGTAAAATCCATCCTCTAAATCGATTTCCTTTGCATATAAATTAGTTTTGAATCCATAGAATCCATCCTCATGCATGTGTCCCTTTTAGATTCAAATTTGAGGCCATTTGGAGCTCTCTTGAGGATTTTAGATATGTCTTTTGTCCTACTTGATAGATCCCAAATTAGGACACCCATGTGTATGTATGTATGATAATAGTTTAAATAGATATTTAAATTCAGTTTTATAATAGTTAGAGAGTGGATTGATCTTAGTTAGGATGGTTAGAATGAGTTTTATTTGGATACCTATGTTTGTATCCAAGTATCTTGGCCTATATGTGTTCTTTTGTCAAATCCGTCATAATTTTTATCCACATTTTTATTAACCAAAGCAACTTAGAAATATCATAACTTTTAGCTTAGAACTCTGATTTATCTTCCGTTTTTTTAAAAGAACCGTATAAAAGTTAGCTTTCCAAATATATATTTTAATAAGCCAAATTCTTTCTGTAACTTTCTGTAGAATTATTTGAGTGTCAGCTGTACGAAAGACGAACGTGTTTCGGTATTTTTGCGATTCCGGGAGCTTCCAGACACGAAAATGCGATCCGTTTAAAGTTTCGAAAAGCTAACACAAAGGGCTACGACATACTTTAATTCTAGAATTTAGTGAATGTCCAATTGGTACAGTATTGGTTTTAAGTAGAAGAGTGACTATACGATATATGCATTTTGTGTAACCTATGAGCCTATGTAGTATGGATATTAAATGAATATAGAGTATGTAATGCATGATATGTTAGATTAATGAAATGATATATATATGATATATATTCTCTTTGCATTAATGTATATATATGGTTGAATGCAAGCATGTAGGAATGCAATTAATATAATGCATATAAGCAATGCATGAATGAAAGAATGATATACAATATATGCATGAAGATATATATGTAATGATAGATATGAATGCATAATGTATAAATATTGTAATACAATATATAATGATAACATGTATGGTAATGTAGAGTATATGATGCAAGCATGAATGAATGGAGGAAATACATGTATATAGGTAATATAGAATATAATATATGAATACAAGCATGCAAGATAATGTATTGTATCCATATATGATGTATTCAACTTAAAGATAATGTAATATATGAAAGGAATGAATGATAATATATAACATGATATATAAGTTAATGCAAAATATGAAATATATGATGTGTGTATGTTTGTATGTCTCTATGTTAATGTATGAAATGATATGAATATACAATGTATGCATATGTATAAAACATGTAGGTAATGCATAGATGCATGAATGAAATGAATGTTTACAATATATTAATATAAATACAAGTATCTAATATGCATGAATGTAAGTATAATATAATACAAGTATACATGTATGTATCATGTAAATGTAATATATATGATATGTATGTATGCATGTATACAAGGTAAGTATATATGTATGTATTTCTATAAACTGACTTAACCTATAACCTTTTACACACATGCATTCATACACCCTTTAAAATCATGTATCACATGTCACATACACCTACCTATTACTAAATTTTAGAACATTAACACATATCCTTTCACACACATGCCAAACACACACATACTCACTTACTCTTTTACCTATCTTTCTCTCTCTCTATATATATGTATGTGGCTATATATACAGCTTTTCTATATATATCTATGTATATGAATATGTGAATAGTGATGCATATATATATATATATATATATATATATATATATATATATATATATATATTATATATATATATATATATATATATATATATATATATATATATATATATATATATATATATATATGTGGGACGTATATATATGTAGCCTATATGTTATGAGTGTACAACAATATATTAGATATATATATTGTTATGTGTATATGTGTTTGTGGTTTGGCTTAGGCATGATATAGCCTATAGCCTAGGGCTCGTAGCCTATGGTGTGTCTGTTTGCCTAGTGAGAGTTTAGTTAGACTTGTTTAGTCTTGATTAGGCCTAGAATAGACTAGTTAGACTAGTATAGACTTGTTTGGTTTAGGTTTGACCTAGTTGACCTAGTTTGACTAGTCTAGTTGACTAGAGTTGACCAAAGGTTGACTTTAGCTTAGATTGATCCCAAACTTCATGTAGATGTATTGTAGCAGTCTATTTCCTTATTTTAGACTTGTTATGACTTGTACTGTTCTATAGGAGACAGATACCACTCCTCGGACAGTATATTCTCTTCGGACATTCAGGATACCAGGCGAGTACATTCTCTGATCATTTCATATCCTGCTTAGAATTATATTTCTGCTTTAGATTACCTTACTTGATGCTGTCACGACATTATCACGGATTAGTACTATATGGATCTCTTCATGCGATGTTATCCCCCTCGGGAGCATCGGGTACATTGTGTCATGTGCGTTTCACTTTCATCATGTACTCCTGTGCTTTCACCATACATGTACACTCCCGTGAATCATGTACTCTCATGTTCACGGAGCCTTCATGTATACTATCATGTGCACCCTTTCATGGGCTCCATGTAATATTATGTACAATAACATAACCTGCTTAGATCCTTGTGTATTGATTGGAGAAAAAAGGAAGAGTGCTAGTAGTCATGTGAACAATTCCATAGTAGTGTAGATCATGTGAAACTCTTTAGTGTAGATCATGTACAAATCTGTTCTGTTCACATGTGCTATCCTGTACTCTATATCACTAGCCACTATTAGTTCTCTATTTATAGTAGATATTTCTATTACAGTTCTCTCTCTGTTTACATATTGTATTTCTTTCAGATCCTGTATCTTCCTCTACTGCATGTTTATATTTTCTAACCTGCTATGAACTGTTGAGATGTATTGTGCTCGCTCCTGTTCTGACTGGACCTGTTGATAAATTTTACAGATAGCCTGGAGGTTGCCTGCTAGCCTAGAGGAGACACAGTAGAGATTGTATAGATAGCTAGGATTTTGCTTATAGCTTATTTTCAGTTGTCTGGAGTTGTATTTACTTTATGGATTACTGTATTTGAGTTTTGAGATGTATTTCTGGGTTTGTGTATCTTAGACACTTAGACTTCTATCTGCTGTATCTCTTTTGGATTTCATATTTTATCTATCTTCTATTATGCTCTACCTTAGATGTGATTGAGTTTATATTCTGCTATGTCACCCCCATTCGGGGAGTATAAACTTTTTAGCCTTATACTGTTAGATGCATGAGACCTAGGACAACGTTCTACTGCCGACACTGCGGCGTAGGCTGGGCGCTGTTACGTACTCGTACCCTCATGGTGGGTGCGGGTCGTGACACGTTTTTAGTGGTGGCCCATGCAGGTCGAGTTTATGTAGTGGTATTCGAACTAGAGTACCACTACAGCCTGCAGTAGGATTAGGATATATTTTGAAGGTACTCAATCACAATTAGGATCCCTTGAGAGATTCCTGGGACGACCCTTGAGAATCTTATTTTAACTTCGATTTGAAAACTCTCTTCCCTTGATTTGATTTATCTTTACTTTTTGTTGTTGAATTGGATTTTGATGGATTATTGTTGAATTTGATTTTGTATTTATTGATTTTGATGGAAGATTGTTGAATTTTGAATTTTGATGTTAGTGGTTGAATTTGAGTCTGTATTTTTATGATTTTTAATGGATTATTGTTGAATTTTGAATCTTGATGTTAGTTGTTGAATTTGAGTTTGTATTTATATGTATATGTATATGTATATTTTTTTGGAATTAAGGTATAACCTGATAACATACTTGATAAGGACAATGAGAAAGGTAAAAGTCTACTTTATTATGGAATTTAGAATTTATTGCAGTCATATTTGCTAGCATGACAAGGACGTAGAGCCTGATATAGCTATACTTATCTTAGTTATGAAATCTATATTTTCTTGCAGCCATACCGGGTGGCGTGGTAAGAATTCTAGATAACATGATTATAGGGTGTATGCCTTATTATGGACTCTATCGTTTATTGCAGCTATGCTTATTGGCGTGGCAGAATTCTGACAACATAATTTTAGGAAGACGCATATGATTATCAGATTGTACCTTAAATATTTTTTGAACATATTTTCTCTACTTTTGTTTCAGTCCTTCAAAAAAAAAATTTAATTATTATTATTTGTTTGTTTTGCTTCTCATTATTTAACTTAGGAGTAGGATTAGCTTTAGCTGTATTATAAACCTTTGTGTAACTTCTTACTATGAATTTCTTCTTAAAATAATGAATCGATAATTTTGCTAGACCTTATCTTGAATTTGATATTATAGCTCTGGTTTCAAAATTGTTCATTCTTTTAAACAAATAAGCAGAACAGATTTCATTGTTATTTCCTTCTTGCTATTATTCTTGTATTAAATAATAATAATAAAACTGTCTTGATTATATCAATCACCTACTTTGATATCTTGGTAGGAATCTAAATGTTGGTCTTGATATGGAATTTGATTTTTTATAATGGGACATGAAATATATATAGTGGACACAGACACTTGCCGACACGTATGCATACTACACTTTGATTACCAACCTATCAAAATACATATTAATATGTTGTTGATGTTTAAATTCTCAAAACCCCAATATTTCTGGTTCTCTGCTTTTTCCAGCTTAAATTCATAATTTAAATATAAATTTTATGTTATTAGTTTTGTTTACATCACTGCACATGTATGTTATATACAGGGTTTCAATTCTTAAAAAAATTGGTTGAGTTTTGTGTTTGAATTGTCAAATCTGAGACTGTGTGCATATTAACCCTTAATACTGGATTTCAAATGTTAGTTCAATTTGCTTTTTTAATATAATATTTTGAGCTATATACATTATTGTATGTAGGAATATAATGTTAGGTTTATACTCTTACATGTTAGGTTGTGATAAATATTGGGTTGGTTGGTGTTCGAATTTCTCCAAATCCTAAAACTGAATACATGTTAACATCTTCACATTGATTGCAAATATTTACTTCAATTTCAGATTTAATATGTAATATTTAGAGCTGTATACATTGTCGTATGTAGGGATAGTATGTTAGGGTTTCATCTCCATCATGTTAGGACGTGTTGAGAGCATTGAGTTGGTTGTAATGTTTCAAATTCCTAAAATCTGAAACTGCATTATGTTAATATTACACTGGTTTAAATGTTAGTTTATTTTCAGATTTTGTATATAAATGCTGAACTAAAACTGGATTTAACCTTTCAATACTAAGCTATAACCCTGTACAAGGACACACACACCCTAACTTAGCATACGCTGCCATGTAAACCTAACCTTTCCTCTCTATGTTATGTTCATATACATTTATCGATATATATAGAGTTTATGCATACATGTTATAATGTATATAGATACATAACTAAATCTCTACCTCTTTATATATATATGTATATGGTTAGCCATGTATGTTATGAGTAAATAGGTTGTGTATTGTAGATTGTTTAACCAATATGCCATGAGTAGTGTAACTTGATAGCCGTTGTTTTGAAACCCAAATTCTCATATACACTTTCATGTATATTTCACGTACACACATGCCTACTATTAAACCACATAACCTTTACATAATGCTAGCTTTTCCCTTTCTAACATACTATATATATATATATATATATATATATATATATATATATATATATATATATATATATATATATAGATTTCAATGCAATTGACTTTCATTCTTTAACTTTTGATTTTGATTTTTCTTTGAATAGTACCCCTTTATAGATAATTGGTAGTTATCTTATTTTATTTTCTAATAAGTACCAGTTTTTATATAGGATGGTAGACTGTCTTACAGTTTTGATAATTTCTTATTTCTGTATCTTTTCCAGTTTAACATCCCCGATTGCTTGTATGTTTGATACCCTATGACCCTTTTGGTTAGCATGACTAGTATACCTAGATGAGACTTTCACTACCACCATATGCCATGACCCTGTATGCGATCCTTTTTAATCATATGATTTAGGTAAGTTCTGAGACCATGATTGTTGGGGACGGAACTCTAGAAAAAGTACGACCATTTTAATTTCGAGGACGAAATTCTTCTAAAGAGGGTAGACTTGTAACACCCACTTTTCTAAAATGAGGGTAATTTTGAACTTTTATAATTTTGATTAATCGATAATAAGATTTAACTCATGTTGTGATTTTTGGTAATTTTTTTAATCAATTTAAAACTATTTAAAATGTTGAATTATGATTTTGATGGTAAAATAGTTAATCCCTAGTTTTGCTAAGCTTAGAGACTAACCATGGGGACCTAACCATGTGATTAGAATAACTATTTACAACTTTTTAGGCCAAAGGTATTTTGGTCATTTTGTGACTTTTGAATTATTTAGGATTTTGATTAATTGGTGAATTTTAGATTATTTTAATAATATTTAAATTGATGTATTATGATTTTGGTCATTTTTCATATTTTAATATTTTGGGAAAATTTTATATTTTTAATATTGTTTTTATTGGATTTGTGTAGTCGGGTTTGAGTTTCGTCTCGTTCCGACTTGTATTGTGACCCGGGTAGCTTGAACTCTAGATGGGACCCAATATTAAGTTAAGCATGGCTCACAAGACCCAACATTAAGTTAGTTAATTAAACTAATTTATATCATGTTAGAATGGTTAAGTTAGAGACTCAAAACTAGATCATTTTGACCCCAAACTTGAACCCAGTCTAGACTTAACCATATGAGACTAGAGAGGGGCAATTAGGACATTTTTCATTAGCCCTAATGGGCTCTTTATGGCATCCACCTTTAGGAGAGAATGATTCATTTCATTCATTACAATCTTGCCTCTTTTATTTTCCTTTTATTCCTCCCCAATTTTAGAGAGCCTTTCCATTGATTTGATCTCCAAATCAAATCATTCCTTCACCAAACCTTCCCTCAATCATTCCCATTCTCCAAGGGAAGGGTGCTACGAAGGATTGGAAGAGGAGTGCAAGGAGGAGTGTCCACTTTGAGAGATCTTCGTATCGGAGCCGTATCCTAAAGGATTTTATTGGGATTCCACTTCCAATAGGTAAAACCCATCCTCTAAATCGATTTTCTTTGCATATAAATTAGTTTTGAATCCGTAGGATCCATCCTCATGCATGTTTCCCATTTAGATTCAAATTTGAGGCCATTTGGTGCTCTCTTGAGGATTTTAGATATGTGTCTTTTGTCCTACTTGATAGATCCCAAATTAGGACACCCCATGTGTATGTATGTATGATAATAGTTTAAATAGATATTTAAATTCAATTTTATAATGGTTAGAGAGTGGATTGATCTTAGTTAGGATGGTTAGAATGAGTTTCATTTGGATACCTATGTTTGTATCCAAGTATCTTGGCCTATATGTGTTCTTTTGTCAAATACGTCATAATTTTCATCCATATTTTTATTAACCACAGCAACTTAGAAATGTCATAACTTTTAGCTTAGGACCCCGATTTATCTTCCGTTTTTACTTAAAAGAACCGTATCGAAGTTAGCTTTCCATATATATATTTTAATAAGCCAAATTCTTTCTGTAACTTTCTGTAGAATTATTTGAGTGTCAGCTGTACGAAAGACGAACGTATTTCGGTATTTTCGCGATTCCGGGAGCTTCCGGACACGAAAATGCGATCCGTTTAAAGTTTCGGAAAGCTAACACAATGGGCTACGACATACTTTAATTCTAGAATTTAGTGAATGCCCAATTGGTATAGTATTGGTTTTAAGTAGAAGAGTGACTATACGATATATACATTTTGTGTAACCTATGAGCCTATGTAGTATGGATATTAAATGAATATAGAGTATGTAATGCATGATATGTTAGATTAATGAAATGATATATATATATATGATATATATTTTCTTTGCATTAATGTCTACATATGGTTGAATGCAAGCATGTAGGAATGCAGTTAATATAATGCATATAAGCAATGCATGAATGAAAGAATGATATACAATGTATGCATGAAGATATATATGTAATGATAGATATGAATGCATAAAGTATAAATATTGTAATGCAATATATAATAATAACATGTATGGTAATGTAGAGTATATGATGCAAGCATGAATGAATGGAGAAAATACATGTATATAGGTAATATAGAATGTAATATATGAATACAAGCATGCAAGATAATGTATTGTATCCATATATGATGTATTCAACTTAAAGATAATGTAATATATGAAAGGAATGAATGATAATATATAACATGATATATAAGGTAATGCAAGGTATGAAATATATGATGTGTGTATGTTTGTATGTCTCTATGTTAATGTATGAAATGATATGAATATACAATGTATGTATATGTATAAAACATGTAGGTAATGCATAGATGCATGAATGAAATGAATGTTTGTAATATGTTAATATAAATACAAGTATCTAATATGCATGAATGTAAGTATAATATAATACAAGTATACATGTATGTATCATGTAAATGTAATATACATGATATGTATGTATGCATGTATACAAGTTAAGTATGTATGTATGTATTTATATAAACTGACTTAACCTATAACCTTTTACACACATGCATTCATACACCCTTTGACATCATGTATCACATGTCACATTCACCTACCTATCACTAAATTTTAGAACATTAACACATATCCTTTCACACACATGTCAAACACACACATACTCACTTACTCTTTTACCTCTCTTTCTCTCTCTCTCTATATATATGTATGTGCCTATATATATAGCTTTCCTATATATATCTATGTATATGAATATGTGGATAGTGATGCATATATATATATATATATATATATATATATATATATATATATATATATATATATATATATATATATATATATGGGATGTACATATATGTAGCCTATATGTTATGAGTGTACAACAATATATTAGATATATATATTGTTATGTGTATATGTGTTTGTGGTTTGGCTTAGGCATAATATAGCCTATAGCCTAGGGCTCTTAGCCTATGGTGTGTCTGTTTGCCTAGTGAGAGTTTAGTTAGACTTGTTTAGTCTTGATTAGGCCTAGAATAGACTAGTTAGACTAGTATAGACTTGTTTGATTTAGGTTTGACCTAGTTGACCTAGTTTGACTAGTCTAGTTGACTAGAGTTGACCAAAGGTTGACTTTAGCTTAGATTGATCCCAAACTTCATGTAGATATATCGTAGCAGTCTATTTCCTTATTTTAGACTTGTTATGACTTGTACTGTTCTATAGGAGACAGACACCACTCCTCGGACAGTATATTCTCTTCGGACATTCAGGATACCAGGCGAGTACATTCTCTAATCATTTCATATCTTGCTTAGAATTATATTCCTGCTTTAGATTATCTTACTTGATGCTGTCACGACATTATCACGAATTAGTACTATATTGATCTCTTCATACGATGTTATCCTCCTCGGGAGCATCGGGTACATTGTGTCGTGTGCGTTTCAATTTTATCATGTACTCCTGTACTTTCACCATACATGTACACTCCTGTGAATCATGTACTCTCATGTTCACGGAGCCTTCATGTATACTATTATGTGCACCCTTTCCTGGGCTCCATGTGATATCATGTACAATAACATAACCTGCTTAGATCCTTGTGTATTGATTGGAGAAAAAAGGGGGAGTGCTAGTAGTCATGTGAACAATTCCATAGTAGTGTAGATCATGTGAAACTCTTTAGTGTAGATCATGTACAAATCTGTTCTGTTCATATGTGCTATCCTGTACTCTACATCACTAGCCACTATTAGTTCTCTATTTATAGTAGATATTTCTATTACAGTTCTCTCTCTGTTTATATATTATATTTCTTTCAGATCCTGTATCTTACTCTACTGTATGTTTATATTTTCTAACCTGCTATGAACTGTTGATATGTATTGTGCTTGCTCCTGTCCTGACTGGACCTGTTGATAAATTTTACAGATAGCCTGGAGGTTGCCTGCTAGCCTAGAGGAGACACAGTAGAGGTTGTATAGATAGCTAGGGTTTTGCTTATAGCTTATTTTCAGTTGTCTGGAGTTGTATTTATTTTATGGATTACTGTATTTGAGTTTTGAGATGTATTTCTGGATTTGTGTATCTTAGACACTTAGACTTCTATCTGTTGTATCTCTTTTGGATTTCATGTTTTATCTATCTTCCATTATGCTCTACCTTAGATGTGATTGAGTTTACATTCTGCTATGTCACCCCCATTCGGGGAGTATAAACTGTTTAGCCTTATACTGTTAGATGCATGAGACCTAGGACACCGTTCTACCGCCGACACTGCGGCGTAGGCTGGACACTGTTACGTACTCGTACCCTCACGGTGGGTGCAGGTCGTGACACATTTTTAGTGGTGGCCCATGCAGGTCAAGTTTATGTAGTGGTATTCGAACTAGAGTACCACTACAGCCTGCAGTAGGATTATGATATATTTTGAAGGTACTCAATCACAATTAGGATCCCTTGAGAGATTCCTGGGACGACCCTTGAGAATCTTATTTTAACTTCGATTTAAAAACTCTCTTCCCTTGATTTGATTTATCTTTACTTTCTGTTGTTGAATTTGATTTTGATGGATTATTGTTGAATTTGATTTTGTATTTATTGATTTTGATGGAAGATTGTTGAATTTTGAATTTTGATGTTAGTGGTTGAATTTGAGTCTGTATTTTTATAATTTTTAATGGATTATTGTTGAATTTTGAATCTTGATGTTAGTTGTTGAATTTGAGTTTGTATTTATATGTATATGTATATTTTTTTGGAATTAAGGTATAACCTGATAACATACTTGATAAGGACAGTGAGAAAGGTAAAAGTCTACTTTATTATGGAATTTAGAATTTATTGCAGTCATATTTGCTAGCATGACAAGGACGTTGTCACGACCCGCACCCAGTATTTAGACACAAGGCGTGGGTACGTCCAGCCTACACCGCAGTATCGGCGGTAGAACGCTGTCTAGCCATCTCCACATTTATCAAATACAACCACGCAGTTTATAGATTTCCACAAATTCAAGTTTGCATAACATTCTCAACAGGTAGTTGTAAACACAATATTTATGATGAGAGGAACAAACTGATAACTGAATAAAAATCATCTAGTATAGCGACCAAATTGATGGAAGAAATGATCTCAATAAATGTATAAAAGAGAATCCACTACTCAACTCTCATAATCCATAAATAAAAGAAATACAATAAAAGAGTTTCTGCGAGCGACTCATGCTCAATAAAATGCTATCTAGCTAATAATCTCCTGCGGAGGGTAGCCCCGCATCCAAGTCCTCCGGTATGCTCAAATCAGGATCCTCCGTCTGCTCATAAAAGGTAGTACAGAACTCCTCTAACTCATCACCTAAAATGTTGGTTATCCAGTCAGGATTGGAACAAGTACACATATGACTACTAGCCGAGTCTCAACAGAATCATAAACATGTAAATAACATATGAGAATGAAACTAGAAAGTAACTAGCATCATAATACAAAAGGGAAGACATGGGACTCTATCAATGGAATTATAGCTACTATAAGGCAATGTGTAAATCATGGTAGCATAGCAGATGATGAAAAGTATGATGGAGTAATAAGCATATCAACTAGTCTATGTGTATTGAAATATCAGTTTCGATGTGTGAACGGCTAAGGGGTAAATACGGCTCACTGCACGTGTCGTGTGCAGCTGCTATCGTTCAAGAATAGACTCATGGGATAGAATGGGTTGTTCATACGTCTACTAAGATATTTCCCCGCCCAGCTAGAACTCATGGAATCAATCATATATGGGTGACATAGGAGGTAATCAAAATGTAGAATAAAACCATGATACTAATCCTCGTGTGATGATTCGTGTCAACAAGCAGCAAGACATATGAAATAACAAGTAGAGAAGCTATCAGAAACGGTAACAATCGATACATGCACTTGCCTGTCGTCCCGAGCTGCGAGTAATGATCAAGTGAAGGGTCGGAGTCCAAGTAACCTGTTTTGTGAGTTAAACTCTAATTAATACAATGAAATTGTTTATAAAAGAGTATTTCTATAGTAATTGCTAACCTCTCTTCTACCTACATTTGGAGTCTAATAATAAGCTACTCTTGGGAAACAACCCTAGTCTATGGTCTAACTGTTTGTTTGCTAGGTTTCTAAATCAATTCTCTCCCCAACTTGGTTTCCTTGGCATGCTAGTCATCCCATCTAAGTCACTTTAGTTCCTATCCAAGATACTTTACCTGTCCTGGCCTTATCTACTAATCCCTTAGCAATTTCTGTCAGAACTTAGTCTAGGGCTCTGCATACTTTGCTCCCAGGAACCTTTACATTTTAATCCTACACATGACTTCTATACTCTACTCCTAGACATTATTACTAACCTCACTGTCTTAACAGATGTTATGATTTCATGGTGTTACAGGATAGGCAATCCCCTTGTATAAGACATGGGTGGCAGGTCCCCAACATAATACTGTATATAAGAGATCAAACTGCAGTTATTAGTGCATATGGGTTAATGCTATATACACCATCAAGTCACAGGAACAAGGACAGATGCTATGACTCATACCAGTGTTTGCTGGGGTCAGTTTAATCCCAACAATTCAGTCCCAAGGCTAATGCATCCTGCATTTAGTTGATTTAATAAGACTACAAAATACAAGTTTACAGTATGCAAAATAAGAAGTGCACTGGTATATAATTTCAAGGAACTTAACAATGTATCTTGCATAATAGAGGTTGAACATCCTTGGCTAAGTTCTGTAGGTTGAGATGTACTTGGATGGTACTCAAAAAGTATCAGTCAAGTAATTCACCCAAGAATAAAGGTAGATGGACAGGGCTATAATCCGTTGGTCATGAACAAAGGTGAAAGCTGAAGCTATTTAGAGAGGCAGCTCACCATAGTGTAGGGGTTTGCTTTTCATAGCTTAAACAGGGAAGGGTGTGGTCTAGCAATCTAGGGGCTGAACTTCTCCTCCCCCCCCCGACTACAGGTTATTGCAATGTTTGTGAATGCAAAACTGTAACAATCCATTTAAGGTCTACTCTCCTAGGTTAACCTCTCACTGTACTAGTAGTTTTTCCTTTGGACTGTAGGTCATCAACTATACTACTGAGCCTACTACCCTGCTGGTACACCCAAGTAAAGGAGAGGACAGTGGAAGACTTGTGGGCTTACTCCTGTACGCAACTTGGTACAGTCAAGTACTGGTGTATCAGTACATCCTGATACATCAATACACTTGACTTGTCTCAGGACATGAAGTCAATCCTAACTCTGGTACCACATGACAAATTCCTTCATAGTCCTGTACCTGTACCAGATGCAAACTTACCCTGGTTGTTAGGATAACAAGGCAACTCACACATACCCACACACCTACAGGAGAATGTCATTGAGTATACACAGGTAATGTATAAGAGTGCAGCCTATTCATGCAGTCAAGGAATTGAGTCAAGGGTGTTTGCAATGGTTATGCTAGTGTTGGCAGAACCTGTAAGGTGTATGCAATCCTACTTGTCATGCTGTAGGGGTTATAAGAGGTTGAACTCCCATTGCATACCAGGCTATATTCCTCTCTGTTTATATATAAGGCTTGTTCAGTCATGAATTTGATTTGAATCCTTAGTCTAAATTGGTGGAAAACAAAGCTCTAAGTATTCAATAAGGATATATACCAAGCAATCAATGATATAACATAGCATGGTAAGGGAATTAGTATGCACTGCAACCTGGAGGACATCTGATTATAGTGGAAACCCAAAGTGCATCATGTGGACAATATAAATCAATGTAGGGTGTCATGTAACTGTCATATAATGAAGGTTGCTATAGTCAATGGCTATGGCATCCCCCCTCATACTATCTCTGTTATTGACAAACAACATAGTGTGCAGGTTGTATGCCTGCCAGTAAGCAGTGCCTAACAGATATTTTGATAAAGAGGTACTCTCCCACACCTAGGCCCTATTTTAATTCTGAACTTGTGATACACATGCAATTTATGGCTGAAACTACAGTCCCTAATGGTATAAAGTGAAGGTTTGGCACATCCTTAAGACTAGGGGTCGATCTTGATGTGGAATAGCTACCTGGCTTGGTCACCCATTATTACCTACAACAGTTACATCTAGAGTCCACATAGTCTCAATACTCACAATGGTCATAATACTCTTGATATTTCCTCACAAGACTTTCTACAAACACCTGCTCCTATTGAGCGTAGAAGCAGTTAACTAGTGGAAGAATCACAAGCCCTGGAATTTAGGATTACCTGCTTTGATGTTCGATGGTGAAAAGGTTCTCTGAAACTCCACGCTCTCCTCGCCAACACCTCCTCGAATACTCAGGGATTTTGAACTCGAACGGCACAAGAAAATTAGGGTTTTGAGGAGCAGGAGGTTGGTCGATCCCTAGGATTTATACTAGGGCTTGGGATTAATCGAAGGGATCGGGGTTTAAATCTCCCATCCTTATCTAAGCAGGATTCGTATCCAGCTTCTCCTCTCCCTTTCAAACTCGATCTTTAACCGTTTGAATTTAAATTATGGAATTTGCAGATAAGCCCTCCACTTTCAGAAAAATTCGGGAAAGGTCCTCCCCTGCTGTTTTTAGTTACAAAAGGGTCCTAATTTATATATATATGTATATATATAGCTTTAATTACATAGTGACTCATGTGTACCAATTCATAATTTAATAATACTCAATAATTTGGAGGAAAATTTAGGTTAGGGGCTCACAGACGTAGAGCCTGATATAGCTATACTTATCTTAGTTATGAAATCTAGATTTTCTTGCAGCCATACCGGATGGCGTGGTAAGAATTCTAGATAACATGATTATAGGGTGTATGCCTTATTATGGACTCTATCGTTTATTGCAGCTATGCTTATTGGCGTGGCAGAATTCTGACAACATAATTTCAGGAAGACGCATATGATTATCAGATTGTACCTTAAATATTTTTTGAACATGTTTTCTCTACTTTTGTTTCAGTCCTTCAAAAAAAAATAATTATTATTATTTGTTTGTTTTACTTCTCATTATCTAACTTAGGAGTAGGATTAGCTTTAGCTGTATTATAAACCTTTGTGTAACTTCTTACTATGAATTTCTTCTTAAAATAATGAATCGATGATTTTGCTAGACCTTATCTTGGATTTGATATTATAGCTATGGTTTCAAATTGTTCATTCTTTTAAACAAATAAGCAGAACAGATTTCATTGTTATTTCCTTCTTGCTATTATTCTTGTATTAAATAATAATAATAAAACTGTCTTGATTATATCAATCACCTACTTTGATATCTTGGTAGGAATCTAAATGTTGGTCTTGATATGGAATTTGATTTTTATAATGGGACATAAAATGTAATAGTGGACACAGACACTTGCCGACACGTATGCATACTACACTTTGATTACCAACCTATCAAAATACATATTAATATGTTGTTGATGTTTAAATTCTCAAAACCCCAATATTTCTGGTTCTCTGCTTTTTCCAGCTTAAATTCGTAATTTAAATATAAATTTTATGTTATTAGTTTTGTTTACATCACTGCACATGTATGTTATATACAGGGTTTCAATTCTTAAAGAAATTGGTTGAGTTTTGTGTTTGAATTGTCAAATCTGAGACTATGTGCATATTAACCCTTAATACTGGATTCCAAATGTTAGTTCAATTTGTTTTTTTTAATGTAATATTTTGAGCTATATACATTGTTGTATGTAGGAATATAATGTTAGGTTTATACTCTTACATGTTAGGTTGTGATAAATATTGGGTTGGTTGATGTTCGAATTTCTCCAAATCCTAAAACTGAATACATGTTAACATCTTCACATTGATTGCAAATATTTACTTCAATTTCAGATTTAATATGTAATATTTAGAGCTGTATACATTGTCGTATGTAGGGATAGTATGTTAGGGTTTCATCTCCATCATGTTAGGACGTGTTGAGAGCATTGAATTGGTTGTAATGTTTCAAATCCCTAAAATCTGAAACTGCATTATGTTAATATTACACTGGTTTAAATGTTAGTTTATTTTCAGATTTTGTATGTAAATGCTGAACTAAAACTGGATTTAACCTTTTAATACTAAGCTATAATCCTGTACAAGGACACACACACCCTAACTTAGTATACGCTGCCATGTAAACCTAACCTTTCATCTCTATGTTATGTTCATATACCTGTATCGATATATATAGAGTTTATGCATACATGTTATAATGTATATAGATACATAACTAAATCTCTACCTCTTTACATATATATGTATATGGTTAGCCATGAATGTTATGAGTAAATAGGTTGTGTATTGTAGATTCTTTAACCAATATGCCATGAGTAGTGTAACTTGATAGCCGTTGTTTTGAAACCCAAATTCTCATATACACTTTCATGTATATTTCACGTACACACATGCCTACTATTAAACCACATAACCTTTACATAATGCTAGCTTTTTTCTTTCCAACACACTCTCTCTCTATATATATAATGTGATTGGATTTCAATGCAATTGACTTTCATTCTTTAACTTTTGATTTTGATTTTTCTTTGAATAGTACCCCTTTATAGATAATTGGTAGTTATCTTGATTTGTTATTTCTGTATCTCTTCCAGTTTAACACCCCCGATTGCTTGTATGTTTGATACCCTATGACCCTTTTGGTTAGCATGACTAGTATACCTAGATGAGACTTTCACTACCACCATATGCCATGACCCTGTATGCTATCCTTTTTAATCGTATGATTTAGGTAAGTTCTGAGACCATGATTGTTGGGGACGGGACTATATAAAAAGTACGACCATTTTAATTTCGAGGACGAAATTCTTCTAAGGATGGTAGACTTGTAACACCTACTTTTCTAAAATGAGGATAATTTTGAACTTTTATAATTTTGATTAATCGATAATAAGATTTAACTCATGTTGTGATTTTTGGTAATTTTTTTAATCAATTTAAAACTATTTAAAATGTTGAATTATGATTTTGATGGTTAACTAGTTAATCCCTAGTTTTGTTAAGATTAGAGACTAATCATGGGGACCTAACCATGTGATTAGAATAACTATTTACAACTTTTTAGGCCAAGGGTATTTTGGTCATTTTGTGACTTTTGAATTATTTAGGATTTTAATTAATTGGTGAATTTTAGATTATTTTAATAATATTTAAATTGATATATTATGATTTTGGTCATTTTTTATATTTTAATATTTGGGAAAATTTTATATTTTTAATATTGTTTTTATTGGATTTGTGTAGTCGGGTTTGAGTTTCGTCTCGTTCCGACTTGTATTGTGACCCGGGTAGCTTGAACTCTAGATGGGATCCAATATTAAGTTAAGCATGGCTCACAATACCCAACATTAAGTTAGTTAATTAAACTAATTTTTATCATGTTAGAATGGTTAAGTTAGAGACTCAAAACTAGATCATTTTGACCCCAAACTTGAACCCAGTCTAGACTTAACCATATGAGACTAGAGAGGGGCAATTAGGACATTTCCCATTAGCCCTAATGGGCTCTTTATGGCAACCACCTTTAGGAGAGAATGATTCAATTCATTCATTACAATCTTGCCTCTTTTATTTTCCTTTTGTTCCTCCCCAATTTTAGAGAGCCTTCCCATTGATTTGATCTCCAAATCAAATCATTCCTTCACCAAACCTTCCCTCAATCATTCCCATTCTCCAAGGAAAGGGTGCTACGAAGGATTGGAAGAGGAGTGCAAGGAGGAGTGTCCACTTTGAGGGATCTTCGTATCGGAGCCGTATCCTAAAGGATTTTATTGGGATTCCACTCCCAATAGGTAAAACCCATCCTCTAAATCGATTTTCTTTGCATATAAATTAGTTTTGAATCCGTAGGATGCATCCTCATGCATGTGTCCCTTTTAGATTCAAATTTGAGACAATTTGGAGCTCTCTTGAGGATTTTAGATATGTGTCTTTTGTCCTACTTGATAGATCCCAAATTAGGACATCCCATGTGTATGTATTTATGATAATAGTTTAAATAGATATTTAAATTCAGTTTTATAATGGTTAGAGATGGAATGATCTTAGTTAGGATGGTTAGAATGAGTTTCATTTGGATGCCTATGTTTGTATCCAAGTATCTTGGCCTATATGTGTTCTTTTGTCAAATCCGTCATAATTTTCATCCACGTTTTTATTAACCAAAGCAACTTAGAAATGTCATAACTTTTAGCTTAGAACTACGATTTATCTCCCATTTTTTTTAAAAGAAATCGAAGTTAGCTTTCCAAATATATATTTTAATAAACCAAATTCTTTCTGTAACTTTCTGTAGAATTATTTGAGTGTCAGCTGTATGAAAGACGAACGTGTTTGGTATTTTCGCGATTCCGGGAGCTTTCGGACACGAAAATGTGATCCATTTAAAGTTTCGAAAAGCTAACACAAAGGACTACGACATACTTTAATTCTAGAATTTAGTGAATGCCCAATTGGTACAGTATTGGTTTTAAGTAGAAGTGTGACTATACGATATATGCATTTTGTGTAACCTATGAGCCTATGTAGTATGGATATTAAATGAATATAGAGTATGCAATGCATGATATGTTAGATTAATGAAATGATATATATATGATATATATTCTCTTTGCATTAATGTATATATATGGTTGAATGCAAGCATGTAGGAATGCAATTAATATAATGCATATAAGCAATACATGAATGAAAGAATGATATACAATGTATGCATGAAGATATATATGTAATGATAGATATGAATGCATAATGTATAAATATTGTAATACAATATATAATGATAACATGTATGGTAATGTAGAGTATATGATGCAAGCATGAATGAATGGAGGAAATACATGTATATAGGTAATATAGAATGTAATATATGAATGCAAGCATGCAAGATAATGTATTGTATCCATATATGATGTATTCAACTTAAAGATAATGTAATATATGAAAGGAATGAATGATAATATATAACATGATATATAAGGTAATGTAAGGTATGAAATATATGATGTGTGTACGTTTGTATGTCTCTATGTTAATGTATGAAATGATATGAATATACAATGTATGCATATGTATAAAACATGTAGGTAATGCATAGATGCATGAATGAAATGAATGTTTGCAATATGTTAATATAAATACAAGTATCTAATATGCATGAATGTAAGTATAATATAATACAAGTATACATGTATGTATCATGTAAATGTAATATACATGATATGTATGTATACATGTATACAAGGTAAGTATATATGTATGTATTTCTATAAACTGACTTAACCTATAACCTTTTACACACATGCATTCATACACCCTTTGACATCATGTATCACATGTCACATACACCTACAATCACTAAATTTTAGAACATTAACACATATCCTTTCACACACATGCCAAACACACACATACTCACTTATTCTTTTTCCTCTCTTTCTCTCTCTCTATATATATATGTATGTGCCTATATATATATATAGCTTTCCTATATATATCTATGTATATAAATATGTGAATAGTGATGCATATATACATATATATGTGGGATGTACATATATGTAGCCTATATGTTATGAGTGTACAACAATATATTAGATATATATATTGTTATGTGTATATGTGTTTGTGGTTTGGCTTAGGCATGATATAGCCTATAGCCTAGGGCTCTTAGCCTATGGTGTGTCTGTTTCGTAGTGAGAGTTTAGTTAGACTTGTTTAGTCTTGATTAGGCCTAGAATAGACTAGTTAGACTAGTATAGACTTGTTTGGTTTAGGGTTGACCTAGTTGACCTAGTTTGACTAGTCTAGTTGACTAGAGTTGACCAAAGGTTGACTTTAGCTTAAATTGACCCCAAACTTCATGTAGACGTATTGTAGCAGTCTATTTCCTTATTTTAGACTTGTTATGACTTGTACTGTTCTATAGGAGACAGACACCACTCCTCGGACAGTATATTCTCTTCGGACATTCAGGATACCAGGCGAGTACATTCTCTGATCATTTTATATCCTGCTTAGAATTATATTCCTGCTTTAGATTACCTTACTTGATGCTGTCACGACATTATCACAGATTAGTACTATATGGATCTCTTTATGCGATGTTATCCCCCTCGGGAGCATCGGGTACATTGTGTCATGTGCGTTTCACTTTCATCATGTACTCCTGTGCTTTCACCATATATGTACACTCCTGTGAATCATGTACATGTTCACGGAGCCTTCATGTAACCTATCATGTGCACCCTTTCATGGGCTCCATATGATATCATGTACAATAACATAACCTGCTTAGATCCTTGTGTATTGATTGGAGAAAAAAGGGGGAGTGCTAGTAGTCATGTGAACAATTCTATAGTAGTGTAGATCATGTGAAACTCTTTAGTGTAGATCATGTACAAATCTGTTCTGTTCACATGTGCTATCCTGTACTCTACATCACTAGCCACTATTAGTTCTCTATTTATAGTAGATATTTCTATTACAGTTCTCTCTCTGTTTACATATTGTATTTCTTTCAGATCCTGTATCTTACTCTACTGCATGTTTATATTTTCTAACCTGCTATGAACTGTTGAGATATATTGTGCTCGCTCCTGTCCTGACTGGACCTGTTGATAAATTTTACAGATAGCCTGGAGGTTGTCTGCTAGCCTAGTGGAGACACAGTAGAGGTTGTATAGATAGCTAGGATTTTGCTTATAGCTTATTTTCAGTTGTCTGGAGTTGTATTTACTTTATGGATTACTGTATTTGAGTTTTGAGATGTATTTCTGGGTTTATGTATCTTAGACACTTAGACTTCTATCTGCTGTATCTCTTTTGGATTTCATGTTTTATCTATCTTCCATTATGCTCTACCTTAGATGTGATTGAGTTTATATTCTGCTATGTCACCCCCATTCGGGGAGTATAAACTGTTTAGCCTTATACTGTTAGATGAATGAGACATAGGACATCGTTCTACCGCCGATACTGCGACGTAGGCTGGGCGCTGTTACGTACTCGTACCCTCACGGTGGGTGTGGGTCGTGACACGGACCCTAACCTAGTCAACCCTACTAGTTAGAGCATAATTAGAAGTACCAGAACTAAGTATATATATATTTAAGAGAATTTTAGAGGTTTAATTGCAGCCATATGCAATATTCCCTTATATATTTAGCTTGGTCAAACATCTAACCAAAATAGGAAACCTATTAATAATAGTATGATTTGGAGAAGCAAATCCTATCCAAATTAGATCAAACCAAAGCCCATGCACTATATAAATATATATATATACCTATCAAACCCTAACCATCCCCCTCTCTCATAACCACCCACTACTCCACAAATCCCCCCAAACCTAGCGGCCACCACTCCAAACCCGAAACCCTAGCAGACCCCCTTTCTTCACAAAATAATTTCTTCTCAATTTTTGCGCCAACCACCACAACTTGGACGTCCCTCTCAACATCCTTTTCCACCCTAGCAACTATAGGAGCAACCTTGCAGCCGTTAGAGAGGTGCACGATGTGCTACTTGGACCGAAACTCTGTCGAATCGAAGTCTGAAACGTCACAGCAGGTTAGTCGAATTGTAGATAATATTTCACCTACTTTTTCTTATCTTTTTTTCCACAAACCAAATCTGAGAGTTACCTTTGTGTGTCTAGTCCAACCTCTGATCGCCGGATCCCCTAGTTCCAAGCAGTTTGCCCGTGGCGTTGATTCTACGACAGGGTATCCAGAACTGATAAATTCTATTGTGGGCCATTTTTCACCTATCTATGGTAAGTATCTAACCTTATTATATTTTTATTCAGAATTTAGACGTCGATACCTTTCCGATGCATATATGAAAGTTAGGTTTCACATCCGTTTGCTATTTTTAAAAATTCAAGACATTTGCCGTATCACTGAACTCTGAAAAATTCTGTTTTCCTTGTGTCCAAAAGTGTCAAAACTCCATGAATCTATATTAAACTTTATGTTGTGCAAGGTTTAACATTATAAATACTATTTTAAATAATTTCTATAATTTTTACAGAATTTATTATTTTTATTTTATCATTGTTTCGGAACTAAATTAATGGGTCGATTTGAGGAAGTCATATGTGGCATTGACATAAGACCTCTTGTGAAAGGGTTTCCTATTGAAAATAGTATTATAGCAATATATAAATATTTATAGATAAATTTCAGAATTTAAATATATTATTTTGTTATAATCGTAAAGTATTTATGAGAGCATTTGGTACCTATATGTACTTATATAATAGATGTAGTGTCGTAGCAACATTATGACAACTAGGACTCATAAATACTCATATAATTTATATATGGTATGTTGATATAGAATATTAAATATAGTGTACTATTATAGGTGACCTTGGGAGGATCGACAATGATACCGGAGTTGGACATGCCTACCCGCAGATAGCAGTTACAGGCAAGCGTGCCTTGCCATCTTTACAGATCTTTCTTTTCTATTTTTATTTATTTATTAGCATTGCATGACGAAGGATGTTGATACTTAGTGTCCGTTTATAGACGGGTACTGATGTCATGATAGTGACATCGAGTATTGACATTAGGCATTACGTTCATACTGATGTGTCCATTGACACAATTGACCACAGGACACCGACATATTCATGATACGAGGTTTACATGACTATTCGTGGTATTGACCTCGTATTTGCATTCTAGATTTCTTTATCAGTATTGCTTTTACTTTCGAGATGACTGTACAAACTTGACATTGCTAGATTCTAGACATGGGGATTGGGAAGAACTTGACTACAATATCAGACCTATTGTCGTGTGGCCCGTTGTTTAGTGACCTTTATCTCTGTAGTAGAGTAAATGATTATCACTGTCGAGAATTGATTGTCCTTGGTGCCACGACACAGGTACTGGGGATAATACCCTGTTGAGGTGCTAGTGAGCCTTAGTGGAAGGGGTCTGGTATTCTTGAAAAGTATCTCACTTGTATAGCACATAGACGGATACAGTAGATTGCCTTAGTTCATATTTTTATTTCTGTACCTTGGCATGTATATTATGCACCTTGCTAGTCCTCTGAGGACCTGGCTATTTCTCAGGCTTAGACGAAGCTGAAGGCTACCCAGAGGTTTACGGTTCGGGAGCTGAGACCGGAGGCATACCGGCACAGGAGGACGAGATATTGCCAGAGGATTTTTCATGATCATGTTATAATCATGTTTAGTCTTGCTACATTATTTCCTTTTCTTTTTATTAGACTTGTAGTTGATTTGTACTTTCTTTCTATTTCTGTGATTTCGGGATGTTTTACCCGTACAGACTTCATTACTTTTATTGCTGGATATTTGAGACATTTTCTTGTTTATTCTTGATCTCTTTGTGGACTCTGTGGATGTGATTAGATGTATATACCTGTGGACTATGTTGTATTTTTTGGTGTTATCATGATTTACAGCTTAAGTATTTCGCTAGTGGACTTGTTGTATAGCTTGGCCCATTGGTGAAGTGCTGCTGGCATGTATTCGTATACCTGGTCCCACGTATTTTGGGACTGGGGCGTTACACCTAGTTTGGTGTGCGTATTGATCGATGGAAGTTTAACAGATTTAAGACGTGTTCTAACCCTTCATAGCGGAACTAGGGTTAACGAATTATACCTACAACGGAAAGAAGAAGACACTATCCAGCAACCTCGAGCAGTCACGACCCCAAGATCTTCTGCACGTATTCCTTACTCGAGTTGGACGTCGTGTGAGCGATGATCTCCCAACTTTTTCTTCTCTTTGGCATCCCTCCCTTTCTCTCCTTACGTGAATCACGAATTTAGAGAAATCTTCTTATTTTTGATAAGATCATGACGGCCAGAGAATAGAGGATATATATAAGGTTAATACAGGGACCATGAGAAGAAATTAGGGTTAGGTCTCCTAATGGATCTGGGTATCCCGTGTTCAGTCCAAACACACAATCCAGGCCCATTAATAATAGTTCGGTCCACTAAAGAGCTATTATTGCACTACTTTTCTAATCCCAAATTATGATTGTAGGCTCCTTTTATTATATGCTCGTTTGGCTCCCCATGTTAAGATATCGAATATCCGTTGATCAAATTAAGTTATTAACAACTATATTGATTGACATCTTTTATCCTTAAGTAGTTTATTTGTCATGTCGAATATAATCCACCTGCAGGATTTACATGACAATCCTTATGAGCTCCTTAAGGGGACATCATCAACTTGACGTAACGGGATATAGATTCCTTTTATAATCAACATTCCATCATACATACAATATTATTATCCAATTCATAGAGGTTATTGACCCATAATAAATCTCACTCTTTTATGAGTCAAAGTAATACACACTATATATATATGTCTGTTATTATATCTGAATTAAGAGCACAAGCATCCATAATAACAGAGGTGTTTGTTCTCTTATGTAGTCAGTACAAAGAGAACAACCTCAAGTGGTCATGTTCAATACACACAAAGTGTACTAGTGTAAACCTATAGTTAAGATAGACTAATACCATATTACACTACAACCTTTCCAATGGATTGTCCAAGTCCATCTAGGTTGTAAAATATTTATATATTCCATAGGGAATTGATAATATGATCTTCTGTGTGACACCATACACCATATTATCTATAATATAGAATATCAGACACTTGCATTAACACTTGCATTAAAATTTGCAACAAATACAATATGCAAACATTTGCCCATATGATTCTTATTTAAAATTTAAGGAAATAAAGTTAATATAAAAGTGATGCTTTGTTACGACCTGCACCCGCTTTTCGGATACGAGCTCGTGAGAAAGCCAGCTACGCATCAAGCGGACTCCAGCCCGACTCGAATATGTAAACGCTGTCACGGCTATGGTATACTGTCAAATCATGGCAAGGCATCACCATATCTCAATCCATAATAAGAATATAGAACATGAATGAACAATTATGGGTCATGGTCTATAGCCCATTAGCATATTGTTCGATTAGACTCCAAAAATGATGTGAGTCTATAAAATAAGCAGAATATATCCTGGTATGGAATATAAAGAACAAAAGGATAATAAGGAAATATCATAAGCAAATACCTGTATCTCACAAGAAATATTGTAATCATCTGAAATCCATAAATGTCATACTCATCCGCCATCCAGAACTGCTAACTAACTCCACGCAATCACAAACCTGAAGAGATCATCAGGTCCTCAGAGGACATAGCAAGATACATAAAAACATACCTATCTAGCAGTTTAATCATGCATGAGAATATAAATAGGATATAAACAAGAAACGACACTTAACATGGCAAGAGACTACGATCAAACTGCTAACAAGTGACTAACGACAAGTGGCTACTAACTGGTGACTATGAACTGGAATTGTAACACCCAGTTTTCCAAATGAGGGTAATTTTAAAATTTTGTATTTTAAATTTATCTAATTATGATATTTAAATAATAATATAATTTTTGGTAATTTTTAATCATTTTAAAACTATTTAAATTATGACTTGTAATTTTGGTGTATTGCTAGTAAAACCGTAGAGACTGTCTGCCCTAGAGCCTAGCCATGTGATTAGGATGTTTAATTAGTACATTTTAGCCTAAAGGGTATTTTGGTCATTTTAGGATTTATTTGAATTTATTATGATTTATGGGAATTTGTGTGAATTTAATATTAATTAAATATTGCTATGTGTTATGTTAGTCTTGACTAGTTGAGACTTGTAGACTAACCTAGAAGCTAACCCTAGCCATGGTGACCCTAGTCTAACATAGGTTAACCTATTTTAGTCATTAGAAATTAGTTCTGGAATAGGAAGATTAAGTTTAAGTGGAATGGGTTCATGACTTAACTCTATGACTTGTGATTTTCCAATTCATGACTTATGAAATTGAACCATAGGCCCATGACTTAAGCCCAAACCCCAACAAGCCCACCCATGGGAGCCAACCTAGGGTTCCACACCCCTATTTAATGCCTCTTCCATTTGTTCTTGCCTCTTTTATTATTTTTTCTCTCAAGCTTTGAAGAAAGAGGTATAACCATCTTCCCCAATCCATAACTTTCCTATTTTAACTCCTTTTTGGCTCAAACCACTTGCATTAGATTCTAATTGTCTCCCTCTTGCTGTTCATGGAGGATAATCCCAGCCTTGGGGCAATTTGGAGAGTTTGGCTAACAAGGAGAAACCCCCCTTTTGAAGTTTTTTATTAGAATTTTAACATATAGGTAAATCCCTATTACCTCTACCAAATTTCGTTTTCTTTGCATGGATAGAAAGCCCTAGGTGTCCCCTAGCCGTAGGTATTGGTTTTGTATCGATTCATGTCCGTTTGGTGTCCGTATCGGACACGTATCATGATATGTGTGTAAGTGTTCGATGAAATATTTGTGAGAATTAAATTGTGTTAATTTCAGAAACTAATTGAATGGAAAATTAGGTTTTTAATTGTAGATCACGAATTTATTACACTGAGCACATTTTAGAGCCGTGTCCGTGTCCAAAATGGACACGAACACGCTGTACGATACTGTGGTCGAGTGTCCTGCTGCTCGATCACGTTTTCTTCGTGTCTGTGTCACTTGGACACGTGTAAATTGACACACAGCTAGGGGACATGACTGACATGTCATTCCTAAAGTTTCGTGTCAATTGATAATGTGTCGGACACGATATTCGATGTGCACTGATCTTGTACACAGACACACGTGCGCGGAAATCCATACTGATATGCCTCTGTATCGTGGACATGCGACTTCGTGGACACGACTTAGGCACTTAGACACCTACCCTGACACCCCACCTAGCTACTGACACGACCACGACACTTTTGGATGGACACACGAGTCCCTAGACTAGTCGACACGCATGCACGAGACAGTGCCCTATATTGTCTCTGGCACCAATTCGACCAGGTGCTGGGACACATGGTGGACAAGTTTGTGACACTGAGAAGACACAAATAGACCCCCACCTAGGTTGACATGTATTTCCCCCTTGATTTCGAATTGATTGATTAAGTTTTTCAAATGGTTTTGGTTTAAAATTCTAACTGTCTGATACATGCTGTTTTGATATTTCGAAAATGATTTCAAAACTATTAATTCAAACTTTACTTTTCAAATAAGTTTCTATATGATTTAACTGAATTTAGATTAGTTTCCAAGATTAGTTTCCAGACTTGTTTGGGATTCGATTTCAGGGAAATGGTTTCTGAAATGGATTTTTGAGATGGTATTTCGAAATAAAATTCATATGAGTACCTAGGATTTTGTGTTCTAAAACGTATGTTTCCAAGTTTGTTTTGGTTTTCAAATATTGAATTGAGTTACAGGTGTGACTGACCTGAGATGTGGGTTAAATTATGAACTGAGATCATTTCAGAAACCCTCAGTTTTCTTTAAACTGAAAACTGATTGGTTAACTTGATTTATGAAACCTGAAAATGTTGTTCAAACTGAGATTGGGTTTGTAATCTCAGTTTTGGGGAAGCTCCTTTAATGTCAGTCAAGAAGTTGACTGTGTAATAGGACTAGATATTAGAAATTGGTTTCAGTTTTAGATGTAACTAGTTTCTATAATAATATAGGTATAGATAGATGTTGGGTGTGGGATTAAGTTGAGAACAGTGAGAATTCTCAGGTTTGAGAATATATAGGTATACATGAAATTTGAGTTTTTTGAGGACTGAACATTGAGTTTTTTTTAACTGAAACACCACATCTTATTGTTCCTCTCAACTATAAGACACATTTGAAATCTGTCACACACAAGCTGAATTCTTGTATACACTTGACTTTCCTGAACACAGACACTTGAATTTCTGAGAACCTATGATTGTATTATAAAAACTGAACCTGAGAATGAATGGGTTATGTTGTACACAGTTTATTTAGGGATTTCGAAATGTTGATGAAAACTGAGATTCCTTTTCTAACTTAAAACTGAGAATGGTTATTGATTGGGGTTTAAGATGGGTCTTCGATTTGGTTGTGATTGTGCATTGGACTGAAATTGTAGACTGAATTGATATTAACTGAGATTGTTATGATCACAAGCTCACACACACATGATGAGAACACATTGTCCTGAAATATGCTACACACATGAATATTTACTCACACACACAAAATTGGAACCATGAACTGAGCATTGAAGCCCCTGTCTTCTGAGATAAACACACAAATCAAACTTGAGAACTAAACCTATGATGATACCTACACTACACACAACCTACCACAAAAACTGTCATGACACATGCCACTCACTGTTTTCCAGATTTTACAAACACCACCATGCTCACATACCACATGCCACACACACACATATTAGACACTATTTATACACACACTCTATTCTAAAATTCCTGTCACTAAGTTCCTAAATTCACATACATACATTACATTGCACCACACCTAATGTTTTCACTGATACACACATGAAAACACACACACAAATCACATTCACTCATTAACATACACACACATGCTCACGTACTACTAAACCCCCTTAACCCTCTCTCTATATCTATGTAAATATATATGTATGTATACATATATGAATCTATGTAAATATGTATGTAGGCTATGAATATAATGTATGTAAGTATGTACCTCTCTATGTATATATATATATATATATATATATATATATATATATATATATATATATATATATATATATATATATATATGTATATAGATATATATCTATATACCTATATATCTATGTAAAAAAAAAAAAAAAAAAAAATATATATATATATATATATATATATATATATATATATATATGTATATAGATATATATCTATGTATAAACCTATCTATATACCTATGTGGGTATGTGCCTATGTATATATCTATGTACCTATATATCTATGTATGAATGCATAAATATATGTATCTATGTATATATGAAATATGAATGTAAGGTAGCTGCCTTCACATATGCATATATTGTGATGAATATATGTATATAGGCAATAGAATGCAATAGAACATGGTGTAATGAAAAGTGTATGATGCAAGGTAGATACAATGTTATATGCATGATTATATCCAAATAAATGCAAGCATGTATGTGTGAAATATGAATGCATAGATGAATATATACTTCTAGATATGGTATGTGTGTTCTCTGTGACTTGTGAGTGTGCTTGGTTGTTAGCCTAGGCTTGGTTAGGCCTAGTGAGACTTGACTGGACTAAGATTGACCTAGTTTGACTAGATGTTGACCCAGAGTTGACCAAGAGTTGACTTTAGCTTAGTTTGACCTAGACAGCATGCAGATGCATAGTAGATTACATTCATCATTTCCTGTATACATCTTGACTTGTGTTGCTCTAACTAGGAGTCAGGTACCTCATCTCGGACAGTACATTTGCTTCAGATATTCAGATACCAGGCGAGTACATTCTCTGACCGTTTCATACTTTTTTGGATTTACATTCTTGTTCACACGATCGTTATCACGGATTGGTACTATATGGATCTTCTTTTGAGATGTTATCCCCTTGTATTCACTAAATACATATTGTGATGTGCGTTTCACTTACATATTATATTTATTGAATACCCATATCCTTGTATACTCATTGTGCATATTGTACTCTCATTATCACATAAGTTCCAGGGATAGACCATTGTTCACTATTGTATAATATTGTACAACTATTGTATAACATTGTACATCTATTGTATAATATTGTACATCTATTGTATAACATTGTACACTATTGTGTAAGATAATATAACTGGAGTGGATCCTTGTGTATTGATTGGGGAGGGAGAGTAGAATTGGTTATGTACTCAAATCCTATTGTACAATATTGTATAACTATTGTATATATCTATTGTACACTCACGTACAATGAAGTTAGCATTGCATTGTCCTAGACCGTTTACATAACCATATTGTACTCTAAATCACAGTTGGCTTACAGTTCTTACTTATCATATATAGATATTTCCTATTATCAAATCTCTACCATTTTTCATATACATTCTTCTTTCAGCGTTTCATGTACCTTACTCTATTGCATGCTTTATATTTTCTAACTTGATATGAACTGCGTGAGATGTTTTGTGCTCACTTCCGTCCTGACTGGACCTGTTAAAAATTTTACAGAGGATGATGAGGAACCCTGTACCCCTTACTTGGAGCTTGCCTAGATGACACTCGCGACCTGGACTCCTGGGGAGGTTCAGGCAGCTGCTGAGGATGATACCCCTTGTTTAGTATAGATAGCTTAGACTCTTACTTGTCTTTCTCATTGATACATTATTGTATATATTGGGAGTTATTTCTTTTGGATGTTTGTGGAGATGTATCATAGACACTTAGTTTTTATCTGGATTATACCTCTGTGGATTCCTTCTGTTCATATCTATCTATCTTTACCGTATTCTACCTTAGATGTGATTGAGATTGTATTCTGTTATGTCACCCCCATTCGGAGAGTATAACTGTGCATCACCTTATATTGTTAGATATTGTGACCTAGGACAACGTTCTATCGCCGACACTGCGACGTAGGCTAGACGTTGTTACGTTCTCGTACCCTTACAGTGGGTGTGGGTCATGACATATTTTTAGTGGTGGCCCATGCATGTCGAGTTTATGTAGTGGTATTTGAACTAGAGTATCACTACAGCCTGCAGTAGGATTAGGATATTTTGAAGGTACTCAATCACACTAGGAAAAACTCTTAATCAGATTCCTTTTGTCTAAAATTGTTGCTTACTGACTTCCCTTGAATATAAACTATCCTCCTTTGAATTTTTGCTTCATTCTCAGAAATTGCTTCTTATTTTGATCTGTTTTTATGATGGTTATGAAGACACGATCTCATCGCTTCGGTTCGGGGGATACTATCGAGAGGCTGGCCACCTCTCGTCCTATTCATCAGGGCCTCGAGACCGCAGCTCCTGTTGTACCGACTCAGGTTGGCATTTCTGCTACATTGGAGGTGCACCTCTGTCTGTACAGAGACTTTTTCCTGTTATTTTCGATTTCTCTCGGCAGCAGTGATTCATGCAGCATCAGCAGCAGACCAGAAAAAACTAGCAGGACGAGCTATCGTCAGAACAGTCGAGGATGCACAGACCATTGGAGATTTTGCTGCAAGTTCCGTTCTTCTCGATTCTATTCCCGCAATTGTCTTTTATAACTACCTTGAAATCCGATTCCATCTGTTCCTTGCTGATTGCTTAATTTTGTCATGTTGTTCTTTTGTTATGTTTATTTTTCTTCAAAAAAATCATATGGACTAGGTCACCTAAATCATGGGATCTAGAATCTTCGATAGTCATGTTAGTTGGCATAGTAAGGACATGTAGTCAGATTTTGGATATATTTCTCGGGTATGGAAATTTAAGGTTTTTGCCGTCGCATACGGCAATACGAAAATTTTAAATACCATGAACCTAGAGGTACGTACCTTAGTCAAGGACTCTGTGATTATCGTAGCCTTGCTCACTAGCATGATGAAGACTCTGGACAACATAATTTTGGACAGACGTATATGATTAACAGATTGTATCTTGAGAAGTTTTAAATATCATACCCTTTTGATTGTTATAAATGACTTAGGAGTAGGGATATTTTAGTTTTGTAGAGCTTATTCATAGGTAGTACCTTCATAGTATAATGATATGGTGACTTGTAGAGTGTCTGTACCCTAGAGGTGATAGTTAGCATTGGTGTTAGAATAGTAACCCATTGCAGATAATTCTCCTGTTATCTATAATACCAACCAGTTTACACATATAGGATGTTAGTATGCCATACAACCTTGATGATTTATTATTGTTTTCCTTTACCCTTCCAGTGAGGCACCCAGTGACTAGAGCCTGCCCTTGAGTATAGTTGTAGTTTCACCTAAGACTGAGAGTTCTATATATATAGATAGATTGCAAATGATATACTTAGGATATATGTAATGGGTTGTTGTTCCTGAGCTTATGTATATGTGGTATTGGGATTGTGTGCTTAGATTTTGGGTATTTGGTTATGGGTGACTTGATAGGATTAGAAGGTTAAGAGCTAGCCTATTATAGAGTTTCTCTTTTGCTAAATTCTGGTTACCAACACTTAGGTAGCTAGCATGGGTAAAATTCTAAGAAGTTGACCAGCTGATAATCAAGTACTGGGATGTTGAGAAAATTGACTAGTGATTGACCCTTGGCTATGTTTGACCTAGAAGGGGGCACGATCATCTTAATTTCGAGGACGAAATTCTTATAAGGTGGGTAGGATTGTAACACCCAGTTTTCCAAATAAGGGTAATTTTAAAATTTTGTATTTTAAATTTATCTAATTATGATATTTAAATAATAATATGATTTTTGGTAATTTTTAATCATTTTAAAACTATTTAAATTATGACTTATGATTTTGGTGTATTGCTAGTAAAATCGTAGAGACTGTTTGCCCTAGAGCCTAGCCATGTGATTAGGATGTTTAATTAGTACATTTTAGCCTAGAGGGTATTTTGGTCATTTTAGGATTTATTTAAATTTATTATGATTTATGGGAATTTGTGTGAATTTAATATTAATTAAATATTGCTATGTGTTATGTTAGTCTTGACTAGTTGAGACTTGTAGACTAACCTAGAAGCTAACCCTAGCCATGGTGACCCTAGTCTAACCTAGGTTAACCTATTTTAGTCATTAGAAATTAGTTCTGGAATAGGAAGATTAAGTTTAAGTGGAATGGGTTCATGACTTAACTCTATGACTTGTGATTTTCCAATTCATGACTTATGAAATTGAACCATAGGCCCATGACTTAAGCCCAAACCCCAACAAGCCCACCCATGGCAGCCAACCTAGGGTTCCACACCCCTATTTAATGCCTCTTCCATTTGTTCTTGCCTCTTTTATTATTTTTTCTCTCAAGCTTTGAAGAAAGAGGTATAGCCATCTTCCCCAATCCATAACTTTCCCATTTTAACTCCTTTTTAGCTCAAACCACTTGCATTAGATTCTTATTGTCTCGCTTTTGCTGTTCATGGAGGATAATCCCAGCCTTGGGGAAATTTGGAGAGTTTGGCTAACAAGGAGAAACTCCCTTTTTGAAGCTTTTTATTGGAATTTCAACATATAGGTAAATCCCTATTACCTCCACCAAATTTCATTTTCTTTGCATGGATAGGAAGCCCTAGGTGTCCCCTAGCCGTAGGTATTAGTTTTGTGTCGATTCGTGTCCGTTTGGTGTCCGTATCGGACACATATCATGATATGTGTGTAAGTGTTCGATGAAATATTTGTGAGAATTAAATTGTGTTAATTTCAGAAACTAATTGAATAGAAAATTAGGCTTTTAATTGTAGATCACGAATTTATCACACTGAGCACGTTTTAGAGCCGTGTCCATGTCTAAAATGGACACGAACACGCTGCACGACACTGTGGTCGAGTGCCCTGCTGCTCGATCACGTTTTCTCCGTGTTTGTGTCACTTGGACACGTGTAAATTGACACACAGCTAGGGGACATGACTGACATGTCATTCCTAAAGTTTTGTGTCAATTGATAACGTGTCAGACACGATATTCGATGTGCACTGATCTTGTACACAGACACACGTGCGCGGAAATCCATACTGATACGCCTCTGTATCGTGGACACGACTCAGGCACTTAGATACCTACCCTGACACCCCACCTAGCTACTGACATGACCATGACACTTATGGATGGACACACGAGTCCCTAGACTAGTCGACACGCGTGTACGAGACAGTGCACTACACTGTCTCTGGCACCAATTCGACCAGGTGCTGGGACACATGGTGGACACGTTTGTGACACTGAGAAGACACGAATAGACCTCCACCTTGGTTGACATGTATTTCCCCCTTGATTTCGAATTGATTGATTAAGTTTTTCAAATAGTTTTGGTTTGAAATTCTAACTGTCTGATACATGCTGTTTTGATATTTCGAAAATGATTTCAAAACTATTAATTCAAACTTTACTTTTCAAATAAGTTTCTATATGATTTTACTGAATTTAGATTAGTTTCCAAGATTGGTTTCCAGACTTGTTTGGGATTCGATTTCAGGGAAATGGTTTCTGAAATGGATTTTTGAGATGGTATTTCGAAATGAAATTCATATGAGTACCTAGGATTTTGTGTTCTAAAACGTATGTTTCCAAGTTTGTTTTGGTTTTCAAATATTGAATTGAGTTACAGGTGTGACTGATCTGAGATGTGGGTTAAATTATGAACTGAGATCATTTCAGAAACCCTCAGTTTTCTTTAAACTGAAAACTGATTGGTTAACTTGATTTATGAAACCTGAGAATGTTGTTCAAACTGAGATTGGGTTTGTAATCTCAGTTTTGGGTAAGCTCCTTTAATTTCAGTCAAGAAGTTGACTGTGTAGTAGGACTAGATATTAGGAATTGGTTTCAGTTTTAGATGTAACTAGTTTCTATAATAATATAGGTATAGATAGATGTTGGGTGTGGGATTAAGTTGAGAACAGTGAGAATTCTCAGGTTTGAGAATATATAGGTATACATGAAATCTGAGTTTTTTGAGGACTGAACATTGAGTTTTTTTAACTGAAACACCACATCTTATTGTTCCTGTCAACCATAAGACACATTTGAAATCTGTCACACACAAGCTGAATTCTTGTATACACTTGACTGTCCTGAACACAGACACTTGAATTTCTAAGAACCTATGATTGCATTATAAAAGCTGAACCTGAGAATGAATGGATTATGTTGTACACAGTTTACTTAGGGATTTCGAAATGTTGATGAAAACTGAGATTCCTTTTCTAACTTAAAACTGAGAATGGTTATTGATTGGGGTTTAAGATGGGTCTTCGATTTGGTTGTGATTGTGCATTGGACTAAAATTGTAGACTGAATTGATATTAACTGAGATTGTTATGATCACAAGCTCACACACACACATGATGAGAACACATTGTCCTGAAATATGCTACACACATGAATATTTACTCACACACACAAAATTGGAACCATAAACTGAGCATTGAAGCCCCTGTATTCTGAGATACACACACAAACCAAACTTGAGAACTAAACCTATGTTGATACCTACACTACACACAACCTACCACAAAAACTGTCATGACACATGCCACTCACTGTTTTCCAGATTTTACAAACACCACCATGCTCACATACCACATGCCACACACACACATGTTAGACACTATTTATACACACACTCTATTCTAAAATTCCTGTCACTAAGTTCCTGAATTCACATACATACATTACATTGCACCACACGTAATGTTTTCACTGATACACACATAAAAACACACACACAAATCACATTCACTCATTCACATACACACACGTGCTCATGTACTACTAAACCCCCTTAACCCTCTCTCTATATCTATGTAAATATATATATGTATGTATACATATATGAATCTATGTAAATATGTATGTAGGCTATGAATATAATGTATGTACCTCTCTATGTATATATATATATATATATATATATATATATATATATATATATATATATATATATATGTATATAGATATATATATCTATGTATAAACCTATCTATATACCTATGTGGGTTTGTGCCTATGTATATATCTATGTACCTATATATCTATGTATGAATGCATAAATGTATGTATCTATGTATATATGAAATATGAATGTAAGGTAGCTGCCTTCATATATGCATATATTGTGATGAATATATGCATATAGGCAATAGAATGCAATGGAATATGGTGTAATGAAAAGTGTATGATGCAAGGTAGATACAATGTTATATGTATGATTATATCCAAATAAATGCAAGCATATATGTGTGAAATATGAATGCATAGATGAATATATACTTCTAGATATGGTATGTGTGTTCTCTGTGACTTGTGAGTGTGCTTGGTTGTTAGCCTAGGCTTGGTTAGGCCTAGTGAGACTTGACTGGACTAAGATTGACCTAGTTTGACTAGATGTTGACCCAGAGTTGACCAAGAGTTGACTTTAGCTTAGTTTGACCTAGAAAGCATGCAGATGCATAGTAGATTACATTTATCATTCCTTATATACATCTTGACTTGTGTTGCTCTAACTAGGAGTCAGGTACCTCATCTCGGACAGTACATTTGCTTCAGACATTCAGATATCAGACGAGTACATTCTATGACCGTTTCATACTTGTCTGGATTTACATTCTTGCTCTAGATTACTGTACTTGATGCTGACACGATCGTTATTACGGATTGGTACTATATGGATCTTCTTTTGAGATGTTATCCCCTTGTATTCACTAAATACATATTGTGATGTGCGTTTTACTTACATATTGTATTTATTGAATACCCATATCCTTGTATACTCATTGTGCATATTGTACTCTCATTATCACATAAGTTCCAGGGATAGACCATTGTACACTATTGTATAACAATGTACAACTATTGTATAATATTGTACATCTATTGTATAATATTGTACATCTATTGTATAACATTGTACACTATTATGTAAGATAACGTAACTGGAGTGAATCCTTGTGTATTGATTGGGAAGAGGGAGTAGAATTGGTTATGTACTCAAATCCTATTGTACAACATTGTATAACTATTGTATATGTCTATTATACACTCACGTACAATGGAGTTACCATTGCATTGTCCTAGACCGTTTACATAACCATATTGTACTCTAAATCACAGTTGGCTTACAGTTCTTACTTATCATATATAGATATTTTCTATTATTAAATCTCTACTGTTTTTCATATACATTCTTCTTTCAGCATTTCATGTACCTTACTCTATTGCATGCTTTATATTTTCTAACTTGATATAAACTGCGTGAGATGTTTTGTGCTCGCTTCCGTCCTGACTGGACCTGTTGAAAATTTTACAGAGGATGATACCCCTTGTTTAGTATAGATAGCTTAGACTCTTACTTGTCTTTCTCATTGATACATTATTGTATTTATTGGGAGTTGTTTCTTTTGGATGTTTGTGGAGATGTATCATAGACACTAAGCTTTTATCTGGATTGTACCTCTGTGGATTCCTTCTGTTCATATCTATCTATCTTTACCGTATTCCACCTTAGATGTGATTGAGATTGTATTCTGTTATGTCACCCCCATTCGAGGAGTATAACTGTATATCACCTTATATTGTTAGATGTTGTGACCTAGGACAGCGTTCTACCGTCGACACTGCAGCATAGGCTGGGCGTTGTTACGTTCTCGTACCCTTACAGTGGGTGCGGGTCATGACAGGAATACAAGAACAACTATACGTAACTAAACTGCTGAATGAACAAGCGAACACGAGATCAATGGAATACTAAACCCTCGCCCCGAGTGGACTCGCAGGTTTGAACTAATCACTAACCCTCGTCCCGAGTGTGGACTCTCTGGTTAGTACTAACCCTCGTCCCGAGTGTGGACTCTCTGGTTAGTTCATGACAAGGCACCCTCATCCCGAGTGTGGACTCTCTGGTACAAGTACTACATCCTCGTCCCGAGTGTGGACTCTCTGATGTAAACACCCTCGTCCCGAGTGGACTCTCTAGTGCAAGTCAAGTCAACACCCTCGTCCCGAGTGTGGACTCTCTGGTACAAATAATCGACATCCTCGTCCCGAGTGTGGACTCACGGATGTAAATAGATCAAGGCAAATACCCTCATCCCGAGTGGACTCTCTGGTGCCAAGGAAACAATATAACAAGGATTTAGCAGTTCAATTACACGTACTCGTTCTATGACACGACTCAAGCAAGGTACTGATAAGACAAGGTACGACTCAGTCAAGATCCAGGTAAGGACAGCTCTAATATGAACTCATAAGGTGAACAAGCCTGGCATATCTATACTATCAAGTCACAAAGATGATATACAGACAAGTCAAAGAATTAGAGAACATGGTATGAAGAAATATATAAATTAAATCGACTAGAGAACTGATAATAACATACAAATCCATAGAACTAGAGTAACCAAATGATAACCAAATAATCATAGAAAAATACTATAAGCATGAAATTAAACTGTAGAGGGAGGCATGGTAACTTGCCTGGAGGTTGCACGCAGATCCAACAAAATATAGTCAACTACTAAGCCATAAAGTCCAAATTATCACAGCTGTCTCCGAAAGCTAAAATAGATATTGCCAACATTCTCAGAATAGTCAAATTAGCTAGGATTGCCTGTCCTTAAGTCTAATTCTGGACACAGGGGCAAAACGGTAATTTTAGGTCAAAACGGTGTCCGTCGTTGGACCCGCTTTACACCGAAAAGTATGCCAGAGTCAATGGTCTCTAAAGTCGTCAAACTACATGTCTACGGATCCGGTTTGACGATACAAACCCAACGGTATGTCCAATTTTGGATTCCGGTGGGCCTTTGTCACTCCCCGTTCCCAGAATACGTATTTTAATATGTGTACTGCTTGAAAGCATTTATTTAATATTTATCTTGCATTTATTCTATATCTAATTTCTTTAATTTTATGCTAATTATTTTTCTGTATTTTATTTCTGCTTTTACTTAGCTCTTGGTTTATTTTGCTCATGTTGAACCAACTTGGTTTAACTTGGTTCAACATGATAAGCATGGATGGTCTAGATTGTGTAGGGAGGAACGGATGGTGGGAGATTAACATGACTTGATACTTAAACCCCTCTTCTCTTCTCTCTCCACACAACTCTCATTTTCTTTCTTCCTCCACCAAAACCCTAGCCATTGGAGAGAGGCAAGTACATCTTGCACCAAATGGAGAGATTCTTGCATTTTTTATTTCTTGATTTTTCTTTGATATGATTTGTCTATATTGTTCTTTTCATCATCCTCTACAAGTTTAGTTCTTGGAGTTTTTGATTTTAATAGCTAGTTTTGTGTAGATCTAAGTTTGTGCCATTTTTGGTTATCTTGGGTTTTGATCTATCAAACTTCTTTGTTTTCAAAATCTAGTTGTTCTATGTTGTAGAGAATTTCGTTCTACCCCATTTTGACCTATGAAAGTCCAAATTTGGACTTACATTGATGGTTTTATGGAGCTTAGAAGCTGTGGGTTCCATGACCATCCTTCTCAGATTTTCGGAGAAGATGGGTACCCATTTACCCAGCCGCATAGATGAGTACCCATCTACTGCCGTATGGGATTCTGTTTACCTAGCCGCATAGATGAGTACCCATCTACTGCCGTATGGGATTTTGTTAACCCTGCCGCATGGGATTCTATCTATACAGCCGCATAGATGGGTATCCATTTACCCAGCCGCATAGATGAGTACCCATCTACTACCGTATGGGATTTTATTTACCCTGTCGCATAGATGGGCATCCATCTACTGTCGCTCATAGTGCCTATTTTTGGCTGTTTTTGTATGTTTTATGTCCTATTTGGCTGATTCGTGGCCAGAATTTCTGCCAACTCCCAATGTAAAAGTTGTAGATCTTTGTCTTGGCTTCAAGGACCTTTATGTCTCACTTTAACCAGAATTCATATGTGACTTTTATGTCACGAGGGGTCCACGTGACTTCCTGACTTGACCGTGTTCCTGACCTGATTACCTGTATACGTGCTGGTACCTATTCTAAGTGTGTATTGAGATGCAATACTAGTATGCACTGCAGTGCTATTTAATGAGTGCACTGAGGTGTGACTGTACGTGCTAAGTGATCATTCATGTTATATCTCAATACATGTGTACCTTCCAGCACAGTCATGGTAATTGGTCAGTAATAGTGTCGCGGTATGTTGATTGTTGTTTGAAGCATTACACTAAGCATGGATCTAGATTGAGCCGATGTGGATTCATACTTAGGGTACACATACTATGGTACGACATATAGGAGGATGACCATGTGACCACGATATGTAATTCCAATATCGAGATAGGGTTAATCTAAGCAACTTAAATCGGTAGAAGAATTGGGAGGGAACAGAATCTCGAGATCGTACGTCACCAGCCGCCCTGGGTCCCGTCCTGGCGCGTCGGGTTGGCCGCCTCGGATACTGTATAGTCATCCGCACTAGTGGAGTACAGTATCTGATTTATGAATGCCGAGCCAGATCTTCCTATCGGAGAGCTGGAATCGTTACTGCTTGTTCTAGCGCGGTGGCCTTTCGAGGGACCGGTACATTTCATGCATGCGTATATATAATGGTTTGGCTAGCCCAGCTGGACTGCGATACGATCTGAGGATTCTTATATATATATATTGTATTACTGGGATAATCCAGACAAACCATGGAAAGCCATAGGATTGATTGGCCGCTTGTAAGCTAACTGTTTTGTGATATGTTTTCTTCTGTTAGCAACTGAGGAACATGGACTATCGTGGTGCGTGGTCCAACCCATGTCCTTGTTTGGTTGTTAGGTTGGGCTATTGTGCTGCGATAGGCTATGGACCGAAGTCGCGACCAAAAGCCCTTTACCTGCCCATGGTTATAGGATATATCTTATCTCGGCACGATATTGGCACCGTTTGTCCTTGTTTGGTTGTGAGGGTGTCGTATTGTCTCGATGATATGGTATAAGCCTATAAATCGTGAATCAGGTCATATTATTACGCTAGGGTTTTATCTCACTCTTTTGTGCTCCCTTGTGGTACTTGCTATTCGCGGCCTGACCCCGCTGGTTTTGTTTGGCCAGATCTCGTAGTAGCGCCAGAGGATCCAGCCTTCTACCCGAACAATGGTGCACACCAGGAGTATGGGTGCCAGGGACCATGAGTGGGTTTTTTCTTCTCCGCTCCGATATCTTCTATTTTGTACTTGGCATTTAGCCACCGGCACCTGTTTAGCTAGATGTTCTAGATATTAGTTTCCTTTACATAATTATAATTAAATCAGACTGCAGCTGACTACGGTTATGTACTATTGACTCTCGGTACTAGCTTATCATTTTGTATAGCTAGGCTCATGAATCATTTTGATGAAGCGTCGGGGATGCCTTACTGCTTTGTCTTATATGATCATTATTTACTGCTTCTTGTTTTGATTGATTGAGACATAGAGGTTCTGTGAGACCATAGGAGACTTGATTGTAGCATGCACCCCCTTGTCTTTTGACAGCCACAATCACCGTATGACATTTATATACCTCATATGGAGTAGCTGGCCTAGTCCGTCCCAGTATTCCGGCACTGGGGCGTGACAGCTGTAATGCCTGTTGTTCGTATTACGTATTTGGAATATGTATACGTATTTTATCTTGTATTTGTATATCTACTTGGTTTGGCTTGGCTTGTTTACTCTCGGTTGGGTTGGCTTGGTTCGGCCGGCCCAATGCTTGGTTCATCATGGGACAAGGGTGGAACACCTTAGCCTATGCTTCTCCTTCATTTCCACCACAACCCCCTACCTACCACCACCCATGATATTTATTTCCCCACCAACCTTCTCTCTCCTCCATAACTCTCATTTATTTCTTCTTCTTCTTCTTCTTCCTTCCTCTCCACAACTCCCCAACCATAGGCAAGTGCAACTTGCTTCCACAAGAGAACTCCTTTTGATGGTTTCATTAGCTTCTCCTCAGGATTCTAAACCACATTAGAACTTGTCATTTTCCATTTTGAGGATTTAATTCTTGTAGATCTAGAGTTTTGCTATTTTTGGATTTTTGGTGTTTTGATCTATCAAACTTGCTTGTTTTCAAGTTTTGATGGCTCCATGTTTTAGAGAATTTCATTCTACCCAATTTTGACCTTTGGAAAGTTGGATTCGGACTTGTTTTGACCAAGATTTGGACAATGGAAGCTTAGATTCAACTTTAGAGTTCTTGCTGTTCTTGCCATTTGGAGAGACAGTGAGCAGTGAGCTAGCTTTTTAGCTTACGCCACTGAGTCGTACGCTGCTGTTTAGTGAGCGTACGCTAGCCTTCGTATGCTGCTGTTTAGCGAGCGTACGCTGGCCTTCGTACGCTGCTGTTTAGCGAGCGTACGCTAGCCTTCGTACGCTGCTCTTTAGCGAGCGTACGCTAGCTTTCGTACGCTAGCTTGAGCGTGCGCGTGCCTTGGTACGCTAGCTTAAGCGAGCAAGGCGTACGCTGGCCCCTTTCGTACGCTAGCTTGAGCGTACGCTGACCTATAGCTTGAGCGTGCCCTTGTGTACGCTGACCCTTGCGTACGCTTCCCATTGGAAGTGTATGGATCCTTTGGTACGCAGACCTAGGCGTACGCTAGCCTGAGCGTAGCCTGGTTTGAGCATAGCCTGATCACCCTTGATCTTCTATAGCCCTGTATATTGATATTTTATTAGATATTTAACGTCCATTTTATATCCTTACACCTTTTGTCCTGAACTTGATAATCATGAATTTACTTAATATGTTTGGAATTGATACCTGAGCATGACACGATAGTGACCCGTAGTGGTGCACTCCTGACATAATAACCTGACATGACCTGATAGTGGCCCGTCGTGGCGCACTCCTGACTAGTACACTTGACATGATTACCTGACATGATTATCTCGAATAGCTGTTGCGACGACTACCTGACATGACATGACTTGTATAATTAACCTGGACACCGTGGGTGATTGTGCTTGTATAAATAAACCAGTCCTGTCTTGCATCATGTCTAGGATGGGACTCCTGAGTACCACGGTCAGGAGTACCTATTGAAATGAACTAAGGACTAATAACTAGATTAATACATTAGTCATGAAGAGATTTCCCAGCTACAGGCAATCCCGTTACCTGGGCACGCCTTGGGATCTGTAGCCTGCCGTCGAGTAGGGCACATTTCCAGCACACTGTCGTGTGTTGCACCCTTCAAGCTACCTAAGGGTACATTCGTTTCCTGGACGATGTACCCACCTGAATTTAACTCTAATCTTTTAACCCGGGGAACCTGGATGGTCTGCAGGGCTTGTGGCTGTGGAATAATCTCACTGCATCTTGTTAGTAATTAGGCTTGTGACAACCCTAGTTAGTTAAAGTATCAAGCCGTAATTCTTGCTTGGCCGTGAAATGATTGGATGGAGTCTAACCAGTCTAGTCTTGCCTTGAATCCTGTTCCAGATTATTGAATGACCAGAATGCTTGTATTTATTTTTCCGATAAATGGTGAGAATTCCAAGTTCTGTTCAGACGAAGGGTTACAACCCCGGTCCTTGTTTGGTTTACGGGTTGTAACCTGGTTATCTGAATAGTCCCATGGTTATCTCGTCGTATATCATCCTGATATGTTTCCTTTTATTCCAGTCCTTATTTTATTTATATTTATATTCCTGTGCTGATTGCTGGTTTTAGTTCTTAAGTGAAGCCTCCTTTGTGGCACTTGCTCTTTCTGGGGTCTGACCCAGCTGGTTTTGTATGGCCAGATTTTGGAGCAGCTCCAGAGGATCTACCGACCTTCCTGCCAGATGGTGAACACTAGAAGGAATCCTGGCAACGAGTGGGTTATTTTTGGCTCTCCCACCCTATTGTAAATATATTCTTTTGAGGCGTTTAGCCGACGAGCACCTGTTTAGCTCGGTTGCACTTTTACTTATTGTCTGCCTACGGGCTGCAACATGATTAACAGATCCTAGGATTGATCATGTATGACTAAACTCTTGCTAGTCTTAACATTTTGTAACGACTAGCTTCATGATCGGCTGAATATGTAATATTTGGGACGCCTTATTATTGTATATTTAACGATCATACATCTTGTAACATTTACTTACTTGCTTGTGATTGAGACACTAGGCTTGTTCATGACCATAGGAGACTGTTGGCTTGTAGTAAACCCTCATGTATCTAGACAGCCGTGACCGTATAGCGAGATGGAATCCATTTCATATACGTAGCTGGCTATGTCTGCCCCCGCTCTCCAGTATTCTGGTTCTGGGGCGTGACATGGTTTAAGTGGTGGCCCATGCAGGTCTTGTAAATCAAGATATGTGAGGGTTTGCCGAATAGATGTCTCAATCAGTATTCGTCCTTGATCTCTGTTCGTATCTTCTGAATCCCTGGATTCTTGTCCTGATCATATGCTTGTATCGTTGCTCTGTCCTGGTCCTTCCTTATTGTTTCCTATGTCGTCTTCTTCAGCGGCATAGTACCTGACCCGGCCGATCAGCAAGGCGGAGCACCTCCCGCGAACCAGCAGCAACCTGGAGATCAAGCCTAGCATTCCGGAGTAGCCTCCAGAGTCGTGCCTTCTGGCGGAGAGCCACCAGTCCAGCCAGTTCAACCTGCAGAACATGATGATGGTACTTTGGTAGGACTCGTCAGGACCTTGATAGCTTCTCAAGACCGGCGTGGAGATGCCTTGCACCAGGCAGTGACGGATGCTTTGACCCGGGGTGGTCATCAGGGTAACAGCACGGCCAACAGCTTCAAGCGCTTGAACCCTCCATTCTTCGACGGTAGTGAAGATGCTATCGCGGCAGATGTATGGCTTCAGGACACAGAGGTGGTTCTAGAAGCAGCCAAGACTCCAGAGAACGAGAAGGTAGCCGTGGTGTGCCTGCAGTTGTTAGATCTTGCCCGCAGCTGGTGGGCAGCACAGGCCGTTGGGTTAGCAGCACCCATTCCTTGGGCAATATTCAGAGAGAGATTCCAGACCAAGTATTTCGATGCCGTGGCTCGGTATGATCTGCAGACCAGGTTCACCAATCTGAAGCAAGGAGACAGGACGGTCGATGGATATGCGGCCGAGTTTTCGAGACTCAGTCGGTTTGCTCCCACTTTGGTGGCAACCGAGTATGATAGAGCCCAGCGATTCCAGCAGGGACTGCACCTGGAGATCTTGTTAGCAGTTGAGCAGTTTGAGCATCAGACTTTTGATGCAGTCTTGAGAGCAACCCGGAGGCATGAGTATACCTCCCAGAGGATCGTGGACAGGACCGGAGGTCGGAAGAGATCTCACGGCCAGATGAATCAGTCTTCAGCCCCAGCCCCGGCAGCCAGGGCTTTGACTATTGGAGCTCCGAGGCGAGCAGCCTCAGTGACGTCGGTTCAGCATTCAACCCCGACGTACCCTCAGCAGCAGCAGAAGCAGAAGCAATCTTCCGCAGTGGGTTGTTCTCATTGTGGGAAGCCAGGCCATGTGGTGGCAGAATGTCGCAGGGCACAGGGATTGTGTCTGGCTTGTGGAGCACCAGACCATAGGGTTGGATCCTGCCCGAACAGGGGTGGTTCATCCTCATCCAACCTTTCTAGCTCTTCGGTGAGAGGACCAGCTCCGGTCCATCAGCAGCAGTATCTATTGTCGAGGCCTTTGCCGCCTCAGACCCAAGTGTTCCAGCAGCAGAACCCCCAGCAGTATGCATAAGTCCAAGCCCAGAGTCAGAGTAGGCAGCGAGGATTTCAGCAGAGGGGACCAGCACCCCGAGGGCACGGTCAGGCTATGGTGATGATCGTGGAGGAAGGATTGGCACCAGGAGAGGTAGTGGCAGGTACTATTCTCGTCAACTCCTTTCCAGCTTCAGCTTTATTTGATTCTGGTGCATCGCATTCATTTATGTCTGCACGATTCGCGACACGGGTAGGATTGGAGCCCGAGTCATTATCAGTAAGGCTCAATATACTTACTGGTAACGGACTTGTGGGAGTAGATAGAGTGTTTTCCTCATGTCGGATCGTAGTTAGCGGCAGGGAATTCCCTGCTAGATTGATAGAATTCCCGATGGCCGATTATGATGTGGTCTTAGGGATGGATTGGTTGAGGAACCAGTATGCTAGGATAGACTGTCATATTGGTAGGGTTGTTTTTAGCATTCCAGGAGAGCCGGAGTTTTCTTTCTCTCGAGGCGAGGTTGAGCCTTCTCCTCCGATATTGCGGATGGCAGTAGCAGCAGTTCAGTTGCCTAGGATAGTCGAGGAGTTTCCAGATGTTTTCCCAGAAGAACTTCCAGGTATGCCTCCGGAGCGGGAGATCGAGTTCACTATAGACTTGATTCCCGGAACAGCCCCAGTGTCAGAGAGAGTCTACAGGATGGCGCCATCAGAGTTGGAGATATTGTACAAGATGATTGAAGAGCTTAGAACCAAAGGATTCATTCGTGCTAGTGGATCGCCTTGGGGAGCCCCGATGCTTCTTGTAAAAAAGAAGGATGGTACGTCCAGGTTATGTGTTGATTATCGTACCTTGAACTCAGTGACAATCAAGAACAGATACCCTCTTCCGAGGATAGATGACTTGTTTGATCAACTCAAGGGGGCTTCAGTATTCTCGAAGATTGATTTGCGCTCAGGTTATCATCAGATCAGAGTCAGAGAGCAGGACATCCCGAAGACAGTTTTTAGATCGAGATATGGGCATTGGGAGTTCCTTGTTATGCCTTTTGGAGCAACCAATGCGCCGGCAGTATTCATGGACCTCATGAATCGCATCTTCATGCCTTACTTGGATCAGTTTGTGATTGTGTTCTTGGATGATATTCTGGTCTACAGCAAGAGTGAGGTAGAGCATGAGCATCATCTTCGTGTGGTTCTTCAGACTCTCAGAGAGCACCAGTTATATGCCAAGTTCAGTAAATGCGAGTTCTGGCTCGATCGCATTTCGTACTTGGGTTATATCATCACCAGAGGAGGAGTAGAAGTGGATCCCCAGAAGATTGTGGCTATTGAGTCATGGCCAGTACCCAGCACCGTTGCAGAAGTTCGTAGTTTCCTTGGATTGGCTGGCTATTACCGACGGTTTGTTTCGGATTTTGCTCGAATTTTAGCGCCATTGACCCAGTTGACCCGCAAGGATGCACAGTTTGCTTGGACAGCAGAGTGTCAGAGTTCTTTTGAGCAGTTGAAGCGAGGCCTGATAACAGCTCCTATTCTCACGCTTCCAGATGGAACCGGAGGATTCTCAGTGTACTGTGATGCTTCAGGCAGAGGTTTAGGATGTGTTCTGATGCAGCATGGGAAGGTGATAGCTTATGCTTCACGACAACTTCGTGATCATGAGAGGAATTACCCAACCCATGACTTGGAGCTGGCAGCAGTGGTGTTTGCACTTAAGTTGTGGAGGCACTACTTGTACGGAGATAAGGTAGAGATTTTCACCGACCACAAGAGCCTGAAGTATGTTTTCACCCAGAGGGATCTTAACATGCGTCAGAGGAGGTGGCTAGAGCTTCTTGTGGATTATGATGTCAGCTTGCAGTATCATCCTGGGAAGGCCAATGTCGTAGCAGATGCATTGAGCAGGAGAACCGGAGCTTATTTCCTAACAGCACAACCAGAGCTGTTAGCAGATCTTCAGAAGATGGGTATTGAAGTTGTTCTCCCTTCCAGTGTGGCGTTGATGGCCAGCATGCAAGTTCAGTCCACTATAGTCGAGAGGATCCGGATGGCGCAGTCAACAGATTCCAAGCTTCAGCGACTCAGAGCAGAGTGTGAAGCAGGACGAAGACCAGAGTTATATATTCATGAGGATGGTACACTTAGGCATGGTAAGCGTCTTTGTGTACCCAGCGGAGATATCCGGCAGGAGATCATGTCAGAAGCGCACAGTTCGCAGTATTCCATCCATCCTGGCAGTACGAAGATGTACCGTGATATCCGACAGCATTTCTGGTGGAATGACATGAAGCGGGAGATAGCCTGGTTTGTCTCTCGGTGTTTGGTTTGCCAACAAGTTAAAGCCGAACATCAGAGACCGGCTGGACTTCTTCAGCCCTTACCGATTCTAGAATGGAAGTGGGAGCATGTGACCATGGATTTCGTGACTGGATTATCTAGATCCCCAGCTGGTAGAGATGCTATCTGGGTTATAGTTGACAGGCTCACGAAGGTGGCTCACTTTCTTCCATTCAGAGTTGGTCAGTCGACAGCTCAGTTAGCAGAGATGTACCTCAGGCAGATTGTCAGGTTGTACGGTGTGCCAGTCAGTATCACCTCGGACCGAGATTCAAGATTTACGTCACACTTTTGGCGTAGCTTGCAAGAGAGTTTGGGGACTCATCTCCAGTTCAGTTCAGCATATCATCCGCAGACAGATGGTCAGTCGGAGCGTACGATCCAGACTCTTGAAGACATGTTGCGATCTTGCACACTTGACTTCGGTGGTTCATGGGAAGATCACTTACACTTGGTAGAATTCTCATACAACAACAGTTTCCAGGCCAGTATCCAGATGGCACCGTTCGAGGCACTGTATGGCAGGAAGTGCAGATCCCCGCTAGCCTGGGATGATGTTGGAGAGAGGCAGATGCTCGGTCCAGAAATGATTGCTCAGACCGTTGAAGTGGTCAGGCGAGTCAGAGATCACCTTCGAGTTGCCCAAGATCGCCAGCGCCATTGGGCCGATTCTCATCGGCGTCCTCTCGAGTTCTCGATCGGCGATCATGTATTCCTGAGGATTTCGCCTAACCGTGGCGTCATTCGTTTCGGCGTACGGGGCAAGCTTAGTCCTATGTATATAGGACCGTTTGATATTCTGGAGCGAGTAGGAGATGTATCCTATAGTCTCGCTCTTCCACCGTCGCTAAGCGAGGTGCATAACGTGTTCCATGTATCCCAATTACGACGGTACATCCCGGACCCGAGCCACATCCTGGATCATTCGGAATTGGTTGTTGGTACCAACCTTTCGTATGAGGAGAGGCCCGTGTCTATATTGGATCGAAGAGAGAAGATCCTCAAGAACAAGACTATCAAGTTAGTCCGAGTTGCTTGGGGTCATCACTCTTTGGGTGAGTCAACGTGGGAACGTGAGGATGATATCCGATCACGATATCCTGACTTGTTTGACTCGTGAGGTATAATGTCTTTCTTATACCTCATGCCATCAATTCCTTGCTTGCATGATTGATTGATTGCCTAGTATAGCTTGCATGTGAATAGTGTAGCTTGTTCTTGTTCCTCTAGCCTCTTAATTAAATTTCGAGGACGGAATTCTTTTAAGGTGGGTAGAGTTGTAATGCCTGTTGTTCGTATTACGTATTTGGAATACGTATACGTATTTTATCTTGTATTTGCATATCTCCTTGGTTTGGCTTGGCTTGTTTACTCTCGGTTGGGTTGGCTTGGTTCGGCCGACCCAATGCTTGGTTCATCATGGGCCAAGGGTGGAACACCTTAGCCTATGCTTCTCCTTCATTTCCACCACAACCCCCTACCTACCACCACCCATGATATTTATTTCCCCACCAACCTTCTCTCTCCTCCATAACTCTCATTTATTTCTTCTTCTTCTTCTTCCTTCCTCTCCACAACTCCCCAACCATAGGCAAGTGCAACTTGCTTCCACAAGAGAACTCCTTTTGATGGTTTCATTAGCTTCTCCTCATAATTCTAAACCATATTAGAACTTGTCATTTTCCATTTTGAGGCTTTAATTCTTGTAGATCTAGAGTTTTGCTATTTTCGGATTTTTGGTGTTTTGATCTATCAAACTTGCTTGTTTTCAAGTTTTGATGGCTCCATATTTTAGAGAATTTCATTCTACCCAATTTTGACCTTTGGAAAGTTGGATTCGGACTTGTTTTGACCAAGATTTGGACAATGGAAGCTTAGATTCAACTTTAGAGTTCTTGCTGTTCTTGCCATTTGGAGAGACAGTGAGCAGTGAGCTAGCTTTTTAGCTTACGCCACTGAGTCGTACGCTGCTGTTTAGTAAGCGTACGCTAGCCTTCGTACGCTGCTGTTTAGCGAGCGTACGCTGGCCTTCGTACGCTGCTGTTTAGCGAGCGTACGCTAGCCTTCGTACGCTGCTCTTTAGCGAGCGTACGCTAGCTTTCGTACGCTAGCTTGAGCGTGCGCGTGCCTTGGTACGCTAGCTTAAGCGAGAAAGGCATACGCTGGCCCCTTTCGTACGCTAGCTTCAGCGTACGCTGACCTATAGCTTGAGCGTGCCCTTGTGTACGCTGACCCTTGCGTACGCTTCCCATTGGAAGTGTATGGATCCTTTGGTACGCAGACCTGGGCGTACGCTAGCCTGAGCATAGCCTAGTTTGAGCATAGCCTGATCACCTTTGATCTTCTATAGCCCTGTATATTGATATTTTATTAGATATTTAACGTCCATTTTATATCCTTACGCCTTTTGTCCTGAACTTGATAATCATGAATTTACTTAATATGTTTGGAATTGATACCTGAGCATGACACGATAGTGACCCGTAGTGGTGCACTCCTGACATAATAACCTGACATGACCTGATAGTGGCCCGTCGTGGCGCACTCCTGACTAGTACACTTGACATGATTACCTGACATGATTACCTCGAATAGCTGTTGCGACGGCTACCTGACATGACATGACTTGTATAATTAACCTGGACACCGTGGGTGATTGTGCTTGTATAAATAAACCAGTCCTGTCTTGTATCATGTCTAGGATGGGACTCCTGAGTACCACGGTCAGGAGTACCTATTGAAATAAACTAAGGACTAATAACTAGATTAATACATTAGTCATGAAGAGATTTCCCAGCTACAGGCAATCCTGTTACCTGGGCACGCCTTGGGATCTGTAGCCTGCCGTCGAGTAGGGCACATTTCCAGCACACTGTCATGTGTTGCACCCTTCAAGCTACCTAAGGGTACATTCGTTTCCTGGACGATGTACCCACCTGAATTTAACTCTAATCTTTTAACCCGGGGAACCTGGATGGTCTGCAGGGCTTGTGGCTGTGGAATAATCTCACTGCATCTTGTTAGTAATTAGGCTTGTGACAACCCTAGTTAGTTAAAGTATCAAGCCGTAATTCTTGCTTGGCCGTGAAATAATTGGATGGAGTCTAACCAGTCTAGTCTTGCCCTGAATCCTGTTCTAGATTATTGAATGACCAGAATGCTTGTATTTATTTTTTCGATAAATGGTGAGAATTCCAAGTTCTGTTCAGACGAAAGGTTACAACCTCGGTCCTTGTTTGGTTTACGGGTTGTAACCTGGTTATCTGAATAGTCCCATGGTTATCTCGTCGTATATCATCCTGATATGTTTCCTTTTATTCCAGTCCTTATTTTATTTATATTTATATTCCTGTGCTGATTGCTGGTTTTAGTTCTTAAGTGAAGCCTCCTTTGTGGCACTTGCTCTTTCTGGGGTCTGACCCAGCTGGTTTTGTATGGCCAGATTTCGGAGCAGCTCCAGAGGATCTACCGACCTTCCTGCCAGATGGTGAACACTAGAAGGAATTCTGGCAACGAGTGGGTTATTTTTGGCTCTCCCACCCTATTGTAAATATATTCTTTTGAGGCGTTTAGCCGACGAGCACCTGTTTAGCTCGGTTGCACTTTTACTTATTGTCTGCCTACGGGCTGTAACATGATTAACAGATCCTAGGGTTGATCATGTATGACTAAACTCTTGCTAGTCTTAACATTTTGTAACGACTAGCTTCATGATCGGCTGAATATGTAATATTTAGGACGCCTTATTATTGTATATTTAACGATCATACATCTTGTAACATTTACTTACTTGCTTGTGATTGAGACACTAGGCTTGTTCATGACCATAGGAGACTGTTGGCTTGTAGTAAACCCTCATGTATCTAGACAGCCGTGACCGTATAGCGAGATAGAATCCATTTCATATACGTAGCTGACTATGTCTGCCCCCGCTCTCCAGTATTCTGGTTCTGGGGCGTGACAACAGCCGTGCACAAAATCGCCCATTGAATCGAATCGTGGGGCCCACGAAACGGCGATCCGATCAACTGTCTCAGAATTGGACCAAACTTGGCATACATAACCAGAAAAATGATACGGTCCTGTTGGCGCAAGTTTTGCCTCGATCTGACAAACGTGCACAAAGTAATTGGAAATTTGGACAGAGACCGATACGGTGAATTTCGACGGATACGTATCAAATTCGTCGCGCACACGCGACCAATTTGAATTCCGTCAAAGCCCACACGTCCACGAAGCCATTACGCACCTTTCGATACGTTGGGTTCGCGACCACGTCGTCCGGTTTGGCGGGACGCACGTCGTATCAAATTTTTTTATAATTTTTAATTTACAAAAACTAAGTTTTTTCTAGATTTTTGAAATAAAATAACTTCGTGTATAATCAATGAAACCAGGATCTATAAGATAGGTTTTAATCTGGTATATGTTGTCTAAAAACCTTTTCAAATAGATTCCTAGATTTCTCACTGGATTGACCAAGAACAGCCTTCCAAATTGGGTCCCTGGAATGGGAAATCTATCCTATTTCGACAGTTTTTTGACAGTTTTGGAATCCAGTTTCCTCGACCTATAGTCGATTAAATAACAATCTACAAAAAGGATTCTAGAGTCCTATAGGCTGTCTATTCACAGGAATCGACGTTTCGTAGTTTAATTAAACATGTAAAGAGAAAAACGGCTATGAATACGTGCACCTGGCCTTGGTCTGCTGTGCATTGCTATTGCCGTTGCAGTGCTGCGCGCGGCTCAGGGTGGCCGATGGCGGGTCAGCGCGGTCGTGCAAGCGACGTGGAGGAGCACCAGCTTCGTGGGAGGTCGGCCTGTTCGTGTAGAGGATTAGGGTTTAATTTTTTTCTCTCTCGATACATACACTCACGTTTATTTATATGCGTATGAATCAAACAGGGGTGGGGCTGCTTCTCTCGGGCTGGGCTGGGATTAGTTGCTGATTGGCTGAGCTGAGATCGGGCTCTTGGCTGGGCTTTTGTTCATGGGCTGGGAATTTCTCATCCTATATTTCCCTTTGCTATTCTAAATACCTAAATACCTATATATATATATATATATATATTATATATATATATATATATATATATATATATATATGTATATATATATATATAAATACCCATATATATATATATATATATATATATATATATACATATATATATATATATATATATATATATATATATATATATTGTAGGGCCTAAAAATCAAGTTGCGCCCTGAACATACTAATCAGTGATCAAGTTGCGCCCCAAAAATCAAGTTGCGCCACTGATATGAAGCTCAGAGAACAGATTGCGCCGCTGAACAGGTTACGCCTGATATCAGACTGCGCCCAGTCTTGTTGCACCAAAATCTACGTGGCGTCTGACACTTAATGGCCATCATTACCTGACAACACTGACAACTGATACCACATTGAACGAGAAAAATCTCTTCGAATCCCGTGAATTGTGCTGCTCGAGGGGAGTTGGTAGACAGCTGTCTTGTACGCTTCGTAAGTTGTGCCTAGGCGCAATCCAGACAAAATCTTTAGTTGTGCCTAGGCAAAATCTGAATGACTTCTGCTCAAAAGCTGCCATGTGTCTAGGCGCGGCTCAATCAGGCGCAGTTGACCGAAGCTCGCGCAACCTGATGAAGTTGTGACAACTTGCATTCTAAAGCAGGATGACGTGGCACACATGCCATTAATCTCTCAAGACGTGTCTACTATCCTGTACACGACCACGCACATCTCAATCACATGATGCCATGCGTCTAAATATAGTTAGTACACGACTTAAACAACTGAATGAAAGTTGGCACAACAGGAAGTTGGCGCAACCCAATGTGGCACAATCCAGCCGCACACATCAAAATAACTGCTAAAACAGTTATTTCTTGAACTCTATAAATAGAGTTTCCAATCATTGTGAAACCATCAGATACATACGCACAGAGATCAAGAACTCTTGGAAAATTGCTGTTGCATTCTTCAGAGGCTACAGTCTTCAAGTTCACATAGTCCAAGGGATAAAGTGATCATCTTCTGATCAGATTCCTACAGTTGTACTTTCCCAGAATTTATTATACTCTTGTACTCTCTTTTCTCAGTTTGTAATAAAACTTTTTTTTTTGCAAACAAAATGGCAACTCTGCTGGGAACGACTTTCTCCTCGGACGAGAAGGTGACAACTCAATGTGACACTGCGTCGATCGGCAAGACGCAGAAGACTCTGGTTGTTCAAGTCAACTAGACAGCCTATTGTAGAAGCATGGAAAAGAACTAGAAAAGCCCATGCGGCTCAAAACAGAAAAAGCCCATGCGGCTCAAAACAGAAGAAGCCCATGCGACTCAAAACAGACGAAGCCCATGCTGCTCAAAGCAGAAGGAGCCTCATGCGGCTCAGGAATCTATCAGAGCCTCATGCGGCTCAGAAACTCTTCAATAGCCTCATGCGGCTCAGAAAAGAAGCACGTGACCCTATGCAGCTTGCCTTTACAGCTGGCCATAAAGTGACTGCTTCCATTAAATGCTCTGACATAAAGTGATAACTCTGACATTAAAGCTGAAATGATGAACTTCGATATGACGGCATATTCCTCGAGAAACGAAGAAAATCTCCTCTGCAGCTGGCACGATCCACCAACTACAAAGCTCCCTATGCGGCTGCCACCCCCACATGGGGCTGATTCTCTCATGCGGCTCGGAGCGCGTAGACCCTCGTCATGCGGCCCCAATCCTAAGAAGTCACCCCATGCGGCCGCTGTTCTCATGCGGCTCGGATCGTGGGGATCATTTCCATACGTCTCAAATATTGAGAGGCCATGCCCATACAGCCTTGACACGTGGCTAGTCCTATGCGGCTCAATTGGAAACCACCCCCATGCGGCTCAGATTTCGGAGGCTACACCTATGCGGCTGCCACCTTCATGCGGTTCAAAACCTAAGAAGCTACCCTCATGCGGCTATGGCTCACGGTCATGACACGTGGCAGAAGATCAGTTTCCCACGTGGTACTAAATTAATCAAGAGTTATCAACAAATCCCAACAACCAGATTTAGTACAATCATCATAATTACCCGAATCAAAACAGATTTATGGCAATCACGTGGATTAAACACGTGGCAGGAGATCCGAGCTTTCCAAGATTCATGACAATCAACATTGATTGCCCATACGTATTTTACACAATCAGCATTAATTGTCCAGATTCATTGCAATCAAGATTAGTGGTCCAGATTAATTGTCCCACAAAATATGATCAAGGAAAATGACAATTAAATCCCCAAGCCGCCGACTTTTTTTAGGGTGATCATTACAAACCCTAATGATGACACCCCACTCCTATAAATAGCAAGGTGCCATTTCCTTGTAAAAGGATCGGATCTAGAGAAACAAAAAAAAATATAGCAATGTGCCATTCCATTGCAAAAGAGATCCTCTCCTCCCGGCTGGACACAGAGAGACAAAAGGTGCAGACAGAAGAGTCTTTCCATCTTGAGAGCAGTTCTTTATCAAAGCCAAGGCTACGTCTGATCGTCCAAGGAGTAAGGCAGAGCGGCCGTCGCTTTCCCGAGCCTCTACCGTCACCCCCCAGAATCAAAACTAAACAATCGTGCTTAGATTGATGTACCTAGGTTTTCGTCCCTAGGCTTTTTTTGTACGAGCGAGTTTGTATTGTGAAGTAAAAGTCCAGTCCTCCCATATAATTGTTTTGTTCTTTTATAATCAATGGCAAACACGATGGCGACTCTGCTGGGGACTAACTTCTCCACGGCTGAGGAGTTGGTGACGCAATCAGACGCAGCCAAACTTGGCTCCACTCAACAAATACTGGTCGCCCGGTTCGACCAACAGGTGTTTGAAGAAATGCTCTCCAACGGGAGCGCTGGCCCCGTCCAGCGGCGAGCCCGCACAAAGAAGGCCCGCAGGGAGTGGAGACCTAAAAATTTTGCTCCTCTCCAAGCTCTCGAAGAAGTACTCTCTGTTGCCCGAGACAGCGGAGAAGTCTCGCTTGCGGCCCCACTTCAGACCACAGAGGACTCTGCTGTCCCCAAGTCCGGCAGAAGAAAACACTATGATGTCGGACTTGTAGGGGCAAAAAGGAACTCTATGCGATCCAAGCCGCATAAGGGCGCCAGCCGCATGGAGGCTCATGCGGCCGCAACTGTCAACCGCATGGAGAAAACTCATGCGGCCACACAAGTCAGCCGCATACAGAAAACCCATACGGCCAGAATTTCTAGCCGCATGTAGACAGCCTGCACGGCCATGACATCTAGCCGCATACAGAAAGTTCATACGGCCACAAAGGATAGCCGCATGCCGACAGCCTGTACGGCCACGACTCCTAGCCGCATACAGAAAGGTCATACAGCTACACATACCAGCCGCATGCAGACAGCCTGCACGACAACTGATCCCAGCCGCATACCATCTATCCCATACGGCTCGCGGTCAGTCTTTGACCGCCTCTCATACGGTCCTGACCATGAAGGCCCTCTAGAGCATATGCCAGACTCTGTTGTGACCAGATTGGACTCTTCCTACTATGCACTCTCAGGTGCTAGAAGGAGAAAGCCTTGGGAAGCGCGGACTCGACGAGCTCAGTCGATTGTCCCAACTTCTGACTATCAGGGCGTCCCACTGACTATTACGCGGGCCCTTGATAGAAAGTTATATAAAACTATCCGTGTCCAGCCCCGACAGCCGACGAACATGATAGTCAACAAAAATCTCCCAACAACAATTAGGGGCAAGTACTCGTACGACCCCCACATCAGGGAGCAGGCAGGAGGCTGACACGCTCATATGCTCAGAAATCCCGGACTCATAAAGCAGGTGACCCGTGCAACGTGATTCTTCACAAGCGCAAGGAAAGAGACGAAGATTTGACGTACAAAGAGTCCTGTCAAGGACATCAATGCACCCAAGTCATAGTCAACTGCTGCTGCAACAAGGCAGCAGCACAAAAAGACCAGCGGTCCGTCTTCCAAAGGCTGCAACACCCAAGCTCAGAAGACGAGGCGCTTCTCGTCGCCTCTTGCAATTCTGCTCTGAAGATTCCTGGCAGCGGAAGAGGAAAGAAAATAAATGTCCCAAGCCCGAAAAATTCCACCGGCGTAACCAAGAAAATTCCTTCTAAATGGTTGTCGACCACCGTTGCAGGAGGAGTTTACCAATGTACCCGCTCAAAGACGAAATCTGCCACACTGGAAGATTCGTCCACATCTATGGGAGACACTGGAGCCGGGGGTAGCATTCCTCTAAATATCCATAACAACCCGGTGTTCCAAGAAGATAGTCCGGGGGAAATGGTTCACCCAACAGATGCAGCAGAGCCCGACGTCCCCGAGGACGTCCACTATTCCCAAGACGAGGCAAGCTCTAAAGCTGGGGGTACCACTCTTTCTGAGTCCGAACCAGAGGAGAATATTCCCACATACCCGGACGACTTCTCTGTACAAGGGTATGACTCGGAGGACACGTCCTCTACCGTTCCTTCCATCTCTCCTCATGTGAGGACGGTATTCATGACAGACAGCAACCAAGAAGGCCCCAGTGATCGCCAATGCATCGACACTCTGGAGGCCATACTACATGCTTTGGTCAAGTCTGTGGACGAGATCAAAGCGGCCCTTCCAACTCTGTAAGGAAGAACGCCTGGCCAAACAAGCTTGGGTCCCGCAGTCAATGCGGACTTAAACTCAGCTGCACCAAACCCAGGCGATAATTCTCCTGAAATATCGGCTCCTACCGCTGCAGACGAGGTCAGAGAGGCAAGAAGAGAGGTCCAGGAGCTCCGGGCCATGTTCTATGCCCGAGAAAACTGCCAAGACCTCAGGATACGACAACCGTATCCCGCTGCGTGGAGAGATGTTCCCTTCCCACCAAAATATAAACCATTCCACATCAATCCATATGATAGGAAGACATCTACAAGCAGGTAAATCCCCTACTTCGAAGTCACAACCGACCATCTACCTCATGACGACGCCATCCTTACGCGACTGTTCATCAGAGCCTTGGAAGGGGTCGCCTTCGACTGGTACCGCAACTTGCCGGACAATTGCATCCACTCCTTCACCGGCTTCAAACGCATGTTCCTAGAGAGGTTCTATAAGTAGGACAAGACGTGACAATGTCTACTCTCATGGACGTTGTTCAAGGAAAAAAGGAGCTAACAAGAAATTATATCGAGCGGTTTCGCCAAACCGCAATGAAACTGCCTTTCAGTAACCCTGATTCCTCTTTGATTGAAATTTGCCAAAAGAGACTGCTTCCCACAATCAGCCTCTGGATGGGCAAAAGTCAATTCAAAGATTGGAAGACGTTCATCATCAGTGCCACTAGCGCAGAAGACAAAGTGAAGAAAGCCCCCAACTGGGATTGCACATCTCGGAAGGGAAAGACAAGGGCAAACTCCCTAACGTCAACAACAACAACGGTGGTAACTCCTCCAGTAACCAAGACAACAAAGGCAAGCAGGCTATGGTGGCCGACACAGCCCCAAAGCCCGAATCGAAGCCAGCAGAAAAGCAGTAGCCTCAGATGACCTACTCCTTCGAGGATGGCCATGTTAAACCCATCTTAGACATGCTCATCTAAGGAGGATGAATTTAGCTCCCTTCCCCCAGGCGTGAGCCTCGTCTTGCAGATATGGAGAGCCCCAAGTACTGTCATTACCATCGCTATGTTCACCATGCTATACAAGACTGCTATCAGCTGAAGGAATACATCCAATATCTCATCGATTCTAAGGCCCTGGCCATTAATTTCGAAGAGGTGACCGTAGCAACCAACATGGTGTCAGTATAATTCAGCAACTTTCCTCCGAAAAGGACTCAAGACGGAGTAGTACCTGTCCCTCGAGCAAGGATGGAGGTCGGTAACCTTCCACCTCCTCGAGACCAAGCTGCTGGTCTAGTACCCCTTACCACATCACGAGGGAAGATCATGTGGGTCCATCCGGACTTGGTACCTGAGGTGACTCAGTCCGCGTCTTCCTCCACCAGCAAAAAGAAGAATGGGAAAGTCAAATCATGTCGCAAGATCTCGACAGAGGTCGAAGAAGCTACTGCTGTTGTTACCCTCTCTGGCGCACAAACCCAACCTCCATCGGGTAACTCGGCTGAAGATCAGCAGCAGACAGCTGTTGATGCTCCAGGACCTCCGTAGCCTTCGACGAATGACAAGCCTAGGCCGAAGGAGACTCGCTTCGACAAACCACTCCGAAGAGAGACGCCTCACGGGCTAGAGAGGCCATACAACTTTGACATCCTGGCACAATTGGCCAACACACCGGCCAAATTGTCGCTATATGAGCTCCTGAGACTCTCCAAGGATGTCCGCGTCGCACTAAGCAAAGCACTCCAGAATGCCGACGTATACCTGGCTCAGTCCAATCTTACTGGAGAGGACTCACCGACAGACCTCCAGGACAGCACTTGCACAGGATCAATGCCAAACATTGTCTTCACTCCGCATGATATGCTTATCAAAACTAACCTGCATGATCGCCCTCTGTATTATACTGGGTACATTGGCGATATCAAGGTCGATCGGATGCATATTGACCCCGGGTCCTCCATAAGCATCATCCCGAAGAGCCTACTACACCATCTGCGCATCCCGATGCATCGCCTAACGCCGACAAGCACCGCCATCAGCGGTTTCAATTCGGGCAGGAGCTACCCGATTGGGAAGATCCGCCTAAAATGCCAAATCGGCGACCTTCAGTCGGAAGTGACCTGTTATGTAATAGATGCGGACACTTCCTACAATATTCTCCTAGGGCGTCCTTGGATACACGATTATATGATCGTGCCCTCCACACTGCACCAGTGCTTCAAGTACGTCGACAAGAATGGCTTCGTGAGAACAGAATTTGCCGACATCGATCCCTTCAAAGGGGTCGAATCCTCCTACTCAGACTCATGCTTGTGCGAGAAGTCAAAAAAGCATCTTACCGAAGGAGATATTCAAGCTCAAACTAAGGCAGCAACTAGATCAGAAGAACCTTTGACGATCCACCTCCAGGCCCGCAAGCTTGGCATAACTTCGTCCCTTACAGCCACTCTGCGTAAGGACGCAGTTAGCCTCTCTGCACAGGAGGAACAGATGATAATCTGACTGCCAAGGTCTGGCCAAGCGCCAAGACCCACGACAGAGCCACTGATAATCAGGCTGTCTAAAGCTAGCCGGTCATAAGCAGAGGAGCTCAATCCCTCTGTCAAACCGATGACAATTCATCTTTCCAGAATGAATCGACAACCGAGCACTAAACCAGGGACTGCTAGCCAGCCAACAACTCCCTGCTCAGCACCGAGCACCAAACCGGGGGTAGCTAGTATGCCAACAACTCCACGTTCTGCTCCACCCATGGAGCCCCTGATAATCAAGTTGCCCAAGGCATCCTCTCAGTCCGCATTTACACAGGGGTTGGCTGAAGAAGAGTCAGAGCTGGCCAAGTATGTGGCTGCTTACACTGATGTTCCATCCGCAGATGATGTAATCCCACTGGAAAAGATACCTTATTTCATCAATAAAGGACTATCTTTGAATTACTTCGAACTTAATAAGCTTTGTACAATGTATGCTATGGAACACGGTATAGGCGCTCACATGCACACACAAGTGACAAATGTCTACACCGCAAACCAACTTACTCCAGTGGAAGACGCTTATCGCATAATCGAGGGAGGGGATCACCCAATCATCTTCGGCCGAAAGAATGATCCACAGCCCTTCAAGATAGAAGAAGTTGAGCTCGAACCCGACACCGGGAGATTGCCCCTTTATCTGTATAGCCCCCAATCCAAGTACCTTATGCAAAAATAAGGGTATGATCTGGAAACTACACCAGGCTTGAACTACGGCACTGGACGACAATTACCCTTACAATCGCCGATTCCGGCTGGGAAACCACGAGACTACTACAACAAAACCAGATGTGGGCTAGGTTATGTCACACCCACGACGACACCTGAAAGCTCAGACGAAGAATGCGACTGGCACTCACACTCAACCGGATCACCCACTTCCGATTCAGATATCAGCATCGGGGATATGCTCAGGCAAGTCTGGTCCATCAATATGGCACTTGCCGATGCCTACGAAGAAGATGAAGACATTCCCGAACTTCTTGAACTAGAGCCATGGACACAACAGCTAGATGTGCAGTGGAAGAAGCGGTTCGAACAAAGAGAGCCTTCCACCGAGGATGAGGTTGTACAAGTCGATCTCGGTGATGAATTCTCTCCAAAGCCCATCTTCGTCAGTAAGAATTTGACCGACGAAGAGCGAGAATCACTACTACAACTCATCAGAGAATATATCGACGTGTTCGCCTGGAGCTACAAATATATGCCGGGACTGAACCCCGAGATTGCACTTCATAAACTCAACATCCGTCCGGATGCAAAACCAGTCAAGCAACAGCAACGTCGGTTCCGTCCTGATGTCATGAATGCCATTGAAGCCGAGGTAAACAAACTGATAGCCAGCGGCTTCATCCGTGAGGAACAGCATCCTGACTGGGTCGCCAATATAGTTCCAGTCCTCAAGAAGAGTGGAAAGATTCGAATCTGCATCGACTTTCGTAATCTAAATGAGGCGTGTCCTAAGGATGAGTTCCCTCTCCCTATCACAGACATCATGATCGATAACACCTGCGGCTTTAAGCGTATGTCATTCATGGATGGTTTCTCGGGGTACAACCAAATCAAGATGTTCTCTGACGATAAAAAGCATACAGCATTTCGAACACCAATTGGCACGTTCTGCTACACAGTCATGCCTTTCGGTTTAAAGAACGCTGGCGCCACCTATCAAAGAGCTATGAGCATCATCTTTAGAGACCACTTGTGCAAAATAGTGGAATGCTACATTGACGACGTCGCCGTCAAAAGCCGCTCTAAGGAAGATCATCTGCATGATCTAAGGACAGTGTTCGACCTGATACGAGCGCACAATTTTAAAATGAACCCCACAAAATCCTTCTTGGGCGTATCCAGCAGGAAGTTCTTGGGTTTCATCATTACCTCCCAGGGTATCCATATAGACCCTGAGAAGACGAAGGCGATCATGGAGATGGGTCCCCCGAAAAATCTCCGTGAACTCCGAGGCCTTCAAGGGAGGCTAGCCTACATCCGGAGGTTTATCTCCAACCTCTCCGGACGATGTTAGCCATTCACCCACCTCATGAAGAAGGGCATTTCATTCGTATGGGATGAAGAATGCCAGCGCGCCTTTGACAGCATCAAAGAATATCTGACGAACCCTCTAGTTCTGGTAGCCCCGATTGCTGGAAGACCATTCTTGCTCTATGTACGAGCGATGGAACATTCTCTCGGTGCTCTGCTAGCACAAAACAATGAGGCAGGCTACGAACAAGCTATATATTACCTCAGCCGAATGATGATGAGGCCGGAGCATCGATACACTGCCGTAGAGAAAGAGTGCCTAGCTCTGGTTTTCGCCATTCAGAAGATGCGACACTACGTCACAGGATAAACCATCTACGTCATATCAAGAGTCAACCCCCTCAGGGTCCTCATGACTAAACCAGGTGCACTCAGCTCTCGCCTCGCTACTTGGGCGATATTACTGTCCCCCTCCCACATGTTCTTCGTCCCTCAAAAGGCTGTTAAAGGTCAAACTCTGGCAGACTTTTTAGCAGCTCATCCAGGTTCGGAGTCAACCAAAATAGACAAAAAGATTCCAGACGAGGTCGCTAATTCAAATATGACCTCCCATGATACCATATGGCGAATGTTCTTCGACGGTGCTTCTAGAATTGGGCCCAAGGGCAACATCGTTGCTGGAGTCGAAATAGTGCTGATTTCTTCCACCGGGTTGGTGATCAATCGAGCTTATTCCCTCACGGAGCCCTGTTCAAACAACGTGGCCGAGTACAATACTTTGGTCATTGGCCTCCGACTTGCAAAAAAGCTGGGGGTAGAGTACCTTGAAGCATACGGCGATTCGCAGCTAATCGTCAATCAGATCCGGGGCTCATACGAAGTTCGCCATGAAGATATGATCCCCTCTCACCAAATAGCGATCGACATCATCTCGTTCCTGGAGGGGTTCTTTATAGAGCACGTTCCCAGGCTCCAAAACATTGAAGCCGATGCCCTAGCGGGTCTTGCCGCTTCCTTAGCAGTTCCGAATCATGCTCATCATCTGGTTGACATCATAGGCCGTGAGTTGGTCTGTCCCAGGAATAATGTTCAGTGTGCCGAGAGCTACTCCACCCTAACAGTCGACGAAGCACCAGAATGGAGACAACTGTTCATTGACTTCGTAGTCTACGACATCCTGCCGGAGAGTCCGAAGGAAGCCACTTCCATTAGAAGACGTTCCCTCAGATTCTTCTACGATACAGAGACGAAAATGCTATATCGACGATCATACGATGGATTACTGCTTCGATGCCTGTTAAATACAGAAGCCAAAGAAGCCGTGTGTGAAGCTCACGATGGCATCTGTGGGGTCCATCAGCCTGGCCCGAAACTACAAGATCGCCTTCGCCGAATAGGCTACTACTGGCCCACGATGGTTACAGACGCAATAGACTATGCACGAAAATGCAAAGCTTGTCAAGTCCACGCAGATTTCATCCACCAGCCATCCGAGTTTTTACACCCGACGGTGGCATCCTGGCCCTTCGAAGCATAGGGAATGGATATCATCGGTCCGATCACTCCGCCTTCGTCCCGAGGACATCGCTTCATACTCGTAATTACAGATTACTTCTCCAAATGGGCGGAGGCTGTTCTGCTTGCAGAAGTAAAGACTTCAAATGTGATCAGCTTCCTCAAGCATCACGTCATCTATCGCTTTGGACTGCCCCAAAGGATTATCCATGATAATGGTCTGCAGTCCGCAAGCCACGCCTTCTATCGGTTTTGCGACAAGCACCGTATCCAGAATATTGCTTCAATACCATACAACCCAGCGGCTAATAGTCTGGCTGAAGCATTCAACAAAACAATCATCGAGCTTCTCAAGAAGTTTGTGTCATCAAATAAATGCGACTGGAATAAAAAGCTCAGTGAATGCTTATGGGCGCACCGTACCACAGTACGGACTGCCACCGGGAATACACCATTCTCTCTAGTATACGAAAGTGAGGTAATTCTCCCACTGGAGACTCAAATCCCCTCACTCCGTGTTGCTCTTACATACAGATTGACGACGGATGATAATCACCATCGCATACTATAAGAATTGGAGGCTCTAGATGAGAAGCGCCTACTAGCTCAACAACGAATCGAGCTATACCAGGCACGTATCTCCGGAGCCTTCAACAAGAAGGTTAAAACCAGAACATTCTAAGTCGACGACCTCGTTCTGGCAGTTCGGAGGCCGATGGTTATGACTCATAAAACCGCCGACAAGTTCCAACCAAAGTGGGAAGGCCCGTTCATCATTGATGCTGTATTCTCCAATGGAGCTTACTGCCTCGTAAAACAAAATAGAGACTTGCTCATATTGCCCATCAATGGCAAGTTCCTAAAGAAGTATTACGTCTAAAACGACATCCTCCAGGGTGATGAGTTACGTACCCGCTGGTACCGCTGAACTCACATCCCGCCTACAAATTGCCAAGATGACGAGTCATGTATTCTCTCGTACCGCTGAACTCACATCCCGCCTACAAATTGCCAAGATGACGAGTCATGTACTCTCTCGTACCGCTGAACTCACATCCCGCCTACAAATTGCTAAGATGACGAGTCATGTACTCTCTCGTACCGCTGAACTCACATCCCGACTACAAATCTTCCAGAATGACGAGTCATGTACTCTTTCGTACCACTGAACTCACATGCCGACTCCAAATCTCCCAGATTATCGAGTTATGTACCCGCAGGTACCGCTGAACTTACACTCTGGTCACTACAGATGAATCTATACCGCGTCTTTTAGGTAGCAAGTCATGTATGATTATACCTCTGAACTTTCTTTCCAAAAGGAGCTCCCTCCTTATGATCCAATACCCGCACTTTCAGTGCACAAAAAGGGTAACAGATCCACAAATTCTCCGAAACAACCACGTCGATGTTACCTCTGAGTTGTTTCTCTTCCATCAAAAATAAACCGCCCCTCACATAGAACCTCCATGTCCTTATTTTCTATATTCCCTTCATGGAGCCCACTCCTGCCACGTCCTCATTACCTCTGAGTGGGAAGGCTCCATCGAAGAAACCCTCATATTTACCACGTCCTTGTTTTACTTAACAAAATGCCTGGAAATCGGCTTTTGAAAATAAAACTTGAAAGAGTACAAATATGATTCTGGGAAGTATTGCTATGGAAGTCTGATCTGTAAATGATAACTTTATTCCTTGGACCATACGATGATGATGAAGATCACTGCTAGAAGATGAACAGTTGGAAGAACTAAGTCACCAGAAAGGTATCGACGCACTTGGGCACTGATGGCGAGGCCGAATGCTTTTCTGCTTTGCTTTACTCTGTTCTGGAAGAAAAGTTGAAGAAGAATACTCCGAAAAATCAAAGTCTCTGGGCTCTGATCTTCATGTATTCTCTCCTCTCTCTGTGTGTGTCTTATATGAGAAAAATAAGTCTATTTATAGACTTGGCTTCTTGTGCGTAAAAACTCAGCAAAAGTTCCGTCTTTACGCTAATAACTGCCACCCATGACTGAAGTCATCCTCTGCATACATTGACACGTGTCCCATCATTTCAATAAGAATAGGATGCACGTACACACGTTCTTCGAGATGTGTGGCATGAAAGCCATGTAGGTAAACCACGTTCCAAATTGGTGAAAAAGAATAGGGCATAAAAATAACCCAAAATATACTCTGAGCGTAAAGTAGTAGACTAGGCGTAAAATAGCCCTGACATGGACTTCCCGTGTAAAGTGGTTGTTAAACAACCTTGAGCGTAAAAGTAGCCCAAATAAACTTTATGCACACGTCAACTTTTGAGCGTAAAAACTCATACAGTCTCCATGCGTAAAAGAAGCCATACTGTGAGCGTAAAATAGCTCAGTCCACATACTAAACGACAACATTGGTCTCTGTATAAAACAAATCCCTTCGAATTCTGTGATATATGCCATCACTAAATCTTTATGTCAGACTTTGTATTAAATGCAAGACTCGATAGCTTTGTCCAGCGTAAAGTGGTTAGCCTGTCTTAGGCGTAAAACTATCGGCTTGACCCTGGCGTAAAACTATTGGCTTGACCCTGGCGTAAAGCGATTAGCCTGTAAAAATAGATCATGTTGAGTGGAATGCTTCTATCTCTTTGACTCATTTTATGAAGCACTTTTTATGCTCCTACAAGACCCCCTTCAAAGTTTTCAAAATATCTTCAAAATTTGAAACACTTTGAACAGAAGCATAAAAGTCGAGATTTGACCAGTCAGCGTAAAAATTCGAGAAATGGTGCCGGTCAATACTTAACCGTCATAATGAATTTTCTCTCAAAACTTTCGAATGCATCTTCATCTCCCCGAGTTTGCATTAATAATGATCAGTTTCCCATAAAGAATATGAAGAGTTGATTTAGTTGTATATATAAGGAGAAATTCTTCATTCTTGCTTTTCATCCTTATACTGTCATGGCACCAAAGAAAAAGATTAACAAAGAAGAGGCTCCGAGCTCCAGGATTGATATAGAGATGGAGGTTGAGCGAGCACGTAACTTTATAGAGTGCTTTGGACTGACTCCAGCAGTCTTTGGTCGTATAAATGGTGGTCCCCCAACTGCGTATGAAGGATCAGGTGATGCAGAAGCATTCCTTAATCTGATGCGTCGTTCCGGGATCCGCAACATGCACGAGTTAGATGCCTTCCTTCGTCAGCCCAACAAAGGAGAGAAAAAAATAATGTTTTTTGTAGAAGTGTCGTCTATGTGTTGCGACTCTTCAACTTATCTGTAGGGGCCTACTCCCCTTTTTATAAATAAAATCTTGATATTGATCTCATCTGTTGGTATATAGAATTGTTCTACACCTTCTTTGACTGCATCTATGATTGTTTATTCCCAAGAGAAACAAAACAATATGTGGCATCTGCCTTGTGGTCACGAGCGCCTTTTTAGTAGGATCTTTCCTGAAATAGACTCACGCCAACCGTTTCTTCAACCCTTATAAATAGCTGAGTTAAAGAATGTTTTATACATTCTCATTCTCATTCTTCCGAAGATAGCTTTTTACAACTTTTCATTCTCCAACAAGAGATTAATAATGGCGATGCTTTCCGATGTCGTTCCTCTGTACGCCCGGTAGCTCTTTGCAAGATTTTATTCTCCAATAAATGATGATGCTTTCCGATGCCGTCTCTCTGTACGCCCGGTCACCAGACGTTGATTCAACCACTCTTAGAGCCGAATCATCTGACCTTAATGGTAAGTTTGATTCATAAATCGATCGTCTGCTTTTGAACTTTTTGTTGAAAACAGATACCGATCTTTAAATGAGCGCAAATCCTTAACAGATATGGAGCGTTGTACGTAAAACATTGGCGTAAAACCTGGCATAAAACCTTATTGCACGTAAAACATTGGCGTAAAACCTCGTAGATTAGGTGCACATAAATCACTGGCGTAAAAACCTTGTAGATAAGGTATGCCTGTTGAAGATAAAACAAGATGCGTAAGCACCTGTTTTTTAGTTTTAATTGACTGATAAGCATCTGATGATACTTCTGTTTAAAACAATTTTTTTTTGCTGTTTTCTGCAGAAGTTTGGCTGAAGAACTTTTTCAGAACCGGTATTGGCGACTTTGACGCTGTGAGGAGCATTTTTCTGACATCAACATCAGGGAGCTCATGCGCTTTTGACGCACAAATCAGACAACTCAGAACTTTTCGTGGGATAAAAGGGTCTTCCTCAGATGGTAGGAAGAGCCTTTATACACGGAAAGTTGGATGGTGGAGTCAACTCTATCCCGAGAAATTGGGTAGTAGAGTTCCTTTCTCGGCAGGACTAGAAATTATATCCCAATGCTGGATATATTCCTATCTCCTCTGAAAGGCCGCCACTTCTCCACCAATTGTATTGGCAGCAACACGTCTTCAGGCTGCCATACTATGGGATTCTCCTCTCGTCTGAGAGAGAAGACCAGAGTTTGATTCCTACTGTCCTGGTCGCCATTGAGGCTCAGACAGTAAGGAATTAACACCAACAACGAATTCGATGAAGAAGATCCAAAGAAGAAATAGATCTCGATTAGGTCATCGTTGTTGTATAGAATGAAAATCCAAGATGTAATAGATTTCCATTATGATTTGTAAGAAAGTCTAAGAAATGTAATAGACTTTTATGATGAAATGAGAATGGAAATGACAAGTCTTCTATGCTCAATGATTTGTATCTATCCAGAGGTAATACGGACATGACAGATAATAAAATCTTGTTTTCTGTTTTTAGAGTATACAATACTATCAGAGGTAATATGGACATGATAGTATGTAAGAACTCAAAGAAAAGTAGATTAATATCTATGCAGAGGTCAAATAGACATGATAGATAGGAAATACAAACAAATTTAATATTTATTCAGAGGTCATAAAAATGTGATAAATAATAAATCTAACTTTCTATACCAACTGGTAAGATAGAAGATCAAAATTTCTCTCCGAAGAGACGAGTAATCAGCTTAGCCAAACCTTGGTAGCTGGGGATTAAGAAGACAGATGTCATTTGAGGATATATGCCAAAATGAATGAACCGACATATCTTTCGAGAAAAGAAAAAGGTTAATTCAATTCCATAATTAAATGGATGAATCTGATATAATGAACGGACAGGTCTTTTCAGGAATGAACAGTTGTTTTCAAAAGACTGGTTCATTAATAGATCTCTCCTATAAATAGGTGAGAACTCTTTATAACATTTCATTCTTATTTCCACTTCTTTATCGGAAATGTCTTCCATGGGCGTGCAGCAAAAGAATGAAGTCTCCAAGAAGGTTGAGGATGTCATCGAGACGCACCCCGTTGAGCTAACTGTATCAGGCCCAACCGAAGTAGGCAAAAGTTCTTCTACTCCCAAGCCACCACAAGACATCTTTGCTTTCTTAGTAGAGCTAGGAAAAACTCCTGAAGAAGAAGTGCTGAGGATGGCTGCCTGCAGGTTTTTTATGAACTCAGGCAACGATGCCTTCGAAGCATTGGCTGACTATGTATTCAATAAGGAAGGCAGTGGTCCTCGTCCTTAATCCTTTATTCAGAACAAAAAATAATAATAAAAGAAATTTTATTTTCATTCTGTCTTTTTTTTATACATAGTACTTCTTAAGAAATTTGCCATTGATCGGCATCATGAGTAAATCTCCATTGGGCTTTGATAACCGATAGGCGCCATTAGAAAACACGGTCTCAATTACATAAGGGCCTTCCCATTTTGCTTGGAATTTCCTTTTGCTTTTGTGAGTCATAATTATCGGTCTTCGAACGGCTAATACCAACTCGCCAATCTTGAATACCCTCTCTTTAACTTTACGATTGAAAGTTCGAGATATACTAGCTTGATATAGCTCAATATGCTGTTGTGCTTGAAGACGCTTCTCGTCCAATCCTTCAAGTTTTTGGAGTCGTAAGCGATCATTGTTCTCTATAGTTAGCTCATTAGCAATAGCTATTCGTAGAGATGGAATCTGGATTTTCAAAGAAAGAACAACCTCACATCCATAAACCAATAAAAATGGTGTAAAACTAGTAGGAGTCCGGACTGTTGTTCGATAAGCCCATAAACATTCTCTAAGTTTCTCATTCCAATCACGTTTATTAGAAGAGACAAACTTTTTGAGAAGTTTAATGATCGTCTTATTGAAGGCTTCGGCTAAACCATTAGCAGCTGGATTATAAGTCGTAGAAGCCAGATTTTGAATTTAATTCTTATCACAGAACCGATAAAATGCCTGACTGGCAAATTGTGTACCATTGTCATGAATTATCCGTCGAGGAATCCTGAAGCGATAAATGACATGATGTTTGATGAAGCTGATCACATTAGATATTTTCACTTCAGCAAGGGGAACTGCTTCTGTCCACTTAGAAAAGTAATCAATTATAGCTAATATAAACCGATGTCCTTTAACAGAAGGAGGGTTAATAGGACCAATGACATCTATACCCCAAGCTTTGAAGGGCCAAGAAGCTGCTGTAGGATGTAGAAATTTAGAAGGTTGGTTAATAAAGTCAGCATGAATCTGACATGCTTTATACCTTCTGGCGTAATCCACAGCATCTGCTATCATGGAAGGCCAATAATACCCCATTCTTCGAATGCAGTCCTGTAATTTTGGACCCGGTTGATGAGCACCACAAACACCATCATGAGCTTCTCGGAGTGTTTGTTTGGCTTCACTTTCTGAGAGACAGCGCAGCAAGAGTCCATCATATGAACGACGATATAACATATGTAAAGATGAATCATAATAGAATCAAAATGATCGTCTCTTAATTGATGCAGCTTCTTTCGGATCTTCAGGTAAAATCCCATGAACCGCGTAATCAATAAATGTAGTTCTCCAATCCCTCTGCTGAGAGCTTGACTCTGTAGTATAACTCTGTTTAATACACAAATTATTCTTGACACAGAATAAGTCTCGGTCCAATAAAGTAATTGTATTTTATCTTCGGATTGGAACAACCAAGTCTGCAGCTAGGCTAGCAAGAGCATCAGCCTCCATATTCTGAGAACGTGGTACGAATTCAATGAAGAATCCTTTGAATGAAATGACCAATTCGACTACCACTTGATGATAAGGGATGAGATCAAGATTTCTGACTTCATAAGTCCCTCTAACCTGATTAACAATCAGTTGAGAGTCTCCATAGGCTTCCAGGAATTCAATATCCAATTGTTTTGCGACTTGGAAACCAATCAATAGAGCATTATATTCTGCTACATTATTGGAGCATAGTTCATTAAGAGAATAGGCACGGTATATGACCATTTTGTCAGGAGAAACCAAATCGATTCCTACCCCAGAGACAATATTACCTTTAGGTCCAACCCGTGATGCTCCGTCAAAATATAATTGCCAGATGTCATTTTTCAAAGTCATATTGCAATCCACGACTTTATCTGGAATGTCCTCATATAACTTTGATGTTTCAGGTATAGGATGAGCAGCTAAGAAATCAGCTAATGCTTGACCCTTCACTGATTTTTGAGGTATATAAACCATGTCATAAGGAGTGAGCAACATCGCCCAGGTAGCTAACCTAGAGTTAAGAATGCTCGGTTTTCTCATCAATACCCGAATGGGATTTATTCTGGAGATGACATGGATAGTCTGTCCTGTCACATAATGTCTTGTCTTTTGGACAGCAAAAACCAAGGCCAGACATTCCTTCTCTACAGGAGTATACCTGTGTTCTGTTTCGACCATCATTCGGCTAAGATAATAAATCGCTTGTTCATGCCCTATATCACTTTTTTGTGCAAAAAGAGCACCAAGTGAATGATCCAAAGCTCGAACATATAGCAAAAATGGTCTTCCTATCACTGAAGGTACCAAAACAGGGGGATTTGTAAGGTATTGCTTGATGTCATTGAAGGCTTTCTGACACGCTTCATCCCAAACAAATGATACACCCTTCTTTAATAGACGGGAGAAAGGCTGGCATCTTCCAGAGAGATTGGATATAAATCTTCTGATATACGCAATGCGACCTTGGAAGCCACGGAGTTCTTTTAAATTGTGTGGAGGACGCATTTCAAGAATTGCTTTAACCTTATCAGGATCAACATGGATACCCTGAGAAGTAATGACAAATCCTAAAAACTTGCCACTGGAAACCCCTAAGAAAGACTTAGTAGGGTTTATTTTCAATTGATGTTGGCACATCAATTCAAATACTGTCTTCAAGTCTTGAATGTGATCACCTTTTGATCGACTCTTAATAGCAATGTCATCTACATGACATTCTACTGTCTTCCGTAGATGTTCTTGGAAGATGTTGCTCATGGTCCGTTGATACGTGGCACCGGCGTTTTTAAGACCAACCGGCATCACCGTATAGCAGTAAACCCCAAAGGGTGTACGAAAAGCAGTATGCTTCTCATCTTCTGGATGCATCTTAATTTGATTATATCCTGAGAATCCGTCCAGGAAAGACATGCGTTCAAAACCGCATGTATTGTCTATCATGACATCAGTAATTGGAAGTAGAAATTCGTCTTTTGGACAAGCTGCATTAAGATCTCAAAAATCTATGCAAACTCGGACTTTTCCGTTCTTCTTCATAACAGGAACAATGTTGGCAACCCAATCGGGGTGTTGTTCTTCACGAACAAAGCCACACGTGATCAGCTTTTTGACTTCTGCTTCAATTGCATCCATCATATCTGGTCGAAAATGCCGTTGCTGTTGTTTTACAGGCTTAGCATTAGGAAGAATATTGAGTTTATGAGTAGCAACTTTGGGATCTAGACCTGGCATATCCTCATAACTCCATACAAAAATATTAATATATTCTTTGATCAGTTTTATCAATTATTCCTTTTTATCTTCAGAAAGATTTTTACTGATGAATATTGGTTTGGGCGTAGTTTCATCTCCAACATCAATCCTCAGATGCTCCTCGTGCTCCTCTGGCGTCTTTGAGTAAACCAGGATGTCGTCTATGAAGACCACCACGAACTTGTCAAGGTACTGATGGAATACCTTGTTCATCAAGTTCATGAACACAGCTGGGGCGTTGGTCAACCCAAATGGCATCACTGTGAACTCGTACTGGCCGTACCGAGTCCGAAAAGCTGTCTTCGGAACGTCTTCCTTCTTCACCTTCAGCTGATGATAGCCGGATCTCAGATCTATCTTTGAAAACACCTTAGCGCCGCTCAGCTGATCGAACAAGTCGTCGATCCTCGACAAAGGGTACTTATTCTTGATAGTAAGGTTGTTGAGCGCCCTGTAATCGATACACATACGTATCGTACCATCCTTCTTCGACACAAACAGGACTGGCGCTCCCCAAGACGATGAACTGGATCTAATGAATCCCTTGTCCTGCAGCTCGTCGACCTGCTTCTTCAGCTCCGCCAACTCGCTGTTGTTGACTCTATAGACGTGCTGCAAAATGGGCTCAGCACCTGGCACTAAGTCTATGGAGAACTCAACGTCTCTATCCGACGGCATCCCAGGCAACTCCTCTGGAAAAACATCCATGAAATTAGCAATCAATGGATGCAGCAATGCCTGCCCCGCCAGTAAAGCTCCGCAGAACCCATCTACCGGCTCAGCTGCTGTCAAGACCCGCACCCACCGTGAGGGTACGAGTACGTAACAGTGCCCAGCCTACACCGCAGTGTCGGCGGTAGAACGCTGTTCTAGGTCATGAACTATAACTAACATAATATAAATACTCTCCATAAGGAGGCCAACACAGAGGTATAACTCAATCACAATCTATAGATAGTAAATGGCACGATGAAATAGATAAGGAAAACCTCAACTGAGATACAACATAAATAAAATACAAGTCTCAACATCCCTACAATATACAACTCTGAAACAATGACAAAAGCTAAACATGAAAAGAAATTGTCTAAGCTATCTACACTATACAAGGTGTCATCCTGAGCAGCTGCCTGAACCTCCTCAGGGGTCCAGGTTGCGAGTGTCATCTAGGCAAGCTCCATGTAAGGGGGTACAGGGTTCCTCATCATCCTCTGTAAAATTTTCAACAGGTCCAGTCAGGATGGGAGCGAGCACAAAATATCTTATGCAGTTCATATTATGTTAGGAAATATAAAGCATGCAATAGAGTAAGGTACATGAAACGCTGAAAGAAAGAAGTATATGAAAAATAGTAGAGATTTGATAACAGGAAATATCTAAATATGATAAGTAAGAACTGTAAGCCTACTGTGATTTAGAGTACAATATGGTTATGTAAACGGGTTAGGTTGTACAATAAAATGGGACTCCTTTATACGTGAGTGTACAATGGACATATACAATTTCTTATACAATAGGATTGATCACATAACCACTTCTACTCTCCCTCCCCAATCAATACAAAAGGATCCAATTCAGTTACGTTACCTTATACAATGGCTTGTACAATGGCTTGTACAATGGCTCAATGTGATAATGAGAGTACAATATGCGCAATGAGTGTACAATGATAAGGGTATTCAATAAATATAATATGTAAGTGAAACGCACATCACAATATGTATTTAGTGAATACAAAGAGATAACATCTCAGAAGAAGATCCGTATAGTACCAATCCGTGATAATGATCGTGTCAGCATCAAGTACAGTAATCTAGAGCAAGAATATAAATCCAGACAAGTATAAAACGGTCAGAGAATGTACTCGCCTCGTATCTGAATGTCTGAAGTAAATGTACTGTCCGAGATGAGGTACCTGACTCCTAGTTAGAGCAATACAAGTCAAGATGTGTACAGGAGATGATAAATGTAATCTACGATGCATCTGCATGCTGTCTAGGTCAAACTAGACTAAAGTCAACACTTGGTCAACTCTAGTCAACCACACTAGTCAAACTAGGTCAAACTAAACCAAACAAGTCTAATAAGTCTCACTAGGCCTAACCAAGCCTAGTCTAGCAATCACACACCAATCACAAGGCTATACAAGTCAAACACAAGCCATCATATTTAATATTATACATAAGAGAAAGGAAGCTAACATGTAAAGCTATGTGTGTGTGTGAACATGGAGGTGTTCATGAAAAGAGAAATCAACACTAGTTAGGAGTTACACTACACATGGCACAAAGCTAACCCATCTCCATTACACATGTATCTATACTTAACATGCAAGGCTACAATATACATGTCACACATACATATATATAACTAATATATATAAAGTACAACACTATATAATATAGGATACCTATATACATACCCCTCAATACATATATATACATATGTATAGAGAGAAGGGAACACATGATACTCAAGTGTGTGTCTTGAGGGTGAGGGTATGAGGATGTGGTGTCACATGAGAGTGTGATAGAGTGTCAAGAGAGTACATGAGGGTGTGAGGGTTAGGAATCATAGCAGTGGTAAAATGTGTGATTGTGTACATGTGTGTGTATGTGTGTATGAGACAAACAAGGTGGCATGGTGTATACAACTCTATGCATACAAACTGAAGGCTAACTCACTCATTTAACTACTACACATGAAGATTCATCCCAACAATGTAACATGTTAGCATTATACAAAAAAATTGGCATAAGGATAGGGTTCACACATACACAAGCTTACACAAACACTCACAAGGCATAAAGGCTGATTTGTGGGCATGATAAGGGCTGGTTAGGGGCTGTCCATTAGGGACTGGATGTGGGAAAAATAAGGACTGATTTAGGACTGAATGTAGAGGCTAATTGATGTGGCATTTGGGACTGGTTTTGTGGCTGTGTTGGGGCCATTTCATGGCTGAAATGTAGGGACTGTTGTGTAGGCAGGAATGGGACTGCTACTGTGGCTGATATTGGCATGGTTTAGGCCATATATGGGGCTTGATTAGGCTGTGCTTAGGCTATCAAGGCTGGGTTTTAAGGGCTGCAATGTATGTTGGTAGGGGACTTGTTAGGACATGTATTTGGCACTAATATAGGGGCTGCAAGAGAGGCTAACAAGGGGACTGTGAAACAGTGAGGAAAAGTGTGTATAAGAAAATACAAAAAGGCATGTGTAGGTGTTGTAAAAACATTTGTGTGTGTCTACATGTGATGTGAGAACAGTGGTGTCAATGGGGACTGAAATCTCAGGACAGTGCATAGGGTGTGTAATGGACTCAAACAACATGGCAATTGATTAGATATGACATGTGAATGACTATAAATTAGGAAAAATGAGAAGGGTGCCTGTGTGTTGGTGTGATAGGAAAATCTGGAAATTCAACAGTGTATACAAATACCTGCCTACATACATACTTACATATGTTCATATATACATTCATATGTATAGAGATTTAAGGAGAGATTAAGGTGTATATGTGTATGTAAATAGGACTATACTGACATCTATAAACTGAAATGAACCAATCAACAGAAATACAAGAAATCAGTAAACCATATTACAATGATGAAATTGCACATGTATAGGTGATGAAATGGCAAACAAAACTTCAGTTTTTGTTTGAAAGCAAAACTCAGTTTAATGTGACAGTGCAAAATGGGAAGAAAACTAATTCAGTGTTTAAAAGAACTGAAACCAATTCATAACCATATCCCATCTCAATACAAGCCTATTTGAACATGTAAATTAAATAAATCAGAGATTAGTGAATATATTAGGACATGATTTTAGCATTAAACATAACTAATCATAATGAAACCTCAGGAATGATTTCAAAATCAGTGAATGGTGATAACTTAGGAAATCTGGAAAAATAGTCTTAGGTTTATGGAAATGGAAACTGTGACAGGAAGCATTGAATCAACCATTCATCAAGTTTACTAAAGCATGATCTTAAATCTCAGGAAAGGAATTCAGTTAAAACAGTGATACCAATTCCTGTGTGTGACAGGTATGTATGTGTCTATGGATTGCAATGTTAACAGGGAATGAATTGTAGTCTCATAGTTGTATTCCATCTCAATCAATCCCAGGTTTTTAACCAACTAATTGCATTAGAAAGGAACTCAGATTTGGATACCAATTGACAATTGAATGACAGAAATCCCAACAAACTCCCAAACACAAAACCTCTTAACATAACCTGTATAAATGTGTGTGAAGAGAGGAATGTAAATGACAGGGTCACAGTATTTCTAACATCACACAGGTTCATATCCCAAATGACAGGGTGTAGTGAAACTCAGTTTAATTAGGAAATGAGAGTTCAGAAATTTTGAAATATCAGGACTGTATCAGTCCAATCTTCAACAGTCCAAACCATGGGTCGAATTTCCTAAATCTCAATGCAAAACAATCTCAATTTGAGAATCAAACTAACATGAACTATTACATACGTTCAGGAATTAAAATAGCAAATTAATCATAAATTAAACAGTTGGAAAAAGAATGAACTCAGGATTATTAACAGAACCCGAAACATGTATCAGTGATAAATGGGAAACTCAAATTCGATTATGGAAAACACATTAATATGTTGAAATAAGAGTTGGTATTTATCCTACTATATGTGCACGTGATGTACATCTAAAATAGTGTCCAAAATATGACACGAACGTGTCCAAAAACATCACACGCACTCAAGCACGGGACAGTCACAGGTCGGGCGACCAGTGCGCGTATCCAACCGTAGCCGACACGTATCCGTTGGACACGAAACTTCGGGGGTGTCATGACAGACACTGCCCCTTATTTCGTGTCCAAGCACACGTGTCTACGTGCCCTGTGCGCTGAACACGAGACCCCGAGACCCCGAGCAGCAGGGCATCACTGTTCACGCGCGCACGGGCATGTGCACGAGTGTGACACGACACCAAAATGACACAAGACACGCTCAGACACCTAGAATCCCTTAGGCGACACTAAAACCTAATTTTCTATTCAAACACTTTTCCAAAATTCACACGAAATGCCCATTGAGGCATTTTATCAAATACATCAAACATGACACTGATACGTGTCCAGAACGGACACGAAACCTATGATACATGACACGAAACCTATACAGACACTTAGGGGACTCCTAGGGTTTCCTAACCATGAAGAGAAATCGAAAATCCATGAAGAAATGAGAAAGTTACCTATTGTTAAACTTTCAAGGAAAACCCCTCTTTGATAGCTCTCCTCTTGATGTCCCAATCCACTCAAATCACATCAAACTGAGATGGAACCCTAACAACAGCAAGAATGGGTATATTAGGACCTAATGGAATAAATTAGAATGAAAAAGGAAAAGGAATGGAGTTCTAGGAATTAAAATACCATAGGAAACTAACCTTTCTAAAACTTGAGCCTTCCTAAGAAAGAGGCAACCCTAAAAATAGGAGAGTATAAATAGGGTGGTGCTCCCTAGGAGGATATGGTGGCTGGCCAATAATGTCTAGGGCTTAGGGTTTTGAAATTCTTGGGCTTTGGGCCAATCTACAAGGCTATGAGTTAAATTGATTTATTAAGGGCTCTAAATCATAAGCCATGACTTATGACTTTCTAATTCCTATTGCTAACTAGAGTCTAATGACCAAACCAATGATTAGCTTAGGTTAGACTAGAGTCATATAACCTAACCAAGTCCATACTAACTAGGGTTAGCCCCTAGGTTGGTCTACAAGAGTCAAAACTAGTTAAAGTCAACCTAGTCCAAACAATTCCAAAATAATTCCTAAAAATTCTCATAAATTCAAATAAATTCTATTAAATCTAAATAATAATTAATAATTCCAAATAATTCTCAAAATTACAAAAATGACTAAAATACCCCTCAGTCTGAAAATGAATACTAGCAAGACACCACATCATAAGTCATGAATTTAAATAGTTTAAAAATAATTAACAATCACTAAAATCATAATATGAAATAAATATCATTAATTAATAATTGTAATTACAAAATTTTAAAATTACCCTCATCTGAAAATCTGGGTGTTACAATCCTACCCACCTTATAAAAATTTCGTCCTCGAAATTAAAATGGTAGTAGTCCTTCTAGGTCAAACACCCCACAATCAAAGTCTCAATCATACCGTCAGATACTCATATGCGTCTGTCCAAAATCATGTTGTCCAGAGTCTTCATCATGCTAGTGAGCAAGGCTACGATAATCACAGAGTCCTTGACTAAGGTACGTACCCTTAGGTTCATGGTATTTAAAATTTTTGAATTGCATGGAACAGAGATATGATAGCATGGAACAGAGATATGATAGCATGGAACAGAGATATGATAGAATAAAATAGGAAACGAGTCCAAAATCCACAAGTTATAGCTAACACAACATCCAGAGTCTCAGATAATATAAGTATAAAGATACTACAAACTGGAAATGTACTAGCTGGCTCGCAGGCCAGGCAAACCTAACTAACTAGGCTACTCAGGGTGAGCGAAGTCCAGTGGCTCTACCAATAATCCACGGTCTAAGTCTAGTCCATCAGACTCAACCCCGTAGTAGGTCGGGCAGTCAGTCTCAGAGTCATCTGTAAAATTTGTCAACGGTATCCTGTCAGGAAAATGAGTAAGTACAAACACCAACAACAGTTCCATATGAATTGAGAAATACTATAAGAGACAGTAATAATGAAATACAAGACAAAAGATATATACGACTTGGGAACCACTTGAAAGCCGAGTTACAACCCTTGAACCAAACAAGGACTGGGATTGTAACCCTTCTTCCAAACAGAACTTGGTCACAATCATGGTACAGTATGAAAGCAGGTAGAACATGTGAGAAATGAATCATAGCATGGTGAAAGTACAGTAAGTAAAGCTGAAACTGGAATATAAGACATGACAAATAAAGTAAAAAGGTGTTTTGAATTATTAGAGCGATATGTGATCGGCTAGGGAAGCAAGAGATGGTTATCCATTTGGTCCGACAATCCGCGGTGTACTCAACGGAGAATCATGCCGTCCAACCTGGATAACTGGTAATGGGGTGTCTGCAACACCCTACATGAGGTGAGGGTGACGCTAGCAATGTATAGTTACAGAAAGGCTTGATCACATAACCCCTAATAATTCTCCTATCCCCGAATAGTATCACGGATCCGGACATGGCACGTCATGACACGGGGTTCAAGAGCAGGGGGCCAGCCCACTCCCAAATCTGTGTCTATATAAGTACAGGAACACAGGAATATCACATACTCATATACCAAGAGAGTCTAGGAATAACATCTCATGACAGGATCCGACGTATACTAGTCCGTGAAACGTCGTGTCAGGAATCAAGTAAAATACTATGACTGAATCGAATATAGTAGATATCAAGACAATGAAAACTATCAGTGAATGTACTCGCCTGCGGTCCTGAGCTGATAGGGTGAACAGACGCTCAGAGTGATCACAGACCTAAAATAAGATACTATGAGTCAAACAGGGCTTAACACTGAAAAAGAAAACTAATATAATCCATGAATGCAAGTCTAAGTCAATACTAGGTCAATCTAGGTTAAACTGAGTCATACTAGGCCATACTGGTTCATACTAGGTCATACTAGGTAACTGGGAGTCATTCCAAGTCAAACTAGGTCAATCGGGATCAACAGTTGACTTACAGTTGACTTTTGGTCAAAAAGTCAGCTCTGGTCAACTCTGGTCAACCCTAGGTCAAAATAGTCTAATATTGACCAACTGTTGACTTTTAGTCAACTGGTCAACTCTGGGTTGGTTTTGGTCAAATCGGGTCGCTTAAAGACTAAGTTTGACTCTCGGTTGACTTTTGTTGACTTTTGGTCAAAAAGGTCAACCGACGTCAAAACTAGTCTTTGAGTACCATATTTGATCATTACCAACCACGGGAATCAAGTTCTAACTCCATCTTAGGCTTCTAACACAAATATCATATTTCTAGGCAAAACTAGTATTTACCCTTCTAATGTAAATCCCGATACCTTGCCCAAACCCAAGGAACCCTTACAAATACCCATGATACTAGCCTAGGCTCCTTAGGGTAGCTAGATATCAACCTATCTAAGGTTTACCTACCAAGAAATTTGGGTATCCTAGGTATCTAGGCCATGTTGGGATACGGGGTATTGATTTACCCTATTACTTATCCTATCTCATAAATTTTACCCTTTTCTCTACCACACTCATCTACACCACTAACTCTCATGATACACCACCCTCTAATAGTCTCTCCTATAGGTTTCCTACTAGTTTAGCTGTAGGATATACTATAGGATACTAGTTTCCCTCATAAACCCTCATGCACACACTCACAAGCTCACAACTACACACACACACATAGGTAATTATGTGAGGAATGATATGAGGTCAAAGTGGACTGAATTTGGGCTGTCCTTGGGCAGTCCAAGGGGACAGCCAAGGGCTCTTTTCTGGACTGTAATGAGAGGGTCAAATGCTGATATTTGGGACTGTTTTCAAGTGGAAGTGTGGGCTGATTTCTAGTGGTACTTGGACTGATTTTGTGGTGAAGTAAAGGACTGTTTTGAGGTTAAAAGGACAGCCAAGTATGGGTGTATCAAGGGCTGATATGTGTGGGGTTTTTTAAGGTGTTTTGGACAGCTAGCAATGGGGGTTTTTGGTGGACTGTTGGGGTGAAGTATGGACAGGTTTTGGTGGCAAAGTGGGGCTGTTTTGTGGGTGTTAATGGACTGTAGGTAGGGAGAGAAATGGGGACAGCCATGGGCTCTTTTAAGGGCTGTTCTGGGACAGCAGGGAATGGGTTCCTCCTCCTCTCTAATTTACCCTACAAACTCACCTCTCTAACTCTCTATCTAACACTTATCACCAAATCCCCACTCTCACAACCTCTCAACCTATTCCTTCTCAAACTCTCACAAACACCACCACTACTAACAAACACACACACAACCCATGCCAAGCTTGGCCGAAACCTGTTAAGCCGCTCTCCAACCCACACAAAGACACACACACGCAACCATATATATATCCCATATATAAACCATATATATATACCACTATATATATATATATATATATATATATATATATATATATATATATATATATATATATATATATATATATAGATTACTAGATATGAAACTATATATACACACACACCCATGGCCTCTTCTTGGCCGAAACCTGCTGTCCCCTCTCCCCAAGCACAACAACATCTCCCCACCACAAATTTTACACCAATATATACACATAAGCCATATATATATATATATATATATATATATATATATATATATATTTTTATATATATTTCTATATATATATATATATATATATATATATATATATATATATATAGAAATATATATATATATAACCACATATATATATTCATATGGAAAATATGAATATGATACATTAAAATACTTGGAAAATACATTCTAAAACATGTAAAAATCTGGAACAATAGGAAGAACAACACAAAAATCAATACACAACAATATCCATGTGTCCAAATGGGGGTTTTTCCTATTGGGACACAACCCTACATATTGGACACCTCTAGAATATCCAAATGGACACAAAATGGTCTCTAAAGGTGACACAACCATGGAAAATATTCCTATGGGTTCCTAACCATTCTAAATGAAAAGAAAAACTAATTTGGAGAAGGGATTACCTAGTTTTGGAGAAGGAACAATGGTGAGCTTTCAAAAGTGGAAGGAACCTTTGGAGAAGAAGAAGAAGAAGTGGATGAGAATAAAAGGAAATAGTTTTCTCTCTCCTACCCACCCCCACATGATGTGGCCGGCCAAATACTCCAAGGAAACCCCTTTTTGGTATTTACAAGTTTGCCCTCCTATTTGTTCTATTTGCTCTACACAAGCTTGCTTAGGGTTTGGGGGTTAAAAATGTAAATATAGTGTTCTAATTAGGTCTAACCTAATCCATGGAGTCATGATTAATTCCTCTAACTTTTGATGGTAATTTTGTGGGCCATGGCTAGCTAGTGTGTGGGCCCGCTAAGGTCAAAACTACCCCGGGTCCCCGAAACAAGTCAAAACAAGTCAGAATGAGTTGAAATTCGAACCCGATTCAAATAACCCCAAAATAATACAAATATTAAATAAATAATTCCAAAATAATTTTTAAAGTAAAAAATTACCTAAATACCCCTGTTCATGAAAACTGGGGGTGACACAACATTCTCAGCTTCTTTGGAGGATCCCTCATAATCTTTGTGGTACTCTTTTCCAGATCTTGTACCAGCAAAAGTTTCTTCTTCGGACTCAGGAGAAGGAAGTACCATATTGCAGGATTTAGTCTTCCTTCCCTTAGCCTTCTTCTTACGAGGATTGTTATGAGGAACCTCAGAACCCAATCCAACAGTGGATTTTTGACTTTGAATTTATAAAGGAAGTCGTATTCCTTTATCATAATTCAAACCTTCTGCCTTTTGAAAGTCATAACCCATCTTCTTCATGAGAAGGACAGATTGCTGACTGTACAAGTGAGTAGGCAGTAGACTTTCAACAGGTGGTTTTATAGAGAAAGAAGAAGAGATCTCTGTAACTACAGGAGAATGAGGAATAAACGTCTTTGTAGCTACGGAAGGAAAAGGATTCGGGATACGAGAAAAAAATCCCTGTAGGAGCTTTTTCATAAGCAGCGAAGACTTGTTGTGCCCTGTATAAGGGAACACTATTTATGGCTAGCCACTGTTGATGAGTAAGCTTAAGCTTGGCAGGAGGAGCCAGACTTGGAGGACATATGTTCAATCCTCTCAGTCTATCTTCCAAAGGAAAGCCATCCCATAGATGATCCAAATCATCAGGATCTGGAATAACATGAGAAATCATGTTGCAGGTTTTGACTTTCTTACCTTTCTTGGATTTTGAAGTTTTACCTTCATCTTCCATTTCAGGTACTAAGTCAGGATGTACCCACATTATTTCACTATTCTTTAATGTAAGAGGCAACAATCCTTCATTTTCCTTCCTAGCAGGCGAAATATTCATAATCTTCATCGTCGCCTTCAGAATTGGGACAATTCCATCTGGTACTTGTTGTGGAGGAAAATCTCCAAATTGAAGAGAAACCATATTAGTTATAACCGTATGGTCATCATTGGTTAAAACGATAGCACCACCATTTATCAGCTCTTGGATTTTCTTCTTTAAAACATAGCAAGCACTGGTAGGATGATTAATGTATCTATGATAGATACAATATTAGGGATTGTCAGTCAGATTTACCTCACTAGGCCTCTTTGGCTCCGGAATCTGGAGTTTGCCACTCTTCACCAGACATTGGAATATCCCTGGGATATCACTTTCGTCAAAAGAGTATTCTTCTTTTGGCCTGGAAGATTCCTGATTATTCGGCGTCGTTTTATTCTTGGAAAGATTGACCATAAGAGTGTCTTTTCCCTTCATATTATGATTACCGGAATTATTACCAGGATTACTTTTCTTTCCTTTATCCTCAGAGGCGAAAATTATCCTATGTTCACGAGTCAACCAACCATTGGTCTCGGCAGAAACTGCTGCTATAATAAATGAAGCCCAATCTGTGAATTGGGAACCCGTGAAGACAGCGATGGATGGTCGCAAATTCATCTTGCATGTATCAATCAGCGCTGAATCTGGCATACCAGGGGGCATCTTTAGAGTCGCCTGTCGGAAACATTCAATAAACGTCTGAGTATCTTCTTTCTCCTTTTGCTTGATTTCTATTAAGGAGGACATGTTCATGTCCATACCTCCTTCATAGAAGCGAGAAAGAAATATTGCCTTAAATTCATCAAAAGACGAAATGTAATTGTCGAGTAAACTATAATACCAGTCGTAAGCTGAACCCGTCAAGCATCTAATGAATACTCGAGTAAGAAAAGCATCATTTTTCTGTAAATGTACAGTCATAATATCAAAGTAATTGATATACTGACTAGGAGAAGCCTTTCCATCAAACAATACCATTGACTGTGGCTTGAATTTCGGTGGAATGGGTACATCATTCCAATGAGGAGGATAAGGTTGCTTAATCCCTAACCTCTGGAGTTGATCCTTTTGCTTCAAAACTTCAAACTGTGCTTTGAGTTCACGCACTGCTTGAATGGCTTCGCTGGTTTGTAGAAGCACATTTGATTAAAAAGTTGTTGGTTATACCATAATCCCCACCGGAGATGGTACATCTTCTGGAATAATGGGATCTGGAGAAGCAGAATTTTGGTTAACAGCAGGCTCTTAAATATTCAAAGGTATATCAAACCCTTGGCTATCTTGAGTTGGTGCTGCTACCTGTACCGGTGTTACTATTGCCGGTTGAGCAGTTTGCTGAGCCGTTATTATCTGGTGCATGCTTTGCATCATGTTAAGCATGTCTTTCAATGATTGCTCAACGGCAGTGAGACGTTGTTCTGTATTAACAGATGACGTCTCTGGTTCATCTCCAATAGCGTAGGATTCAACCTCTCTTGAAGATACAGAGGGATTAGTATAGAAGTATGAATCGACACTATCAGTTTCGGACTCAAGAGATTGAGTACCCCCAGCTTCAGAATCAGAAGTCTGCAATTGTCTTTGTCTTCTTGATCGAGTATTCTGATATACTCCTTCAAAAGAATCAAGAAGTCTGTTGAATTGTTGTTGACCTGGGGTTTGGGACGTGTTCCGTCTAGAACGTTGTCCTCTGTTGGTGTGAGATGCCATATTGACTGATGCATATGACAACTCATCAGCTTGTTGTTGGGGCGCATTAAAATTTAATCGATCAAAAACTGACCGTCTGGAAGTCGAACAACAACATTTGATCACAATCTGGTGACACTCACAGTGATAATTTTCTTGGGGGAGTGTCACGGAAGATTATCTATTTTTACGCTTTTGTATTAGCAATTCACGTAAATCAGAAGGAGTAGAAGGAGTAGTCTTCTTTATTACATTTGGGGTAGCAAAACGTTTAGTCCCTTGTGTATAAAGAAGATTACTGGCTGCATTCGCAGAACCAAACTGTATATTTCTACGCGTTTGGAGTTGTGTGCGCAAATCCTGAGATTTTTGAGCACGAAGGACTCCATTTTTATTGCGTGTGATTTGTAGGTTTGGTACTTTGCGTAGAGCAGTATAAGAAGGCTGTTGGTGTAGAACTGAAGCTTTACCAACAATATTTTTATGCTGTATGCATTTAGGTATATTTACATTAGATGTAAAAACATCGTTGCGAATTTTATCTACACTGTCACAGACAGGAGACTTACCTTTACGCGTAGAGCGTAAAAATTGATTATCTACCATGTCACAGACGGGAGATTTTCCTTTACGCGAAGAGCGTAATTTTTGTGTGTCTACCAAGTCACAGACGGGAGACTTATTTTTACACTTAGAAGCACAAGCATTAGAGTCTGCCTCATTACAAATGGGAGACTCGTTCTTATGCACTGAGCGTAAAATTTGGTTTTTACCCACTGGGCGTAAAACATCATTTTTATGCACCGGGCGTAAAACCTGATTATCTTCACCGTCACAGACGGGAGATAAATTGCCATACTTAGAGTGCAACGCTGAAGTAAGGACTGCCTCGTTACGAACGGGAGCCCCTACGACAGGAGTGGGAAGAATTCCCTTGCCATCAGAAGCAACAGAGAGATCAGAAGCTATTTTGGATTTAGGAATCCAAACTTTTTGTGCTTTGCGAGATTTTTGAACATTGGAGCAGCGAGAACCACCCCCTGTTCGGAGCATCTCTTCATAAGCAGTCTGGTCGAAGTGTACAACCAGAGTCTTCTTTGTCGATCCAATCGACACATCATCATATTGAGCAATTGCCTCCTCGTCAGAGGAGAAGGTCGTCCCCAGCAGAGTCGCCATTTTTGTTTCACTTAACAAAATGCCTGGAAATCGGCTTAAAATAAAACTTGAAAGAGTACAAAAGAGTACAAATATAATTTTGGGAAGTATTGCTATGGAAGTCTGATCTATAAATGATCACGTTGTTCCTTGGACCATACGATGATGATGAAGATCACTGCTAGAAGATGAACAGTTGGAAGAACTAAGTCACCAGAAAGGTATCGACGCACTTGGGTACTGATGGCGAGGCCGAATGCTTTTCTGCTTTGCTTCACTCTGTTCTGGAAGAAAAGTTGAAGAAGAATGCTCCGAAAAATCAAAGTCTCTGGGCTCTGATCTCTATGTATTCTCTCCCCTCTCTGTGTGTGTCTTATATGAGAAAAATAAGCCTATTTATAGACTTGGCTTCTTGTACGTAAAAACTCAGCAAAAGTTTCGTCTTTACGCTAATAACTGCCACCCATGACTGAAGTCATTGTCTGCATACGTTAACACGTGTCCCATCATTTTAATAAGAATAGGATGCACGTACACATGTTCTTCGAGATGTGTGGCATGAAAGCCATGTAGGCAAACCATGTTCCAAATTGGTGAAGAAGAATAGGGCATAAAAACAACCCAAAATATACTCTGAGCGTAAAGTAGTAGACTAGGCGTAAAATAGCCCTGACATGGACTTCCCGCATAAAGTGGTTGTTAAACAACCTTGAGCGTAAAAGTAGCCCAAATAAACTTTATGCACACGTCAACTTTTGAGCATAAAAACTCATACAGTTTCCATGCATAAAAGAAGCCATACTGTGAGCGTAAAATAGCTCAGTCCACATACTAAACGACAACATTGGTCTCTGTGTAAAACAAATCCCTTTGAATTCTGTGATATATGCCATCATTAAATCTTCATGTCAGACATTGCATTAAATGCAAGACTCGACAGCTTTGTCCAGCGTAAAGTGGTTAGCCTGTCTTAGGCGTAAAACCATCGGCTTGACCCTGGCGTAAAACCATTGGCTTGACCCTGGCGTAAAGCGATTAGCCTGTAAAAATAGATCATGTTGAGTGGAATGCTTCTATCTCTTTGACTCATTTTATGAAGCACTTTTTACGCTCCTACAGTCCTCATTACCTCTGAGTAAGTATGTTGGTTCTCTCTCGACCTATTATCCGTACCAAAAAAAACCAGGGTAATCCAAGGATAATAGGCCCACAAATGTCCTCTGTTGACCACAAATGTCCACTGTTGACCATAAATGCTGTACTAAGTTTCCTAGTACATGCCCTTCACTTCTCATCATGCCCCGGGGGCCCAGCTGCCCCACGGCATTCATTCTTCCGATACCAGGAACGTCCATAGCCACCTTACTGTGGATTTGTTCCAAATATCCCCATCAACTTGTTATCTGTACCTAAAACTAAGGTACGCCAAGGGTAACAAGTCCACAAACAGCTCCCCAGTGGGGCAAATACTATAACACCACAAACACAATAAGCAGTACAAATAAAGGGTAGGATAAAGCATACTCTTTTGTTTGAAAGGCAAAAGTACTATATGTTCTAGGGACCACGTCCCACTTAAGAAAGGAAAAGAACAAAAAAAAGAAGAAGGAAAAAAGTCGACTATTGTTCGGCAATACATAGTGCCCTGAGACGATCCCTCAACAAGGCAGTCGACCGCTCAAACCTCTGTTTGGCCCGACGTTCGGCCTCCTGAGTCAACAGCGCCGCATCTTCCAAGGGTGCGTGAGCCCGGCAGCCCTCCTCAAACTTCTTCAGAGCACGTTCCAGGTTAGCGGAAGCTCTGGAAATCCTTTCGGCATCCTGAATAATCAGCTTTTTGTCCGTACGAGAAGCTTCAAGCTCAGACTCTAAGAAGGCCAGCTTCTTCTGAAGTTCGAGAATCTGCTCCCTTGTATCGATTACTCCCTGGGAGGCGGCCGCTTCCCGAGCCCTGCAAACCTCGTTCCGATGGCTCAGCTGGTCGTACAAGAGAGACAGGTCGCCAAGGTCCTTTATTATAACCGGCTTAGATGTATCCCGTGCGAGCCATATATTCGCAAAGGCGGTGGTGAGGAACCCCCGCTCCTGATCAATTGTTGCGGATATATCAGCTTGTCGCAGCAATTGAAACTGGGCCACAAGTTGATCAGCCTCCAACAGTTTGGGCTCCAGAAGCGCAGCTATCCCTGCCCCGCCAGAAAGGGTTTTGAGATTGTCAATTTGGCCTTGGGCACATTGTCGGGCCAAGGTGAAAGGGGTCCCCCGCTCCACAGCAGCTTCTTCTCCTCTCTTCAAATGGCGGTAGAAACTATCAACCACATCCTGCGATGCCTCATCCAGAACTTCCATAGAGGACGGTGTCAAAGGAAGTGTGGCTGGCAGTGTCGAAGAAGACGCAACAGAACTTGCCACCCCTGCCACAAGGGAAATAAATTCTGAGCGAAAGGACACTTGAACAGCGGCCAATTCTTCCTCCGCGGTCCGAACAATCTGGATACTCGGTAAAGCTGAGAGGTTAACCCCCAAAGTCATACGAGCAGAGGAAGATGCAGGGACCATTACTCCCTGTCCAGGCTGTGCCGCCATATGACCTCCCGAACTTGATCCGACGGGAGGCCCCTCAAGATAAGTCGGAAGAGGAGGGGGCACGCTCCCTTCCACCAAATCCCCGCTAGCAGAGCCTACCTTAACAATGTCCGTCATCGGCACTGAAAGGGCAGGACCTGTATGTCCAGAGCAACCATCAATCAACGTAACCCGAAGGATATGATAATAGAGCGAATGGGCCTCCTCATTAGTCAAAATTTGGCTTATCTTACCAGAGAAGGGTTGTGGAGGCTGAGATTCGCTAACAACCACCATAGTCCCCTCACCGGTAACCCCCAAGCTGAATCCGGCTGGGTCTTCCGTCCCGGCCGCCTCGGAAGGAGGTACGACTGGACCAGCGTCACCTTGATGGAATTCAGCAGTTTTGGGGACAGGTTCATCGGAGCCCCCGTCATCTCGAGTCGCGACCTCAGCACCGTGAGATCTCTCAGCCACAATCGAGAGAGCTCCGGCAGAAAGAATCCCGGCACACATGTCATTGATCAAAGTGTTCTGGGCTGGATCGACTTCAGACATAGTGGCCGGTTCGCGGGATTCTTCTTCTTCTGACGCCTACGAGAGGAAAGGAAAATGATTAAGGTCAAAGTTCAGGAGAAAGGGAGAACTGAATAAAGAAAATAGTAGCTCGATTTACCTCTGAAGCGGGGTCGACGTCCTTGCTTCTCTCCTTTATAGTTAACTTGCGACGTCTGGTCACAGCCCGTTTCCGGGAGTAAGGAATACCGCCAACAGGGGAGATTTGCCTGCTACGTTTCCGTACAGGACCAGGTGCAACAGGCGGCTGATCCTCCACCATCTCATCTGACATAATAGACGGCTAATTCGCCCCAACATCTTCTACCGGAAGGGAAGAGTTATCTACATCATGCTCATCATTCTCTTCGTCCATAGTGGTGGACTCCGAGTCAGGCACGGGAACTGTGTTCGCCTTCCTCTTCCTTTTCTTAGACCCCTTGGGCTTCTCCTCCAAGCCAGTACCCATGATAAAACTGGTACTCGGATCGAAATTAACGGGAGGCTTGTTCGCTGTAACATGACATAAGGCCGCCATATATAAAATCTCCCCTGGCACCTCGCCATCAGGGGCTGAAAAGGTGGTTCGAGTATGAACCATGTCGTAATAATGCCATGCCCTGATACCGTCCAGGACGCCACCTTCAAAGCCCAGGCAAGAGCTGGGACTGTCCAAAAATAGTTGGCTATACCCGAACTGGCGGGAAAACCTGCTGGACAAGTCGGGCTCCAAGTAGACATTGTTGCGATTACGATATATCAGGTGTGCTGGGCAGATATTACGCAGCCAAAGGAGCATTTTTTCAGGTAAGAAGAGAGGGGGTTCGATACCATCAACATGTGCGCTCCTCACCTCTTCAGCAATAAAATGAGGTACGGACACAAAAAAGTCATATTCGTCCACTCTCGCTAGCGCTCTCCGACTGACTGGCATGGTGCTATACTCCCAGGGCTGACGGTGGAATCGGAAAATGAAAGCGTCATCAGCCGTAACGTCATCTTCTTCTCCAGGCCTCATCAAAGACTGGCAGTGCATTAATAGCCACCCCATTAGATAATGGTATGGCAGCTCTACGCGTTCAAAATCCATCGCCGTGTCACGGGCAATGACCTTGGACGAAAAGGCGCGAAGGCCATGGTGTATGCTGCACACCATGGCCGGAAGAAGGGCCAATTTGACCCTAAAAACTAGCTTTACGGTGGAAATAATAAAGTGGCGACTGATCCTCTCAATAGAACCTGCCCCTCTGGAGACTACGCAGTTCCGCAGCCACACCATCAAAAATCCTGCAAGGAGCACCTTTTTTGACAGTCGCTGAGTACCATGATAAAAATAACTAAATGAGTCAGTCTTACTCCCAAAGGTGTCGCCCGTAGACCTCGATCTCTTGGCAGTCGACACCAAGTATTGTACCTCCTCATGAGTCTGAAGATCTCAGAAAGAAACCCGGCCTGAGGCGCCGAGTATGAAAAGATATACGACCCAGGTGGTGGTGTGAGGAGTGCTCCCTTCCGAGCTACCGTCTTTCTTGATAGCCGTCTGATGACAAGTAATGTGGTGACATAACAATTCCCGATACACGGCAACAAAGCTCGGGAACTGCCGATCCAAATCCTCGAGCTCTTCGCTCGTAGGGGTGTACACTTCAAAGACTTCCTCCACCCAGGGCAGTTTAGAGACAACGTACATCTCGTGGAGAGCAAGTCCCAGCTCCCCTCCAGGCGTAAAGAAGGTACCCGTCCTCCGATTGAACATCTCCAGGAGAGCCATGAACAACGGTTTATTTATGGGCAGACCATGACAGGTGCCTCGAAATAGCTTGGTAAAGGTCGATCTCACGCAGGAAAGCCTCATACTTCCACAGAATCCACGTGGTCAAGTTGGCCCACGAAGGGATAGGGTTTATCCAGTTCACCAATGCCAACCGGCCGACGGGATAAGATCCTTTTCGAGCAAGCTGGTTCAAGAAGGTATCAGCTTGGGTAAACGTGAAATTGGGACCCGTTACGTTTATGAAGGTACCCGGAGCAAGTCCCATCACGTACCGACTGACCGGTTCCCTTCCCGGATACGCTGACCGCAAATTCCTATTGTAATGGATGTTTCCCACAAACATCCCCGACTTCCTGGGAGTCAAGGAGTCTACCATTTTTCTGTCTAGCGGTAGCATATTGAACCGAGATAAAGGAAAATGACGCTCTATCGGAGGAATATGGATCTCCACCCTATCAAGAGTAAAGTCCCAGCTCTCGGATATATCCAGCGCCCGGGTGTTCTTCACAGACAAAGCATCCCCGAAGAGGAACGCAGGCTTCAGGTATTCCCCCTCCAATTGTCCTGAGTTTATCATGGCACAGAGAAAGTGAAAGGACTGCTTCTTGATAGCATTCAGCCTCTCCAAAGGCTCTTTTGGGAGCTAGTTCGCCATATACTAGACTATATGATCGTACCTATAGCCCATAGCAGATTGGGCGCGCCCCACCAGAAGTTCTCCAGCAGCATTCACTGGCAGATTCACTGAAGAAGGAAAGAAAGAAACAAATCAAAAGATGGCTAAAATGAAACTACTGAGTGCTTTGGCTTACATGAGTTTATGCGGCTTTATTTAGAGACAAGCTTATGCGGCTCTATTTCAAAACGAGCTTATGCGGCACCGAGTAGCGTAAGCCTATGCGGCTCTGTTTAGCGTGGGCTTATGCGGTTCTACTTAGCGGAGCATTATGTGGCTCATTTCAGGGGAGCTCATGCGGCTCGATGCAGCACAGCCTCATGCGGCCCAATTCAGACGAACTTATGCGGTCCTGTTTGAGAGGGATTCATGCGGCTCTGTTCGAAGGGTCATTATGCGGTCCAGTTTGTGAAGCGTCTAGGCGGCCACTAGACAACTCCCATGCGGCTCGGACATGGGATATACCCTATGTGGCTCGGACATGGGACGCACATGTGGCCCAAACAAATTGAACAGATCCGACGAGAACGAAGAACACATTAAAGGCTTGTGCATAAAGCATGCAACAGAGCCGTCTTTGTTTCAAAAGATACGATCTGCCCCAAACCCTTACCAGCAATGGGGGGGTGAACGTCGGGGTGGACTTCAGGCGCCGGGGCTGACGAAGAAGCCACACCCTTTTCCTTCGCCGCGACTGTGGAAGCTTTGGAGGCCATTGTTGATGATGATCGGAGAAGGAAGAACAGCAGCTTAGGGCAAGAGAAGAGGAAGACAAAAGAAGGCAAAGAAGTTTCTCTATCCTAACAGCACCCTATTTATAGGCAGACATAGGGGGGGACGTGGACCGATAAACTGCTTCGGGCCGTGTGCTGCAGGCAAAACCGACTCCTCGAATTTTGCCCCCTCTCTCATAAAGAAGATTCATCCAGGGCATAAAATCCAAATATTTAATGAGCCAACTCTTGGGATTCCCCCAAAAGACGGCTTTAAAAAACGAATAAAGGACAATTAATGAGACGCACGTGAGGCAGGGAGCCCATGCGGCTAGGGAGCCTATGCGGCTAGGGAGCCTATGCGGCCAGCGGAGCTTATATAGCCATGCTTCTTATTCAAAGTATTCCAATTTTTCAAATTGAAAAATTTGAAGGGGTCTTGTAGAAGCATGGAAAAGAACTAGAAAAGGCCATGCGGCTCAAAACAGAAGAAGTCCATGCGGCTCAAAACAGAAGGAGCCTCATGCGGCTCAGGAATCTATCAGAGCCTCATGCGGCTCAGAAACTCTTCAATAGCCTCATGCGGCTCAGGAAAGAAGCACGTGACCCTATACAGCTTGCCTTTATAGCTGGCCATAAAGTGACTGCTCCTATTAAATGCTCTGACATAAAGTGATAACTCTGACATTAAAGCTAAAATGATGAACTTCGACATGACGGCGTATTCCTCAAGAAACGAAGAAAATCTCCTCTACAGCTGGCACGATCCACCAACTACAAAGCTCCCTACGCGGTTGCCACCGTCCCATGCGGCTGATGCTCTCATGCGGCTCGGAGCGTGAAGACCCTCGTCATGCGGCCCCAATCCTAAGAAGTCACCCCATGCGGCCGCTGTTCTCATACGGCTCAGATCGTGGGGATCATTTCCATGCGGCTCAAATATTAAGAGGCCATGCCCATACAACCTTGACACGTGGCTAGTCCTATGCGGCTCAATTGGAAACCACCCCCATGCGGCTCAGCTTTCGGAGGCTACACCTATGCGGCTGCCACCTTCATGCGGTTCAAAACCTAAGAAGCTACCCTCATGCGGCTGTGGCTCGCGGTTATGACACGTGGCAGAAGATCAGTTTCCTACGTGGCACTAAATCAATTAAGAGTTATCAACAAATCCCAACAACCAGATTTAGTACAATCATCATAATTACCCGAATTAAAACAGATTTATGGCAATCACGTGGATTAAACACGTGGCAGGAGATCCGAGCTTCCCAAGATTCATGACAATCAACATTGATTGCCCATATGGATTTTACACAATCAGCATTAATTGTCCAGATTCATTGTAATCAAGATTAGTGGTCCAGATTAATTGCCCACAAAATAGGATCAAAGAAAATGGCAATTAAATCCCCAAGCCGCCAACTTTTTTTTAGGGTGATCATTGCAAACCCTAATGATGACACCCCACTCCTATAAATAGCAAGGTGCCATTCCCTTGTAAAAGGATCGGATCCAGAGAAACAAAAAAAATATACCAAGGTGCCATTCCCTTGCAAAAGAGATTCTCTCCACCCGGCTGGACACACAGAGAGACAAAAGGCGCAGACAGAAGAGTCTTCCCATCTTGAGAGCAGTTCTTCATCAGAGCCAAGGCAACGTCTGATTGTCCAAGGAGTAAGACAGAGCGGCCGTCGCTTTCCCGAGCCTCTACCGTCACCCCCCAGAATCAAAACTAAACAATCGTGCTTAGATTGCTGTACCTAGGTTTTCATCTCTAGGCTTTATTTGTACGAGCGAGTTTGTATTATGAAGTAAAAGTCCAGTCCTCCCATATAATTGTTCTGTTCTTTTATAATCAATGGAAAACACCTATAAAGATATGATTAGCACCAAGAGCAACAAGCGTACAGTGGCTATTGCCAAGAACAGGACTGTGTGGGCTCCTAAATCTCCCGTGGTCACTGTTGCCCAGGCACAACCTGAGTGTTCAGTGGTTAAGACATAATTTGTCTCGGCGGCTTAGGCACAGCTGGCTTCTGTTGTCCGTGCGCAACCTATTCATCCTGCTGCCCACGCGCAGTCTACTACTCTTTTTGCTGCCAAGGCACAGCCTTTTCAAGCCATTGTTGAGGTGTAGTCTACCTATATTACTGCCAAGGCACCATCATTAGCCTATAGGACTATGGTGCAGCCCAAGCAATCAGCACCTCAGGCGCAGTCTGCTACTCTGGCGCAACTAAAGGGAACTAGTCTTTTGGCTATTCCCTCTTCTAATTCTCAAGTTCTGAACTTGGAGAATCAATGTTCTAGTGCCAACACTAGACAGAACAAAGGGAAGAGTCCTTTGACACTTCCTCAATTGGCACAATCTATGCCTAAAATGGTCTCACAACAGAACAAAGAAAAATGCTTCTTAGCTGACCCTCTACAAAATAAAGGAAAACACCCTTTGCTCTTTTCTCAAACTTTCCTGGTCTATGACTCAGAGGAAGATATGTCAGATTCTATTCCTTTAAACAGAGGTCTTCGGATCTCTGATATTGGAAAGAATACTGACCAAAGAGGTATCTTACCTACCCCTGTGGGGTCTGGTCAAGATCTTCCAACCTTTCAAATTTCAAGATCTAAGCAAGGAAAATTGAGGGTATCACAAATAGAGACACCTGGAGCAGAATTTTTAGATTTACGCGCCTATCTCAATAGGCGTCAACCAATATCAACTTTGGCGAAACGAAAGAACCCTATGCCAAAGGCCAATCTATAACAAAAGCCAAAGTTTGAAAAGAAAGGCCCAACCACCTATGCTAATGAGTTGAGTACATCTTTGTACACTCAGGGAACTAAGCATTTGAAGAATAAGAGACATGTTCCTAACATCATTAAGGAATATGTTCCTCTGACTTCTTCTCGTCCTGTAGTTGTAACTGATTTGCGGTAACGTCTTACACAAAGACGAAAAATTACAGGGATGTCTCCCTCACCTCCAAATCGTGCTTCAAATCGCCACTGCCTTTATGAAATCATCATCAACTGTTGTTGCCATTCAGCTCGACGATCTGTCTTCGATCGTCTGAATTATGCTTTAACTCCTGAACATATAATAGAAGACGAAGATGAGCTATTATATGCTTCTGTCAACATGACTTCTCAAGGCACTGGGGTGGGAAACGTCCAAGACGTAATACATCCCGTAATCTTAGTCAGCAATTAGACCGGATCTATACATCCAATGAAGGTGTCTTTCAATACACTAGATGGAGGAATCGACATTTGAACCAAGGTGTCTTTAATCAAGAATATCTCCTCATCACTCATGTAGGAGAAGACTCTTTCTCAGAGTTTGATGCAGATAGTAAAAGTTCTGAACAAACTATCTCATCAATAGCAACAAGAGAAGTGACGGCATATACCGTTACGGAAGATTAAGATGCTTCTAGTTCAACCAATCAAGAAAAACGAATTGCTGCACTAGAGGACAAATTGAAGACCATGGCAGATATGGTCGCAAGCATGCATACTATAATCATGGCTCAACATACAGTGCCATCGGTTATAAACCCAGCTACAAATCCAGAGCTTATAGCATCTTCCGTACCTGTTAGTCTGGGGTATCACCTCCTCAGGTTGCTTCAGTACCAATTCAAGTTAATGCCAGTCAGTCTGGTGCTGGGGGTAGTAATTATTACGCTGTACCGCCTCCCAACACTTCTAACCAGCCCACCAATTCTCAAACATTAGAAGATACAAATGAGACTGTGAAACTTCTGCGCACTTAGTTTGAAGCCTTCAAGCAGAAGGATGGCCTACAAAGATTGGGCATAAAGCAACCATATCCTACAGAGTGAAAGGAGGTTCTATTTTCTCCTAAATATAAGCTTCCAACCATCATGCTGTTTGATGGCAGCACTTCTCCAAGTCAGTACATCAATCATTTTAAAGTGATGACTGATCAATTACAGCCAAATGATGATCTCCTTACCAGAGTGTTCGTCGGTTGTTTAGCTGGCGTAGCATATGACTGGTATCGTAGCCTGCCGGATGGCTGCATCACTTCTTTTGCTGGTTTCAAGCAAATGTTATTGGAACGATTCTACGAAGGAGTCAATGACATGACGATGTCTGCCCTCATTAAGATTAAACAGAGGCATAATGAATCTACAGAGAGTTTTATTAAAAAATTCCGCCGAGAGGTACTCAAAATGACTTTACGAACTCCATCTGCTGTAACAATAGACACTTGTAAATCAAACTTGTTGCTATTATCAGTATGTGGAAAGGATCTACACAATTCAGGATTGGCCTTCTTTCACTGTTAATGCCAAAGCAGCCGAGGTCAGTGCCGAAAAGTTCAAGCAGTTAGGAGTCCAAATGACTCATCTTAACCAAGATGAACATTCTACACCCAGGGGTAGTAATCGCTAGAATAATCACAAGAGTAAAGAAACATTGGCCATCAATCTTAAAGGCAAGGAGTCTCTGGGTGTCAATGTTACTCAGACGACATCCACTCCATCAGCACCACCACAGAAGACAACTCGTCCAAAAGAGGAGTATTCTTTTGATGAAGATGATGCTTTAAGCATCTTCGATTGCTTGATCAAAAGCAATAAGCTTCAGCTTCCAGAAGCAAAACGGCTAGAAGAAGTGGGTAAAACTGATCACCCTAAATACTGTGTTTATTACAGATTTATAGGGCATCCAACCAGAGCATGTTATGTGTTCAAGGGTAAAATTCAAGAGTTGGTCAACTCTAGAGCAATTACTCTGCAACAGGACGAGAAAACGGTGACTACTAATGTAGTTTCTCTACAATTCGGTCATTTTCTACCATAACTTGTGCAAGATGGTGTTGTCCCCATTCTAAGGACTACTCTTGAGATCGTGAATCTCCCACCTCCTCAAAATGAAGGTCTTGTTCCGCTGTCAACTGACAGAGGAGAGATTATGTGGATTCACCCAGATCTGGTAGCAGAATTTGAAACGCCTTACTCTTCTAAGCAAAAGAAGCATTCCAAATCTAAATCCAAGAACTATAATATGGTATCCTTTGAACCAGTAACAGAAGAAGAAATTCTAATGGGCACTAGATCAGGGAAACCATATCTTCGAGAGTATTCCGAAAATCAAGAGAACCCTGCTCCATCTCCTGATATTCCTCCTTCATCATCTTCTTCTGGCGAGAATATACCATCCACATCCTTGCCGGTGGTCGAACCATCTCCTTCTAAACCAACATCAGCAGACAAAGGGAAACAATTTGTCCGCTTTGATAAAGCATTGAAGAAGTCCTCCTCTTTCGGACTTGAGAAGCCATATAATTTTGATATATTGGCTCAATTGGCCAATACTCCAGCAAGATTGTCAATCTTTGAACTCTTACGTCTCTCAAAAGAGACTCGAGAGACGTTAAGTGAAGCCTTGATGTAGGCTGACGCTTGTCTTACTCTTCTCAAAAAGCCTAAAAAGGAGCCAGTAAGCTGTGCACATTGTCATAGTGTATTTGAATTAATGCCCAATATCACTTTTACACAAGATGACATATTGTTAGAAGATAATCGTCATGATTGTCCTCTCTATTTTACGGGGTATGTGGACACCATAAAAGTAGATCGCATTCTGATTGACCCAGGGTCCGCACTTAGCATTATGCCGAAGTCTTTACTGGATGCTTTGAAGATCCCTGTGCATAAACTTTCTACGACTATCGCTACCATCCTGGGGTTTAATCAAGGAAGAAGTGAACCTTTGGGGAAGATACGCCTAAAACTTCAAATTGGCAATCTTCGTACAAAGGTAACTTTCTATGTTATTGACAATCATGGCTCATACAACGCTTTGTTGGAAAGGCCATTCCTCTATGAATATAATATTGTACCCTCTACGCTCCACCAATGTTTCAAATATGTGGATGATAATGGAGAAGTCCAAAAAGAGGTTACAGATCTGAATCCTTTCAAAGGGGTTGAAGCATACTGCAACGATTCTCTCATGTACAAGGAAGAATTCATGAAGGTAGTACTAGCAATGGACACGGATGAAGAACAGAAGAGTGTGCCAAATGATACTCTGGTGATTCCCATCAAAGGACGCATCTTATGTCCTCAGTCTTCTAAACCACTATCTATCTTCCTTTCTATGAGAAGCAGCCCAAGGGTGATAGTCGGGAACAAAGAGAGCTCACCTCTTCTGAGCCGCTTGTAATCGATCTTCGTCGCAAGAAGCTCCCTCCTCCTTCTCGTTCTTCTTCTCTCCCTCTTGTCATCAATCTGACTAAGCCTGCTAAGGCTAAAGTTTCGGTTGTAAATGATGGTGTAAAAATCAATAAAACATCTCCTTTGCAGTATACTGATGTCTTTTACTATACTCAGTATTATTTGGATATGCTAGATAACTTTAAACCACTTACAATAGAAGTCGTATCATCTCTGTGAAATATGGTATCATTGGATTCAATACAAGAGTCGTACTTCTTAGTACCGTCTCGAAAGAAAGATGAAAAGCCTATATTCTTTAACATAAGAGAAGAACCAAAAATCGTGCTCTATAATGATAATAGAGATGATACAGGAAGGCTACAATTACGTCGCTATAGTCCACAATCCAAAGCCATCATCCGTAAAATGGGCTATGATTTCAGAACAGGCCTCAACAATGGTAAAGAAAGGCGGACTCCCTTTCGTATTGCTGTTGCAAAAAGAAAATCACAATAATACCACAGTAAATTGAAGCGGGGCTTAGGTTATGCTTCACCTCTTCCGACTCCAGAACCTTCTGAATCTGATGAAAAATAATGATCTAATTCTTCTGATTCTATCTCATGGAATTTCGATACCAGCATTGGTCATGTTCATCGGATAACAGTATCTTCTAACATGGTGTCCACCGAATTCTCGGAAGAAGATGAAGATGACATTGAAGAAGCTCCTGAAGTGGACCCTTGGGCACAAAAGATGGACAATCAGTGGGAACTTCATTTCGAACAACGAGAACCACCTACTGAAGATCAACTTGTCCAAATCGATATTGGAGATGAGGGTGTATCACGACCAATCTTTATTAGCAAAAATCTCCCAGAGAATGATAAACAAGAGTTAATTCATCTTATTCATGAATATATTGATGTCTTTGCCTAGAGTTATGAAGACATGCCTGGATTAGATCCATAAATTGTAACTCACAAGCTTAACATTTTGCCGAATGCCAAGCCGGTCAAACAACAAAAACGGTGATTCAAGCCTGAAATGATGGATGCAATTGATGATGAAGTCAAAAAGCTTATAGCTTGCAGTTTTATCAGAGAAGAACAACATCCTGATTGGGTAGCCAACGTTGTACCAGTCCTGAAGAAGACCGAAAAGGTTCGAGTTTGCATAGACTTTTGGGATCTCAATGATGCTTGCCCTAAAGACGAGTTCCCTCTCCCAATTACTGATGTCATGATCGACAATACATGTAGATTCGAACGAATTTCTTTCATGGATGGGTTTTCTGGATATAATCAAATTCGGATGAATCCTGAAGATGAGAAACATACTTTATTTTGTACTCCTCGGGGTCTATGCTGTTATACGGTCATGCCGTTTGGTCTTAAGAATGCAGGTACAACTTACCAGCGGGCTATGAGTACTATTTTTCACGATCATCGGCAAAAGACTATCGAATGCTATGTTGACGATATTGCTGTTAAAAGTCGTCTCAAGGAAGATCACATTTAAGATTTAAGAACTATCTTCAATCTAATGCGCCAGCATCAACTCAAAATAAACCCCACCAAGTCTTTCCTGGGTGTTTCTAGTGGTAAGTTTCTCGACTTCGTCATTACCTCTAAGGGTATATACGTTGATCCCGAGAAGATCAAAGCCATTCAAGAGATGCGTCCTCCATGCAACCGAAAAGAGCTACGAGGATTCCAAGGTCGACTTGCGTACATCAGGCGGTTTATTTTGAATTTATCTGGACGTTGCAGACCATTTACTCAATTAATGAAGAAAGGTGTATCTTTCGTTTGGACGAAAGAATGTCAACGAGCATTTGACGACATAAAGCAGTATTTAATGAGTCCACCGGTTCTTGTGCCACCGATCTCAGGAATACCTTTCTTAATGTATGTCTGGGCAATGGATCATTCGTTGGGAGCTTTGCTGGCTCAAAAGAACAAGGAAGGTTATGAACAAGCCATCTATTACCTTAGTCGAATAATAATTGGAGCTGAACATCGTTATAGTCGGGTGGAGAAAGAATGTTTAGCCTTAATGTTTGCCGTTCAGAAGACAAGACATTACATCATAGGCCAAACTATTCATGTTATATCTTGAGTCAATTATTTTCGAGTCTTAATAAAGAAGCCAAGTACACTCAATTCTAGGCTTGCCACATGGGCCATATTATTAGCACAATATGATATGGTTTATGTTCTTCAAAAGTCTGTGAAAGGCCAAGCACTTGCCGACTTCTTAGCAGCTCATCCTGTCCTTGAGACATCTAAACTCTATGATGGGATTTCGGACGAAACATTGGAATCAAATATGATCTCAGAAGAATTTTCTACCTGGAGGTTGTTCTTTGATGGAGCTTCTAGAATTGGACCTAGAGGTTGTAGGCCTTCAAAAATGACAGTCACGCTGAGTTGATCAGGACAGAGTCAAAAGTCACGCTCAGTTGATCCAGACAATATTTATAAATCACGCTGGGGATACAGCTCATCATTTGTCAGAGAGTAATTATGACTGACAGCACAACAGTCGAAGAATGTCTCTTCGTATGCCACGTATGCACAGAATTCGAGAGATCACAGCCGTCTATTGCGTGATTTTCGAAATCTTCTTCAGCAAGACTCAACCTTCGTCAAGTTGGCGTACCAAAAGAGCTTATTGTCATTTAATGTGATTGACAAAAGTAATCACTACCAGAGATTTTGTGTCAGTCGAGACACGCTGAATCAAGACAGCTGGCAGTTCTATTCCAAATCTGCGTGTATTCTGAAGTTTTCTTCCTCAAGTCTGCGTGGATTCTGAAGTTTTCTTCATCAAAGTCTGCGTAGATTCTGAAGCTTCTTGCCCAAGTTTGCGTGGATTTTGAAGCTTTTTACCCCGAGTCTGCGTGGATTTCGTCTTCACCAAGTCTGCATGGATTCTGAAGCTTCTTGCCCCAAGTTTGCGTGGATTTTGAAGCTTTCTATCCCGAGTCTGCGTGGATTTTGTCTTCACCAAGTCTGCATGGATTCTGAAGCTTCTTGCCCCAAGTTTGTGTGGATTTTGAAGCTTTCTACCCCGAGTTTGCGTAGATTTCGTCTTCAACAAGTCTGCGTGGATTTTATCAAATTGGAGTACGTGGCAGCCATGCCACTGATCTCTCGCCTGCATGTCCTGTTACTTGCACACGACTCATGCATGATTGCCATGTGTCCAACAGTTACAGGCCACGTCCAGTAACTGCTCACGACCTTGCGTATGTTAAATCCTGCGTGATTTTCAACTAAGCACAGGCTGTGAAGACAGTTATCTTTTCAGTTATTATTTTTGACTCTATAAATAGAGTTCTTTTTTATATTCATTAGACGGAGACATAGTTATCTACTGTCAAAATTTTGAGAGCTTTTTTTCTTCGCATAGTCCAAGGGATAAAGTGATCGTCTTCTAGATCAGATTTCCACAGTTGTAATTTTCCCAGATACACAATAAATAAAGGAATTTATTTATGGAAAACAAATTGGCGACTCTGCTGGGGAAAACTATCTCCTCTTCTGAGATGGTAACAACTCAATGCGATACTTCGTCAATCGGCTCGACGAAGAAGGTGATGACGATCCAATTCGATCAACTCGCCTATGAAGAAATACAGCGGGCTAAGAGTGGTAAGCCCACTACAGCCTCCATTATCACTACCAAGTCGAAGGAACACTCTATCTATGTCCCTAAGAATCAGTTAGCAGTCAATGGTGAAGTCTCTGCCACAGTGTCTGCTCCTAACACTGGCAAGAACTCTACTGCAAGCACGCACACTCTTGTGCGCTCGAAGATGACAGCAATCAAAGATCACGCTAACAGTACTGGCTCCTTAGCCAAATCTGTTCCAGTGTGTATCTCCAAAATCAAAAGTCACGCTGACAGTACTGGCTCCTTAGCCAAATCTGTTCCAGCGTACAATTTCAACCTCGAAAGTTACGCTGACAGTACTGGCTCCTTAGCCAAATCTGTTCCAGCGTGCAATTTCAACCTCAAAAGTCACGCTGACAGTACTGGCTCCTTAGCCAAATCTGTTCCAGCGTGCAATTTCAACCTCAATAATCACGCTAACAATACTGGCTCCTTAGCCAAGTCTATTCAAGCGTGTATTTCCAAAGTCAAAAGTCACGCCAATAGCACTGGTTCTTTAACCAAGCCTGTTTCAGCGTGTATTTCATCTAAGAAGAATAGCTCTTTAGCTATCTCTTCCTCTGTGCCAAGTTCTACAAGAACTGGGGGTGGTCTTCCACACAAAGTCCCTTCGAAGAGAAATAACTCTTTAGTTGTTTCTTCTGCTCCTGTAGTTTTTACTTCAGGAACAGCTTTGACTGACAATTTTGTTAGTCAAAGAAAAGGAGATAATCTTTTGACTACTCTTCCTTCTGGACATTTTATGTCTCAAAACTTGAATGAGTCTAAGAAGAAACATTCCTTAATGTTTTCTTCTATGACTTCTTCGAATTGGGCACAGAATTTGTCTAGAAAAGGTCTGTTACCAACCCCTAATCAAGGGGGTGGTTCAACTCTTCCTTCTCTGCAAATATCCAGATCAATGGAAGGAAAACTCCATGTGTCCAAAACCAATATGTTACCTCCAACTGATCTAAGAACAAAAATTAACACTTCTGGTGTTAAGAAACCATACCAGTTGGAAACAAGGATAAGAGATCCAGACGCAGAGTATGCAAGAAACTATGTGGCTTATATTAATCATTCTCTATATAATCAAGAGCCATCAAGACCCAAGAACAGGAAATATATTCCTCAATCTTCACAAACAGATTTACGAGAATATCTTCAACAGAAGAGAAGAAGTGATTCTGTGTCAAAGGACCATGCTGAATGTGACTTCTATCCAAGAGTCATAATTCAATACAGATGTCAATCAATGGCTCATGATTATGTTGATCATGAATGTGACTTCCAGCCAAGAGTCACAATGCAATGCAGATGTCAAACAATACGACAATCTGTCTTCAATCGGATTCAGTGTGAACCTATGCCTGATAAAGATGAGCCTTTGTTTGCTTCTGCCAATATGACCTCTCGGGATGCTGGGGGTAGAGTTGATAGTCCAGATGGAGTATATAGAAATACCAGAGCAGGAGTCCTGGCCTCTAGTCAAAGAAATTTGATCTCTGAAGATAATTCTGAATTCCTTGGAGAATCTAACTTCCCACCTCTTCCTACTGGGGGTAGTTCTCCTATAATTGACTTTGATGCACAAAGAAATGATTCAGAACAAACAACATCTACCAGTTCATCAATAATTCCTCGTACAGTCACGACTTATATGGTTGATGGGAATACTGATGAACCTTCTTCTTCCTTGACTCCTCAAGATCAAAGAATTGCTTCTTTGGAACAACAAATGAAGTCTATGGCTGATACTATGAAGTCGATGTATGAACTCATGGCAATACAGATGCAAAATCGACAGACTGTACCAGATGCCATACCAACTGACACTGATATGAGTCCAGTGTAAGTTCCTCCAGCAGTACAATCTAATACTCCTGGACCAGCTCAACCAAACCCTAGTCTCTCTGGAGCTGGGGGTAGTGCTTACAATGCTGTTCCTCCACCCAACTATTCTCTACAAGTTACAACTCCACAATCTTCTGGAATTGTTAATGAAGAATTGAGGAATCTCAAAACTCAATTCGAGACATTCAAATAGAAAGATGGTTTACAAAGGTTAGGCATCAAACAACCTTATCCGATAGAATGGAAGCAAGTATCGTATCCTCCTAAATACAAGCCTCCCACTATCTCATTCTATGATGGAACCACTTCTCCAAGTCAGTTCATTAATCACTTTGAAGTGATGACTGATCAGCTGCAACCAAGCGACGCCCTCCTTACTCGGGTGTTTATTGGATGTCTCAAGGGAACGGCTTATGAATGGTATAGAAGTCTCCCAGATGGGAGCATTACCTCATTTTTTGGTTTCAAATAGATGTTTCTTGAACGGTTCTATGAAGGGCTCAATGACATGACTATGTCTGCTCTTATTAGAATCAAGCAGAAAAATAATGAAACTACAGAAGAGTACATTGAACGGTTTCGAAGAGAAGATCTGAAGATGCCTCTTGGAACTCCTGATGCTGTCACCATCGACACATGCAAATCAAACTTGTTGCCAATTATTAATATGTGGACAGGATCCACTCAATTCCAAGACTGGCCTTCTTTCATAGTTAGTGCTAAGACCGCAGAAATTAGTGCTGAAACCTTCAAAGGTTTAGGAGTGCAGATGACTCCTAAAGAAACAGGTCAAGGTACTAACAATAAAAATAATGCTCGCAAGGGAAAAGAAACTCTTGAAGTTAATTTTCAGAGTAAAGATGCATCAACTGTTCAAACCTCTCCTACAACTCAACAACCAAGAACACCTCGCCCCAAAGAAGAATATTCTTTCGATGACGACGATGTCCTTGGTATCTTTGAATGTCTGCTGAAAGGTAATAAGATACAATTACCTGAGATCAAGAAACCTGATGAAGCTGGTAAAACAGATCATCCAAAATACTGCCCATATCACAGAATACTGGTCATACAATTCGTACATGTTATGTACTGAAAGGAAAGATCCAAGAAATGATTAAATCTGGAGCTATCTCTCTTACTCCAAAAGAGAAGACCGTCACCTCCAACGTCGTCTCTATGCAATTCGAAGATTTCCCTCCTCAACTCCTTGAAAGTGGGATCGTTCCCATTTCCAAGGCAACTCTTGACATAGTGAATCTTCCTCCTCCACGGTCTGAAGGATTAGTGCCAATCACTTTGGAAACTGGAGAAATTATGTGGATCCATCCTGATCTAGTGTCAAATTTTGAATCGCCTTCTCCTCAAAAGACTACTTCTCGAAAGTCCAAGAAGGCTGGAAAGAGTAAATCATGTCATATGACTTCTCTTGGATCTATTTCTGACATAGAGCCAAAAGAGAAAGAAGAAGCACTTGTTAGTGCTACTCGAACGGGGAAACCTTATCTAAAGGATTATTCCAAAAATCCTGAGGATCCTCTTGATATCCCTCCAGCTGATAAAGATGCTTCTAATGTTCCTTCTGAAGAAGAATCATCCACTGAACCTGTTCCTCCCAAGCCTACAGCTCTGGAGAAAGGCAAACAACAGGCTCGATTTGATAAGCCAATCAATAAGTCCTCTCCTCTTGGACTTCAGAAGCCTTATAATTTCGACATTTTAGCTCAGCTTGCTAATACTCCAGCTAGAATGTCTCTCTTTGAACTTTTACGTCTTTCCAAAGAGACTCGGGAGACATTAAGTGAAGCACTTCTACAAGCTGACTCTTGTCTTGCACAATTGAAGAAGCCAGATACAGAACCTGCCACTTGCTTATATTACAACAATGTATTGGAAATTATTCCAAATATCACCTTTACACAAGATGACATGCTATTGGAGGATAATCGACATGATCGGCCTCTCTACTACACCGGTTATATCGATACAATGAAGATAGATCGTATCCTCATTGATCCAGGGTCTGCTATAAGCATAATGCCAAAGTGTCTGTTGGATGAACTAAAAATCCCTCTTCACAAGCTCTCTAAGACGGTTACTACTATCCTGGGATTCAATCAAAGCCGAAGCGAGCCTTTGGGAAAGATTCATCTGAAGCTTCAGATAGGCAATTTCAGATCTAAAGTCACTTTCTATGTGATCGAGATCGTGGGATCCTATAATCTTCTTCTGGGAAGGCCCTTTCTTCATAAAAATAATGTGGTGCCTTCTACTCTTCATCAGTGTTTTAAATACATTGACAGCAATGGAAGAGTACAAAAAGAAGTTGCTGATATAAATTCCTTCCATGGGGTTGAAGCTTATTTCAATGATTCCCGGATGTACAAAGAAGAGTATACAAGGATCATACAAGCCATGGAGAAAGAGGATTCACAAAGTGAGACCTTAATAATCCCTGTTAAAGGTCGAACTACTCAACAACAATCTTCCAAACTCTCTGGAGAAGGTTCTTTAATCATTCCAGTGAGTGGACGGATCTCTCCACTATCTCAGTCATCTATTCAAGATACTCTGATCATTCCAGTTGGAGGGCGGATTATTCTTCCATCTCAAATTTCAAGGGAGCTCACCTCTTCTGAGCCATTTGTTATCGATCTTAATCGAAACAACGCTTCTTCTCATTCTTCTTCTCCCCCTTTAGTCATTGACTTGGCTAAAATCTCTAAGGCTCAGCCTTCTCCCAATGTAAATACTACTGCTTTTACATTTAATGAAAAGTCTCCATCTTTGCAGTATGCTGATGTGTGTAATTATGTTCATAGTTATTTATATTTGTTAGATGACTTGAACGCAATAACCATAGGGGTTGTACAGACTGTTCATACAGATGTATCCCTAGAACCTGTACAATCTTCATACTTTCTAGTTCCCAGCAGAAAGCCAGGAGACATTCCAATATTCTTCTATAAAGGGCCCCAAAGTCCTTCTGATTTAGAAGATGAAGACAAAAATGATGATACTGGAAGATTACAACTACGTCGTTATAGTCAGCAATCTAAAGACATCATCAAAAATATGGGCTATGACTTCAGGACTGGCCTCAATAGTAGAAAGGGAAGAAAAATGCCTGTTCGTATTCCTCCTCTGAAATATGGAAGGACAAAATGTGGATTGGGCTATATTGCTCCTACTCCTTTTATCAATATTATCCATGAAGATCCTGAGTCTGACGAAGATAAGAGATCTGATTCTTCTAGTACCACTTCTTGGGATTCTGATACAAGTATCGGGGACTTCTACTGCAACATTCTGTCTTCCAACATGGTTTTCATTGACCATTCTGAAAAAAGTGATGAAGACGAAGAAGAGTTTGAAATCTCACCTGAATCGGAACAATGGACCCAAAGATTAGATAATCAATGGGAGTTCCGTTTCGAGCAAAAAGAACCTCCGACTAAAGACAAACTTGTTCAAATAGATGTTGGTGAAGAGGGATCTCCCAAACCAATATTCATTAGTGAAAGTCTTTCTGAACCTGATAAGGAAGACATGATCAAACTCATTCGTGACTACATCGACATCTTCGCTTGGAGTTATGAAGATATGCCAGGACTTGATCCACAAATTGCAACTCACAAGCTCAATATCTTGCCGAATGCCAAACCGGTCAAACAACAACAGCGACGATTTCGTCCAGATATTATGGATGCAATTGAAGTTGAAGTCAATAAACTCATAACCTCCGGGTTTATTAGAGAGGAACAACATCCCGATTGGGTGGCTAACATAGTTTCTGTCCTTAAAAAGACTGGCAAGATCAGAGTATGCATAGACTTTCGCGATCTCAATGCGGCATGCCCTAAAGACGAATTCCCTCTACCAATCACTGATGTCATTATTGATAATACCTGTGGATTTGAGCGGATGTCATTCATGGACGGGTATTCTGGATACAATCAGATTAAAATGTTTCCAGATGACGAGAAGCACACTTCTTTCAGAACGCCGATCGGTACATACTGTTATACAGTTATGCCATTCGGTCTCAAGAATGCAGGAGCAACTTATCAACGAGCTATGAGCACTATATTCTGTGAACATTTGCGAAAAATAGTCGAATGCTATGTTGATGATATTGCAGTCAAAAGTCGACAAAAGGAGGATCATATCCAAGATTTGAAGACTATATTTGATCTAATGCGTAAGCATCAATTAAAGATAAACCCTACTAAGTCCTTCTTAGGCGTCTCTAGTGGTAAATTTCTCGACTTCGTCATTACCTCTAAAGGTATACACGTGGATCCCGAGAAGATCAAAGCCATCCAAGAGATGCGTCCTCCACGCACCTTAAAAGAGCTACGAGGATTTCAAGGAAGGATCGCTTATATCAGGAGATTCATCTCTAATTTATCAGGACGTTGCAGACCATTCAATAAACTTATGAAGAAAGGTGTTTCTTTTGTCTGGAACGATGAATGTCAGAAAGCATTTGATGATATAAAACAATATCTGATGAGCCCTCCAGTATTGGTATCTTCCGTTTCAGGAATTCTATTTCTCCTATATACTCGAGCAATGAGTCATTCATTGGGTGCATTACTCGCTCAAAAGAATCAAAATGGTCATGAACAAGCTATCTACTATCTCAGTCGTACTATGATCGGAGCTGAACCTCGATATTCACCGGTCGAAAAAGAATGTCTAGCCTTGATGTTCGCTGTTCAAAAGACACGACATTATATCATTGGCCAGACTATTCATGTCATCTCCAGGATCAATCCTATACGGATCATGATGAAGAAATCCAGTGTTTTGAATTCTCGATTAGCTAACTGGGGAATCCTACTTGCACAGTATGACATGCATTATATTCCTCAGAAGTCAGTCAAAGGACAAGCTTTAGCTGATTTTCTGGCTGCTCATTCAATTCCAGAAGATTCAAAACTCTATGACGAAATTCCAGATGAAGTCCTAGATTCAAACCAAATTGCTGAAGAAGATCCTACTTGGCATCTATTCTTTGATGGAGCTTCAAGAATTGGTCCTAATGGTGATATTGTCGCTGGAGTTGGAATCGTTCTTGTATCGCCAGAAGGTCTTGCTATCCAAAGAGCCTATTCTCTTGATCAGCCATATTCAAACAACATAGCTGAATACAATGCATTGCTTATTGGTCTTCAACTCGCTAAACATCTGAATATTCAACATTTGGAGGCATACGGAGACTCTAAACTCATTGTCAATCAGATAAGGGGTACTTATGAAGTTCGTAATCAAGATTTGGTTCCTTATCATAGATCGGCTATATCTATGGCTTCTTCGTTTGAAGAATTCTTCATTGAACATGTTAGACGAGCATGTAACACAGAAGCTGATGCTCTTGCCAATCTTGCGGCGGTGTTGGCTATTCCAATCAGACGTCAACAAATGATTATTGTTCGCAATCGAGAATTATTTCATCTCAAAAACAATCTGACCCTAGGACTTCCAGTTGACATTGAAGAATCAACATCTCATGATGTCAATACAACAAGAGGATTTGGATTTAGTCGTAAATCGATGTCATCTTCTTCTGATTCCAGTATGGAATTCATCTTCAGTAACTCGGTCGAGAATCAGATTACAGATAAAGATTGGAGACTTCCTTTCTTAGATTTCGTATTGTACGATATTCTTCCAGATGATCCGAATGAAGCAGCATCTATCAGACGACGATCACTCAGATTCTATTACAATCATACAACAAAGACCTTATATCGTCGAGCTTATGATGGTTTACTTCTTCGATGTGTTGCCGGTGACGAGGCTCAACAAATCATTCGCGAAGCACATAATGGAATTTGTGGTGCACATCAGCCTGGACCAAAACTTCAAGACCGTATTCGACGTATGGGTTATTATTGGCCCACTGTGGTATTTGATGCCATCGAATATGCAAAGAAGTGTAAAGCCTGTCAAATCCATGCAGATTTTATTCATCAACCTTCAGAATTTCTACATCCGACGGTAGCATCATGGCACTTCGAAGCTTGGGGCATGGACATTATTGGTCCGATCAATCCGCCGTCATCTAAGGGTCATCGGTTTATTCTTGCAATAACCGATTACTTCTCCAAATGGGCCGAAGCCATTCCTTTGTCTGAAGTTAAGACGTCCAATGTCATTTGCTTTATTAAGCACCACGTCATCTACAGATTTGGTGTTCCTCGACGCCTTATTCATGATAACGGACCACAGTTCGTCAGTCAGAAGTTTACTCGATTCTGTGACGATCACCGGATCAACAATGTGGCTTCTACCGTATATAATCCGGCAGCTAACGGATTAGCAGAAGGTTTCAACAAGACCATCATCAAACTCCTAAAGAAGTTTGTCTCTACTAACAAACGTAATTGGAGTGAGAAGCTCGGTGAATGTTTGTGGGCTTATCGCACAACAGTTCGTAATGCTACTAAATGTATACCCTTCTCTCTAGTGTATGGTTGCGAAGCTGTTCTTCCATTAGAGATTCAAATTCCTTCTTTAAGGATAGCAATCGCTAATGAACTCACTGCAGAAAATAATGATCGTCTTCGACTTCAAGAATTAGAAGCTCTGGATGAAAAGCGATTATCTGCTCAACAGAATATTGAATTCTATCAAGCTAGAATTTCAAGAGCTTTTAATAAGAAAGTCAGAATTCGGGCGTATCAAAAAGGAGAACTTGTTCTAACTGTCAGACGTCCTATGACTATGACTCATATGAGCAAGGGCAAATTTGACGCAAAGTGGGAAGGACCCTATATTGTGAGCAAAGTTTTCTCAAATGGAGCTTATCAACTCTCAGAATTGGATGGTCGAAAAGTTTTGATGCCTATTAATGGCAAATTCCTTAAAAAGTACTATGTATAAATGTAAATGCTTGTAATCATCAGACAGTTTCATGTTTAGAAATAAAATTTTTATTTTATTTTTATCATGAATGATGATACATGATATTAAAGAAGATCACTATCATCCTTTTCTACATTTGGATGTGGGCTACTGCCGTCCTTCTCGAAGACGTGATCAGCAAAAGAGTCGAGAACCTCTTTGCTAGAACCCACGAAAAACTTGCAAACGGCCATCCTCATGGCTTCTTCTTCTTCAGTCTTTCCTGGTTCGAGCAGGAAATCCAGAATGTCCCTTGGTGGCTTGGGTGCAGACGAACCTTCGCCTGCTTCCGTCTTCTTCGATTGAACTGGATCAGTAGGGTGTTCTTCAGTGCCTTTCTGAACTTTTGAGGCAATTCCAGTTTTCTTGAATGCTTCTTCAGACGATATTTTTATGTTTGAAAGAAGAAGTGTTCGTTCTTGTCAAATTTCTGCTATATTTATAGGCAGTACAAATAATGAAACGTCACGTTCATCTGACGGTTCATCCATCCATTAATTGCGTTCATCCGACGATTCATCCGTTCATTTATTCGTCCGTTCATGATCTTCTATCAATTTATTAAAGTGGGGATTCGTTATTGATCATGTTTTCATAACCTCTGAATCAATTCCGAATCTACTTGCTCATTTGTCATTTTTGACCTCTGCATAGAAATCAATCTATTTTCTTTTGAGTTCCTACATATTATCACGTCCATAATACCTCTAATAATATCATATACTCTAAAACAGAAAAGAAGATTTCATTATCTATTATGTCCACAATTCATCCACAAATACAAATCTTTGAGCATAGAAGAATTATCATTTCCATTCTCATTTCACCACAAAAAGTCTATTACATTTTCTTAGACTTTCTTATAAATCATAATGGAAATCTATTACAAATCTTGGATTTTCATTCTACACTACAACAATAACCTAATAGAGATCTATCTTCTTCTTTGGATCTTCTCCGTCGGATCTTCTCCGTCAGGTTCGTTGTTGGTGGCAGTTCCTGACTGTCTGGGTCCCAGTCACGACCAGATCAGCAGGAATCAAACTCTGGTCTTCTCTCTCAGACAAGAGAAGAACCACAGAGTATGGCAGCCCGAAGTCGTGGTGCTGCCAATACAATTGGTGGATTGGGAGCGGCCTTTCAGAGGAGACAGGAATGTATCCAAACCTTGGGATACAATTCCTGGTTCTGCCATAAAAGGAACTCTACTACCCAATTTCTCGGGGTAGAGTTGACTCCACCATCCAACTCTCGTGTATAAAGGCTCTTCCTACCATTTGAGGAAGACCCTTCTATCCCACGAAGAGTTCTGAGTTGTCTGATGTACGCGTCAAAGGCGTATGAGCTCCCTGATGTAGGTGTCAGCAGGATATTCTCCACAGCATCCACATCACCAATGCCAGTTCTGAAGAAAATCTTTAGCCGAGCTTCTGCAGAAAACAGCAAGGAAAAAGAGAATTAATCAACAGAAATGTCATTTGACACGCACTGACTGGTCAAGCGTGCATTGTTCAATCAGAAATAGAAAGCCTATCTTCAACAGCAAAAATAGTACGCGTACTATACTGGACTTACCTTCAAGTTTGGTGCTAAGGATTGGCAAACTCATGTTTGATACAGTATGCAGAAATCGAACATTAGAAGGCATTGCTTTCCTGTTTGAGAATGAAATCTCTCAAAAATTTCGTTCTCAAGAAGAAGAAAAATGAGAGATGAGTATCTTTGAAACTCAGCTTCCTATTTAAAGGACAAAGTACAAGTCTATTCTTGGAAAAGATCCGCATAAATAGCGCTCGTAAACCGTGGAATGAGTGTTACGTGTGCTTTGGAAGACAGAGCAACATTGGAAATAGTCAAAGAGTGCTAATTAATATTCTTCATTAATGCACGCAGATTAAACACAGAAGTTGTACTTCATTTTTCAAGACAGGCACTGATAGCCTTACAAAAGACAAAACAAAAAGTGTGCAACAAAAGCACAAAAGATACGCTCTATTTTCCAGAGCGACTGAGCTTAATGCCTAGTTCTTCTACGCTTTTGACCCCCATGCGGTGTAACAGAGCCTTCAACATTTCACGCTGCTCTATGAGGCTGCGCCCATCAGAAAAGAACGAGCCATCTAAGCCAAAATAGCTCAAGAATTTCTTGGCTAGTTGCAAGGGATCATTTTTGAGTTCGAAGACAAGGGACTCTGGCTCTTCACCCCCAAAAGTGGGGTCACCATGGGAACAAAAGCCCAACTTGCGTGCTTCTTCCTCAGCTTTCTCTTTTGGTGTCATGTCGACGTAAGATGAAGATTAAATGAATCCTCTCCCTGTTTATATAACAGAGCTCGCCGGCGGTTCATATTCTACCATAAATTGGATGTAATCAGTCTCGGAAAATGAAGAGGCATCATAACATTTAATAAGTTCATTTGGATATTCTCAAAGAACTTCGAAGTCTTTCCGACTTCCGAAAAATTTGAAGTCATCTCAGCGTGACTGATTTCATTTTATCATCTTATTTTTAAAGTATTTCGAAAATTTTAAAGTCTTTTCAATTTTTCGAAAACTTTGAAGGGGGTCTTGTAGGCCTTTAAAAATGACAGTCACGCTGAGTTGATCAGGATAGAGTCAAAAGTCACGCTCAGTTGATCCAGACAATATTTATAAATCACGCTGGGGATACAGCTCATCATTTGTTAGAGAGTAATTATGACTGACAGCACAACAGTCGAAGAATGTCTCTTCATATGCCACGTATGCACAGAATTCGAGAGATCACAGCCGTCTATTGCGTGATTTTCGAAATCTTCTTCAGCAAGACTCAACCTTCGTCAAGTTGGCGTACCAAAAGAGCTTCTTGTCATTTAATGTGACTGACAAAAGTAATCACTACCAGAGATTTTGTGTCAGTCGAGACACGCTGAATCAAGACAGCTGGCAGTTCTATTCCAAATCTGCTTGTATTCTGAAGTTTTCTTCCTCAAGTCTGCGTGGATTCTGAAGTTTTCTTCATCAAAGTCTGCGTAGATTCTGAAGCTTCTTGCCCCAAGTTTGCGTAGATTTTGAAGCTTTCTACCCCGAGTCTGCGTAGATTTCGTCTTCACCAAGTCTGCATGGATTCTGAAGCTTCTTGCCCCAAGTTTGCGTGGATTTTGAAGCTTTCTATCCCGAGTCTGCATGGATTTCGTCTTCACCAAGTCTGCATGGATTCTGAAGCTTCTTGCCCCAAGTTTGCGTGGATTTTGAAGCTTTCTACCCCGAGTTTGCGTGGATTTCGTCTTCAACAAGTCTGCGTGGATTTCATCAAATTGGAGTACGTGGCAGCCATGCCACTGATCTCTCGCCTGCGTGTCCTGTAACTTGCACACGACTCATGCATGATTGTCATGTGTCCAACAGTTACAGGCCACGTCCAGTAACTGCTCACAACCTTGCGTATGTTAAATCCTGCGTGATTTTCAACTAAGCACAGGCTGTGAAGACAGTTATCTTTTCAGTTATTATTTTTGACTCTATAAATAGAGTTCTTTTTTTTTATTCATTAGACGGAGACATAGTTATCTACTGTCAAAATTTTGAGAGCTTTTCTTCTTCGCATAGTCCAAGGGATATAGTGATCGTCTTCTAGATCAGATTCCCACAATTGTAATTTTCCCAGATACACAATAAATAAAGGAATTTATTTATGGAAAACAGAGGTATCCTTGTGGCTGGAGTGGGAATTGTTCTTATTTTACCCGATGGATTAGCTATTCAAAGGGCTTATTCTTTAGACGAATCATGCTATAATAATGTGGCTAAATACAATGCCTTGCTCATTGGACTCCAATTGGCTAAACAACTGGGTATTGAATATCTCGAAGTATATGGCGACTCTAAGCTGATTGTTAATCAGGTTAGAGGCATATATGAAGTCCGACATCAAGACTTAGTACCATACCATGAAGCAGCAACCGGGATAGCTTCTTCGTTCAAAGGATTTTCATCGAACATGTACGTCGGGCATGCAATACAGAAGATGATGCCTTAGCTAACCTAGCTGCGGTATTGGCAGTTCCAGTCAAAAGACAACAGATAGTTGTTATCTCTAATAGAAAACTATTTTGTGTCGAAAACAACCACAACATTGAATTCAGCAACCTAACTGAGGTCAATAATATTAGCAAGGACTGGAGAGCACCTTTTATTGATTTTGTATTGCATGATATCTTGCCAGAAGATCCTAAAGAAGCTACAAGTAGGGGTAGGCACGGGTCGGGCCGGGTCCAAATTTTATGGATCCGGACCGGACCCGTTAATTGGCGGGACGGGACGGGTCCAAAAAATATTGGAACCGGTACGGACTCGACCCGTTCGAAACGGGTCCAAACCGAGCCGACCCGCGGGTCCAAACGGATCAAAAAAATTCAAAAAATTGTAGAATAGTAAACATTTACACATGTACTACTATCTAGAAGAACAAAACAAGTATTATATTTTTCCAATTTCTAGAATTTGTTTACTAAACAATAACGTGTGCTATTATTTATAAATTATAATATAAATAAATCAAAATTGATAAAAAAAATCATACTCCTAGAAACGGATCGGTTCGGGGCCCCGTTTATTTTGAAAATAGGACCCGCCCCGTCCCGTTAGTGTCACACGACCCGCCCCGGCCCGCCCCGTTTAAATTCCAAAATTTAAAAACCGCCCCGTTTGACCAATATATGGTTCGGACCGGGTCGGAACCGCGGGCCCTGGACCCGTATGCCCACCCCTAGCTACAAGTATCCGTCGTCGATCGCTTCGATTCTATTATAATCATACTACTAAAACACTCTATCGAAGAACTTTTGATGGATTGCTTTTAAGATGTCTCGCTGGTGATGAAGCAAAGCAGATATTATGTGAAGCTCATGATGGCGTTTGTGGAGCACATCAGCCAGGTCCTAAATTACAGGATCGTATCAGACGTATGGGTTACTACTGGCCCTCTATGGTATTAGATGCTATTGACTATGCAAAGAAATGTCGTGCATATCAAATTCATGCAGATTTCATTTACCAACCATCGGAATTTTTTTATCCGACTGCTGCCTCATGGCCTTTTGAAGCTTCGGACATAGATATAATTGGCCCTATAAATCCTCCTTCGTCTAAAGGACATTGGTTCATCTTAGCTATAACCGATTATTTCTCCAAGTGGGCAGAAGCTATACCACTGGCTGAAGTTAAAACGAGTAGTGTCATCAACTTCATCAAATATCATATGATATACAGGTTTGGTGTCCCTCGTCGAATCATCCATGATAATGGACCACAATTTATCAGCCAAAAATTTAATAGGTTCTGTGATGATAATAGAATCAACAATGTTGCCTTAACGGCCTATAATCCTGCGGCTAACGAGTTGGCTGAAGCATTCAACAAGACCATTATCAAACTCCTTAAAAAGTTTGTCTCTATTAACAAACGTAATTGGAGTGATAAACTTGGAGAATGTCTATAGGCATATCGCACTACTGTCCGTAATCCTACAGGTTGTACACCTTTTTCTCTAGTATATGGGTGTGAAGTTGTTCTGCTTTTGGAAATTCAAATTCCATCATTGAGGATCGCTATTGCTAACGAACTTACTACAGAAAACAATGATCGTCTTCGGCTTCAAGAGTTGGAGGTGCTCGACGAGAAAAGGTTACTGGCTCAACAGCATATTGAACTTTATCAAGCCCAGATCTCAAAAGCTTTCAATCGCAAAGTCAGAGTACGGACATTTCAAGAAGGCGAGTTGGTTCTTACAGTCAGACGTCCTATGACTATGACACATATGAGCAAAGGCAAGTTTGAGGCAAAATGGGAAGGACCGTATGTGGTAAATAAAGTCTTCTCAAATGGAGCTTATCAATTAACAGACATGGAGGGCAGAGTTGCTATGATGCCTATCAATAGCAAATTTCTCAAGAAATATTATGTATAAAAGCAAAATATTCCAAAGACATGATGTATATAAAAGTTTATTTTATTCGAAGGCAGAATAGAATTACATGATATTAAGGACGGAGAGGGGCCCCCGATCCTTCATGATTAAATACATAATTTGCCAATTGTTCAAATGCCTCTTTGCCTGAACTCACAAAAAACTTACAAACAGCCATCCTTAATGCCTCTTCTTCGACAGTCTTTCCAGGTTCCACTAATTTTGAGATCAAATCCTGTCCTGGTGCGGGAGGAACAGTTGAGCCTTCACCCTTTTTTTTGAGAAGGCACGGGAGGCTCAGTAGGGGGCGTCTCGGTTTCTTCTTCGATCTTCGGAGCAAGTAAATCTTTAGAAGATATTTTCGTACAGAAGGAAAAAAGATTGTCAATATCTACAAAAGTTTTGTTCTATTTATAGGCAAAACAAATAGATAATCATCCTCGAGAACTGATGCAACTTTTGGAAAGAAGCGCAACAGTTCGTTCATTTATAACTGTTCATTCATTTATAACTGACCATTCATTGTCCCTTCTCTGAAACTGACATGACTATTCACTCATTTATTCTTTTCCTCGAGAGTTTGAACGACCATTCATTCATTCAATGTCTCTTCCTTAAAAATCGAAGTGACTGATTACTCATTCATTTGTCATAATGAGAATCCATGTCTCTGAATTCCAAATAGCCACGTCAAACAACTTGCCACATTCGCATTCTCTCCGCATTCTGTTATCTATGTCAGCATATCAAAATTGAATTATGAAAAGGAGAATAATGAGACAATCATTTCTTTATTCCTTCTTAAAAAAAGCATAGATACATCTTGATGAAAATCTATTACATCTCTGATTTTCATTCTAATGAAGGTCTATTACATCTTTGGATCTTCCTATTGATAATGAAGGTCTATTACATCTTTGGATCTTCTTATTTGTTGGTGGCAATTCCTTGTCGTCTCGACCTGAAGCAACGAGCCAGACAATGGAATTAACTCTGGTCTTCTCTCTTAGAAAGACGAGAGGAGAACCCCAGAGTGCAGCAGCCCAAAGATGAGCTGCTGTCAATACAACTGGTGGAGAGAAGACAACCCGCCAAGGAAATTAGGAACAAAATCACCCTTGTGATACAATTCCTAGTTCTGTGTCTCCACCATCCAACTCTCATGTGTATAGGCTCTTCCTACCATCTGAGGAAGACCCTTCTTAAACATGAAGAGTCCCGAGCTGTCTGATTTGAGTATCAGAACCACATGAGCTGTCTGATGTGAGTGTCAGAAGAATGCCTTCTACAACATCCAAATCATCAATGCCAGTCATGAAGAAGCTTGCTAGTCGAATCCCTGTAAATATTAACAAAACATGAAAAGTTAGCAGAATCTATCAGCAGTGTGCGCCTATCAACAGACGTATTTTTAGCAGACTGCGCCTATCAACAGGCATATTTTTAGTAGACTACGCCTATCAACAGGCGCATATCAGCACTATACGCTGATCAAATCGGCGCATCCCAACAAAGTGTGCTGATCAACTGGCGTACATAAAAAATGCTCACCGATCAATAGGCGCATATCTCCACAGTGCAAGTTGATCACACTGGCGCATGTCAACAATACGCGCCTATAATCGAAACTAAGTACTGGATCACAGTACGCACATATTCTCAGAAATAGTTAGTGCATATCAACAGTGTCTACAATATACAGATAAATACTTATCTTCAAAAGTGGTGCAAAAGAAGAATATTCATACCATTGATTCTAACGTTGGGATAAAGTGGTGCAAAGTTTGTGATACTCCACACTCTGAAAAGAGGGGCGCAAATTAATCATTGATGAAATCATCTTTCATAAATCGAATCGGCTCGCCCTTAATCACCTTCCATTGCTGGGTTGGCTGTCTCTCGACGAGAAGAAGGCAACACATATTATGGCACATGGGCAGGCAGAACACGAGTTGAAGGGGTGGCGATGGCCTTTCTTTTGTTAGCAACAGTCCTTTTGGGGGCCATGTCATCAAGAAGATGGTCGGAAAAGAGGGTTACAAAAGTTATAGAAATTTTCTCAGAAGATTAAAAGTGAAAGTAAAGAATCACAGTGGAGTAAACGGGGATTATTTATAGCCAGAAAGTTAGAATTCTAACAGTCATCCTGAATTGTGCATGATGAATCGTAATTGGTCATAACAGATTGCGCGAAACTAGCGCAACTTGACTCAGTCAAAATTTTTATAAATTCAAAGTATTTCAAAACTTTGAAACGTTTTTAAGTTTTGAAAACTTTGAAGGGGGTCTTATAGGGCCTAAAAATCAAGTTGCGTCGTGAACATACTAATCAGTGATCAAGTTGTGCCCCAAAAATTAAGTTGTGCCACTGATATGAAGCTCAGAGAACAGACTGCACCGTTGAACAGGTTGCGCCTGATATCAGACTGCGCCCAGGCTTGTTATGCCAAAATCTACTTGGCATTTGACATTTAATGGCCATCATTACCTGACAACACTGACAACTGACACCACAGTGAACGAGAAAATTTTTTTTGAATCCCGTGAATTGTGCTGCTCGAGGGGAGTTGGTAGACAGCTGTCCTGTACGCTTCGTAAGTTGCGCCTAGGAACAATCCAGACAAAATCTTTAGTTGTGCCTAGGCGCAATCTGAATGACTTCTGCTCAAAAGCTGCCACGTGTCTAGGCGCGGCTCAATCAGGCGCAGTTGACCGAAGCTCGTGCAACCTGATAAAGTTAAGACAACTTGTATTATAAAGCAGGATGACGTGGCACACATGCCATTAATCTCTCAAGACGTGTCTACTGTCCTGTACACGACCATGCGCATCTCAATCACATGATGCCATGCGTCTAAATACAGTTACTACACGACTTAAATAACTGAATGAAAGTTGGCACAACAGGAAGTTGGTGCAACCCAATGTGGCACAATCTAGTCTCGTGCACATCAGAATAACTGCTAAAACAGTTATTTCTTGAACTCTATAAATAGAGTTTCCAATCATTGTGAAATCATCAGATACATACGCACAGAGATCAAGAACTCTTACAAAATTGCTGCTGCATTCTCCAGAGGCTACAGTCTTCAAGTTCACATAGTCCAAGGGATAAAGTGATCGTCTTCTGATCAGATTCCTACAGTTGTACTTCCCCAGAATTCATTGTACTCTTGTACTCTCTTTTCTCAGTTTGTAATAAAACTTTTGTTTTTAGAAACACACACACACACACACACACAGATATATATATATATATATATATATATATATATATATATATATATATATATATATATATATATATATATATATATATTTTCACACATATAACCAATTAATATCTATATACACACGCATATATATATATATATATATATATATATATATATATATATATATATATATATATATATATATATATATATATATATATATATATATATATTTTTTATATATATATATATATATATATATATATATATATATGTACATATACTTATTTAAAATCTCCATAAAACCCAATAAATCCCTATAACCTTTACTCCTATGGTAGGGCCTATCTATATAAATATGAATATATATATTATAACATTTATTTGACAAATAATATAACTAATAATAATACTAATATTATATAATAATAACCTGAATAAAATAATAATAATAATAATAACGAAATTCAATAAACCAATAATGGTGTATATACCATCATACACAGTCTAATAATCCCAAGAATGTACAAGGACCTATTTTATACGAATATCATTGAATATCAACTAATAATGATATTTATAATATTTAATTAAAAATACTTAAAAAATATTCATTAGATCATTAAAACGGAATACGACACCATCATACCAAAATACATCGATACGAATGTCATTGGACGTCTCGCATGACTACATGGGCTTGGGTTCGGTCCGGGTCCAGTCAGGACTATTTTGGTACAACCGGGTCTTCTACAAATCAATAAACTAATTAATAAATAATTAAACCATTTATAGGGGTTAAGTCGCAACTTGGTCTGGTTTTCCTAGTTAGGACACACTTATGGCTGGGTCTTCCTTGGCATGGCTAATACACTAGTCAAGGCACGCCACTGCACTATCCGTGCCATGATTCCTAGTCGTCTGGTACTTCAAAACTCAACCATGGCTAAAGTCATCTACCGTAATAATTAACTAAATAAATATTTTAAAAAAATTCCGGGAAGGGAGGCTAAAAATCTACCCACCTTAAAAATAATTTCGTTCTCGAAATTCTAATTCATAACCATTCCTTAAAAATCAAAGTCTAATATTACTTTAATCTCCTCAAATTTAATTTCAACATATTTTATATCCTCCTCCTAGCCATTTTGTAACTCCGAATACTTAAGGACTTCTACCCACCTTTGGTCACACTACTCCTCAAAACACGATCACTAAAATCTTATAATCTTCTAACTAGTTGCTAACAATTCTACCAACAGATATCTAGGACATATGGCATCTATAATCCTTCATATCCATAAACAACCAACTATTCAATAATCAAGCAATAATATATTATAACTTAAGAATTTCTGATAAATCCTAGACAGCATGATCGTTCGTCACCTGAAAATAAGAAGGGACGAAAATCAATGGTACAAAAAGTAAGGAAGTATAATCGAGAGCAAATATGGAGTTTTCAAAGACGTAGAAAATTTCTAAGAGAATTTTTAAGGCAGTGTGGACTGATATTTCTAAAGTTTAGTCATAGTCGCAGGCTCGTATCAGTACAATAACGTAACCGATACGATATGCTCTGACCTGCATGGGCCACCAAAAAAACTTATCACGACCCACACCCGCTTTTCAGACGCGAGCTCGTGACCAAGCCAGCTACGCATCAAGCGGGCTCCAGCCCGACTCGAATACATAAACGCTGTCACGGCTATGGTATACTGCCAGATCATGGCAAGGCATCACTATATCTCAATCCACAATAAGAATATAGAACATGAATGAACAATTATGGGTCATGGTCTGCAGCCCATTAGCATATTGTTCGATTAGACTCCAAAAATGATGTGAGTATATAAAATAAGTAGAATATATCCTGGTGTGGAATATAAAGCACGAAAGGATAACAAGGAAATATCACAAGCAAATACCTGTATCTCACAAGCAATATTGTAATCATCTGAAACCCACAAATGTCATACTCATCCGCCATCCAGAACTGCTAAATAACTCCATGCAATCACTAACCTGAAGAGATCATCAGGTCATCAGAGGACATAGAAAGATACATAAAAACATGCCTATTTAGCAGTTTAATCATGCATGAGAATATAAATAGGATATAAACAAGGAACGACACTTAACATGGCAAGAGACTACGACCAAACTACTAACAAATGACTAACGACAAGTGGCTACTGACTGGTGACTATGAACTGAAATACAAGAACAACTATACGTAACTGAACTGCTGAATGAACAAGCGAACACGAGATCAATAGAATACTAAACCCTTGCCCCGAGTGGACTCACAGGTTTGAAATAATCACTAACTCTCGTTTCGAGTGTGGACTCTCTGGTTAGTACTAACCCTCGTCCCGAGTGTAGACTCTCTGGTTAGTTTATGATAAGGCACCCTCGTCCCGAGTGTGGACTCTCTGGTGCAAGTACTACATCCTCGTCCCGAGTGTGGACTCTCTGATGTAAACACCCTCGTCCCGAATGGACTCTCTGGTATAAGTCAAGTCAACACCCTCGTCCTGAGTGTGGACTCTCTGGTGCAAATAATCGACATCCTCGTCCCGAGTGTGGACTCACGGATGTAAACAGATCAAGGCAGACACCCTCGTCCCGAGTGGAATCTCTGGTGCCAAGGAAACAATAACAAGGATTTAGCAGTTCAATTACACGTACTCGTTCTATGACACGACTCAAGCAAGGTACTGATGAGACAAGGTACGACTCAGTCAAGATCCAGGCAAGGACAACTCTAATATGAACTCATAAGGTGAACAAGCCTGGCATATCTACACTATCAAGTCATGAAGTTGATATACATGCAAGTCAGGGAACTAGAGAACATGGTATGAAGAACATATATAAATCAAATCGACTAGAGAACTGATAATAACATATAAATCCATAAAACTAGAGTAACCAAATGATAACCAAATAATCATAGGAAAATACTATAAGCCTGAAATTAAACTGTAGAGGGAGGCAATGTATCTTGCCTGGAGGTTGCATGCAGATCTAACAAAATATAGTCAACTGCTAAGCCATAAAGTCCAAATCATCACAGCTGTCTCCGAAAGCTGAAACAGACATTGCCAACATTCTCAGAATAGTCAAATTAGCTAGAATTGTCTGTCCTTAAGTCCAATTCTGGACATAGGGGCAAAACGATAATTTTGGGTCAAACGATGTCTGCCGTTGGACCCGCTTTGCACCGAAAAGCGTGCCAGAGTCAATGGTCTCTAAAGTTATCAAACTACATGTCTAAGGATCCGGTTTGATGATACGAACCCAACGGTATGTCCAATTTTAGATTCAGGTGGGCCGTGCACAAAATCGCCCGTTGAATCGAATCGTAGGGCCCGCGAAACGACGATCCGATCAACTATCTCAGAATTAGACCAAACTTGCATACAAGACCAAAAAACGATACGGTCCTGTTGCATAAGTTTCGCCTCGATCTGACGAACGTGCACAAAGTAATTGGGAAATTTGTACAGAGGCCGATACGATAAATTTCGACGGATACGCATCAAAGTCGTCACGCACACGCGACCAATTTGAATTCTGTCAAAGCCCACACGTCCACGAAGCCATTATGCACCTTTTGATTCGTTGGGTTCGCGACCATGTCGCCCGGTTTGGCGGGACGCACATCGTATCAAAGAATTTTATAATTTTTAATTTACAAAAACTAAGTTTTTTTTTCTAGATTTTTGAAATAAAATAACTTCATGTATAATCAATGAAATCAGGATCTATAAAATAGGTTTTAATCTGGTATATGTTGTCTAAAAACTTGTTCAAATAGATTCCTAGATTTCTTACTGGATTGACCAAGAACAGCCTTCCAAATTGGGTCCCTGGAATGGAAAATCTGTCCTGTTTCGACAGTTTTTTGACAGTTTTGGAATCCAGTTTCCTCGACCTATAGTCGATTAAATAACAATCTACAAAAAGGATTCTAGAGTCCTATAGGTTGTCTATTCATAGGAATCGACGTCTCGTAGTTTAATTAAACACGTAAAGAGAAAAACGGCTACGAATACGTGCACCTGGCCTTGGTCTGCTGTGCACTGATATTGTCGCTGCAGTGCTACATGCGGCTCAGGGCAGTCGACGACGGGTCAGCGCGGTTGTGCAAGCGACGTGGAGGAGCGCCAGCTTCGTGGGAGGTCAGCCTGATCGTGTAGAGGATTAGGGTTTAATTTTATTTTCTCTCTCGATACATACACTCACGTATATTTATACGCGTATGAATCGAACAGGGGTAGGGCTACTTCTCTCGGGCTGGATTGGGATTAGTAGCTGATTGGCTGAGCTGAGATCGGGCTCTTGGCTGGGCTTTTGTTCATGGGCTGGGAATTTCTCATCCTATATTTCCCTTTGCTATTCTAAATACCTATATATATATATTATATATATATATATATATATATATATATATATATATATATATATATATATATATATATATATATATATATTTATATATATATATATTTTTTTATGTGTATATATATATATATACACATATATATATACATATACATATATAAATACCTATACATATACATATACATATACATATACCTATATACATATACATACACACACACACACACACACACACATACATATAAATATATATATATATATATTTATATATATATATATATATATATATATATATATATATATATATATATATATATATATATATATATATATATATATATATATATATATATATATATATATATATATATTTTATTATATATATATATATTTATATATATATATATATATATATATATATATATATATATATATATTTATATTTATATATATTTATATATAAATATAAATATTTATATTTATATATAAATATTTATATATATATATTTATATATAAATATAAATATTTATATTTATATATAAATATTTATATTTATATATAAATATATTTATATTTATATATAAATATAAAAAATATATATATATATATATATATTCGCACACATATAACCAATTAATATCTATATACACACATATATATATCTATATATATACATATACATATACATATATATATATATAACCAAATAATATCGGTATACACACATTTATAGCTATATATATATATATATATATATATACTTATATAAAATCTCCATAAAACCTAATAAATCCCTATAACCTTTATTCCTAGGGTAGGGCCTATCTATATAAATATGAATATATATATTATAACATTTATTTGACAAATAATATAACTAATAATAATACTAATATTATATAATAATAATCTCAATAAAATAATAATAACAAAATTCAATAAACCAATAATGGTGTATATACCATCATGCACAGTCTAATAATCCCAAAAATGTACAAGGACCTATTTTATACGAATATCATTGAATATCAACTAATAATGATATTTATAATATTTAATTAAAAATACTTAGAAAATATTCATTAGATCATTAAAACGAAATACAACACCATCATACCAAAATACATCGACACGAATTTCATTGGACGTCTCGTATGACTACATGGACTTGGGTTCAGTCCGGGTCCAGTCAGGACTATTTTGGTACAACCGGGTCTTCTACAAATCAATAAACTAATTAATAAATAATTAAACCATTTATAGGGGTTAAGTCGTAACTTGGTCCGATTTTTCTAGTTAGGACTCACTTATGGCTGGGTCTTCCTTGGCATGGCTAATACACTAGTCAAGGCACGCCACTGCACTATCCGTACCATGATTTCTAGTCGTCTAGTACTTCAAAACTCAACCATGGCTAAAGTCATCTACCATAATAATTAACTAAATAAATATTTCAAAAAATTTTCGGGAAGAGAGGCTACATGCTTTTAGTATATAACCCTAACAATCACGAGCCGATGTAAACATACATGCACTAGTATACCTTCCGACCGTACCTAGCGTACAACTAGTGGCCACTGTCGGATATATCCCTAGTGTAAGTAAGGCCCTTAACCGGGTATCCATGCCCATAACCGGGTCCCACTGAGGCTGAAATAAAATAATTGTTTGTCCTATATGCCTACTCATTGTCTTCCCCGCCCCAGGAAATGTACAAGTCGTATCCACAACTCATATTATCCATATCTCAATATAAGTCTCTAACCTAGACACTATCTGACTCTATATGTACCTATACATAAACTGCTCACACCGATGATCAGTCGAATGTGTAAGTTCGTGCCAACATAATGAATTCTCACTCACAGTGTCGTGTAATATCTCGTGACAAGTCATAAAATTTTATTGGGATAACTTTACAGTTTTTGGGTACGTCTACTAACTCTAAGTCACACACGCACGCACCCATATAACATCGATAAAACCTAAGTCATCCCTGGATACATACTACCAGTGTCACCAACTAACAACACAAGAGTAGATATAAATAATGTAAACAAAACAAGTATGGTAAGGTATCTTGCCTGGGGTGAAGCAGTGATCCAATGATGTCCTGCAAGCGAATAATCAAGTCCAAGTGAGGCAACAACATATGAGTCTCCATGAACGTCGCCGGATGCTGAAACAAACATCAACAACGTTTTCGAAATAAGGAAAATAGCTAAAAAAGACTACCCATAAGTCCAATTTTGTAAACAGGGGTAAAATACTAATTTTGGGTCAAAATACGGTCCGCCGTTGGACCCACTTACACCGAAATTTTTGTCAGAATCAAATTTACCAAAATTAGCAAACTATATTTCCACAATGTTTGCCATCGAAAATACAACAAGGTTTTATTGATTAAAATTTTGGTACTTCAATTACAAACAGAACAGTATACAATATAGGACTTAGACGTAGTCCTAGGAGTACACTTTTGTTTTTTATCTGAGAACTGTATCGGTAGAGCGAGTGGTAATGCATTGACTCCGTTGACGATCTGACGACGATCTTGGACTCTCTGAAGGTTTAGGCTTCTATGGATGCCAGAGCATTTGGAAGAGAAGTAGATGTTACGTATCTCTTCTCGTCTCTGTAGGTAGATATGATGATCTATCTGTCTGTGTGTGTGTGTGTATGAAGAAATGATCCTTCTATTTATAGGCAGCAGACTGGTCTGCTCATGCATGCATATATAGGATGCGTCTATACGTGGGAATGCCACATGGCTGATGCTGTGGGGCGCATGGACGATGCGCCCTGAGTTGAAGATGAATCTTGTTTGAACTGCACTGTTGGGCTGCGGTGGAGCTGACACGTGGCAGTTGCGAAGATTCGGCCGTTGCTGAGATCTTGGGTGGTTAGCACCCATTCGTAGGCAGAACTGAGTCAAATGACACGTGTCGTATGTTCATGGCTCAAAGATCTCAGATTTGGTGGAGGGTGATATGTCTGGATGCACCTAGGATCTGGCGCATGGGGCGACTTGGTCTATGAATTTTAGAGGTCACAGACAAGTATGGGCGCATGGCTTCTGAGACGCATGTAGACTTCTGGGCGCATGACTGTCGAAGTGCATACAGAGACTTGGCTTCTGTCTTTTGGGATCAGGAGTAAGTTGGGAGTGCATGGTTTTTGAGGCGCATGCAGGTTTATGGACGCATGGCTGTGGAGGCACATACAAGGACTTATCTTCTGTCTTTTGGGATCAGGAGTAAGTCGGGGTACATGGCTTTTGAGGCACATGAAAATTTTTAGGCGCATGGCTGTGGAGGCGCATGCAGGGACTTAACTTCTGTCTTTTAGGATCAGGAGTAAGTCGGGGCTCATGGCTTTTGAGGCGCATACAAATTTCTGGGCGTGTGGCAGCGGAGGAGCATGCGAGTGATTGGTCGGCCACATGGCCAGGATAGTTGTAGCCAACAAAAGCAAGGAATGATGATGCTGACGTCTGCGGCTCTTCGTTTTCTGTAAAAAGCTGCCAACCGTTCAGTCTTCGGGGAACATGCTGCCAACTCTGTCACATAGCTTAAATGTTTGATGGGTGACGAGCCTGAGTGGGTGCATCTCCGTATACCCCTGGGCGCATGGGTCTATGTTCCACTAGGCATATCAGCACGGAGCGCATGGTATTGACGAACACATCTGTTGTGTGGCGCATCCTTATTGGTCAGTCTTTGTTGGCTCTTTTGAGGCATTTAATGACTTCTTTGTGCTGAATTGGAAGGGGCAGATTCATCACGATAAATGCAAGTTTATTGCACTGACTTCGGGAAAGTTGCTAATTGGCGCATGGGTTTGATTTGCCCTGGCCTATAAGTAGCAGCATGAAAAGAAGTTTTGTTTCTCGTTTCACTTTTCTTCCCAAACAGAGATGAACTAACCGGTCCTCCTCCTTGGCGAGATGCTGCACTGTGGATTGCTGATCTCCTTGTTTGAAGAAGCTTTGACGATGAACTCCTTTAGAAGACTGAGATGCGTTGGAATGGACACGATAGTTTATGTTCGATCCCCTTGTCAGTAGTATTCTTCTATGAGATGGCATTGGGTGCCAAGTTGAATGCATGGTTTGGGTTTGATGTGCCAAAGTCTCATTATGATGGAAGAGCCCTAGGCTGACAGATGCGCCTATGCGTTGACGAAGAAGTGATTCGCTCTGATGGGACAGAGTGATGCGCTGGCAGACTAATGCGCCGGGTTGAGACGATGCGCCTAGCTGAGACATCATAGTGATGTGCCTAGTTGAGAGTAGGTTGTTATAAAGTCTTCAATTGGTATCGTATTTCTGAGATAATGTCAAACAGGTGCAGTAGATTGAAGTCGCTGGAACACAGACTGTCTTGGTGGTGGAGCCACTATTTTGCAACAACAGCAGTTAATGTGACCATGGCACAAGTGTGCCCTGCGAGGGGCGCATCGTGCTTAATGGTCAGCTCTCCTGATTTGCGTTTGTGAGTGATCACATTACGCAAATCATGAGGGAAGAGTTTCACTTTCAGACCCCCTTCAGGTGCATGGCGAGGCTAAGTGTCGGGGTGGTCATGTGAATGCTGCACCCCCTGATCCAGTTCCAGCACGTGAGATGTGCCCAAATCATTGGTGGAGGAGAAACATTTATTATAAATTGAACGCACTTTATGCGCACAACCTACGTGGGCGCATGGGTTCAAAGTCACAAGTTTTGCCTTGCATGACTTGGTTCCAAACGCAGAAGCTGCGCCCAAGCGAGACGGGGACTTTAAGAGTTGACCCATTTCGGGTGTGAAAGCACCTGAGTCAACTTCTGTACATCCTACTATTAGTCGTACGCGTGGTTTTTAGTGCACGTTTATGGCTGGTTGCTGGCATAGCACATTGAAGGCGCATGGCCCGTGCCGTCGTGGACTTCTTCGTAGCCCAACTTTTCCTTGCCAAGATGGCAAGTGAAGAACTTGTAGCCGATCCAAAAGAAGAAGATGCATTGGTGCAACTTTTTGTGGCTCGAACGAGCTCCCTGGAAATGGGCTTCCTTTTCTTTTTTTTTTATTTTGGTGTCCCTTTTCAAAGGAGGCAAAGGAGATTTTTATATAGAGTGAAATGAGACTTCGCTTTTTCGATGTGGGATTAAAAGTAATATCCCTTTTTCATGCTTCTACAAGACTCGCTTCAAAGTTTTTAAAACTTTTGGACAAGTTTTAAAATACTTTGAACAAGAAGCATGGACAATAGAGCTATTTAGGTGCGACAATCCTATCAGAGGTAGTATGGAGAGTTGGATACTTTCACTGGAGATTTTATGTGGACTTATCATCCTTGGTGTATCTTGGTTTCTAGGTACATATAATAAGTTATGAAAGAAGAAAACCGACATATTTACTCAGAGGTGATATGGACGTGGTAAATATGGGTTAATAATAGAGCTTTCCTACTCAGAGGCGATATGGACGTGGTAGGAGTGAACTCGGTAGGGATATATAGAACAAATCAGAGGTGATGTGGACGTGGATGTTCTATGATTGACGTGCAACAACACGGGGATTGTTGTATGGGATGTTTACTCAGAGGTAATGTAGACATGGTAAACATAATAATGAGCATAATTCTATATAGTATAGAATTTTGCTTTGTAGGGTGTAAAAAAGCAACTTAGAGGTGATATGGATATGGTTGTTCTCCTACTGGGGATGCAACGGAACAACTGGGTTCCAGAAGCACTGGGTTGTCAAAGAAGGGGAGTGAACTTGGTTATCAGGTTCACAAGTTCCCTTGCTGGAGAGAAGGAAGTACATTTTGAAGGATGTCAAGAGTAGTACTTCTTTAGGAACTTGCCGTTGATGGGCATCATGAACAAGTCCCCATTAGGTTGAGCGAGACGGTAAGTACCGCTTGAGTATACCGTCTCTATGATGAATGGTCCTTCCCATTTGGGTTTAAAATTTCTCGGTATCTTGTGGGTCATCACCATCGATCTTCTGACTGCCAGAACCAGGTCGCCTACTTGGAAAGTCCTCTGTTTGACTCTTCTGTTGAAAGCCTATGAAATGCGGGCTTGATAAAGTTCGATGCGCTGTTGAGCCAAGAGGCATTTTTTATCCAGCGCTTCCGACTCTTGCAGACGGCGACATTGATTATCTTCTTTCGTCAGCTGGTTCGTTATCGCCACTCAGAGTGAGGGTATCTGGATCTCTATAGGCAATACTTCTTTGCTTCCATAGACCAAAGAGAATGGTGTGTTACCCGTCGGAGTCCGTACCGTCGTATGATAGGCCCAAAGGCATTCACCGAGCTTCTCGTTCCAGTCGTGCTTGTTGGAAGACGTGACCTTTTTGAGTAGCTTGACGATAGTTTTATTAAAAGCTTCAGCCAATCCGTTTGCTATCAGATTATAGGCGGTTGATGCCACATTCTAAATACGATTCTTGTCGCAGAATCTACTAAACACATGGCTGATGAATTATAGACCGTTGTCGTGGATGATCCTTCGGGGTACCCCGAAACGGTAGATAACATGATGCTTGATGAAGCTGATCATCTTTGAGCTTTTCACCTTTGTCAATGGTACTGCTTCTGTCCATTTAGAGAAGTAGTCGGTGATTGCTAGGATAAAGCGGTATCCCCTGGATAAAGGAGGGGTGATAGGTCCCACTATGTCCATACCCCAAGCTTCAAATAGCCAATAGGCGACCGTAGGATGTAGAGGCTCTGACGGTCTGTGGATGAAGTCGGCGTGTAACTGGCAAGCATAATATTTTTTTGCATACTCGACAACGTCGGCCATCATGGTCGGCCAATAATAGCCCATGCGTCGAAGTCGGTCCTGTAGCTTAGGACCGGGTTAGTGAGCTCCGTATTTTTCGTCATGGGCTTCTCGAAGAGCTTCGGCTGCTTCTTCGTTTGATAGACATCGGAGGAGAAGTCCATCGTAGGAGCGTCGGTACATCATTTTAGTGGCCGTATCGTAATAGAACCAGAGCAAGCACTTTTTGGCTGAGACTGCTTCTTTTGGGTCTTTCGAAAGGATTCCGTAGATGGCAAAGTCGATGAACGGGAACCTCCAGTCTCTGACGTTGATACTGGCGTCTGTAGACATGGCATGGTTTGCCCACATGTACAGATTGTTTCTGGGGCATGCCAAATCCTAGCCCACCACTGTAATGAAGTGTTGCACGCCGATCGGTGCTGCTAATGAGGCAGCGAAGCTGGCCAGAGCATCGGCTTCTATGTTTTATAGCCGAGGCATATATTCTATGAAGAATTCAGCAAAGATTGAGATGATGTCCAACGATGCTTTGTGATAAGAGATCAGGTCTTCATGGTGGACCTCGTATTGTCCTCGAACCTGATTAACGACGAGCTTTGAGTCGTCGTAAGACCCGAGGTATTCTACCCCCAGCTATTTTGTTAACTGGAGTCCCATGATGAGGGTAATGTACTCTACAATATTGTTGGAGCACGGCTCTGAAAGAGAATAGGTGTACTGGATGACCAACTTGTCAGGGAAGATCAGGACTACCCCCACTCCTGCGATGATCTGGCCTTTAAGGCCTGTTCTTGAAGCACCACCGAAGAACATCCGCCAAACGGGGTTCATTTCGGTAATGTTTGATCCTCGTACTTCATCTGGAATGTCTTCATAGAGTCTGGACGATTCCGAAATTGGGTGTGCTGCTAGGAAATCGACGAGTGCTTGGCCCTTGACAGCCTTTTGCGAGACAAATACCATGTCATATGGTGTCAATAGTATCACCCAAGTAGCCAATCGAGAATTTACGCTCCTGGTATTGTCATGAGGACTATAAGCGGATTGACTCAGAAGATGACATGAATTTTCTATCCCGAGACATAATGGCGAGTCTTCTGGATAGCGAACACTAGGGCTAGACATTCTTTTTCGATGGAGTTGTACCGGTGTTTGGCCCCGATCATTATCCTGCTGAGGTAGTAGATGGCTTGTTCGTAGCCCGTATCATTGTTCTGGGCCAACAAAGCGCCAAGGGAATATTCTATTATACGAACATAGAGTAGAAATGGTTTGCCTGTGACGGGTGCCACCAAGACTAGGGGGCTCGTCAGATAAGCTTTAATATCGTCGAAGGCTTTCTGACATTCTTCTGTCCAGACATAGGAGACTCCTTTCTTCATGAGCTTGGCGAAGGGCTGGCATTTCCCGAAAAGGTTTGCAATAAACCTTTAGATTTATGCGAGACATCCCTATAGGCCTCGAAGTTCTCTAAGGTTCTTCGGAGGGTCCATGTCAATGATGGCTTTAGTCTTCTCGGGGTCAACATGGATGCCTTTTGCAGTGATAATGAATCCCAAGAACTTTCTACTAGAAACCCTAAGGAAGGATTTGGCGGGGTTTATCTTGAGCTGATGTGCCCGCATGAGATCGAAGACTGTCTTCAGATCCTGCAGGTGATCGCCTGGAAGACGGCTCTTGGCGGGGATATCGTCAATATAGCATTCGACTATTTTGTGGAGGTGTTGGCAGAAGATGATGCTCATAGCTCGTTGGTATGTGGCGCCTGTATTCTTCAAGCCAAAGGGCATTACTGTGTAGCAGTAAACCTCCTTCGGAGTTCTGAATGACGTGTGCTGCTCATCGTCTGGGATCATCTTGATCTGGTTGTAGCCTGAGTACCCGTCTATGATGGACATGCGCTCGAAGCCACATGTGTTGTCGATTATTATGTCGGTGATCGGGAGTGGAAACTCTGTCCTTCGAGCAAGCCGAGTTGAGGTCCCGGAAGTCAATGCAGACTCGGATCTTCCTGTTCTTTTTGGTGACGGGGACGACGTTGGCTGTCCACTCCGGATGTTGCTCATCGTGAATAAACCCGTTGGCCAGGAGTTTATCTACTTCTTTGTCAATAGTATCTATAATGTTGGGACGGAATCGTCGCTGTTGCTGCTTAACGGGCTTAGCGTCAGGTAAGATATTAAGCTTGTGCATTGCGACTTGTGGGTCGAGCCCCGGTATGTCTTTATAATTCTAGGCGAAGACGTCGATGTATTCTTTGACCAGTTGGACCAAAGATTCTCGGTTCTTTCCTACCAAGCTCTTGCTGATGAAAATAGGTTTGGATGAAGATCGATCACCAAGGTCGATCTGCTCGACTTCGTCTTCGGTAGGGGGTTCTCGTAATTCAAGGCGAGATTCCCATTGTGCGCCTAGGCATTGACCCCAAGGTTCATCTTCGAAGAACTCCATTGTTTGATTGTCGTCTTCATCTTCTGAAGGATACGCAGACATGATATTGGCTGATAGCACCTTCATGAAGATTAAGCCGATACTGGTGTCGGAGTCCCAAGTTGAAGCCTCAGACGAGTGAGAGTGTGCGACGTCTTCTTCTTCTAAACTTTCTGGGGTTGTTGGAGGCGTGATGTAGTCCACCCTCTTCGAGTACGGTGACAATAGTCTTGTGGCTTCCCTTTCGAAATATGGAGTCGTAAGGGAAGACGTCGACCCTTGCCATAGTTTAGACCCTGGCCGCTTTTTAGGTTGTAGCCCATCTTTTGGATGAGATACTTGGCTCGATTATTGTACCGGTAAATTTGCATCCTGCCGATGTCGGGTTCTGGCTTCGTCGGTAGAAGGTCTTGGTGACACTCGACTTTGCTGAAGATGATAGGTTTCTCGTCCAAATTTCGAGGCAGGACTATATAACAGACTCCTTGGTACATGACAACTCGATTTACATGATTAACAGTCGTTATTTGTGTTTGCAACGACTATAGAACATTATCTAGAGTATACATGACATTCCAATGTGGAAGACTAGAATAATTGAAAGACACCCTTTTATTGATAAAATATGGGATCTTGTTATTTGCCATTGATTGTCGTAGAACAGAACAGTTTTATAGGAGGACTAAACTTTAACTCACAATTACAAACTCGCTTGTACAAAGAGAGCCTAGGAACAAAACCTAGGAAAAGTAATCTAAGTACAATTGTTTAGTTTTGATTCTGGAGGATGACGGTAGAGGCTCGGGAAAGTGCTATCAACTCTGCCTTACTCCTTGGACGATCGAACGCAACCTCAGCTCCGACAAAGAAATGCTCTCTCTCTCTCTCTGTATGTCTCTGTGTGTGTACAAGGGAATAACACCTTGCTATTTAAAGGAATTCATGAGTAATGAGGGTATACAGCCACGTGGCTAATTTTGGGCCATATTCTTGTAATTGTGCCTCGAGAAGTGGGCAGCTGGGGATTGGTTAAGATTGATCATGATCTTTTTGTTGCATTAAATCCGAACTGTTAAGACTTGGTCAATTTTTGCCACGTGTCTCAACTGCTACTCTGTGGCGAGCCGCATGAATGATGCTTCCTGGCTGAGCCGCATGAAGGACTGTCCAATAGTCGAGCCGCATAAAGAGTGTCTCAGGACGGGGCCGCTTATGACGGGGCCGCATGAAAGTTGTCTTATGATCGAGCCGCATGAGAGTGGTCTCATGACTGATCCGCATGAGAGAGGTCTTATGACCTAGCCGCATGAGAGTGGTCTCATGACTGAGCCGCATGAGAGTAGTCTCATGACTGAGCCGCATGAGAGTGGTCTCATGACTGAGCCGCATGAGAGTGGTCTCATGACTGAGCCGCATGAGAGCAGTCTCATGACTGAGCCGCATGAGAGTGGTCTCATGACTGAGCCGCATGAAGGTCGCATAGGCGATCCGCATAAAGAGTTGTCTTTGGAATTTATGAACTGTGCCAGATATCATGATAATTTTCTCGTCATTTTAGGAGCATGTCACGTCTTATCTTTATGTCAGAGCCATCATCTCTGTCACAGCTGTCGCCTTTATGTCAGAGTAATTATGGCCAGCTGCTTAGGCTGATTTCGAACCGCATAAGGTTCCTCCTTTGCTTTTGGGCCGCATGATGCTTTCTGGGTTTTGAGCCGCATGAAGCTTCTCTGAATTTTTTGAGCCGCATAAAAAATCCTCATGGGCCGCATGGAGGTTTTTGGGTTTTGAGCCGCATAAGACTCCACGTTGATTTCGAGCCGCATAGAGAATCCCCTTCTTTCCTTGCGCTTGTGAAGGCTCACATCTCGCAAGTCAAGGACATCTCGATCAACCTTTGCACTTGCTTTGTGGGCCCGGGTATCCCGAGCACACGAGTGTGTAGGTATCCTATTTGCTCCCTAATGCGGGGCTAGTAAAAGCACTTGCCCTCGATCTTTGTTGGGAGACTCTTGAGAACCACCATGTCCGTTTGTCGTCGGAGGCTGGACACGGGCGGTTCTGTACAACTTTCCATCAGAGTTTCGCTTAACAGTTAGCGGGACGCTCTGATGGTCAGAGGTTGGGACAGCAGACTGAGCTCGACGAGCCCGCACTGCCCTAAACTTCTTTGACTTAGCACCCGAAGGTGCGTAGTAGGAAGAGTCCAAGTTGGAGAACCACCCTGTCCGTTTGCCGCCGGGGGCTGGACACGAGCGGTTCTGTACAACTTTCCATCAGAGGCCCGCCTAACAATTAGCGGGACGCTCTGATGGTCAGAGGTTGGGACAGTTGACTGAGCTCGATGAGCCTGCACTGCCCTAGACTTCTTCGACTTAGCACCCGAAGGTGCGTAGTAGGAAGAGTCCAAGTTGGAGAACCACCCTGTCTATTTGCCACATGGGGTTGGACACGGATGGTTATGTACAACTTTCCATAAGAGGTCCGCTTAACAGTTAGCAGGACGCTCTGATGGTCAGAGGTTGGGATAGTTGAATGAGCTCGACGAGCCCGCACTGCCCTAGACTTCTTTGACTTAGCACCCGAAGGTGCGTAGTAGGAAGAGTCCAAGTTGGAAGGAGAGAAGAGAAGTTGGTGCCCTTTTCGAAGGAGGCAAGAGGGCTCTATTTATAGAATGGAGTGAGCCCTTTCTTCTTCTCCTTTCCGACGTGGGACTAAAAGTAATATTTTTCATGCTTCTACAAGACCCCCTTCAAAGTTTTCAAATTGCAAATTTGGAATACTTTGAATAAGAAACATGGAAAGTAGAGTTGTTTTGGTGTGGCAATCCTATCAGAGGTAACATGGACGTGATAGGTTTAGGTACTTCCGCTGGGGCTTTTGTGTGAACTTATCATCTTTGGCGTACGTTGGTTTTAGGTACGGATAATAAGTTGAGAGAGGGAACCATCATATTTACTCAGAGGTGGTGAGAACATGGTAAACATGGGGTTGATGGTAATGAGGATGTGGTGGGAGTGGACTCAGTTGAGGATACATAGAACAACTTAGAGGTAATATGGACATGGAAGTTCTACGTAACGGGTAATGAATGCCACGGAACAACTGGGTTCCCGAAACATATGATTGTGAAAAAAGGGGTGCATGTACTAAAGGACCAGCATTTGTGGTCAATAGTGGACATTTGTATACCTATTATCCTTTTTGTGTACTGGCGGTACGAGTACGGATAATAAGTGGAGAGAAAACTAATATATTTACTCAGAAGTAATAAGGACGTGGTAAATATGGGTCTAAAGTAGAGCCTTCCTACTTAGAGGTAATGAGGACGTGGTAGGAGTGGGCCTAATGAGGATACACATAACAACTCAGAGGCGCTATCAACGTGAAAGTTCTATGTATTGGGTGGTTTGTTTGTGATGGACGGAAAAACAACTCAGAGGTAATATGGACGTGGTTGTTTTTTCCGTTGGAGAATTTTGTGGACCTATTACCCTTTTTGTGTACTAGTAGTACGAGCAATAGATTCGAATGATATTTTGTGGATCTACTACTTATTGGTACACCGGTGGTGCGAGTAATAGATTAATATAATTTTTAATGAACTTATTACCATTTTTGTGTACTGGCGATGCGAGTACTGATAATAAGTGGAGAAAAAACCAACATATTTACTCAGAGGTAATGAGGACGTGGTAAATATGGGTCAAAACAAAGCCTTCTTACTTAGAGGTAGTGAGGACATGGTAGGAGTAGGCTAAATGGGGATACACAGAACAACTCACAGGTGTTATCAACGTGGAAGTTCTATGTATTAGGTGATTTGTTTGTGATGGACGGAAAAACAACTCAGAGGTAATATAGACATGGTTGTTTTTCCCGTTGGAGAATTTTGTGGACCTATTGCCCTTTTGTGCATATGGAAATGCGAGCAAATAGATTCGAATGATATTTTATGGACCTACTACTCTTTGGTACACCGATGGTACGAGTAATAGATTAGGATAACTTTTATGGACCTATTACCCTTCTGCTCACTGGTGGTACGGGTAGTAGATTAGGATAACTTTCATGGACCTATTATCCTTCTGCGCACTGGTGGTGCGGGTAATAGATTAGGATAACTTTTGTGGACCTATTACTCTTCGGTACATCGATGGTACAAATAATAGATTAGGATAACTTTCATGGACCTATTACCCTTCTGCGCACTGGTGGTACGGGTAATAGATTTGAAGGAGATTCCGGTGGGGAAAAGCATTTGGGGTAAAAGTTCAGAGGTATGATCATACATGACTTGCTGCCCAGGAGATGCGATATGAATCCACTCGGAGCGGTCAGAGAGTAAATTTAGCGGTACCTGAGGGTACATAACTCAACAATCTGGGAGATTTAGGGTCAGAGTGTAAGTTCAGCGGTACCAGAGGGTACATAACTCACAATCTGAGAGATAGTTAGAAAATATTGTTTAGTCATAATTTTTTTTGAGGAACTTGTCGTTGTTGTTGTTGTTGGTATTAGGACGTTTGCTCTTATCCTCTCCATCCGAGATATGCAGCCCCAGTTGGCGATCTTTCTTCAATTTTGCTTCTGCGCTAGTGGCACTGATGATGAAGGCCTTCCAGTCTTTAAATTGATCTTCGCCCATCCAGAGGCAGATTGTGGGGAGCAGCCTCTTTTGGCAGATCTCAATTAAAGAAGAGTCCGGGTTATCGGAGGGCAATTTCATCGCAGTTTGACGAAATCGCTCAATGTAGTTCATCGTCAGCTCTTTTTCTCCTTGGACAACGTCCATAAGGGTTGACATTGTCACATCTTGTCCTACCTCATAGAACCTTTCCAGGAATATATGTTTAAAGCCGGCAAAGGAATGGATACAGTTATCTGGCAAGTTGCGGTACCAATCGAATACGACCCCCTCTAATGCCCCAATGAATAATCTCATGAGGATGGCATCGTCATGCGGCAGATGGTCTGTTGTGACTTTGAAGAAGGTCATATACCGGCTTGCAGAGGTCTTCCAGTCATATGGATTGATAGTGAATGGCTTGTATCATGGAGGGAAGGGGACATCTCTCTATGCAGCGGGATACGGCTATCGTATCCTGAGGTCTTGAGAGTTTTCTCGGGCATAAAATATTGCACGGAGCTCCTGGACCTCTCTTCTTGCCTTCCTAGCCTCTTCTGCAGCAGTGGGAGCCGATACTCCGGGTGGATTTTCGCCCAGGGTTGGTGCGGTCGTGTTTGAGTCCGCATTGGCGGCGGGACCAAGCTTGTTTGACCAGGTGTCCTTGCTTGTAGAGCAGGTAGGGCCGCCTTGATCTCGTCCACTGACTTAACCAAGGTATGAAGTATGTCCTCGAGAGTGTCGAAGTACTGCCGATCACTGGGACCGTCTTGATCATTCTCAGTCATAAATACTGCCTTCACGTGAGAAGAGGTGGAAGGCAGTATGCTTCTGGTTTACTGCTGGCATAGCACGTTTGAGGCGCATGGCCCGTGCCGCCTTGGACATCTTCGTACCAGCCCGTAGGGCGTATAGTACTCAGAGTCCAAATTATCCTCGCCATGACAGCGAGTGAAGAACTTGCAGCCAACCCAGAAGAATACTACAACTTTTGTGGCTCGAACGGGCTCCCTGGATAATGGGCTCCCTTTTCTTTATTTTATTTTGGTGCCCTCTTCAAAGGAGGCAAGAGGGCTCTATATATAGAGTGAAATGAGAGCTCTCTTCTTCTCCTTTCCGATGTGGGATTAAAAGAAAGATCCCTTCTTTTTCATGCTTCTACAAGACCCCCTTCAAAGTTTTTAAAACTTTTGGACAAGTTTTGAAATACTTTGAACAAGAAGCATGGATGGTAGAGCTGTTTAGGTGTGACAATCCTATCAGAGGTAGTATGGACGTGATAGGTTTGGGTACTTCTATTGGGGAATTTATGTGGACTTATCATCCATGGCACACCTTGGTTTTAGGTACAGATAATAAGTTGAGAGAGGGAGAGAGAACCAACATATTTACTCAGAGGTAATATGGACGTGGTAAATATGGAATTGATGGTAGAGCTTTCCTACTCAGAGGTGATATGAACGTGGTAGAAATGACTCTAGAGGGAGATACGCGGAACTACTCAGAGGTAATATGGACATGGAAGTTCCGCTGGGGATGTTTAGGGATTGTAGTCTTTTTTTGTGTATTTGCAACTCTTGCTGGGGATAGTGTAATCCTTTACTCTCCTTTTTTTTAGAAATAAAAAAGTACACCATTTTCTGCGATGTGTTCATTTTTGCTTGTCATGAACTTTGATGATTTGTGTGGACCTATTATCTTTTGCGTACCTTGGTTTTAGGTACAGATAATAAGTTTGAGAGAACCCTCATGTTTGCTCAGAGGTGATGTGGACGTGGCAAATATGGGATTCGAATGATAGAATCCTCCTACTCAGAGGTGTTATGGACGTGGTAGGAATGACTCTGGGGAATACATGGAACTACTCAGAAGTAATGTGGACGTGAAAGTTCTGCGATCAATGTACGGCAACGCGGGGGTTGTCTGTACGGGATGTTTACTCAGAGGTAATGTGGACGTGGTAAACATGAAGGATAGCATAGTCTTACGGGGTGTAAGATTCCGTCTTATAGGGTGTAGGGAGACAACTCAGAGGTAATGTGGACGTGGTTGTCCTTCTACTGGAGGATGCTACGGAACAACTGGGTTCCGGAAGCGTATGATTTTATGGAGTAGAAGTACATGCCTGAAAAGATGTCAAAAGTAGTACTTCTTTAGGAACTTGCCGTTGATGGGCATCATGAACAAGTCCCTATTGGGTTTGGCGAGGCGGTAAGCATCGTTTGAGTATACCGTCTCGACGATGAAAGGTCCTTCCCATTTGGGCTCGAACTTTCCTGGTGTTTTGTGAGTCAACACCATCGGCCTCCTGACTGCCAGAACCAGGTCACCAACTTGGAAAGTCCTCTGCTTGACCTTCTTGTTGAAAGCCTGTGATATACGGGCTTGGTAGAGTTCGATGCATTGTTGAGCTAGGAGACGCCTTTCATCAAGTGCCTCCAGTTTTCGCAGACGACGACGTTGATTGTCCTCTTCTGTGAGTTGGTTTGTGATTGCTACGCGGAGTGAGGGTATCTGGATCTCGAGGGGCAGTACCGCTTCGCTCCCGCAGACCAAGGAGAATGGAGTGTTGTCTGTCGGGGTCTGTACCGTTGTGTGGTAGGCCCAAAGGCATTCGTCGAGCTTTTCGTCCCAGTCGCGTTTGTTGGATGACACAACCTTTTTGAGTAGCCTGACGATAGTCTTGTTAAACGCCTCTGCTAATCCGTTTGCTACGGGATTGTAGGCGGTTGATGCCACGTTTTGAATACGATTCTTGTCACAGAATCGGCTAAAAACATGGCTGATGAACTGAGGACCATTATCGTGGATGATCCTTCGGGGTACCCCGAAACGGTAGATGACGTGGTGCTTGATGAAGCTGATCACCCTGGAGCTTTTTACTTCTGCCAGCGGAACTGCTTCTGCCCATTTGAAGAAGTAGTCGGTGATTGCTAGGATGAAGCGGTGTCCTCTCGATGAAGGAGGGGTGATCGGTCCCACAATGTCCATTCCCTAAGCTTCGAAGGGCCAGGAGGCGACTGTAGGATGTAGTGGTTCGGACGGTGTATGAATGAAGTCTGCGTGAAGCTGGCACGCATGGCACTTCTTAGCATATTCGACAGCGTCAGCGGCCATGGTTGGCCAGTAGTAGCCCATGCGTCGCAGTCGGTCCTGCAACTTAGGACCAGGTTGATGGGCCCCGCAGGTTCCATCATGAGCTTCTCGAAGGGCTTCGGCTGCTTCTTCGTTGGATAAACATCGAAGGAGAAGTCCATCATAGGAGCGTCGGTACAGCATTTTAGTGGCTGTATCGTAGTAAAATCGAAGAGAGCGTCTCCTGACTGAGACGGCTTCTTTCGGGTCCTCTGGAAGAATTCCGTAGACAGCGAAGTCGATGAACGGGAATCTCCAATCTCGGACGTTAACACCGGCACCCGCTGACATGGCGTGGGCCACTTGTGAGCGCAGGTTGTTTTTAGGGCAGACCAAGTCTCGACCCACTACCGTGACGTAGTGTTGAGTCCCGAGGGGTGCCGCCAAGGAGGCTACGAGGCCAGCCAGAGCATCAGCCTCTAGATTTTGTAGACGAGGTACGTGTTCGATGAAGAACCCGGTGAAGGTTGAAACGATGTTCAATGCAACTTCATGGTAAGGGATCAGGTCTTCATAACGAACCTCGTATTGCCCTCTGATATGGTTTACAACGAGCTTTGAGTCGCCGTAGACTTCCAGATGATTCACCCCCAGCTGTTGTGCCAGCTGGAGTCCCATAATGAGCGCATTGTACTCGGCAACGTTGTTGGAGCACGGCTTCGAAAGGAAGTAAGCACGCTGGATGACCAGTTGATCGGAGGAGACTAATACCACCCCCACTCCTGCGATGATTTGACCTTTGGGGCCTGTTCTTGAAGCGCCATCGAAAAACATCTGCCAGACGGAGCCTTCTTCGGTGATGTTTGATTCTTGGACCTTATCCGGGATGTCTTCATAGAGCCTTGAGGACTCTGGGATGGGGTGTGCAGCTAAAAAGTCGGCCAGCGCTTGACCCTTAATAGCTTTTTGTAGAACGAACACCATGTTGTATGGCGTTAGCAAGATCGCCCATGTGGCAAGCCGGGAGTTCAGTGATCCTGGCTTCGTCATGAGGACCCTGAGCGGATTGACTCGGGAAATGACATGAATTGTCTGGCCCGAGACATAATGACGAGTCTTTTGGATGGCAAATACCAGAGCCAAGCACTCCTTTTCAACGGGGTTGTACCGGTGTTCGGCCCCGATCAGAGTTCGGCTGAGGTAGTAATTTGCTTGCTCATAGCCTGTGTCGCTGTTCTGAGCTAGCAGGGCGTCGAGGGAATGATCCATGGCACGGACGTAGAGTAGGAATGGTTTGTCGGCGACGGGTGCCACCAGGACTGGAGGGCTCGTCAGGTAGGCTTTGATGTCGTCGAAAGCCTTTTGGCATTCCTCTGTCCAGACGTAAGAGACTCCCTTCTTCATGAGCTAGGTGAAGGGTTGACATTTGCCGAAAAGGTTTGCTATGAACCTCCGAATGTATGCCAGACGCCCCTGTAGGCCTCGCAGTTCTCGAAGATTCTTCGGAGGGTCCATATCAATAATGGCTTTGGTCTTCTCGGGATTGACATGAATGCCTTTCGCCGTGATGATGAAGCCCAAGAACTTTCCGCTCGAAACCCCAATAAAGGATTTAGCGGGGTTCATCTTGAGTTGGTGCGCCCACATGAGGTCGAAGACTGTCTTGAGGTCTTGCAGGTGATCTCCTTTGAGATGGCTCTTGACTGCGATGTCGTCAACATAGCATTCGACTGTCTTGCGAAGGTGTTGACGAAAAATGGTGCTCATAGCTCTTTGATATGTCGCACCAGCGTTCTTCAAGCCGAAGGGCATCACTGTGTAGCAGAAAATGCCCTTTAGAGTCCTGAATGACGTGTGTTTTGCGTCATCAGGGAACATCTTGATCTGGTTGTAGCCCGAATACCTGTCCATGAAAGACATGCGCTCGAAGCCACATGTGTTGTTGATCATCACGTCGGTGATTGGAAGCGGGAATTCGTCCTTCGGGCAAGCAGAGTTGAGGTCTCTGAAGTCGATACAGACTCGTATCTTCCCATTCTTCTTGGTGACGGGGACGATAATGGCTACCCAATCTGGGTGTTGCTCTTCACGGATGAAACTGCTGGTCAAGAGTTTGTCTACCTCCTAATCGATGGCGTTCATGATGTCCGGACGGAAGTGTCGTTGTTGTTGTTTGATAGGCTTGGCATCAGGTAAGATATTCAGCCTATGCATCACGATTTGGGGATCAAGTCCCGGCATATCTTCGTAGCTCCAGGCAAAGACGTCGATATACTCTTTAGCCAGCTGGATTAAAGATTCTCGGTCTTCTTCTTTTAGGCTTTTGCTGACGAAGATGGGTTTGGAAGAAGATCCATCCCTAAGGTCGATCTGCTCGACTTCGTCTTCGGTGGGAGGTTTACGTAATTCAAAACGAGACTCCCATTGTTGTCCCAGGCGTTGAGCCCAGGGTTCTTCTTCGAAGAATTCCGGCGCTTGGTCTTCGCCTTCTTTTTCTCGAGATTGTGCAGATGTCATGTTGGCTGACAGCACTCTCTTGAAGACAGATCCGATACTGGTATCGGAATCCCACGTTGATGCTTCAGACGAGTGAGAATATTCTACTTCTTCTGCGTCTGAACTCTCTGGCGTTGACGGTGGCGTGACATAGCCTACCCCCCGTCGAGTTCTATTGTAGTAGTCCTGCGGCTTTCCTTTGGGTGTTGGAAGTCGGAGAGGGAGACATCAACCTTTACCGTAGTTCAGGCCTTTGTCGCTTTTTAGGTCGTAATCCATCATTTGGATGAGGTATTTTGCCTTGTCCGCGTACCGATAGAGTTGTATTCTGCCGGCATCTAGTTCTGGCTCGAGTGGCGGGAGGTCTTGATGACGCTCGACCTTGCCGAAGATGATAGATTCTTCGTCTCGACTCCGTGGTGGGACTATGTAACAGACCCCTTGGGACGGGACTACTCGATTTACATGATGGACGGTCGTTATTTGTGTTTGCAACGACCGTAGAGCGTTATCTAATGTATACATGGCATTCCAATGTGGAAGACTAGAATAATTAAAAGACACTCTGTTATTGATAAAATATGAGATTTTATCCCGTGGGATTACATTGTCGAGAGATGGGGCATCTACATCGGCCGAGATATATTCTCCCAGCTCTTCATCTGTAAGCACTGGAGTAGGATCGGGAGGGTCCACCACAGCGCTGATCTGGGAGTCTGAGAGGACTACATGGTCCTTCTCTGGCGGCTGGGATGGCGGCGGCTTGCCCCTGAGACGCACCTTCAGAGGTGCTTCTGCTGTGCTTCCGGTGGTTGACGCCTTCCCCTGTAGTTTTGCCACAAGGGGAGCCGATGTTTGAGGCAGCTTTCCCTTGAGCCGTATCTTCAGGGGAGCTTCAGGAGCAGCTAGTGCTTTCCCGGGTAACTTAATGCTCATGGGAGGCAACTTCTGAGGCGGTTTGCCTTTGAGTTGGATCTTCAAAGGAGCGTCGGGGGTGACCTCAGGCTCCATGTCCGGCTCTGCTGCCGTTTCTGCTTCGTCGTCAGCATCATTGGCCTCCTCCTCGTCAGGTGACTTATATAAGTCGGCATCGGTGAAGTAGGCTTCAATCCCTTTGAAAGGGTCGATGTCCACGAACTCCGTACGGATGATGTTGTTGGTGGACACGTACTTCATACATTGGTGGAGCGTGGATGGCACCACCATATACTCGTGCAGCCATGGACGACCCAACAGAATGTTGTAGTTGACTTCGGCGTCCATGACATAACAAGTGACCTCGGTTCTGAGGTTACCGATCTGGCACTTTAGTCGTATTTTGTCCAGTAGTTCGCTTTTGCTGGTGTTGAAACCACTGATTGTTGTGTTGGAGGGCGCCAGTCGGTACATTAGGATCCCCAGTGTTGAGAGCAGCGTCTTCGGGATGATGCTGAGGGAAGATCCCGGATCGATCTGAATCCGCTTTACCTTGACTGAACTGATGTACCCTGTATAATACAGCGGCCTGTTGTGTCGATTGTGCTTGAGCAGCATGTCCTATTGGGTGAAGGTTATATTGGGGATAACCTCCTCCGCATAGTGACAGTGCTTGCACACAGTCGGGAGGTCTTCAGGCTGCTTGACCTGACTGAGAAAGGATTCAGAATCCTTCAGAGCTTCGCAGAGAGCTTCTCGGGAGTCTTTGAAAAGAAAGAGGAGCTCGAACAGAGATAGGCGGGCAGGAGTACTAGCCAGTTGCGCCAGTATGTCGAAGTTGTGGGACTTGGCTAGCCCCGAAGCATTCTCTTTTCACAGAGGCCTATCGAAGCGGGCCTCTATCTGCTTCTGCTTATTGGCTGCTGAGGGCTTGGACGGGCCCTCATCCTGGATAGCGGGGACGGTGCCAGGAGGCACTACCTCGACGACAGCTTCATCAGGTTGGACGTTCTGTTGTGAACGCATTTGCACAGGAAGTTCCTCTTCCGCTGAAGAAGAGACCGTGCGGCAAGACTTGATCTTCCTACCTTTGGACTTGGAGGTAGGGCGTACCTCTGGTTGAGTCACCTCGGAGACGAGATCGGGGTGAACCCATAGGATCTCTTCCCGAGATGTGGTGAGTGGGATGAGTCCACTCACGTTGTCACGGGTTGGTGGTAGGTTAACCACCTCCATTGTCGCCTTAGGGATGGGGACGATGCCATCTTGTGTTGTAGTCGGCGGCAGGGTGCCAAACTGGAGTGACACCACGTTGGCTGACACCGTCTTCTCTTCGTAGTCGACGGAGATTACATCCGCATTGATCATGCACTGGATGTAATTCTTGAGGACATAGCAGTCCTTGGTTGGGTGTCCGATAAACCGATGGTAGTGACAGTACCTCGGGTTGTCCACTTTTCCAACCTCATCGGGACGCTTCGGGTCCGGAAGCTTGATCTTGTTACCCTGCTTCAGTATCTCAAAGAGCTGCAGGGTGTCTTCGTCGTTGAACGAATAAACCTTCTTTGGCCTCGGTGCAAGTGGAGGCTTCTTGGTAGGTGCTGATGCACCTTTTGAGGCATTGACAGTCAATGCCTGTTTCCCCTTTGTTTCTCGTCCAGGGTTGTTGGCTGCAGGCCGTTTCCCCTTATCCTTGAAGGTAGGGAAACTGACTCCCAGAAGATAAGCGTTGGCTGTCTTCTTCTCCGTGACTTCTGCTTCAATGATCAAGGAGCTCCAGTCGGGGGGGAGGAGTAGAGTTGAGCCAGAGCTTGACTGCAGGCAGCATGTTCATGCTGCAGGAGGAGAGAAGCGCATGTTCTGGCATGCCCGGGGGCAGTCTGAAGCAGGCCTGTCGGAAGCGTTCGATGAACACTCGAACTGTTTCTTTCTTCTTCTGGCGTATCTCTATAAGGGACGACATTGTCATGTCCTTTCAGCCGTCGTAGAAACGGTCGAGAAAGAGGCACGTCAGGTCGTCGAAGGAAGATATTGAATTATCGGGGAGGCTGCAGTACCAGTCGTACGCCACTCCTTTCAGTGCCCCAACAAATATGCTGGTGAGTAGCACGTCCTCCTTCGAAAGATGTCCCGTCTGAGACTGGAAATACGTCAGGTAGCGACGCGGAGAGTCCTTCCTGTCGTATGGCGTCAGTGTTTGTGGTTTATACTTTGGAGGATAAACCACCTTGTTCCACTCGAAGAGATAAGGTTGGGGGATGCCCATTTTCTGGCGCTCCTCTTATCTCGTCTTGGACTCAAAGCGCTCGCGCTGGTCCCTGATCATCTCGACCACGTCTTCCGTGGAGCTAGGAGTCAGGAAAGGTGGTACCACCGGATGTTGAGCATTTGAGGGCTCTGACGTCCGAGGTGCTTCTCGGCGATCTGCGTCCGAGGATACCCGTTGAAAGGGTACACTCGACTCTCCATTGGCCCCTGGATCGGGACCGATAGAAGGTGTCCTGGTCAAAGCTGACCGTATCTCAAATACTGCTTGAGTCAGTGTTTGTATGGAGGCAGGGAGGGTTTTGAGTCCTCCCTCCAGGGTATCTATGCGCTGGACGAGGTCTGTTGGCGGCACATCAGACTCGATATCAGCCCCAGTCACGTTTACTGTCATGGCGCGGCCGGGAGTGGATGGATGGGTTGAGGCCTCACTCTCGGCCTCGCTCTCTTGTAGGGGAGTCGTCTCTACTGGAGCTTCGTCTTGACTACCTCCGGCTATGTTCGGAAGAACATCCACCACGGGCGCATCTGTAAGGGCCTGATTACCATCAGCTCCGTCTTGAAGGGCCTCGTCCTCTCCGGAACTCAGGTCCACAGATGCTAAACTACCCCCAGCTATGTTCTGGGGGATATCCTCGTCTTCAGGAGCTTCTGGGAGGCTGATTTCGCCTCGAGGATCTGCCCCAGGTGTGCTTTGGACACACTCGTCTTCGGAAGGAGGCTCCACAAGGGTCTGACTACCCCCAGCTTCCTCCAAGATCTTCTTTCTCGCTCGAGTGCCTTCGAACACTCCGGAGGACGAGACAGCTATCTTGGTTTTCCTCGGCTGGCTTTTGGACGAGGAAGAGAAACTGCCAGTCGCCTTTCGGACTGACGAAGAGTTGGATATCACGTTGCATGAAGCAACCATTGGTTCCTCTTCTGTTGACACCTTCTTCCCGAGGCGACGTCGGAGTGGTGTCGATGATTGCAGCCGCTGGAACACCGACTGCCTTGGTGGGACTGCCGTTTTGTAACAGCAGTTGATGGTGACCACAGCACAAGTATGCCCCGTGAAAGGCGTATCGTGCTTGTCAGTCAACTCTCCTGATCGGCGCTTGTGAGTGACCACGTTACGCAGATCGTTGGAGGAGAGTGCCACCTTTGTACCCCCTTCAGGCGCATGGCAAGGCCAAGCGTCGGGGTGGTCAAGTACGTGCTGCGCCCCCTGATCTAATACCAAACAGGCATCCCGATCAGAAGTGGGGCAACCACAACATTTGGAGTGACTTGAACGGACCTCAAACACACAACCGGAGGAGGCGCAGGAGTTCAAGACCACTGGATTTGCCTTACTCGACTTGGTTGTGCACGCAGTAGATGCGCCCAAGTGAGACAAGGACTTTGAAGGTCGGCTCGTTCTCGGCGCCGCAGCACTCGAGTCGACCTTGTACAATATACCATCAGCAGCGCACATGATTGTGAGCGCATGCTTCTGGTTTGTTGCTGGCATAGCACGTTTGGGACGCATGGCCCGTACTGCCTTGGACTTCTTCGTACCAGGCCGCTGGGGCGCGTAGTACTCAGAATCCAAATTCTCCTCGCCACTACAGTGAGTGAGTCTGTCAAAGACAGAGACCTTCTGTGGCACATCAGAGGTGATACGCGGGACATTGGCTGCGCCCCTGCTCCGTCGACGCATCTTCCTCGCCTGAGAGGGAGATGGCTGGGGAACGTGGTTAGCCGTACGTTTCCTCGAGAGATACGCTGCACCAACGGGCGCATCTTGGTTGCTGAGGACGTCAGCTGGAAGGGAAGGCTGGATTGGCGCATCCCCTTCGGTGGTGGTGCTCGAGGCGTCGACCTTGCGCAGCCAGACTCGGCGGATCTTTTTCGGCTTCGGCAGCCGCTTCGAAGGACTCGCACTGGCTTCAGATATGAACTCCTCATACGCCTGTTGATTGAGGCGTACGACCAGCGTCTTGTGGGAGGAGCCCACCTTTACGTCGTCGGATTGCGACACAGCTTTCTCGTTGGAGGAGAAAGAGGTCCCCAGCAGAGTCACCAGCTTGTTTGCCATTAAAATTCTTTGATTGTAAATTTCAATACAAACAGAACAGTGTTATAATATAGGACTTAGACGTAGTCCTAGGAGTACACTTTTGTTTAATCTGGGTTCCTTGTGCCGATGGAGTGAGTGGTAATGCGTTGACTCCGTTGACGATCTGACGACGGTTATCGGTTCTCTGAAGGTCTGGATTGCTCTGGGTGCTGGAGCTTGTTGAGAGGAGGAAGGCGTTGAGTGTCTGTATCTGCCTCTTTGGTGGTGCGAAGTCTCTGTCTGTTCGTTGTGGAGGTTGATATGTGTGTACCTAGGTTGGTAGGTGCGCCTGTACGTTGACGAAGAAGTGATTCACTCTGACGGGGCGGAATGATGTGCTGGGAGACATGTACAGCATGTTGCAACTGTTGGAACACAGACTGCCTTGGTGGTGGAGCCACTGTCTTGTGGTAGCAGCAGTTGATGGCGACCGTAGCACAAGTGTGCCCTGTGAGGGGCACATTATGCTTGTTGGTCGGCTCTCCTGATCGGCGCTTGTGAGTGATCACGTTGCGCAGATCGTTGGAGGAGAGTCCCACCTTCGTACCCCCTTCAGGCGCATGGCAAGGCCAAGCGCCAGGGTGCTCAAGTGAGAGTGCCACCTTCGTACCCCCTTCAGGCGCATGGCAAGGCCAAGCGCCAGGGTGGTCAAGTGAGTGTTGTGCCCCTGATCTAACACTAAACAGGCATCCCGATCAGTAGTGGGGGAACCACAGCATTTGAAGTGACTTGAACGGACCTCAAACGCACAACCAGAGGAGGCGCGGGAGTTCAAGACCACTGGATTTGCCTTACTCGACTTGGTTGTGCACGCAATAGATGCGCCCAAGTGAGATAAAGACTTTGAAGGTCGGCTCGTTTCTGGCGCCGCAGCACCCGAGTCGACCTTGTACAGCTTACCATCAGCAGCGCACATGATTGTGAGCGCATGCTTCTGGTTTACTGCTGGTATAGCACGTTTGAGGCGCATGGCCCCTGCCGTCTTGGACATCTTAGTACCAGCCCGTAGGGCGCATAGTACTCAGAGTCCAAATTATCCTTGCCATGATAGCGAGTGAAGAACTTGCAGCCAACCCAGAAGAATACTGCAACTTCTGTGGCTCGAACGGGCTTCCTGGATAATGGGCTCCCTTTTCTTTATTTTATTTTGGTGCCCTCTTCAAAGGAGGCAAGAGGGCTCTATATATAGAGTGGAATGAGAGCTCTCTTCTTTTTTTTTCGATGTGGGATTAAAAGAAAGATCCCTTCTATTTCATGCTTCCACAGGTACCTTGATAAACCCCCTCTGTGACGGTCGTGGACAACCCCCTAGATGAGAGTTTCTTGGCCGTGCTGGTTGAGGTCATCAGGCTGGTATTTATTTTCTTCCCTCCTTTGTCGATAGGGACCTTTCGGGCAGAGTTACATGAGGCAAAAGGAAGTGCCTCGTCTCCCGAGCTTTGTTCTAGGACCGGTCCTGGCTGCTTCTGTCGTTGGAAGACGGACTACCGGTCCTCTTGTACTGCTATCTTGTTGCAGTAGCAGTTGACAATGACTTGAGTGCAGTGATGTCCATTGAAGGACTCTTTGTACACCAAGGTTTCTTCTCTTTCCTTGCGCTTGTGAAGAATCACGTCTCGCAAGTCAAGTATATCTCGATCAACCTTTACACTCGTTTTGTGGGCCCGGGAATCTCGAGCACACGAGTGCGTTGGTATCATGTTTGCTCCCAGATGCGGGGCTAGTAAAAGCACTTGCCTTCGATCAGTGTTGGGAGACTCTTGGGAACCACCCTGTCTGTTTGCCGCCAGGGGCTGGACATGGGCGGTTCTGTACAACTTTCCATCAAAGGCCCGTATAACAGTTAGCGGGACTCTCTGATGGTCAGAGGTTAGGACAGCTGACTGAGCTCGACGAGCCCGTGCTGTTTTAGACTTCTTCGTTCTAGCACCTGAGGGCGCATAGTAGAAAGAGTCCAAACTGTGTCGCATAGAATTTGGCACATTCTTATTGGAGCTTCTGATGTCAGGACCGCATGAGACGCGGTCGAAGACTGAACCCGAGCCACGTAGAGAAGATGGCCGACGGCTGGGATTGGGTGCCGCATAGGTCATCTCCCTGCGGCTGGGGTTGGTGGCCGCATTGTCATTCTGTATGCGGTTGGGATTTGTGGCCGCATGAGCCTTCTGCATGCGGCTGGGATTGGTGGCCGCATGAGCCTTCTGTATGCGGCTGGTACCCTTATGCGGCTTCTTCCTGGACCGCATAGAGTTCCCATTTGCTCTCTCAAGTCCAGCATCGTAGTGTTTTCCTTTGCCGGACTTGGGGACAGCAGGGTCCTCTGCGGCCTGAAGTGGGTCCGTATGTGAGTCTTCTTCGCCGTCTTGGGCAGCAGAGAACACTTCTTCCAAAGCTTGGGGAGGGGCAATGGTTTTGGGCCTCCACTCCCTGTGGGCCTTCTTTAGGCCAGCTCGCTTCTGGATGGGGCTAGCGCTCCCCTCGGAGAGCATCTCTTCAAACGCTTGCTGGTCGAGGCGAACAACCAGCATCTGTTGCGTAGAGCCGAGTTTGGCTGCGTCCGATTGCGTCACCAACTTCTCAGCAGTGGAGAAGTTAGTCCCCAGCAGAGTCACCATCGTGTTTGCCATTGATTGTCGTAGAACAGAATAGTTTTATAGGAGGACTGAACTTTAACTCACAATTACAAACTCGCTTGTACAAAAGAGAGCCTAGGAACAAAACCTAAGAAAAGCAATCTAAGTACAATTGTTTAGTATTGATTCTGGGGGGTGACAGTAGAGGCTCGGGAAAGTGCTATCAACTCTGCCTTACTCATTGGACGATCGAACGCAACCTCTGCTCCGGCGAAGAAATGCTCTCTCTCTATATGTCTCTGTGTGTGTACAAGGGAATAGCACCTTGCTATTTATAGGAATTCATGAGTAATGAGGGTATACAGCCACGTGGCTAATTTTGGGCCACATCCTTGTAACTGTGCCTCGAGAAGTGGGCAGCTGGAGATTGGTTAAGATTGATCATAATCTGTTTGTTGCACTAAATCTGAACTGTTAAAACTTGGTCAATTTTTGCCACGTGTCTCAACTGCTACTCTGTGGCGAGCCGCATGAATGATGCATCCTGGCTTAGCCGCATGAAGGACTGTCCTATAGCCGAGCCGCATGAAGAGTGTCTCATGGTCGCGCCGCATAAAAGTTGTCTCATGACCGTACCGCATGAGAGTAGTCTCATGACTGAGCCGCATAAGAGAGGTCTCATGACCGAGCCGCATAAGAGAGGTCTCATGACCGAGCCGCATAAGAGTGGTCTCATGACTGAGCCACATGAGAGTAGTCTCATGACTGAGCTGCATGAGAGTGGTCTCATGACTGAGCCGCATGAAGGTAGCATAGGCGATCCGTATAAAGAGTTGTCTTTAGAATTTGTGAACTGTGCCAGATATCATGATGATTTTCTCATCATTTTAGGAGCATGTCACGTCTTGTCTTTATGTCAGAGCCATCATCTCTGTCAGGGCTGTCGCCTTTATGTTAGAGTAATTATGGCCAGCTGCTTAGGCTAATTTTGAACCGCATAAGGTTCCTCCTTTGCTTTTGGGCCGCATGAAGCTTTCTGGTTTTTGAGCCGCACGAAGCTTCTCTGGATTTTTTGAGCGTCATAAAAAATCCTCATGAGCCGCATGGAAATTTCTGGGTTTTGAGCCGCATGAGACTCCACGTTGATTTCGAGCCGCATAGAGAATCCTCTACTTTCCTTGCGCTTGTGAAGGCTCACATCTCGCAAGTCAAGGACATCTCGATGAACCTTTGCACTCGTTTTGTGGGCCCGGGTATCCCGAGCACACGAGTGCTTAGGTATCCTGTTTGCTCCCTGATGCGGGGCTAGTAAAAGCACTTGCCCTCGATCTTTATTGGGAGACTCTTGAGAACCACCATGTCCGTTTGCCGCGGGGGCTGGACACGGGCGGTTCTGTACAACTTTCCATCAGAGGCCAGCTTATCAGTTAGCGGGACGCTCTGATGGTCAGAGGTTAGGACAGCTGACTGAGCTCGACGAGCCCGCACTGCCCTAGACTTCTTCGACCTATCACCCGAAGGTGCATAGTAGGAAGAGTCCAAGTTGGAGAACCACTTTGTCTGTTTACCGTCGGGGGCTGGACTCGGGCGGTTCTGTACAACTTTCCATCAAAGGCCCGCTTAACAGTTAGCGGGACGCTCTGATGGTCAGAGGTTGGGATAGTTGACTGAGCTCGACGAGCCCGTACTGCCCTAGACTTCTTCGACTTAGCACCCGAAGGTGCGTAGAAGGAAGAGTCCAAGTTAGAGAACCACCCTATCTGTTTGCCACCGGGGGCTGAACACGGGCGGTTTTGTACAACTTTCCATCAGAGGCCCGCTTAACAGTTAGCGGGACGCTCTGATGGTCAGAGGTTGGGACAGTTGACTGAGCTCGACGAGCCCGCACTGCCATAGACTTCTTCGACTTAGCATCCGAAGGTACGTAGTAAGAAGAGTCCAAGTTGGAAGAAGGGAAGAGAAGTTGGTGCCCTTTTCGAAGGAGGCAAGAGGGCTCTATTTATAGAATGGAGTGAGCCCTTTCTTCTTCTTCTTTCCGATGTGGGACTAAAAGTAATATTTTTCATGCTTCTATACTTGTCCCGAGGGATTATATCATCAAGGGACGGTGCATCCATATTGGCGGATATGTACTCTCCCAGTTCTTCGTCAGTGAGTATTGGAGCAGCCTGAGGTGGTTCGGGAGAACCTATTGGGAGCTTGGCCTTTGTCGTCTCTGGTGCCGATATAGATATGTGGGCCTTCTCTTGAAGCTTAAGAGGGGTTGAAGACTGAGGAGGTCTGTCTTTAAGCCGCACCTTGAGAGGTGGCGTAGTTGAAGTTCCGGCGACTGGTACCTTCCCACATAGTTTTGCTACGAGAGGAGCCGATACTTGGGGAGGCTTTCCTGTGAGTCGTATCTTCAAGGGGGCTTCAATGGATGCTTCACCTAGAGAATTTGGTGCCCTCCCGTGAAGTTTGACCACTATATGAGACGATATTTGAGGTGGCTTCCCCTTGAATCGCACTTTCAGGGAAGCGTCGATTGTCATCTCTGCCTCCAAGTCAGCTTCGGCTTCGGCTTCATCATCGGCATCGTTGGCTTCATCTTTGAGATGAATAGATTTGTACAGATCATAGTCGGTGAAGAAGGCCTCAATCCCTCTGAAAGGATCAACATCAGCGAACTCTGTTCGGACTATGCCGTTGGTGGATACGTACTTCATACATTGATGGAGAGTGGATGGTACCACCATGTATTCATGTAGCCATGGCCTCCCTAACAAGATGTTGTAGTTGACGTCCGCATCCACAACATAGCAGGTCACTTCGGTCTAGAGATCACCGATATGACACTTCAGCCGAATCTTCCACAATGGCTCACTCTTGCTGGCGTTGAAGCCACTGATTGTAGTATGGGATGCCGTCAAACAATGCATCGGGATTTACAATGTCTGGAGCAGAGTTCGGGGGATAATGCTGAGAGAAGACCCAGGGTCGATCTGCATTCGATCCAACTTGATCGCACCAACGTACCCTATGTAATATAGTGGTCTGTTGTGCCAATTGTTCTTGAACAACATGTCTTGTTGAGTGAATGTGATATTGGGGATGATCTCCCCCGTACTATGGCAGTGTGGACATGCTGCTGGATCGTCCTCAGGCTGCTTGACCTGACTGATGAAAGACTCAACATCCTTCAGAGCTTCGCAGAGAGCCTCCCGAGTATCTTTAGATAGGCGGAGGAGCTCGAACAAGGACAGCCGAGCTGGAGTATTGGCAAGTTGTGCCAGTATATCGAAGTTGTGGAGTTTGGTTAACCCTGAAGTGTTGTCTCTTTGTAGAGGCCTATCGAAGCGGGCCTCCTTATGCTTCTGTTTGTCAGCTGCTGGAAGTTGGGAAGGACCTTCACCTTGAGCAGCCGAGGTTGTGACGTGAGGTGCCACTTCGACAGGGGCTTCCTCAAGCTGAGTGTTCCACTGTGAACACGTTTGTACAGGAAGTACCTCCTTGGGGAAGGAGGTCACCATTCGGCAAGACTTGGTCTTTTGTCTTTATCTTTGGAGGTAGAATGTACCCCCGGTCGAGTCAGTTCTGGAGCGAGATCTGGGTGAACCCACATGATCTCCCCCCGAGATGTGGTGAGTGGAATCAATCCACTTGCGTTGTCACGAGTCAGCAGAAGGTTGACCACCTCCAATGTCGCCTTCGGGATGGGGACAACACCATCTTGAGTTGTAGTAGGCGGTAAGGTGCCGAACTAGAGTGACACCATGTTGGCTGAGACTGTCTTCTCTTCATAATCGACTAAGATGACGTTCTCACTGATCATGCATTATATGTAGTTTTTGAGGATGTAGCAGTCTTGAGTTAGATGTCCAACGAACCGATGGTAGTAATAATACCTCGGGTCGCCCACTCTGTCCACCTCGTCAGAACGCTTAGGATCAGGCAACTTGATCTTGTCGCTCTGTTTCAGCATCTTGAAGAGTTGTAAGGTGTCCTCGTCTCCTTCGTCCTCGGTGCTGGTGGAGGCTTCTGAGCGGGCCCCTGCATACTTTTCAAAGCATTGATAGTCAATGCCTGCTTTCCTTTCGCCTCATGCCCACTATTGTTGGTAGCAGCACGTTTCCCTTTGCCATCAAAGGCGGGGAAGTTAACCCCCAGAAGGCGAGCTTTACGTGCCTTCTTCTCAGCAGCTTCGGCCCCGATGATCAATAAACTCCAATCGGGAGGCTGGGTAGAGTCGAGCCAGAGCTTGATTGCAGGAGTCATGTTCATGCTGCAGGCATCGATCAGTGCATGTTCTGGCATACCTGGAGGCAACCTTGAGCATGCTTGTCGGAAACGTTCGATAAAGGCTCGAACAGTCTCCTTCTCTGTCTGGCACACTTCTATAAGAGATGACATGGTCATTGTCACGACTCGCACCCTAGAGTATGGGCACGAGACGTGGGTACGTCCAGCCTACGCCGCAGTGTCGACGGTAGAACGCTGTCCTTGGTCAACATACATCTAACAATTTAATACTAAACAGTTTATACTCCTCGAATGGGGGTGACATAGCAGTAAATGAACTCAATCACAACTAAGGAAGAAGAAAGCACGATATGATATAGAACTCAAGGAAATACAGAAGATAAAATAGTCTAAGATAATATCCCAGCAAATATCCAGAGTACAAATCTCAGCTATTAAATATGAAAGAATATACAACTCAAAATCTCTGAACAGAAGTAAAGTCTAGCTAATCAGTCTCAAGACAACATAAAATAAGATAAGGCCTGACTAAGCTAGTCTAGGCAGTGGGGGTAATATCCTCAGCTAGAGCTAGGTCCTCCTGAGAGTCCAGCTCGCAAGTGTCGTCTAGGGCTGCCCCGTAGAAGGTATCCACACAGGCCACCTCCTCGTCCTCTGTAATATTTTCAACAGGTCCAGTCAGGACAGGAGCGAGCACAATACATCTCAACAGATCATAGCAGGTTAGAAAATATAATCATGCAGTAAAGTAAGATACAGGTACTGAAGGAAATACAGTATGTAAACAGAGAGAGAACTGTAATAGAAATATCTACTATACAAAGAGAACTAACAGTGGCTAGTGAGTCAGAGTACAATATAAACATGTAAATGGCATAAGAGATTCTGATGCTACACTACAGAAAGATTCTGATGCTACACTACTTGGATAATATTCACATGTCTACTTCTACTCCCCCGTACCCCCAATCAATACACAAGGATCCAGACAGGTTATGTTACGATTCCATGCAATGGTCCACAAGGGGTGATACATGGATGCCCATAAATGGGTAATTCTGGGAATCCCCATAAATGGGAGATTCAAGGAGACTCTTTGATCATGAGAGTACATGTCACAAGTGATCAATGAACCAAAAAGCATAGTGATATACAATGTAAGTGAAACACACAGAACATGTAATATCTGATGCTCCTGAAGGATAACATCTCAAGAAGGGATCCATATAGTACCAATCCGTGTTACCAACGTGACAGTATCAAGTAAAATAATTTAAAGCAGGAAAATAATTCTAAACAGGATATGAAATGATCAGAGAATATACTCGCCTGGTATCTGAGTGTCCAATATGAAAGTACTGTCCGAGTAGTGGTGTCTGGTTCCTAATCAGAACATCATAAGTCACAACAAGTCTAAAATGGTAAAATGAAGTTCTACTATACACTCTACATGAGTCTAGGTCAATCTAGGCCAAAGTCAACTCTTGGTCAACTCTGGTCAACCCTAGAAGTCAAACTTGGTCAACTATGGTCAAACTAGGTCTAACAAGTCTAAACTAGGTCAAACAAGTCATTCTAGGCTAATCAAGTCTATACTAGTCTAAACTAGGCTAAACTAGCCTATGCTAGCATACCAAGTCCTTACAACTCATACTAGCTAGTACACACCACAACTCAACCTAGTCACTACAAGTCTATACACATAGGGTAGCCATATTCATGGATACATACACATAGTCTACATATATTACACTCACATATACTAGGTTATTGTACAATACATTAGGAATTTCACATATATATATTATATATACCTAGGCTCAAATACTATATACACATTATAAGAATTCAAGGCTAGCATATACCTTATATTACAAATATGATTTACATATATAGATAGATATTCATGTATAATATATATATTCACAATACATTATTTATATATATGTACATATGACATATATAGAATATACATACCTAGATATATAGAGAGAGCATGTGTGTGTGTAGAGAGTGGAGCTACTATGTGTGTGTGTGTAAACTGTGAGTGAGAGAGTGAAATAGTGTGGAGATGTGTGTGTGTATAAACTGTGAGTGAGAGAGGGAATGTGTGTGAGAGTGTCACAGGTTTATGAGTGTGTAATGGTGTGTGTAATGGTGTGTGTGTGAGAGAGAGAAATGCATAGTGGTGTACAGTGAGTAGAAGCCCAACAGTTCTCAGATTTCTCAGAAAAATATAGGAACATACTCAAATCAGTTCAGTTATTAAACTGCATAGGAAAGGAAGGAAATCAATTCAAAACATTCACAGCTTTTCAGTCCATAATCTCAGTTTTCAGTCCCACAGTTTTCAATCCCCATTTTGATTCCAATATACCACCAAATCAACCCAAAACTTAACCACAGTTAGATAACATATAGGAGAACCCTAATTGGGACTTAAACCAAACATTTAACAGTATTAAATAGGTTTAATCAACTGTCCAAACTCAATTTTAAAACCTGAAAAATAACAGATTAATACTTATTTCAGAAAAATGGGGGTAAATGAGAATTTGAAATTAAAATCAAACTAATATATGAAACTATGGGTTGGTAATGAACATATACAGTATACATGTGTCATACAATGTGTTTGTATCCTAACAAGAGGACACAAACGTGTCCAAACAATTCAAGACACCAAAACAGTGCACACAGGCACTGTTCAGTGCACTGCATCGTGCACGTGTGCACGCATGTCGTGCATACGACACAGTTCAAACCAGGACTCGTGCTCACCACTCTAGGTTCACCTAGGATAGGTCATCGTGTCTAGGTGTCTGCACTGAGTCCAAGTGTCCACGTGTCCGACTTACAATCGCGTATCAGTGACACTAAAACCCGACTGAACCTGTCAGTCCCGACCAGTACAGAGCCTCGTGCTCACTCGACACGACACGGGGACATGTGAGACTTGACACACGTGGTGTCATTCATTGCCCCCTAGTGTGTGTCAAGTTTCGCGTGTCCTTGTGCTGTGTCCGAAGAGCAAAAGCCCCCGAGTGGCAGGACACGCGCACTGCCTCGCACGCGCGCGTGCACCCGCGTGTGCAAGTGTCGAATCTGACACGACACGACATAGAGACACCCCCAGACCAAAAGAAAATGATAAGCAACATCAAAATACTAATTCCTTTTCATTTATTTTCCAAAAATTAGATCGAAATGTCCATTGGGGCATTTCATCAAACAGTTGAACAAGGACACTGATACGTGTCCAAATAGGATACGAATTGGACTCAAATTCTAGGGTTTCCTATTCCTACAGTTAGGTTAGGCCTAGGGCTCCCTAGATATGCAATAAAATCAGAATTTCATGGTGTAGATTGAAAGTTACCTCTTTGTATCAAAATTCTCAAAAAGCTCTAAAGAGAGGTGTTCCTCTTGATGGTCAAACTTCTTCAAATTGATTTGAATCTGAGAATAACATGTAACAACAGCAAGAACACTTCATTTAAAACCCATTGCAATTTGTTTGAGGGAAAATGGAGCTAAAATGGAATTTCTAGGGATTTTAGAAGTTGAGAAATTACCTCTTTCTAAAGCTTGTTCTTCCTTAGAGGCTAGCCCTAATTTCTAGGAGGATATTTATAGGGTGGGAATCCCTAGGAAGGGTTAAGTGGCCGGCCATGTTGGGCTTGGGTTAGGGTTGCTAGTGGGTTGGGCTTAGTCATAAATCAATGTCTCAAAAATCACAAGTCATGACTTGTGATCAAAAGCTTTCTATTATAATCTCTATATTTCTAATTGATTCTAATGACTAGAGTATGGTTAACTTAACTTAACCTAGGGTCTCAATCTAACCAAGTCCAAACTCAACTAGGGTTAGGTTATAAAGTCAAAGCTAGTCAAAGTCAACCTAGTCAACCCTCATTCAAACAATTCCAAAATAATTTCTAAAAATTCCCATAAATTCAAATAAATTCTAATAAATTTAAATAACCCCAAAAATGACAAAAATACCCTTAAACTAGAAATGTGGTAGTGACAAATCTACCCTCCTTAAAAGAATTTTGTCCTCGAAATTGAAAGGCGAAATACAACTGATGAGAAGGATAGAGAGTATACCTCATGGTCCAAAAAGATATGGGTAACGCTCGCGCATCTCATCCTCCCGCTCCCAGGTAGACTCTCCTGGGGAATGATGTCTCCATGCGACGCGTAACAAGGATATCACCTGGTTCCTCAGAACCTTCTCCCGTCGATCCAGAATCTCCACTGGCTGCTCTGGATAGCTGAGAGAAGGCCCAACCTCAATCTCTGAATGATCGAGCACATGGCTAGGGTCAGCCACGTACCGTCTCAACTATGATACATGGAATACGTTGTGGACCCCCACTAGCACAGGCGGCAAGTCTAGCCTGTATGCCACGTCACCGACTCTCCCGCTGATAACGAAAGGGCCGATGAAGCGCGGGCTAAGCTTCTCACCTCCACCAAAACGTATCGTACCACGAGTCAAAGATATCCTCAAGAAAACCTGGTCTCCGACCTAATCACAAGCAAGGTCTCAATTAATTATGATAAACAAACATGATCAAAAATCACAAACATACAAACCTAAATCTAATCCTACTCTAATCTGTACCTCAAACTCCAACGGCCTCCGGTGGCTATCGGCCCAGTGCCGATGTCTGTCCTGCGCCACGCGAAGTCTGTCCCTGATGAGCTTCACCTTCTCAGCTGCGTCAACAACCATCTCTGGCCCCAGTAAAGCTCGCTCACCAACATCATCCCAAGATAAGGGTGTACGACACCTACGCCCGTAAAGAGCCTCAAAAGGTGACATCTCAATGCTAGCCTGAAAACTGTTGTTGTAAGCAAACTCCACCAAATGAAGATAATCCTCCCAGGAAACTCCAAAGTCCAAGACGCACGTCAGCAGCATATCCTCAAGTGTCTGAATAGTCCTCTCTGACTGTCCGTCCGTCTGGGGGTGGTATGCGGTACTAAACTTGAGCTGAGTGCCCAAGCTAGTCTGCAGACTCCTCCAGAAATGAGAAGTAAAACGACTATCCCGATCTGAGACGATGCTGACCGGAACTCCGTGAATCCTGACTATCTGCCGCATATACATCTCCGCCAGCCTCTCTGTAGACGTACCCACCTTGAATGGCAAAAAGTGGACCGATTTGGTCAACCTGTCAACGATGACCCAAATCGCATCTTTTCCTCCTGGAGTACGCGACAATCCTGATAGGAAGTCCATAGTGATATGCTTCCATTTCCACTCGGGAATGGACAGCGGCTGCAATAATCCACCGGGCCTCTGCCTCTCTGCCTTGACCTGCTGACAGACCAAGCACCTAGCCACGAAGCGAGCCACCTCCCGCTTCATCCCGGACCACCAAACATGCTCCCTCAGATCTCGGTACATCTTGTTGGCACCCGGGTGTATAGAGTACTGAGATCTGTGGGCCTCCTGCATAACCTGCTCCCTGAGATCTCCGCTGGGCACACATAACCTGGAACCGTGCCTCAAGGCACCATCCCCTGCAAGAGAAAACTCGCCCTCCAGTAATCCTGCTCGAACCTGCTCTCGGAGACACCGCAGAGCAACGTCCTCAAACTGTGCCGACTTGATCCTCTTCACCAAGTCTGACTGCATCTGCATACCCCATATCTGCATCTGCACTCCGGGCACGATCACCTCAATCCCAAGGCTCTCCAAGTCTGCAAGCAAATGCCAATCCATAGTCAAACACATGGCTGTCGGATACCTACTCAAGTGTCACGACCCGCACCCACTGTGAGGGTAAGAGAGCGTAACAACGCCCAGCTTATGCCGCAGTGTCGGCGGTAGAACGCTGTTCTAGGTCATGAACTATAACTAACATAATATGAATACTCTCCAAAAGGTGGCCAATACAGAGGTACAACTCAATCACAATCTAGAGATAGAATATGGCACAATAAAATAGATAAAAAAATCCTCAACTGAGGTACAACAGAAATAAAATATAAGTCTTATCAACTACCAGACTCAACATCTCTAAAATATACAACTCTGAAAATAAGACAACAGCTAAACATGAAAAGAAAGAACAGTCTAAGCTATCTACACTATGCAAGGTATCTTCCTCAGCAGCTGCCTGAACCTCCCCTGGGGTCCAGGTCACGAGTGTCAACTAGGCAAGCTCCAAGTAAGGGGTGCAGGGTTCCTCATCATCCTCTGTAAAATTTTCAAACGGTCAAGTCAGGACGGAAGCGAGCATAAAACATCTCACGCAGTTCATATCATGTTAGGAAATATAAAGCATGCAATAGAGTAAGGTACAGGAAACGCTGAAAGAAGAATGTATATGAAAACAGCAGAGATTTGATAATGGGAAATATCTATATATGATAAGTAAGAACTGTAAGCAACATATGATTTAGAGCACAATATGGTTATGTATAGGTTATACAATAAAATAGGACTCCTTTGTACGTGGGTGTACAATGGACATATACAATTTCTTATACAATAGGATTGATCACATAACCATTTCTACTCTCCCTCCCCAATCAATACACAAGGATCCAATTCAGTTACGTTACCTTATACAATGGCTTGTACAATGGCTTGTACAATGGCTTGTACAATGGCTCAATGTGATAATGAGAGTACAATATGCACAATGAGTGTACAATGATAAGGGTATTCAATAAATACAATATGTAAGTGAAACGCACATCACAATATGTATTTAGTGAATACAAGGAGATAACATCTCAGAAGAAGATCCATATAGTACCAATCCGTGACAACGATCGTGTCAGCATCAAGTACAGTAATCTAGAGCAAGAATGTAAATCCAGACAAGTATGAAACGGTCAGAGAATGTACTCGTCTGGTATCTGAATGTCTGAAGTAAATGTACTGTCCGAGATGAGGTACCTGACTCCTAGTTAGAGCAACACAAGTCAAGATGTATACATGGGATGATAAATGTAATCTACGATGCGTCTGTATGCTGTCCAGGTCAAACTAGACTAAAGTCAACACTTGGTCAACTCTAGTCAACCACACTAGTCGAACTAGGTCAACTAGGTCAAGCCCTAGCCCAAACAAGTCTAACAAGTCTCACTGGGCCTAATCAAGCCTAATCTAGCAATCACACACCAATCACAAGGATATACAAGCTAACTCAAGCCACACATCAAGGCACATTCACATTTAGCTATTTATCATGGAATTTATATAGCTATATGTATATAGGATTTCATATATTTACAATATTATACAATAAGAGAAAGTAGAGTGGGAACTAGCATGTAAGCTATGTGTGTGTGAGCATGGAGGTGCACATGAAAAGAGAAATCAACACTAGGCCAAACACCATATATATATATATATCACTAATATATATATATATATATATATATATATATATATATATATATATATATATATATATATATACATACACAATAGGATATGTGCCTAAACACATAGCTATCACACATATAGAAATTCCTTACACTTTACACACATATACACATAGGTTAGACATGATATATATAGCTATAGGCACACTACATATATAGAAATATGTACATACATTGTATTTACATAGAGAGAGGATAACATGTGATGTGTGTGTGTGAGAATGTCAAACATACCATGTGTGTGTACATTATAAAATGTGTGTATGTGCTAGAGGGTGTTGTGTAACAGGATATGTGAATGTGTAGGAATATGTGTGTGGCTGTGTGTGTCACAGGGACATAGGGGTGTGTATGTCAAAGAGAGAAACCTGTGTGTGTGTGTTCCAGGTGACAGGAAACAGAATGTGAGTGAATCCCAACAGTGAGTAAGAAGGGAATAGCAGTTCAGTTTGTGTGTGTACTTTAGGACCTGTGTGTCTCAGGATTTCAGTTTAAACAGTGTAGCAGTTTAAAGAATGGGGAAGGGAAGTAATTTACTGTAAAAAAGAATTGAACCAACTCATGAACTCTAATATAACATGCATGAAATGTGTATAAGATAACATTGACTGGAATCTAATCAGTGAAATTAAATATAGCATAGAAAATCAGTTAACATCTATTCAAATTCTCAGATATATACAACCACTCATGCTTTCATTTCCTATGTCTCAGGAATTCAAACAACAGTGAAGAAATGGACAGGTAATAAGTCTACAGGATTCTGCTATTAATCAGTTAATCATGGTTCAAACTCAGAAAATGGGTTCATCTCAGGAATGATTCAGTCCAATATACATAGAAAGCTCAACCCCAAAGCCAAAATTTTCAGTTTACTGTTAAACAGCAAACCCCTATCCTCATTTCAGTTTACATAAATTGCCAAAATCTCAGTTTTTGAGTGAAAAAGGAAATTTCAGTGCAAGGACAGGGTTCCAGGTGTGTGTGTGTAGGGACTTAAGCTATAGGTTTGTCTCAGGTTCAAAATGTTCTCAGGAAACATAGGGAAGGTGTCAAAGTGTTTCACATGTATGTGTGTGACATGTAAAGTGTGTACATGGATGTAGAGTGCCAGGTTTCAGGTAGTAGTGAAATAATGTGTGAACATGCTTAGATTATCATGGCAGTTTAGATAGGGTGAGTGTAATATATTATTTGAAGAGTGTCACATGTAAACATTAGAGTGTGATAGCTAACTTAGGGAAAAGGTGAACTAAAGACAATTAGCAATATAATGCTAACATTCAAAACTAATTTCAGTTCAAATCAAAACTCAGTTATTCTAAAAACCAGGTTTAACTACCACTTGAATCTCAGGAATTCTCAGAAGTTTGACAGTTCATATTAACCCAATCCATTGACACAAATTCGAAATCTATTTAACAATTTCTCTAACACAATACAAACTAAAACTTAAGTAACTAATAATCATGGATTTAAACATGGCAATCAATCACCAAAATCAGCTTAAAACTGGAATTAAAAAAAAACAGAATTTCAGTATGATAATCAAGTGTTCTCAGGTTTTCATATTCAAAACCCAATTCAGGTTTACTGTGTGTACCAAACAGTTTATCAGTTTTATCATTCAGTTTAAAAGGATGATTTAAAGAACAAACATAGGCAAAACCAATGTATCAGCATTTGAAACTCAAACAAAATGTCAAATCTCATTCTCACATTCATAAAGCCTAATTGAATACAATATTAAGCTAAAATATGAACAACCAATATGTGGGAACACATTAACAGTGAAACATTACTAAAACTGGAAATTAAAATGCTTAGGAATGGGAAAAATATACTAAGTATCAGGGTGTATCAAAAAATGCAGTTCCAAGCCTCATTCGAAACACACATTCCACATTAACCCAATCTAACATGTAAACCTAATATAACAGGGATTAAACATCATGTTTAGGATCTAACTAATTAATTAAAACACAATTTAAAAGCATTAAAATCAAATTAACACAAGAACACAACTCTAGCACACTGAACTACACAGTGCACTACACGTGCACAGGCAAAATCGTGTCCGATACGACATGAGGGGTCGAACCACTTGGGGGACCCCGTGTCAGTCGTGGACACAGCACGTGTGTCGAATCTCGTGGGTCAAAATACTGTGTGCACAGAGCAGTGCCGCCCGAGTAGCAGGGCATGCCACCTGCCTGCGCGCGCGTGTGCACGACCGCGTGTACGTGTCCAAAAATCGACACGACATAACATGAAAACGTGTTTAGAACACAAGAAATGCACAAGCGAGATCAAATCCTAATTTCCTATTCAAACACAATCCTAAAATTAGGTCGAAATGCCCTTTGAGGCATTTTACCAAACACCTACACACATGGGTTGATACGTGTCCGATACGGACACGAAATGGACTTGAATTCTAGGGGTAGCTATTCCTACAGCTAGGTTAGGGCTAGGGCATCCTAGAAATGAAATTAAACAGAAATTACATGGAGTAGATTGAAATATACCTATTGATGAGCAAAGGGTCAAAATTCCCAAATGGAAAGAGTTCCTCAAGCCACCAAACTCCCATAAATTGTGTCCTTCCTGAAAATACTCAACACCAACAGCAAGTAGACTAATATTAGGTCCTATTACAATTGGTTTGGAGGAAATTGGAGTTGAAATAGATTTTCTAAGATTTTAGAAAGATGGAGACTCACCTCTTCCAAATGGCAATGATTCCTAAAGAGGCTTGCCCTAATTTCAAGGTGCTATAAATAGGGGGGATCACTATGGCCGGCCAAGGATTATTAGGGTTAGGGTTTAGTTCATGGTGTGTAGGCCTATGGGCCATTAAGCCTTAAGTCACAATAATGACTTGTGATATCACAAGCCATTCATTAATCAATCTAACTCCTAATTTCCCAAAATAAATTCTAATGGGTTAATTATCACTAACTTAAGTCAACCTAGGTTTCCCTATCCTAATCACATAGTCATGACCTAGGTTAGCCACTAGGTTAGTCTCCAAAGTCAACATAAGTCAAAGTCCACTAAAACACCAAAATCAACTATACTAAAAATCACTAGAAATCATATTAATTATAATAATTCTAAATAATAAATAATAATTCCAAAATTACAAAAATGACTAAAATATCCCTCAATCTAGAAATGATAAATGAAATACCCTAATCACATAGCAAGGCTCTAGGGTTACACTAGCAAGACACCAAATCATAAGTCATGATTTAAAATAGTTTTAAAATGATTAAAAATCAATAAAAATTATAGAAACTTTTAAATACCATAATTAAATAAATTAAAATACAAAATTTCAAAATTACCTTTATTTGGAAAAACTGGGTGTTACATCAAGGCATCGGCAACCACGTTGGCCTTCCCTGGGTGATACTGAAGTAGGATGTCAAAGTCCTTCATCAACTCTAGCCATCTGCGCTGCCTTATGTTCAACTCCTTCTGAGTGAACACATACTTTAAGCTCTTGTGATCTGTAAAAATCTCTATCCTCTCACCATACAGATAATGCTTCCACAACTTTAGAGCAAATATCACTACTGCCAGCTCCAGGTCGTGGGTAGGGTAGTTCTTCTCATGGGGACGTAACTGCCTAGAAGCATAGGCAATCATCTTCCTATGCTACTGCAAGACACAACCCAGCCCCTTCCCTGAAGCATCACTATAAATAGTGAATCCACCTGATCCTGAAGGAAATGTCAGAATTGGAGCTGTCGTAAGCCGCTTCTTCAACTCATAAAAAGCTGCCTGACACTCCTCTGATCAAACGAACTCAGCATCCTTCCGGGTCAACCGAGTCAACGGCTCTGCAACCTAGGAGAAATTCTACACAAATCTCCGATAATATCCTGCCAGCCCCAGGAAACTCCTGATCTCTGCAACTGAAGTCGGTGCTGCCCATGCCTCAACTGCTACAATCTTCTTGGGGTCAACTGAGATACCATCTTGTCACCCCCAGTTTTCAAATTAGGGGTATTTTCATCATTTTTCAAGTTTTATGATTTTTAGGAATTTTATTTGATTTTATATGATTTTTAGGGATTTATTTGAGTCGGTTTGAATTTTATCCAATTTGGACTTAAGTTGGAGACCCGGGTAGCCTGGACACTAGTGGGACCCACATACTAGCTGGAATTAGCCCACATACCATCCTAATTAGGCTAGAAACAATAAACCCTATTTTCATGGCTTAATTAGTTATTTTAGAGCTTAATTAGTTAATTAAAATTAAACCGAAACGAACCGAACCAAACCCGAACCAACTAAACCTAAGTCTAATGGGTTTGGAGGGTTATTGGATCTCACCCAAACCCAATAACCCCCCCCCCCACCATGGCCGGCCACATGTAGGAGCACCCCTCCTCTTCATTCTTCACTAAGTAATTCTCTCTCTCTCTCTCTCTCTCTCTCTCTCTCTCTCTCTCTCAAACTTCATTTCTTTCTCCAAGCTCATTCTTCCTCTAAGAAACCTATTCTAGGTATGCATTTAATTCATCATTTAATTCTCTTTAGCTTTAACTCTTTCACAATAAATGTAGAGAAAGGGATTCTCTACACTTTGCCCTAAAATTTGTTGGATTCCTTAGAAATCTAGGTTAGAGATTTTTAGGGGTTTTTATATTAAAAGTGGTATATATATATGTATATATATGTGTGTATATATATAATTATATGTATATATGTGTATGTGTAGAGGAAAATGGTAGTGGTGATGGTGTGTGAGAGTTGTGGTGGGAATGAGTGTCATGAGATGATGGTGGTGATGTGTTGTGTGTGTGTGAATGTGCTTGTGTGAGAATGTGTGTGTTTGTGTGTCATGAGAGTGGGTGTATGAGTGAGAGTGTATGTGTGTATGTGCCTATGTATATATATATATATATATAGATATATGTTTGTGTGTATATATATGTATCTATATGTGTGTGTGTGTATTTATATATATGGATATAGGTGTATGAATTTATATATATATGTAGAGATGGTTGTGTGTATATATATATATATATATATATATAGAGAGAGAGAGAGAGGGATAAGAAGTAGAAGAATAAGATGAAGAAGAAGAAGAGAATGCAGCAGCAGCAGTGGCAGTCTAAGCTGCAGCAGCAGCTGAGAGCAGCAGCAGCAAGCAGTAGCAGCAGGGCAGCAGTCCCCCCTATATTAGCCCCTTAAACCCTTTAAACCCCCCCCAATGGATATATATATATATATATATATAGATATATATATATATATATATATATATATGTATATATATATATAGATATATATATATATATATATATATATGTATATATATAGATAGATACATAGAGGAGGACACGAAGAAGTTTAAGAAAATTAGAAGAAGAAGAGTTAAGAAGAATAGGAAGAAGAAGGAAAAGAATTAGAAGAAGTTAGAAGAGAAGTAGAAGGAAAGAATAAGAAAAAGTTAGGAAAAGAATAAGAAGAAGTTAGGAAAAGAATGAGAAGAAGATTAGAAGAGAATAGGAAAGGAGAATAGGAATTAGTAAGGAGGAGAAGAAGAGAATTAGAAGAAGTTAGAAGAATTAGAATGGGAAGAATTAGAAGAATAGGATTTAGAGGGGTTCGAGTTAGAGGGTGAAACGGAGCCCCGAGCGTCGGAATGAGTTGAAACTTGGGGGAGACCTAGATTATATAGATTAGACTTTGCGGGTTGGCTCCCGAGTGGAAATCGGGATTGTAGGGCGCCGGTATCGTGCCGTACCATTGCGTATCTTAATTTATTCAAGATATCGACAATAGGCCGTAAGATGGACTAGACGTCCACTCTACCTAGGTATTTTGGTAGGTAATGAATGTATAGGCTAGTATCATACTACCCTAGGGAGCTTGGGTCGAAATACCAAGCGTAGGTAGGCTAACTTGGTAATTGCCTAAGTTAGAATTTTACCTTTTTAAAGGGTAAAATATGATATTGGCCTACGGCCAAGATTTGAGTTTCGAAGTCCAAGATGGACTTGGATATGGGTTGTAAGGGTTGGTAATGATTAGAAATAGCCGTCTAGACCTAGTCTTGACCCGGTTGACCACGGTTGACTTTTTAGACCAAAAGTCAACTATGGGTCAACACTTTACCCAATTTAGTCCCAAATTCCATTAAACTTGGACTGTTGACCAAAAGTCAACTGTTAGTCACCAGTGACCTAGGGTTGACCTAGAGTTGACCTAAAGTTGACCAGAGTTGACCAGTTGACCAAAAGTCAACTGTAAGTCAACTTTCGACCTAGTTTGATTCAGATTGACTTCCAATGTCCTTCTATGACCAAGATTGACCCAACTAGACATGTCTTGACCTAGAATGACTTAATAGGATTTAATTTGATTTAACTTTACTTCCTAAACATAGTATTGATACGTCTTGTTCTCTATAGGTCCTCGAGACACTGCAGTGGATCCGGTTGACATATTTTATCATCTTACAGGCGAGTACATTCTCTGATACTTATTCCCAATTTATGATAACTGTTATGATTCATGTACTTAGTGTTGATATGCATATTCCTGATACATGGTTCTCACGGATTGGTATTCTTGGATCCCGACTAGAGATGTTTCTCCTTCTTAGGTTGGGATGTATTGTGCAAGCTCCCTTGTAGCTCTTGCTCAATATATGGTCAATGATTCTAGAGAAGGTTCGCTACCTTCTTATTAGAATCCCGTGCAGTGATGTGTCCTATTTGGATCCATTCTACCAGTTGGGGTAGGGAGAGTAGTAGCGTATGCCTGCGATCATATCCCCTTGCATTCTTGAACAGTGTGAGTCATATACCGTACTTATGACTTGCCAGGCCAGTTCTCGACAGGTACCCAAGCCGATCACAAGTTGAAACTACTACTCACACACATTGGATATATGGCTTACCTTGACTTGTGTACATACCATGATTCAGTTCTACTTTCTTGTTCTAGCTCTAGCTCTACAGCTTACCATGCCATGATACATTTATGTACACTCCATAATTTCATTGTATATGCTCTATTTACAGTCTTATAACTTTTATTCTATCTTGAGATCTGTTATGAGATATATGTACTCGTTCCATCCTGACTGGATATGTTGACAAAATATTACAGATGCAGATGAGGGTGATTGCAGTACCTACTACGGTCCGGATGACGTAGTGGGCTTAGACTTAGTCCCGCAGGGCTTAGCTCCGCCTGACGAGACTTTACCTATTGTTTAGTTAGAGTAGGTCTTTTGTACTGGACCTTGTCTCCAGATACTTTTGAGACTGTATTACATTTGGATTGTATTAGAGACTGGACTTGTATATTATTTGTGTTTGGACTTGACAGGTTATATTTTATCGTCTTGTTGTCTTTATCTTTCAGTCTTTACTTTATCATCTTAGAGTTGTGATTGAGCACTCATATATATTCATTGCTTGTCCTCCGTTCGGAGTTGACCATATTCTCGACAGGTTTTTGATATATATATAAACTGTTGTTAGAGTAGAAAACCTACAGCGTTCCATCCCGTTTTTCCGGTGAGGGCTGGACGTTGTCACGTACACGTGCCCTTATAGCGGGTGCGGGTCGTGACACATTTTAGTGGTGGCCCCCGCAGGTCCTGAAGTCGCAATTAGTGCGATGTCGTAGCGGCACTCGTCTTAGAGTGTTGACTACGAGCCTGTGTTACACATAGGAGGTAGTAGGCTAAGAGTAGTCAATCACAGTAGGATCTTTCCTTGCTTGTCTTGCTTACTGTCTTTGATATTGATTTACTGCATTCTAGCTGTCCTCCTTTGATATTGCCCTTCATGTGCCATATTGATATCTTCTTTTCAATCTGTCTCCAGGATGGTTATGACTCATTCTTCCGGTGAGGAGCACGGAAAGACGGAGAGGTCTACTACCTCTGGCGGACAGGCTCAGGTCACTTCTCCTGCAGATGGAACTTCTGTTGGGGCCCTCGGGGGTACTCCTCCAGCGCTCTCGATGACCATCCCTGGGGCCATTGCGGGTGCTCTTTCCACAGTGCCGGGGGCTACGGCGGGAGTTGTCGGGGGCATTCTTCCTCCTCAGCAGGGAACTCCTCCGGTGATGGTGGGAGCTATTCCTCAGTTGCCTTCTCTGTCCACAGACATGGGGCAGATGGTCGCATTCTTTCAGCAGGTGCTGGAGTCCCAGCGGGTGTCACGACCCGCACCCTAGAGTAAGGGCATGAGAAGTGGGTACGTCCAACCTACGCCACAGTGTCGACGGTAGAACGCTGTCCTAGGTCAAACATCTAACAATATAAAGGTACCTGTACAGTATATACACTCCGAATGGAGGTGACATAGCAATACAGTTTCAATCACATCTAAGGTAGAGCATGATAAGGATAGATAAAACATAAAATCCAAAAGAGTTACAGCAGAGAGAAGTCTAAGTGTCTAAGATACACAAACCCAGAAATACATCTCAAATCTCGAATACAGTAATCCGTAAGTAAATACAACTCAAGACAACTGAAAATAAGCTATAAGAAAATCCTAGCTATCTATGTAACCTCTACTGTGTCTCCTCTAGGCTAGCAGGCAACCTCCAAGCTATCTAGAAAACCCAAGTAAATGACAGAGAACTATAAAGCAGTTATAAGCAGTTTTATTGATGAATATGGCAGTTTATATTTAGGTGATAATATATAGAAGCAGTAAGATACAAGAAAAGTAAAGTAACTAAAACAAGAGAAGAATGATGGCAATGAAGACTGTAAAATAAATCTAGCTGAACTAAGGTAACATAATAAGTCCAGGTAGTAAATGTAAACAAGTGCAAAACCCAAGTAAATCTAGACAACATGAATCTGATACCAGGTGATTCCAGTACAAGATGAGTCCAATATAAGATGATTCCAGTCATAGTGATCAATGATTCCAGGGTGAGTCCAGCCTATACTCTAACAGTGTGTTTTAAAATACCAAGATCGATATGTAAACGGCTGTAGGTAATACGGCACATCACACACCTGGCTGGGTGTGAGATGGCTATCATTCCAGTAGATTCCAGTTGATTCCAGTTGGAAGATTCTAGATTGGGGTATGTCTACATGTCTTACTCAAGTATTTCCCCTCCCAGCAAGTACAAGTGAATCCAGAATACGATACGAGAATCGAGATGAGTCCAGCCAAAATATGATGATTCCAGAAATAGATTCCGGAATGATTCCAGTGATTCCAGTGATTCCAGTAATAGAGGCCAGATAAGTATGGTATGTGTGTCGCATACATGAATTCAGATATATCCATACGTGTTGTAACAGAGAATCACATAAAACTAACTATAACTGAAGTACAGTAATTGACAATTAAATGAGAGAACTATCAGAGAATGTACTCGCCTGATACCTTGAACAGCTGATATGAAAAGATGGCCAACTGGAGTCACAGAGTCCTAGTTATAGCAACATAGGTTATAAAGAGTTCAATTTATATGGTAATTGGAATTATAATACAATCTACATGATTCTAAGTCAATCTAGGTCAAAGTCAACTTTGGTCAACTATAAAGTCAAACTAGGTCAACTCTAGTCAACTGTGGTCAAACTAGCTAGGGTTGGGTCAACAATGGTCAACTAGTCTAGTTAGTCAATTCTAGGTCTAAACAAACTAAGTATATACAAATCAAGTATCCAAGATAGCTACTAACTCATAGCCTAAGTCACTTACTAAACCAAGCACAAAACTAAACTATAAGCTAACAAGGCACACAAACTTAGTCATATAATGTATATATATTATTCACATTCACATATTCATATACATAGATATATATAGGAAAGCTATATATATAGGCACATACATATATATATAGAGAGAGAGAAAGAGAGGTAAAAGAGTAAGTGAGTATGTGTGTGTTTGGCATGTGTGAAAGGATATGTGTTAATGTTCTAAAATTTAGTGATAGGTAGGTGTATGTGACATGGGATACATGATGTCAAAGGGTGTATGAATGAATGTGTGTAAAAGGTTATAGGTTAACTCAGTTTATAGAAATGCATACATACATACTTACATTGTATACATGCATACATACATATCATGTATATTACATTACATGATACATACATGTATACTTGTATTATATTATACTTACATTCATGCATATTAGATACTTGTATTTATATTAACATATTGCAAACATTCATTTCATTCAAGCATCTATGCACTACCTACATGTTTTATACATATGCATACATTGTATATCATTCTTTCATTCATCCATTTATGCATTGCTTATATGCATTATATTAATTGCATTCCTACATGCTTGTATTCAACCATATATATACATTAATGTAAAAAGAATATATGTCATATATATATTATTTTATTCATCTAACATATCATGCATTACATACTCTATATTCATTTAATATCCATACTACATAGGCTCATAGGTTTCACAAAATGCATGTATCGTATAGTCACTCTTCTACTTAAAATCAATACTGTACCAATTGGGCCTTCACTAAATTCTAAGATTAAATTATGTTGTAGCTCTTCGTGTTAGCTTTCCGAAACTTTAAACGGATCGCATTTTCATGTCCGGAAGCTCCAGGAATCGTAAAAACACCGAAACGCGTTCGTCTTTCGTATAGCTGACACTCAAACAATTCTACAGAACGTTCTAGAACAAATTTGGCTTATTAAAATATATATTTGGAAAGCTAACTTCGATATGCTTCTTTTAAAAAAACGTAAGGTTAATTGGAGTTATGAGCTAAAATTTATGGCATTTCTAAGTTGCTCTAGCTACTAAAAACGTGGATAAAAATTATGACGAATTTGGGTAGTTTGAGACAAAAGAAACACAAGTATATAACATAATATATCAAGAACTCACTCTCTACACTAATATATATATATATGAGACACAATAGAACACATCTCTAATACAAAAATATGAGATTAAATATGTAATAATTCATTCATACATAACAACAACACATAGTGTGTCCAAATTTGGGATTTTCCCACATAGACACAACCACAACACAAAGGACACTCCTATGACCTCCAAATGGACACAAAATGGACACAAATGGAGATACAACCATGGGGGTCATTCCTATGGGTTCAAAATATTCCTATATGCATGTAGGGGTGATTTAGAGGAGAGATTATACGTTCTGGGAGAGAGATTCAAAGGAAAAACCTTCCGACACGGCACCGACACGTAGAGATTCCAAAAGGACACGAACGAGTCCGAATCCTCCCAAACTTGGCTAGCAACCTCTAACCATGGAGTAGAAGAGAAATAAAAAAGATTTGGTGGAAGAAGGGCTTGATTTGGAGATAAAATCAATGGAGGTTCATCTCTAAATTAATTTGGGGAAGAACAAGAGAGAGAAAGTGGATGAAAACAAATGAAAGAAGGAGTGACTCACTCCTTATCCCCCCCATAGGTGGCTGCCCAAAAAGGGTAAGGTTTCCCCTATTTGAATGTCCAAAATGCCCTCCACTAATCTATTTGATTTAAATTAGGAATGGGTTAAAGGTTGGGGTCAATTTAGTCTAGTTTAAAGTCTCTAATTAAACTAAACCTATCCATAAATAATTAGTCTAACTACTAACTAAAATTAATATCATGTGGACTAAAATTAATATCATATGGGCCATGCCTAACTAGTGTGTGGGTCCTACTAGAGTCAAACAACCTCCCGGGTCCCCGTTTCAAGTCGGATTGAGTTGAAATTCGAACCCGACTCAAATAACCCCAAAACAATATCATAAATAATAAAATAATTTTCAAAAATATTCAAAAATGTAAAATGACAAAAATACCCCTATTTTTAAAAACTGGAGGTGACAGCGGGCCTAGTACGAGGCTCAGATGAGGCAGACAGAGGCCATGCGCCAGGGTATGAAGGATGCACACAGGTTGGCTTTGGCGGCAGTGGAGCGTGGGGCTCCACAGAGGAAGGTGCAGCAGCAGCAGATGATCGGGGATATCCAGGCTTTCAAGAAGCTGGGTCCGAGGGATTTTAAGGGGACCGAGGGCATTATTTATGCTGATGACTGGCTCGAGGATATCGAATGCCAGATGAGGGCCTCCTGCCTGGCAGATGACCTGAAGGTCGAGGCGGTTGGCTTGCAGTTATTAGATGTTGCCCGGACATGGTTCTGAAATGAGCCGGCTCTTGCAGGAGAGGGCCACACTTGGGCTGAGTTTCGGGCCCTGTTCAGAGAGAAGTTCTTTTCCCCTACAGACAAGATCAGCCTAGTGCGACAGTTTCAGAACCTGCAACAGGACAGTATGACTGTCGAGGAGTATGCGGCGGAGTTCGACCGGCTGAGCCGATACGCCGAGTACATAGTGAGCGACCCGATGATCCGAACAGAGCGCTTCCGGGAGGGATTGACATGGGATATCAAGATCCTGATCCCTTCCTTCTATGCGACATATACAGAGGTTTATGCGGAGGCTCGGAAGGTGGAGAGGGAGTGGGGCTTGAAGCCGAAGAGGGATTATAATTTGTTTTCAGGGGCCAGTAGCAGCGCAGGGGCTGTTAAGTGCCCTCAGCTTCAGCATCAGACATTCCAGCTTCATCAGCAGCAGGGGCAGGCCAGAGCATCTGTCTAGAGGGTTCAACAGCGTCCGGGGCAGGACGATCCACCGTGCCACTTCTGCAAGAAGCCCGGTCAGCTCTTTGAGTTCTACAGGAGGAGGCTGGGGCTGTGTCTCTTTTGCGGTGCCGCTGGGCATCAGATACGGGAGTATCCTAAGAACTCCCGTACCGGTAGAGGAGCTCAGAGGGCACCTGTTCAGAGGGCACCAGCTAGTGTACCGTTAGTCCAGTAGCGAGGTCCACTTCCGACCCAGCAGCAGCAGTTTGTTCAGCACCGCCAGCAGAGGGGTGGTCAGGGTAGAGCCTTTACTCTTGCAGCCGAGGAGATGGAGCCTATTGCGGATGTTGTCGCAGGTTCTATTCTGCTCGATTCTTTTCCAGCTTTGGCCTTATTTGATTCTGGTGCTACGTACAGTTTTGTGTCTGTTTTTTTTGCTCTTAGGCATAATATTATTGCTGAGTATCTTGGTAGGACTTGCAAGATTATGACTGGGAATGGCATCATCCTAGTTAATAATGTTTGCAAAGGGCGGAGAGTTTCTTTAAGAGGCCGGGAGCTGAGTGCGTGTTTGCTCGTAATGCCACTTTCGAGTTACGATGTGGTGCTCGGTATGGACTGGTTGAGCATGCACCACGCTAGCATCGACTGCAGAGGGGGCAGGATTCTGTTTAGGCTGCCGGGAGAGCCGGAGTATGAGTTCACCAGGGGTGCAGCGGAGCAGGGAGATGGATTCTGCGGAGCGTTGTTGGCGGGGCCGGTGTTGCCACATCCACTCATTGCTGAGTTCTTGTATGTATTTCCCGAGGAGCTGCCCGGGATGCCGCCAGATCGTGATGTTGAGTTTCCTATAGACCTGGTGTCGGGTGCTGAGCCTATCTCCCAGCACGTCTATAGAATCAACAACAGTGATTCAGCGGAGCTGAAGAGACATGTCGACGAGCTGGAGGACAAGGGCTTTATTCGATCTAGTTCTTCACCTTGGGGCGCGCCAGTTCTTTTCGTCCCCAAGAAGGATGGTATGGTGCATTTGTGCATTAATTACAGGGCGCTCAACAACCTTACCATCAAGAACAAGTATCCTTTGCCAAGGATTGATGACTTGTTCGACCAGTTGAGCGGGGCGAGGGTATTCTCGAAGATCGACTTGCGTACCGGGTACCATCAGCTGAAGGTAAAGTGGGATGACATTCCGAAGACTGCCTTTCGGACTCACTATGGCCAGTATGAGTATACCGTCATGCCGTTTGGGTTGACCAACGCCCCGGCAGTATTCATGAACTTGATGAACAAGGTATTTCATCAGTACCTTGACAAGTTCGTGGTGGTCTTCATTGATGACATTCTTATCTATTCGAAGACACCAGAAGAGCACAAGGAGCACCTGAGGATTGTGTTGGACACTCTCAGGAGGGAGCAGCTGTATGGGAAGCTGTCCAAGTGCGAGTTCTTCTTAGATCGCGTAGAGTTCCTAGGCCATGTTGTCTCTGGCGAGGGGATTTCAGTGGATCCGAAGAAGATTTCTACGGTGGAGTCCTGGTCTACGCCGAGCTCAGTAGCAGTGGTTCGGAGTTTTCTAGGTCTGGCAGGTTATTATCGGAGGTTCGTGCAGGACTTTTCCAGGATTGCCCAGCCGATGACCCGCCTTACCAGGAAGGACGATGAGTTTGTTTGGTCCGAGGAGTACCAGGCCGCCTTCGAGGAGCTGAAGGCGAGGTTGACTACAGCTCCTATCTTGACGCTGCCATCTGGATCTGGTGGTTTTATGATCTACAGTGATGCTTCAGGACGGGGTTTGGCTTGTGTGCTTCAGCAGCACGGGAAGGTAATTGCCTATGCATCTAGGCAGTTACGTCCTCATGAGAGGAATTACCCTACCCACGATCTGGAGCTGGCAGCGGTCTTCTTTGCTTTGAAGCTATGGAAACACTATCTGTACGGAGAGCGAGTTGAGATCTATACTGATCACAAGAGCTCGAAGTACGTGTTTACCCAGAAGGAGCTGAATATGAGGCAGAGGCGATGGTTAACGCTGATGAAGGATTTTGATATATCCTTACAGTACCATCCGGGGAAGGCCAATGTGGTCGCGGATGCTTTGAGTAGGTATCCCGTAGCCATGTGTTTGACGATGGATCCTCACCTTCTGGCAGATCTGGAGAGTTTGGGCATAGAGGTGATAGTTCCAGGGTTCGAGGCGCAGATGTGGGGTCTCCAGGTACAGTCGGAGCTGATGGACAGAGTCAGGGCAGCTCAGTTCGAGGATGAGGTTCTGAGGGTCATCATGGAGCAGGTCCAGGCAGGACTGTTGGATAAGTTCTCTATAGCGCGGGATGGGTCGTTGAGGCATGGTACCAGATTGTGCGTGCCGAGCGGAGGACTTCGGGAGGAGGTTTTTCAGGAGGCGCACCGTTCTCAGTACTCTATGAATCCCGGAGCCAACAAGATGTATAGAGACTTGAGACAGCATGTTTGGTGGTATGGCATGAAACGTGAGGTGGCTCAGTTCGTTTCGAGGTGCTTGGTGTGCCAGCAGGTGAAGGCCGGAAGGCAGAGACCAGGTGGATTACTCCAGCCACTACCCATTCCTGAGTGGAAGTGGGAGCATATCCCTATGGACTTTATATCTGGGCTTCCACGCTCTCCAGGAGGGAAGGATGTGATTTGGGTCATTGTTGATCGATTGACCAAATCGGTCCACTTTTTGCCTTTCAAAGTGGGTTTGTCTACGGAGAGGTTGGCCGAGATGTACGTGCGACAGATAGTCCGGTTGCACGGAATTCCAGTGAGTATAGTCTCGGATCGGGACAGCCGATTCACTTCTCACTTCTGGAGGAGGTTGCAGCTTAGCTTGGGCACATCGCTCAAGTTCAGTATTGCATACCACCCCCAGACAGACGGGCAGTCAGAGAGGACGATTCAGACCCTCAAGGATATGCTTCATACCTGTGTCTTGGACTTCGGAGGATCTTGGGAGGACCACCTTCACTTGGTAGAGTTTGCTTACAACAACAGCTACCAAGCCAGTATAGAGATGTCACCTTTCGAGGCTGTATATGGACGGAGGTACCGTACTCCCTTGTCTTGGGATGATATCGGCGAGAGGGTTTTTCTTGGCCCTGAGATGGTAGTGGATGCTGCAGAGAAGGTCAGGGTTATCAGGGATAGACTTCGGGTGGCACAGGATAGGCAGCGGCATTGGGCCGATAGCCACCGGAGGCCATTGGAGTTTGAGGTATAATTTAGATTTTTCTAGTATTTGAGTCTGATTGTGACTGTTTTAGATTAAGCTCTAAGTCTTGTATTTTATTCTAGGTTGATGATCTTGTCTTTCTGCGGATTTCTCCGATGCGTGGCATGATTCGTTTTGGTGGCAGCGGGAAGCTTAGTCCACGATACATCGGACCATTACGTATCCTGGGCAGGGTCGGTGCAGTGGCTTACCGACTGGAGTTACCGCCCGCACTAGAGGGAGTACACAGTGTGTTCCACGTGTCGCAGCTGAGACAGTACATGGCAGATCCCAGTCATATCTTAGACCACTCCGAGATCGAGGTAGGACCGACACTCAGCTATCCAGAGAAGCCGGTTGAGATCTTGGACCGAAGAGAGAAGGTGCTCCGGAACCAGGTCATTCCCTTGGTTCGCGTTGCATGGAGACACCACTCTCTAGGTGAGTCCACCTGGGAGAGGGAGGACGACATGCGGGAGTGATTCCCATATCTCTTCGAGCCTTGAGGTAAAATTCTTTCTTTTTCTTCCTTGTTCTGTTCATGATTGCTGTGTTAGTTCTCATTCAATTTCGAGGACGAATTTTTTTAAGGAAGGTAGATTTGTCACCCCCAATTTTTGAATTGGGGGTATTTTTGTTATTTTTCAAGTTTTATGATTTTTAGGAATTTTACTTGATTTTATATGATTTTTAGGGATTTATTTGAGTCGGTTTAAATTTTATCCAATTTGGACTTAAGTTGGAGACCCGGGTAGCCTGGACACTAGTGGGACCGACATACTAGCTGGGCTTGGCCCACATACCATCCTAATTAGGCTAGAAAGCATAAACCCTATTTCCATGGCTTAATTAGTCATTTTAGAGCTTAATTAGTTAATTAAAATTAGACCGAAACGAACCGAACCAAACCCGAACCAACTAAACCTAAGTCTAATGGGTTTGGAGGGTTATTGGATCTCACCCAGACCCAATAACCTCCCCCCCCCCACCATGGCTGGCCACATGTAGGAGCACCCCCCCTCTTCCTTCTTCACTAAGTAATTCTCTCTCTCTCTCTCTCTCTCAAACTTTATTTCTTTCTCCAAGCTCCTTCTTCCTCCAAGAAACCTATTCTAGGTATGCATTTAATTCATCATTTAATTCTCTTTAGCTTTAACTCTTTCACAATAAATGTAGAGAAAGGGATTCTCTACACTTTGCCCTAAAATTTGTAGAATTTCCTAGAAATCTAGGTTAGAGATTTTTAGGGGTTTTTATATTAAAAGTGGTATATATATGTTTATATATATGTGTGTATATATATAATTATATGTATATATGTGTGTGTGTGGAGGAAAATGGTAGTGGTGATGGTGTGTGAGAGTTGTGGTGGGAATGAGTGTCATGAGATGGTGGTGGTGGTGTGTTGTGTGTGTGTGAATGTGCTTGTGTGAGAATGTGTGTGTTTGTGTGTCATGAGAGTGGGTGTATGAGTGAGAGTGTATGTGTGTATGTGCCTATGTATATATATATAGATATATGTTTGTGTGTATATATGTATCTATATGTGTGTGTATTTATATATATGGATATAGGTGTATGAATTTATATATATATGTAGAGATGGTTGTGTGTATATATATAAAGATATATATATATATATATATATATATATATATATATATATATATATATATATATATATATATATAGATAGATGGTTAGATATATATAGAGGGATATATATATATATAGAGGGATAGAAAGTAGAAGAATAAGATGAAGAAGAAGAAGAAGAGAATGCAGCAGCAGCAGTGGCAGTCTCAGCTGCAGCAGCAGCAGAGAGCTGTAGCAGCAGCATGCTCAGCAGGAGCAGCAGCAAGCAGTAGCAGCAGGGCAGCAGTCCCCCCTATATTAGCCCCTTAAACCCTTTAAAAACCCCCCCAATGGATATATATATATATATATATATATATATATATATATATATATGTATATATATAGATATATATATGTAAATATATAGATAGATACATAGAGGAGAACAAGAAGAAGTTTAAGAAAATTAAAAGAAGAAGAGTTAAGAAGAATAGGAAGAAGAAGGAAAAGAATTAGAAGAAGTTAGAAGAGAAGTAGAAGGAAAGAATAAGAAGAAGTTAGGAAAAGAATAAGAAGAAGTTAGGAAAAGAATGAGAAGAAGATTAGAAGAGAATAGGAAAGGAGAATATGAATTAGTAAGGAGGAGAAGAAGAGAATTAGAAGAAGTTAGAAGAATTAGAATGGAAAGAATTAGAAGAATAGGATTTAGAGGGGTTTGAGTTAGAGGGTGAAACGGAGCCCCGAGCGTCGCAATGAGTTAAAACTTGGGGGAGACCTAGATTATATAGATTAGACTTTGCGGGTAGGCTCCCGAGTGAAAATCGGAGTTGTAGGGCGCCGGTATCGCGCCGTACCATTGCGTATCTTGATTTATTCAAGATATCGGCAATATGCCGTAAGATGGACTAGACGTCCACTCTACCTAGGTATTTTGGTAGGTAATGAACGTATAGGCTAGTATCATACTATCCTAGGGAGCTCGGGTCAAAATACCAAGCGTAGGTAGGCTAACTTGGTAATTGCCTAAGTTAGAATTTTACCTTTTTAAAGGATAAAATAGGATATTGGCCTACGGCCAAGATTTGAGTTTCGAAGTCCAAGATGGACTTGGATATGGGTTGTAAGGGTTGCTAATGATTAGAAATAACCGTCTAGACCTAGTCTTGACCCCGGTTGACCACGGTTGACTTTTTAGACCAAAAGTCAACTATAGGTCAACACTTTACCCAATTTAGTCCCAAATTCCATTAAACTTGGACAGTTGACCAAAAGTCAACTGTTAGTCACCAGTGACCTAGGGTTGACTTAGAGTTGACTTAGAGTTGACCAGAGTTGACCCGTTGACCAAAAGTCATCTGTAAGTCAACTTTCGACCTAGTTTGATTCGGATTGACTTCCAATGTCCTCCCATGACCAAGATTGACCCAACTAGACATGTCTTGACCTAGAATGACTTAATAGGATTTAATTTGATTTAACTTTACTTCCTAAACATAGTATTGATACGTCTTGTTCTCTATAGGTCCTCGAGACACTGCAGTGGATCCGGTTGACATATTTTATCATCTTACAGGCGAGTACATTCTCTTATACTTATTCCTAATTTATGATAACTATTATGATTCATGTACTTAGTGTTGATATGCTTCTTTCTGACACATGGTTCTCACGGATTGGTATTCTTGGATCCCGACGAGAGATGTTTCTCCTTCTTAGATTGGGATGTATTGTGCAAGCTCCCTTGTAGCTCTTGCTCAATATATGGTTACTGATTCTAGAGAAGGTTCGCTACCTTCTCATTAGAATCTCGTATAGTGACGTGTCCTGTTTGGATCCATTCTACCAGTTGGGGTAGGAGGAGTAGTAGCGTATGCCTGTGATCATATCCTCTTGTATTCTTGAACAGTGTGAGTCATATACCGTACTTATGACTTGCCAGGCCAGTTCTCGACAGGTACCCAAGCCGATCACAAGTTGAAACTACTACTCACACACATTGGATATATGGCTTACCTTGACTTGTGTACATACCATGATTCAGTTCTACTTTCTTGTTCTAGCTCTAGCTCTACAGCTTACCATGCCATGATACATTTATGTACACTCCATGATTTTATTGTATATGCTCTATTTACAGTCTTATAGCTTTTATTCTATCTTGAGATCTGTTATGAGATATATGTACTCGTTCCATCCTGACTGGATATGTTGACAAAATATTACTGATGCAGATGAGGGTGATTGCAGTACCTACTACGGTCTGGATAACGTAGTGGGCTTAGACTTAGTCCCGCAGGGCTTAGCTCCGCCTGACGAGACTTTACCTATTATTTAGTTAGAGTAGGTCTTTTGTACTGGACCTTGTCTCCAGATACTTTTGAGTCTGTATTACATTTGGATTGTATTAGAGACTGGACTTGTATATTATTTGTGTTTGGACTTGACAGGTTATATTTTATCGTCTTATTGTCTTTATCTTTCAGTCTTTACTTTATCATCTTAGAGTTGTGATTGAGCACTCATATATATTCATTGTTTGTCCTCCGTTTGGAGTTGACCATATTCTCGACAGATTTTTGATATATATATATAAATTGTTGTTAGAGTAGAAAACCTACAGCGTTCCACGCCGTTTTTCCGGTGAGGGCTGGGCGTTGTCACGTACACATGCCCTTATAGCGGGTGTGGGTCATGACACATCTCCAGTCACCACATGCCCCAAGAAGTCCACCCGGTCCAAGAAGAACTCACACTTGGAGAGCTTCCCGTAAAGCTGCTCCTTCCTGAGAGTCTCCAGCACGATCCTCAAATGCTCCTCGTGCTCCTCCTCAGTCTTGGAATATATCAAGATGTCGTCAATGAACACCACCACAAACTGATCTAGATATTGGTGGAACACCTTGTTCATAAGGTTCATAAACACTGCTGGTGCATTGGGTAGCCCAAACGGCATAACCAAAAACTCAAACTGCCCGTACCGCGTCCTGTAAGCGGTCTTGGGAATATCCTCCCCCTTCACCTTCACCTGGTGATATCCCGACCTCAGATCAATCTTGGAAAATACTCGAGCTCCGCTCAACTGGTCAAAAAGATCGTCGATCCGCGGCAGTGGATATTTGTTCTTGATCGTGAGGTTGTTGAGTGTCCTGTAATTAATACACATCTGTACTGACCCATCCTTCTTCGGCACAAACAACACTGGTGCACCCCATGGCGATAAACTCGAGCGGATGAAGCCCTTGTCCTGTAGCTCATCCACCTGCTTCTTCAGTTCCACCAGCTCACTGTTGTTCACCCGATAGACATACTGAGAGATGGGTTCCACTCCTGGAACCAAGTCTTTCGAGAACTCAATGTCTCTGTCTGGTGGCAATCCCGACAACTCCTCTGGGAAAACATCCATATACTGTGCTATCAAGGGGTGTGGAATCGCCTGCTCCTCAACCGAGACTCCGCAGAAGACTCCGCTGCTCTGCTCTGCCTGACGTCTGGAGTACTCGAACTCTGGCTGCCCCGGCACTTTGAAGAGAACTCTACCCCCTCTGCAATCAATGCTGGCGTGGTGCCTGCTCAACCAATCCATGCCTAGTACTATATCGTAGTTCGGCAATGGCATTACGAGCAGGCTCACCTCCAACTCACGGCCTCCCAAAACTACACTCTGACCCTTACAAACATCACTCACAAAGATAATGCCACCCTCGGTCGTGATCTTGTAAGTCCTAGGCAATGATTCAGCTACGATACCGTGTCTAATCGCAAAAGATACTGATATGAAACTATGCGAAGCACCGGAATCGAATAATGCAAAAGCTGGACTAGAGTCGAGAAGAATCGAACCTGCGATCAGTTCTCCGATGGCCACCGCATCCTCTGCTTCCATGGCGAATCCTCGCCCCTGCTGGTTTCCCCTGGTCTGCTGATGATGCTGCATGAACCGCTGCTGCTGAGAGAAATTAAGAATGACAGGAAAAAGTCTCTGTACAGACAGAGGTGCACCTCCAATATAGCAGAAACGCCAACCTGAGTCGGCACAACAGGAGCTGTGGTCTCGAGGCCCTGATGAACAGGACGAGAGGTGGCCTGCCTCTCGATAGTATTCCCCGGACCGGAGCGATGAGATCGTGTCTTCATAACCATCATGAAGACAGATCAAAACAAGAAGCAATTTTTGAAAATGAAGCAAAAATTCAAAGGGGGATAGTTTATATCTAAGGGAAGTCAATAAGCAACAATTTAGATAAGGGAATCTGATTAAAAGTTTTCCTAGTGTGATTGAGTACACTCAAAAATATCCTAATCCTACTGCAGGCTGTAGTGATACTCTAGTTCGAATACCACTACATAGACTCGACCCGCATGGGCCACCACTAAAAACGTGTCACGACTCGTACCCTAGAGTAAGGGCACAAGACGTGGGTACGTCCAGCCTACGCCGCAATGTCGGCAGTAGAACGCTGTCCTAGGTCAACATACATCTAACAATTTAATACTAAGCAATTTATACTTCCCGAATGGGGGTGACATAGCAGTAAATGAACTCAATCACAACTAAGGAAGAAGAAAGCACGATATGATATAGAACTCAAGGAAATATAGAAGATAAAATAGTCTAAGATAATATTCCAGCAAATATCCAGAGTACAAATCTCAGCTACTGAATATGAAAGAATATACAACTCAAAATCTCTGAACAGAAGTAAAGTCTAGCTAAACAGTCTCAAGACAACATAAAATAAGATAAGGCCTAACTAAGCTAGTCTAGGCAGTGGAAGTAATGTCCTCAGCTAGAGCTGGGTCCTCCTGAGAGTCCAGCTCGCAAGTGTCGTCTAGGGCTGCCCAGTTGAAGGTATCCATACAGGCCTCCTCCTCGTCCTCTGTAATATTTTCAACAGGTCCAGTTAGGACATGAGCGAGCACAATACATCTCAACAGATCATTGCAGATTAGAAAATATAATCATGTAGTAAAGTAAGATACATGTACTGAAGGAATTACAGTATGTAAACAGAGAGAGAACTGTAATAGAAATATCTACTATACATAGAGAACTAACAGTGGCTAGTGAGTCAGAGTACAATATAGACATGTAAATGGTATAGGAGATTCTGATGCTACACTACGGAAAGATTCTGATGCTACACTACTTGGATAATATTCACATGTCTACTTCTACTCTTCCGTACCCCCAATCAATACACAAGGATCCAGCCAGGTTATGTTATGATTCCATACAATGGCCCACAAGGGGTGATACATGGATGCCCATAAATGGATGATTCTGGCAATGCCCATAAATGGGAGATTCAAGGAGACTCTGTGATCATGAGAGTACAAGTCACAAGTGATCAATGAACCAAGAAGCACAGTGATACACAATGTAAGTGAAATGCACAGAACATGTAATATCTGATGCTCCTGAAGGATAACATCTCAAGAAGGGATCCATATAGTACCAATCCGTGTTACCAACGTGACAGTATCAAGTAAAGTAATTTAAAGCAGAAAAATAATTCTAAATAGGATATGAAATGATCAGAGAATGTACTCGCTTGGTATCTGAGTGTCCAATATGAAAGTACTGTCCGAGGAGCGGTGTTTGGCTCCTAATCAGAACAGCACAAGTCGCAACAAGTCTAAAATGGTAAAATAAAGTTCTACTATGCACTCTACATGAGTCTAGGTCAATCTAGGCCAAAGTCAACTCTTGGTCAACTCTGGTCAACCCTAGAAGTCAAACTTGGTCAACTATGGTCAAACTAGGTCTAACAAGTCTAAACTAGATCAAACAAGTCATTCTAGGCTAATCAAGTCTATACTAGTCTAAACTAGGCTAAACTAGCCTATGCTAGCATACCAAGTCCTTACAACTCATACTAGCTAGTACACACCACAACTCAACCTAGTCACTACAAGTCTATACACATAGGGTAGCCATATTCATGGATACATACACATAGTCTACATATATTACACTCACACATACTAGGTTATAGTACAATACATTAGGAACTTCACATATATATATATATTATATATACCTAGGCTCAAATACTATATACACATTATAAGAATTCAAGACTAGCATATACCTTATATTACAAATATGATTTACATATATAGATAGATATTCATGTATAATATATATATTCACAATACATTATTTACATATATGTACATATGACATATATGGAATATACATACCTAGATATATAGAGAGAGAGCATGTGTGTGTGTAGAGAGTGGAGCTACTATGTGTGTGTGTGTAAACTGTAAGTGAGAGAGTGAAATAGTGTGGAGATGTGTGTGTGTGTAAACTGTGAGTGAGAGAGGGAATGTGTGTGAGAGTGTCACAGGTTTATGAGTGTGTAATGGTGTGTGTGTGAGAGAGAAATGCATAGTGGTGTACAGTGAGTAGAAGCCCAACAGTTCTCAGATTTCTCAAGAAAAATATAGGAACATACTCAAATCAGTTCAGTTATTAAACTGCATAGGAAAGGAAGGAAATCAATTCAAACATTCACAGCTTTTCAGTCCATAATCTCAGTTTTCAGTCCCATAGTTCCCAATCCCCATTTTGATTCCAATATACCACCAAATCAACCCAAAACTTAACCACAGTTAGATAACATATAGGAGAACCCTAATTGGGACTTAAACCAAATATTTAACAGTATTAAATAGGTTTAATCAACTGTCCAAACTCAATTTTAAAACCTGGAAAATAACAGATTAATACTTGTTTCAGAAAAATGGGGGTAAATGAGAATTTGAAATTAAAATCAAACTAATATATGAAACTATGGGTTGGTAATGAACATATACAGTATACATGTGTCATACAATATGTTTGTGTCCTAACAAGAGGACACAAACGTGTCCAAACAATTCAAGACACCAAAATAGTGCACACAGGCACTGTTCAGTGCACTGCATCGTGCACGTGTGCACGCGTGTCGTACACACGACACAGTCCAAACCAGGACTCGTGCTCACCACTCTAGGTTCGCCTAAGATAGGTCATCGTGTCTAGGTGTCTGCACTGAGTCCAAGTGTCCACGTGTCTGACTTACAATCGCGTAGCTGTGATACTAAAACCCGACTGAACCTGTCAGTCCCGACCAGTGCAGAGCCTCGTGCTCACTCGATACGACACGGGGACACGTGAGACTTGACACACATGGTGTTAGTCATTGCCCCCTACTGTGTGTCAAGTTTCGCGTGTCCTTGTGCTGTGTCCGAAGAGCAAAAGCCCCCGAGTGGCAGGACACACGCACTACCTCACGTGCGCGCGCACCCGCTTGTGCAAGTATCGAATCTGACACGACACGACACGACACAGAGACACTCCCAGACCTAAAGAAAATGATAAGCAATATCAAAATACTAATTCCTATTCATTTAGTTTCTAAAAATTAGATCGAAATGCCCATTGGGGCATTTCATCAAACAGTTGAACAAGGACACTGATACGTGTCCAAATAGGACACAAATTGGACTCAAATTCTAGGGTTTCCTATTCCTACAGTTAGGTTAGTCCTAGGGCTCCATAGATATGCAATAAAATCAGAATTTCATGGTGTAGATTGAAAGTTACCTCTATGTATCAAAATCCCCAAAAAGCTCTAAAGAGAGGTGTTCCTCTTGATGGTCAAACTTCTCCAAATTGATTTGAATCTGAGAATAACATGTAACAACAGCAAGAACACTTCATTTAAAACCTATTGCAATTTGTTTGAGGGAAAATAGAGCTAAAATAGAATTTCTAGGGATTTTAGAAGTTGAGAAATTACCTCTTTCTAAAGCTTGTTCTTCCTTAGAGGCTAGCCCTAATTTCTAGGAGGATATTTATAGGGTGGGAATCCCTAGGAAGGGTTAAGTGGTTGGCCATGTTGGGCTTGGGTTAGGGTTGCTAGTGGGTTGGGCTTAGTCATAAATCAATGTCTCAAAAATCACAAGTCATGACTTGTGATCAAAAGCTTTCTATTATAATCTCTAAATTTCTAATTGATTCTAATAACTAGAGTATGGTTAACTTAACTTAACCTAGGGTCTCAATCTAACCAAGTCCAAACTCAACTAGGGTTAGGTTACAAAGTCAAAGCTAGTCAAAGTCAACCTAGTCAACCCTTATTCAAACAATTCCAAAATAATTTCTAAAAATTCCCATAAATTCAAATAAATTCAAATAAATTTAAATAACCCCAAAAATGACAAAAATACCCTCAAACTAGAAATATGGTAGTGACAGTCATGTCCTTCCCATCGTCGTAGAATTAGTCGAGGAAGAGGCGTGTCAAGTCATCGAAGGATGATTGGTTTTCATTGTTCGCTTTCATCGCATTTCACATTCATTCCGAATCTTGAGAGAAAGAGACCGAAGTATGCTAATCAACTGTTGGTGCCAATGTAGGACGCATGAACTTTTCGTGAACGACGCGTGAAGTCCCTCCTTCTCTCAACTAAGATTCATCTCAGTGAGTTGCTCTAACCGGGCTTGCATTTATTTGCACGCCCTAATAAAAAAATGAACTCTAGTCCACTCTTTTGTTGCGTCCCTTTGATCAACGATACCCAAAACAACAAAAGATAAGAATAAGAATGAATGCTAACGAATGACTGTAAAGGAAATAAAATGCTATTGAATTCTATCGAATGAGTGAATGAGAATTGAATGTTATCGAATGATCGAATGAGAATTGAATGCTAATGAATAACCGAACGATTAAGGCTAGTTATGAACTGGTCGCTACCTGTTGCACTGTTTTGTTTTATCTGACAAAAAGAACAAGTCATGCATTAGTCTCGGACAACTTGTTAACAAGGTAATAGTTTCTCGACAATACTGGGGGCACCCGGGATCGATCGGCCTAGGAGAGATATTGTGTCCTTAGCGACGAGCTGAACCATGAGTCTCAGCGGCTAATCATGGAGAATGGACCCATGGACCACCATGTAGTTAGGACATACATATGAACAAATCCTTATTGCAAAGCCTAACCCTGAACGATGACGGTAAAAAATGCTTCTTATATACATATGCAAATTGTGCTAACCTGTTTTGTGCAGGGATGACTGTCGACGATGGGTAAGTTGATTATAAAATATTTCTGCTGTTATGTTTCTTATGAATTATTAAAAAGAACCTAGACAAGTAGAAAGATCACTTGTAAATATGTAGCTTCACATATTAAATTAGTACAGATATTTGTGAGTTTCGACGAAGAGCCGCTCGCCAGTACATGATGTGTGCTGACCCACATTGTGGGCATCCTTTTTAGAAAGCAAAAGAGACAGGGGAATTTCAAGTGAGGCACTAAAGCTCGTCTAGCCCAGTAGAGCTGTGGACTGCCTCGAAGTTTCTTTTCATTCCAGTCAAAGTTGCAAGTTTCTTTTCCTTTGAGGGTGTCTTTACATTTCCAGCTTGTATTAAAGGGATATGATGTATGGACATTGCGACTATTTTCAAAAAAGATTTTTAAAGAAAATCATGTAGCCAAGATAAGGTAATCTGAGTTTGTAAAGCTTTGTACTTGTATTCCTATCAAGTTTATCAATAAAAGAAGTTTTTTCCATTTCAAATCTCTGTGTCCAATATTTGGTTATCTGCAACAAATGGGTGCGTGCGTGTGTTTTTGCTTGACTAGTTATTTTGTGCAGTACATGGCCTTGTGCAAGCGCAACTTAGGCATGTACGACATCACGCCTTAGCGAGGATGAACGATCCCATAGAAATCTATACAAGACGGACGAACCTAGCGGGATCAGGGCGTGACAGTCAGGGAGACTGCAGTACCAGTTGTAAGCGACTTCCTTCAATGCTCTGACAAATAGGCTGGTGAGTACGGCGTCTTCCTTTGGGAGATGTCCTGTTTAACACTGGAAGTAGGTCAGATACCGACAAGGAGAATCCTTCCCATCATATGGCGTCAATATTTGTGGTTTATACTTGGAAGGGTAAACCACTTTGTTCCATTCGAGAGGGTAAGGTTGCGGGATTTCCATCTTCTGACGTTCTTCCTGCTTGTTTTGCGCTTCAAAGCTCTCGCGCAGATCTCTGATCATGTCAACCAGCTCTTCTGTAGAACTGGGAGCCGGTGAGGGCGGTAAGGTGTGAAGCTCGATATTTGAAGGAGCCGATGCCCGAGGTGCAGTGTTATGATCTGCACCCGAAGATACCCGTTGAGAAAGTATACTTGATTCTCCATTGGCCCCTAGATCGGGACTGGTGAAGATATGTGCCCTTGCTAATGGTTGAGATGCCAGAGTGGTACGAATCTCAAATACCATTTGAGTCAAGGATTGCATGGTGGTAGAGAGGGTTTTAAGGCTCCTTCCAGGGTGTCCATGCGCTGCACGATGTCCGGAGCTGAAGCGTCTGACTCTTCTTCATCACTACCCCCAGCCATGTAGACTGGCATAACATGGGTAGAAGTGGATGGATCGGTTGAGGCTTCATTTTCGACCTCACTTTCCTACGGAAGAGCTTCCCCTTCTGAGACCTCGTACTGGCTAACCCAGCTACTTCTGGATCGATTCCTTGGAGAACGTCCTCATCTTCAAGTGGAGGGTTGTCATAGATAGCAGAAGTTTGATCACTCCCAGCTTATGCTTCCACTAGAACCTTCTTCCTTGACCGGGTGCTCTCAAACACCCCTGAGGACGGGACCATCGTTTTGCTTTTCCTCGGATGACTCTTGGACGATGTTGCTGAGGTCGAGGGATTGGTGGCTGCCTTTCTCCCCCATGAATGGGAATTGGAGAAAATATGGCAAGAAGCGTCCTTGGGCTCTGACTCATCTTCAACTGGCACCTTCTTTCCAAGACGACATTAGATGGGTGCAACAGATTGCAGTCGCTAGAACACAGACTGTCTGGATGATGGAGCTGTTGTTTAACAACAACAACAACAACAGTTGATGGTGACTATAGCATAAGTGTACCCTGCGAGGGGCGCATCGTGCTTAATGGTCAGCTCTCCTGATCTGCAATTGTGAGTGATCACATTACGTAAATCATGAGGGGAGAGTTTTACTTTCACACACCCTTTAGGCGCATGGCGAGGCCAAGTGCCGGGATGGTCATGTGAATGCTGCACCCCCTGATCAAGTTCTAGTGCATAAGATATGCCCAGATAATTGGTGGGAGAGCAACATGTACTGCGACTTGAACCCACTTTATTTGCACAACCCACGTGGGCGCATGGGTTCAAGGTCATAAGTTTTGCCTCGCACGACTTGGTTCCAAACGCAAAAGATGCGCCCAAGTAAGACGGGGACTTTGAGAGTCGGCTCGTATCTGGCGCAAACGCACCCGAGTCGACTCTGTACAGTTTACCTGTCAACCCCTTGACCAAAATTTTCCTTTTTATTTATTAATTTCAAAATTCCTTTAATGTCTCATTTATTGTTATGTCCTTTTTTTTATATTTAAAATACAATAGGGGACCGAAAGGATAATATATGTATTGACAGGGCCCATTATACAAAAAGGTCATTATTCAAATCTTCTTTTAAAACCGAACTCTCAACCTCAGGATTGAATTCAATTTGAATTCAAATAACCCTCAGGTAGGAACAAATCCTTTTTTCTTTTATCTATTGATCCTATTCTAACTGTCATTTGAATTTGAACGCTGGCCGACACCCCAAGCTTCCCAGTATTCGATATCAACCCCAATCCGAATTCGAATTCATCCTAATCCTACTAACAGATTGATCATATCCAAGAAGTTAGTATATATATGTAGATAATCCCTGAAACCCTAAATTTCCCCCTCTTCCTAAGTCCTCGGTTACCTGTGAAGGAATTGGATAGCGGTCGTGAGGAGCGTCCAAATCATCGTCGTGTCAACCCAGAGCAAGGAGGGCACTAACAGGTAACCCTTTAGCTTGCCATCAATCATTAAATTCTTAAACCCAGTTTAACTTTTGACTCAGCCATTAAGAGTAGTATAGGTAGTCGTATCAATAGCGGAGTGAATCTAGAAGGGGGGTCGAGATCGACTACTTGGTATCGGATCATCTTGCATCTGATACATTGGAACATATCACTTCGAATCAGAATCCTTAGGTTAAATACCCTGTCTTTAATAAGTGTGCAGTAAAATGTTTCACCATGAGTATATAGCTTTATGTAGACAACTTTACTAGTAAGGCTAATTGGAAGTTCCAGTTTTCAGTCAATCAAATGGCAGTGGAGAGCACACATCAATTTTGGGCGCTGCTCTGGTTGGTTCCCTATGCTACAGCTGATTGATACTTATGTATCAAGTTCATATCCTTAGTAATGATTCACTTCCCATACCATTCCTGAATATATTCACTGTTTCATCTACAGAACATTAACTGCTCTGTTTCTCATGTTTCAGTCAATTCTTCTAACTATATAGCCTTTGTCATCATATCAGTCCTTGATATTTCATCTCTATACTGTTTCAGTCCATACTACCTTTGCATTTGACAACATAGGAAGAGGGGGGGACTGAGTATCAGTAGTTATGTAGGTTACTGAGTTATTAAGTAAACCAGGGTGCAGAAATCAGAACAGGCTTTGCTGCAACATTTCAAAGAAGTTAGCAGAAGAAAGCCTAGATAGCTGTCCAAAATCAGTCCATAACTGATTAATCAAATCATTGGGATTTCCCTCCTTGCATACACTAATGGTTAGAATTGCATTGTATCAGATATTTGGGGGAAGTCGAGTCATGGTTTAAAGTTAGATATGCGTACCAGAGAAGAATAATTCCAGTATGCAGAACAGGACAATAGGTGTAATGCCCCAGTTCTGGAATACGGAGACGTACACGGCCAGCTACACCGTATAAGGTACGAATATGCTATACGGTGATGACGACTGTCCAGTCTGGTTGGGTATCCTAGCATGCAATCAATCTATGGCCTAAATCCGATCTCATATCCACAGTTAAATCACAATGAAACAATATCAAGAGAGATAACCATATGAAAAACAGGAAATACTTATATGAAAAATCTGGAATCTACAGTACAGGATAATAATGTAGACAAGTATACCTTTCCACAGTTCCTAGCATGGTCTGGAACTGAAGCACACCCTCCAAGTCAAGTCTGAAAGATCCACCGGGTCGGTCTCAGACAATCTAGGAACAATCCAGGGTTGGACAGGCCAACCGCAGCAAGTACCAGAAAGGAAGGCTCAAGGACGGGCGAAGAAAACCAGCAGGATAAAATAGGGCAAGAATAACATCTAAAAACAGTAAATAAAGGTAAGGGATCGTGCAGTACCAACGCACGATAACAATCCACAAGTATAGTGAAGCTAACACAATCACAATCTCTCTAGCATCCACTAACACCTATATTGCCAGCTGGAAATCAATATCAGCTGGCTAGCAGGCAACAAGCCAAACAACACAGAAGGACAAGCGGCCACACAATGCATACGGCTTGCTATTATTAGCTAACTAGGGTTATCACAGGCCTAATTACTAACAAGATGCAGTTAAGAATTTCCCAGTCCCAAGCCCTGCAGACTATCTAGTTATCCTTCCGCGGATTGAGAGTATGGTTGGGTACATCGCCCAGGAGATGTTATACCCTTAGGTGACTTAGAGGTGCAACACATAACAGTGTGCTGGAAATTTGCTCTACTCGTCGGCAAGCTACAAGTCCATTAAAGCGCCCAGATAACGAGATTGCTTGTGACTGGAAATTCTCCATGTTCTAGTTTGATCTAATCATAAGCCTAATCCAATTTAGTATGAGTCCCTGGCCGTGGTACCCAGGGAGTCACGTCCTAGACATGATGCAAGACAAGACAAGTAGATTGTACAAGCACAATCAGGAAAATCAACCATGGTGTCAAGATAAGGTCATACCTAGCATGTCAGGACTGGCTGTCGCAACAGCGGTCAAGAGTAAACATGTCATGTCAAGAGTACTAGCCAGGAGTGCGTCACCACGGGCCACTATCAAGAATCAAGACAGGTCCAGGTCATCGTGTAATACCAGGAACAAGGTCAAACCTATCAGTCACAAGAAGTCACATGCCCAAATCGTGACATAGATATCAAGTCGGTCACAAGATCAAAATCTCCACTATAATAGTCTCTCAAGTACACCTGGGAACCTACAGCTCAAATCATCAAGTCGATCCATCCACCTTATCAAACTATCAGGAGTCTCCTATCTACAATGGAGAAAATGTCAGGTCGAAAAAGGACAAACACCAGGTACTACGCTAATCAAAATCAACAACGTTAGGCCCTATGACTCACAAGAATTCTCTAACTCAATGATCACAAACTATCGGGAAACAACCCTCCACTAATAAGTCACATCAATCACACCAGAATCTAGCACTTGGGTAGTCGGATAAAATCATATAAGGATACAACCTCGATACTCCTCTCGTTTTACAAGACACTCGCACCATCATCAATGTACAGGAATCCACCGTCATACCCGGTCAAACATGAACTTTCCCCCAAGTCAATAACAACATTATCCAAGAATTCACGTAGGTCTACCAAGTCAATATCCCGAGATCAAAATCGCCAATATACTCAATCATGATTCATATCCAAAAGTTATCATCTTGATATATAAGGCACTAGTAGCCCTATCCAGCTAGGCTAGGACAACTCCTAGAAAGGATGGGGTCAGAGGACAAGAGTCTAGCAATAAGTATTGCCGGAAAGGCAAGGATTTCATGAACCGCTCTGGTGTAAATCCACAACCCTTAAACCTAACAAGGACCAGGATTGCAGACCGTCTCCCGAGTGGAACCCTCTCCTTACGCTACCCGACGGACAAGACAGGTCTGAAGCTAGGCGACTAATCTAGTCTAGAGTCTACCTAGCAAGCAATGGGATCAAGTATACTATACCAAGATAAAGAAGCACGAGCCCAGTCCAGCAAACCAAAGGAATGGTTCTGCCCAATCCTTCGAACCAAATTCTCGATCGGGAATTTCGGAAGAATCCGGCAGAGTCTTCCCTGTATTCTGGACAGGAGCTCCCAGTGAATTGGGGCTAAAATCCACTCGGTGTAATCCGTCGCGGAATCGTAGAATCGCAGACTGAGAACACTAAGTCTCGGCTACCAGCAGCACTACGATGCGTACTGGGAACAAATCGATAGCCGAGAACACTAAGACCCGGCCTCCAGCAGCGCTACGAGGCGTACTGGGAAATCAATCAAACCCGAGACCACTAATGTCTCGGCCTCCAGCAGCACTACAATGCGTACTGGGCGCCAAGCCAACATGCATAATAATAAAATAACCGCCTCGCAGGGAGCACCACAACACATGTCCATAAATCCCTAACCCAAGCACAATCACCGCCACACGTAAAGTTAGCAAAAGCCGTTACCCGACCGCGAGTCGGACACGGGGCACATGGGGACAATCCGTACAAGTGAGTCGTGCTCGTGTCCTCAGAGGTGTGGATGACCCATCCGAGTCGGCCGATACGGTCTATCCCAGTATCAGACCAAGCTAGTCTAGGTTATCATGGCAGTTCTACTGCTAAGCTACACTACTCATGATTACACAATTTTACAATAAATTAAATACAATAAAATCCAGGAGAGAAGGCAAGAGCCGCCGATGAGCAAGGGATACTTGCCTAGATGGCTCGGCTAGGTAAGCAAGTCTTCGGCAGTAACGATCCAAGCTAGCACGCCAATCGAGATCCTCAGAACACACAATAAACAATCATTAGAATTAAATAATAAAATAATGACAAAATCACTAAGAATGGCACGAGGCTATACCGTACGGGTCCCGCAAGCAGTGCAGGGATCTGGCACGGAAACGGAGGCACGCGGACCGATACGGGCACGCAAATTGAGACGCACACGTATATCGAGATGCGTACGAGAATCGAGATGACTCGAATATCGAGATGAACGGAAAACACATGCACGTAAATCGAGACGTGTACGCAGATCGAGAAAATTACGAATATCAGAATGGTCTACGAATCATGCGACACACAAGTCGAAGCGAGCACGTAAATCAAGGCAACACAAGATACATTATGACACACAAATCGATATGACACGCAAATCAGTACGTGCACGTAAACCAAGACGACACGAGTCACGAGGTAGGTACAAAGGCCGAGACACGAGGATCGAGACAGTGCACCAACCGAGGTAGCACATTGTCCGAGGCAGCGCGGGGCTTGAGGCGTCCCGCTGCCCAAGACAACGCGTTGATCGAGGGCGCACGAAAATCAAAACTGTACAAACTGAGGCATACGCAGAACGAGGCGCATGCAGACCGAGGCATATGCAGAACGAGGCGCACGTAGACCGAGCAGCGCACTGCTCGAGGCAGCACGTGCACCGAGGCACGTGGCCCGAAGAGCACGTAGCCCGAGGCTGGCTCGCTGCTCGAGCCGCGCGGGGTCCAAGGGCGTCCCGCCGCTCGAGGTAGCGCTGTCCCCGTGCGCGGCGGCTGCTCGCCAAAAAGAAGAGAAGAGGAAGGGGCGGAGAAGCTGGGAAGAGAGGAGAGCAGTTACCAGGGAGGTGATGGCGGCGGCCATGGGTGGTGGCGGTCGCGGCGGAGGAGGCCGGCCGAGAGGGAGGAAGAGAGCAGCGGTGGTGGTGCTGGTGGCGATGGAGGAGGCCGACCGAGAGGGAGACGGCGACGGCGACGATAATGGTGGCACTGAAGATGGCGATGATGGTGGCAGCGGTGGTCGTGGCGGCCGACGGAGAAGAACGGAAGATGGGGAAGTGGTGGTGGCGCCGGAGATGGAGGCGGTGATGGCGAGGTAGGCGACGGCGACGATGGTGATGATCGTGAAAGTGGTGGCGGTGGCTGAAGATGGTGGAGACGGCGGCGGGGCGTGGCCGCGGCAGAGCTGGCCGAAGGGGAGGGAGCGAGCGAGAGGGAGGGAGATGAGAGGCCGAGTGAGCGGGAGAGAGGAGAGTACAAGAGAGAGAGAGAGAGTGGGGGAGGGGCTGAGTGAGCGGGAGAGAGGATTGGAGGGGGGCGGCTGCTCCATGGAAAGGGGGAGAGAGAGAGAGAGTTAGGTTTAGAGAGATGGGGGGTTAGATATTTAGGATTTAAATAATAATAATAATAATAATAATAATAACAATAATAATAATAATAATAATAATAATGATGATAATTAATAATAATAAAAATAATTTAATAAAAGCTAGCAATATTAACCCCTAATAATATTAATAAAATAATATTAATAACAATTAATAGAGACAATAATCAAATGTCATGCCTAAACAATTAAGGCTAACCAAAGTCCGAAAAATAAATAAAATTTTAAACAATTACGAAATTTGAAAATAACTCCTATACGATCATATACCTATTACCAAAATAGGGATATGACATCCTACCCACCTTACAAAAATTTCGTCCTCGAAATTTCAAAATTATCAAAATAGGGTTTTCAAAAGTAGTACATATATATATGCCATGAAAACTCTACCCACCTTACAGAAATCAAGTAATACAATAAGAAACGAACAAAATCTCAATATGAAAACATCAAAGAGAACAAGGTCTAGCTAAATAAATCAACTCGCAAGGTAAATCCAAAACTTTGAAAGAATCTCGAAAATCAAAGTCTCGCATACACGAAATAACCCCATAAATCAAAATAAGTACAAAATATTGAAAACAGTATCATAAAACCTAAAAGCCCCACTGCATGAAAATTCGCACAAAATCGTAAAACACAGGATATTTGTCTCGAGCCGAAGACTGTAGTTTCCTAATATCCAAAAATGTGAGTCATGGTCATTCCCTGCCACGCCATCCGGAATGGCTGTAAAAGATTCACCGTGACGCTATAATCGAGCGGCTGCAACTTTCGTTACCACGCCGTCAAGGTATACTAGGGTCACCCGGTACTCTCGACAAATACCCAAAAACGAATCAAATCCATAACTCACATATCCAAATCACTAAAATCATAAAATCTCTAACAATATAATGAGAGTCCTAGAAAACAATTAAAATCCAAAATCCAGATGAATCGTAACAAACATCCAAAAATATCTTCAATATTAACCACAAGATAGCTTTTCTAGGAAAATACTCCATATCCGTAGAAAAATACTCCAAACCAAGGATCCATATCAAAATATAATGTACAGCAAGTATATCTATAATCAGAATAATATCTGAAACAGATAATCATGAGTGTGGAACTGTTCGAAATCAAGGAAGCCGAATCGATACGAGAATATGCCTCGGATACTCAACAAATGTTAAAATATCCAATCTCAGAGTCCTGATGAAATCTTCATTCTACAGCAGTCCAGCCAACGCTCGAAGAGGGCGATAATGATACTAAGTCAACACGAAGTTAGCGCACGAAAGGGATAACAAGAAATCAACCAAGGCGAAACACCGGTAGAGAGTACAGAACCCAAGATAAATAATCATGTAACCCAAATAATGGAGATAAGATACATCTCATCAAATAAGGTGATCGACATAACCAACTATAGGATTATATCTATCAAACAAGGATCAGAGGTAGATAACACGAATAAGACATGGCCATGCAAGATAGGTCTAAGTAGAGATGAGGACCAGTTCATAGGTTCAAGGGCGCGAAGGACAAGTGTAACAAGTGGGAATACCAAGGAATAGTGGACTGAGATCAATAATCATGTGATACCCAACAATATCTCAAAATGAGACCTACATGGGCCACCACTAAAACCATAAAATACCCCAGTTCTGGAATACGGGGACGTACACGGCCAACTACACCGTATAAGGTACGAATACGCTATACGGTGATGACGGTTGTCCAGTCTGGTTGGGTATCCTAGCATGCAATCAATCTATGGCCTAAATCCGATCTCATATCCACAGGTAAATCACAATAAAATAATATCAAGAGAGATAATCATATGAAAAACAGGAAATACTCATATGAAAAATCTAGAATCTACAGTACAGGATAATAATGTAGACAAGTATACCTTCCCACAGTTCCTAGCATGGTCTGTAACTGAAGCACACCCTCCAAGTCAAGTCTGGAAGATCCAGCGGGTCGATCTCAGACAATCTGGGAATAATCCAGGGTTGGTTAGGCCAACCACAGCAAGTACCAGAAAGGAAGGCTCAAGGACGGGCGAAGAAAAATAGCAGGATAAAATAGGACAAGAATAACATCTAAAAATAGTAAATAAAGGTAAGGGATCGTACGGCACCAACGCACGATAACAATCCACAAGTATAGTGAAGCTAACACAATCACAATCTCCCTAGCATCCACTAACACCTGCATTGCCAGCTGGAAATCAATATCAGCTGGCTAGCAGGCAACAAGCCAAACAACACAGAAGGACAAGCAGCCACACAATGCCTACAGCTTGCTATTATTAGCTGACTAGGGTTATCACAGGCCTAATTACTAACAAGATGCAGTTGAGAATTTCCCAGTCCCAAGCCCTACAGACTATCTAGTTATCCTTCCGCGGGTTGAGAGTATGGTTAGGTACATCGCCCAGGAGACGATATACCGTTAGATAACTTAGAGGTGCAACACATAACAGTGTGCTGGAAATGTGCTCTACTCGTCGGCAAGCTACAAGTCCATTAAAGCGCCCAGATAACGAGATTGCTTGTGACTGGAAATTCTCCATGTTCTAGTTTGATCTAATCATTAGCCTAATCCAATTTAGTATGAGTCCCTGGCCGTGGTACCCAGGGATTCACGTCCTAGACATGATGCAAGACAAGACCAGTAGATTAAACAAGCACAATCAGGAAAATCAACTACGGTGTCAAGACAAGGTCATACCTAGCAAGTCAGGACTGGCTGTCGCAACAGTGGTCAAGAGTAAACATGTCATGTCAAGAGTACTAGCCAGGAGTGCGCCACCACGGGCCACTATTAAGTATCAAGACAGGTCCAGGTCATCGTGTAATACCAGGAACAAGGTCAAACCTATCAGTCACAAGAAGTCACATGCCCAAATCGTGACATGGATATCAAGTCGGTCACAAGATCAAAATCTCCACTATAATAGTCTCTCAAGTACACATGGGAACCTACAGCTCAAATCATCAAGTCGATCCATCCACCTTATCAAACTATCAGGAGTCTCCTATCTACAATGGGGAAAATGTCAGGTCGAAAAAGGACAAACACCAGGTACTATGCTAATCAAAATCAATAAAGTTAGGCCCTATGACTCACAAGAATCCTCTAACTCAATGATCACAAACTATCGGGAAACAACCCTCCACTAACAAGTCATGTCAATCACACCAGAATCTAGCACTTGGGTAGTCGGATAAAATCATATAAGGAGACAACCTCGATACTCCTCTCGTTTCACAAGACACTCGCACCATCATCAATGTACAGGAATCCACCGTCATACCCGGTCAAACATGAACTTTCCTCCAAGTCAATAACAACACTATCCAAGAATTCACGTAGGTCTACCAAGTCAATATCCCGAGATCAAAATCCCTAATATACTCAATCATGATTCATATCCAAAAGTTACCATCCTGATATATAAGGCACTAGTAGCACTATCCAGCTAGGCCAGGACAACTCCTAGAAAGGATGGGGTCAGAGGACAAGAGTCTAGCAATAAGTGTTGCCGGAAAGGCAAGGATTTTATGAACCGCTCTGGAGTAAATCCACAACCCTTAAACCTAACAAGGACCAGGTTTGCAGACCGTCTCCCGAGTGGAACCGCTCTCCTTATGCTACCCGACGGACAAGACAGGCCTAGAGCTAGACGACTAATCTAGTCTGGAGTCTACCTAACAAGCAATGGGATCAAGTATACTATACCATGGTAAACAAGCACGAGCCCAGTCCAGCAAACCAAAGGAATGGTTCTGCCCAATCCTTCGAACCAAATTCCCGATCGGGAATTTTGAAAGAATCCGGCAGAGTCTCCCCTGTATTCTGGACAGGAGCTCCCAGTGAATTGGGACTAAAATCCACTCGGCGCAACCCGCCGCGGAATCACAGAATCGCAGACTGAAAACACTAAGTCTCAGCTACCAGCAGCACTACGATGTGTACTGGAAACAAATCGATAGCCGAGAACACTAAGCCCCGGCCTCCAGCAACGCTACGAGGCGTACTGGGAAATCAATCGAACCCGAGACCACCAATGTCTCGGCCTCCAGCAGCACTACAATACGTACTGGGCGCCAAGCCAACATGCATAATAATAAAATAACTGCCTCGCAGGGCGCACCACAACACATGTCCATAAATCCCTAACCCAAGCATAATCACCGCCACACGTAAAGTTAGCAAAAGTCGTTACCCGACCGCGAGTCGAACACGGGGCACATGGGGACAATCCGTACAAGTGAGTCGTGCTCGTGTCCTCGAAGGTGTGGATGACCCATCCGAGTCGGCCGATACGGTCTATCCCGGTATCTGACCAAGCTAGTCTAGGTTATCATGGCAGTTCTACTGCTAAGCTACACTACTCATGATTATACAATTTTACAATAAATTAAATACAATAAAATCTAGGAGAGAAGGCAAGAGCCGCCGATGAGCAAGGGATACTTGCCTAGAGGGCTCGGCTAGGTAAGCAAGTCTTCGGCAGTTGCGATCCAAGCTAGCACGCCAATCGAGATCCTCAGAACACACAATAAACAATCATTAGAATTAAATAATAAAATAATGACAAAATCATGAAGAATGGCACGAGGCTATACCGTACGGGTCCCGCAAGCAGCGCAGGGATCTGGCCCGGAAACCGAGACACGTGGACCGATACGGGCATGCAAATTGAGATGCGTACGTATATCGAGACGCGTACGAGAATCGAAATGACTCGAATATCGAGATAAACGGGAAACACGTGCACGTAAATCGAGACGTGCACGTAGATCGAGAAAATCACGAATATCAGAATGGTCCACGAATCACGCAACACACAAGTCGAGGCGAGCACGTAAATCGAGGCAACACAAGATACATTATGACACACAAATCCATACGACACGCAAATCGGTACGTGCACGTAAATCGAGACGACACGGGCCATGAAGTAGGCACAAAGGCCGAGACACGAGGATTGAGACAGCACACCAACCGAGGTAGCACATTGTCCGAGGCAGCGCGAGGCTCGAGGCGGCCCGATGCCCAAGGCAACGCGTGGATCGAGGGCGCACGCAGAATGAAGCACACGCAGACCGAGGCATATGTAGAACGAAGCGCACGCAGATCGAGCAGTACACTGCTCGAGGCAGCATGTGTACCGAGGTACGTGGCCCGAAGAGCACGCAGCCCGAGGCTGTCTCGCTACTCGAACAGCGCGGGGCCCAAGGGCGTCCCGCCGCTCGAGACAGCGTTGTCCCCATGCGCGGTGGCTGCTCGCCGGAAAGAAGAGAAGAGGAAGGGGCGAAGGAGCTGGAAAGAGAGGGGAGCGGTTACCAGGGAGGTGATAGAGGCGGCCATGGGTGGTGGCATTCGCGGCGGAGGAGGCCGACCGAGAGAGAGGAAGAGAGCAGCGGTTGTGGTGCTGGTGGCGACGGAGAAAGCCGGCCGAGAGGGAGACGGCGACGGCGACGATGATGGTGGCGCTGAAGATAGCGATAATTGTGGCAGCGGTGGTCGTGGCGGCCGATGGAGGAGAACGAAAGAGGGGGAAGTGGTGGTGGCACCGGAGATGGAGGCGGTGGTGGCGAGGGAGGCGACGACGACGATGGTGATGGTCGTGAAAGTGGTGGCGGTGGCTGAAGATGGTGGAGACGGCGGCGGGGGCATGGCCGCGGCGGAGCTGGCCGAATGGGAGGGAGACAGCGAGCGAGAGAGAAGGAGATGAGAGGCCGAGTGAGCGAGAGAGAGGAGAGTATAGGAGAGAGAGAGAGAGTGGAGGAGGGGCTGAGTGAGCGGGAGAGAGGATTGGGGGGGCGGCTGCTCCATAGAAAGGGGGAGAGAGAGAGAGTTAGGTTTAGAGAGATGAGGGGGTTAGATATTTAGGATTTAAATAATAATAATAATAATAATAACAATAATAATAATAATAATAATAATAATGATGATGATAATTAATAATAATAAAAATTTTTAATAAAAGCTAGCCATGTTAACCCCTAATAATATTAATAAAATAATATTAATAACAATTAAATAGAGACAATAATCAAATGTCATGCCTAAACAATTAAGGCTAACCAAAGTCCGAAAAATAAATAAAATTTTAAACAATTACGAAATTTGAAAATAACCCCTATACGATCATATACCTATTACCAAAATAGGGATATGACAATAGGGGATATGTTTGATAGGTAGAAAGTGTAGAAATTCCTGGGAACAGAATATGTGAAGGGAAATTGGCCTATTTAACATTGATTCGTTTGTTCCCTGGGTCAATAATGCATAGGAGATCTTTGGGCATCATCCTCCACTGTTGTTTTCTACATTCTTATGAGAGGCCTTTTGCAGTAATTCTTGTATGTCCACAATCATTCACATAGGAAACTGTCAAAACTTTTAACTAGTAGACTTACATCCCATTAGAGATCCTGAACCCTGTGTCCCAGTTAGCAGAGCTTCAGATATAGGTACACTAGTGTGCAGGAGAAATATGGGTTGGATCATTTGGGATTAAACCTGATTACCAGAAAACACTGGTACAAGTTATATGTTCTGCCATTGTTTCCTGTGACTGGGATTAGGTATTTTTGGATAGAGCCTTGGTCTAAATTGCATTTAGAGACTAAAGACTGATTCTATTATATTCTAATATACTGAAAGTCTGTCACACAGGTCATACATGAGGTGATTGATTATTCTATACTAGTCCCCCTTATCTCATATATGTTACTGTACTTTCATGCACTCACTCCTTTACTATACTGTTATGCAAATGGTCATCAACTACAGGAAACAAGGGTACCCATTGTCAGGTATTTACTAATAGGTTGGGCTAGGCTTAGTATACCCCCATTGAGAACAGTGGAAATAAAATAGAGAATATATTTTATATTTAGCATTAAACACATATAAAGGAGGAGAGTGGCCATGTAACACATGAATATAGGGTTGTGGCAGTAGGTAGAGTACCAGGGGTATAGCAAGAAATAGGTTCAGTTAGCTATAGGAGAGAATGGAAGATTGACCCTATATGTAAATATATAGTTTGTCACGCAAACAAGAGGAACCAACCATATGCCTTTAAGGCAGACCCAAGCAAATACTCATAGAATAATATAAGAATGGTGCAAGGAGTAGTCAATGTTCACATATAAAGTACACATGGGTGCAACATATGAGGCTAGTAGCAGAAGTAGATATGACAGAAGAAGTTGTAGGTAGGCAGTAGAACTTGTGTTTGAATGGGGTCCCAAATAGTTAACTGGCAAGAAAGAATAGGATTAGCTGGATAAGTATCCTACTAGTGAGTAGAGGGATGTGGATGCTATGGTAAGAACCTAGAGATTAATAGCATAAAGATAGATTGATATTGTTCTCAAACTCATTTATTAACCCATTATATATGCTTAAAATAGGTTCATTGGACATTGACTCGGTACTCTGAACCGTACTCGCAGCTCAGGACTTAAGGCAAGTATACCTTACCTCCCATTACAGTTTTATTTGCATGTATTACATTTTGTTATTCAGTCTTTTGATTGTTTATGGACATGTGCTTTTCGTATTATATTCAGTTGAGCTATTTTTATTGTATATAGCCGTGTTCATGTTTGGCCTTGTGGTTCACACTTGGAGTTTCTCACCAGTACCTTGCTTGAGTCGTGTCATAGAACAAGGGCGTGTAGTGAACTGCTAAATCCTTGACTATCGTTTTACACAACCAGAGAGTCCACACTCGGGACGAGGGTTGATCAGTGCACCAGAGAGACCACACTCGGGATGAGGGTGTTTTGCCGTGAGCTAACCAGAGAGTCCACACTCGAGACGAGGGTTAGTACTTAGTTCAAACCCATGAGTCCACATTCGGGATGAGTGTTTGGTTTTCCATTGATCTCATGTTCATTGTTCATCTGGCAGTTCATTTATGCATAGTTATTCTAGTGTTTGTGTTCGTAGTCATTTGTCGTGTTCATGTTTTCTTATTTATTTTCTTGCGCATGATAAAACTGTTAGATAGACATGTATATTATGTATCTTGCTACTCCTCTGAGGACCTGATGATCTTTTCAGGTTAGCCGAGTTTGTGTCAGGAGCAGACAAGCGGGTTTGAGTTAGCGTCAGATCACGGTGCTTTGCAGTTGAGGTTGACTTGATTAGCAGGTTGTATTCATATAGTATATTTCATGTATTTTTTTCTTTTCATCTATTGGTAGTGGATTTGTGTCCACCGTACGTGATATTGATTTTTGGAAACATTCAGTTATATTCATTATTGCTCAGTTTCATGTCTTATTCATTGATCTTGGTTGTGACTTGATTATTCTGTGGATGAGATATAGATTACCATGAGATTCTAGACTGCCATGACTTGTGAGTTATAGACAGCTTTCTACAGTCGACAATACGGTATAGGCTGGGCTTGGACACGTCTTGTATCCGAAAGCGGGTGCGGGTCGTGATATTACCATCGGCAACGTGCGTGATTTTGAGCACGCATCTCCGATTCACTGTGGGCGTAGCATATTTGGGGCGCATGGCCCGTGTTGCCTTAGATTTCTTTGTACCAGCCCACGAAGGCATATAGTACTCAGAATCCAACTCATCTTTGCCACGACAGCGAGTGATTCGATCAAAGACAAAGGCCCTCTCCTGCACACCGGAGTTCATACACGAGAAGTTGGATGCGCCTTTGTTTTGTCGGTGCATCTTCTTCGACTGGAAAAAGGATAATTGGGGAATGTAGTCAATACTGCGTTTCTCTGGCAGATATACGGTAATAGAGGGAGCATCTTGCTTGCTGAGAACGTCAGCAGAAAGGATGGGCTGCGGTGGCGCATCCCCTTCAGTGGTGGTGCTCGGCGCATCTCTTTTGTGCACCCAGACTTGGCGAGTCTTCTTCGGCTTTGGCAGCCACTTCGAAGGACTTGCGCTGCCTTCAGAGATGAACTCCTTATATGCCTGTTGATTGAGGTGCACCACGAGGGTCTTATGAGAGGAGCCAAGCTTAATGTCGTCGAATTGCGACACAACTTTCTCGTCAGAAGAGAAAGAAGTCCCCAGCAGAGTTGCCAGCTTGTTTGCTATTGAAAATATGACAATATTTTGTTGATTAAAACTTTAGTATTTTAATTACAAACAGAACAATATACAATGTAGGACTTAGACGTAGTCCTAGGAGTACACTTTTGTTTTTATCTGGGAACTGTATCGGTGGAGCGAGTGGTAATGCGTTGACTCCGTTGACGATCTGACGACGATCTTGGATTCTCTAAAGGTCTGGACTGCTATGGAAGCCAGAGCGTTTGGAAGAGAAGTAGACGTTACGTGTCTCTTCTCGTCTCTGTAGGTAGATATGATGATCTATCTGTCTGTGTGTGTATGAAAGAATGATCCTTTTATTATAGGCAGCAGACTGGTCTGCTCATGCACATATATGTAGGATGCGCCTGTACGTAGGAATATCACGTGGCTGATGCTATAGGGCACATGGACGATGTGCCCTGAGTTGAAGCTGAATCTTATTTGAACTGCACTGTTGGGCTACGGTAGAGCTGACACGTGGCAGTTGCAAATATTCGACCGTTGCTGAGATCTTGGGTGGTTAGCACCCATTCGTAGGCAGAACTGAGTCAAATGACACGTGGTGCGTGTTCATGGCTCAAAGATCTCAGATTTGGTGGAGGGTGATCTGTTAGGATGCGCCTAGGATCTGGCGCATGGGGCAACTTGGTCTATGACTTTCAGAAGTCATAGACAAGTCTGGGTGCATGGCTTCTGAGGCGCATGCTGACTTCTGGAGGCATGGCAATGGAAGCACATGCAGAGATTTGGCTTTTGTCTTTTGGGATCAGGAGTAAGTCAGAAGCGCATCATTTTTGAGGCGTATATAGGTTTCTGGGCGCACGACTGTGGAGGCGCATGTAGGGACTTAACTTATGTCTTTTAGGATCAAGAGTAAGTCGGGGCGCATGGCTTTTGAGACGCATGCAAATTTTTAGGCACATGGCTCTGGAGGCGCATGCAGGGACTTAACTTCTGTCTTTTGGGATCAGGAGTAAGTCTGGGCGCATGGCTTTTGAGTCACACACAAATTTTTGGGCACATGGCAGCAAAGGCGCATACGAGTGATCGGTCGGCCATGTGGCAAGGACAGCTATAGCCGACAAAAGTAAGTAATGATGATGCTGACGTCTGCGGCTCTTCGTTTTCTGTAGAAAGCTGCCAACTGTTTAGTCTTCGGGAACGTTCTGCCAACTCTGTCACATAGCTTAAATGCTTGATGGGTGATGAGCCTGAATGGGCACATCTCTGTACACTATTGGGCGTATGGGTCTATGTTCCACTAGGTGCATCAGTACGTAGCGCATGGTGTTGACGTGCACATCTGCTGTGTGGCACATCCTTATTGGTCAGTCTTTGTTGGCTCTTCTGAGGCATTTAATAACTTCTTTGTGCTGAATTGGAAGGGGCAGATTCATCACCATAAATGCAAGTTCATTGCACTGATTTCGGGAAAGTTGCTACTTGGCGCAAGGGTTTGATTTGTCCTGGCCTATAAGTAGCAGCATGAAGAGATGTTTTGTTTCTCGTTTCACTTTTCTTCCCAAACAGAGATGAACTGATCGGTTCTCCTCCTTGGCGAGATACTGCACCGTGGATTGCTGATCTCCTTGTTTAAAGAAGCTTTGACGACGAACTCCTTCAGAAGGCTGAGATGCGTCGAGAATGGACACGATAGTTTATGTTTGATTCCCTTATCGGCAGTATTCTTCTATGAGATGGCATTGGGTGCCAAGTTGAATGCATGGTTTAGGATTGATGTGCCCAAGCCCCATTATAATGGAAGAGCCCAGCCTGGCAGATGCGCCTGTGCGTTGACGAGGAAGTGATTCGCTCTGACGGGACAGAGTGATGCGCTGGCAGACTAATGCGCTGGACTGAGACGATGCGCGTAGCTGAGACATCAGAGTGATGTACCTAGTTGAGAGTAGGCTGTTACAAAGTCTTCAATTGGCATCATGTTTTCGAGATAATGTCGGACAGGTGTCGCAGATTGAAGTCGCTGGAATACAGACTGCCTTGGTAGTGGAGCCACTGTTTTGTAACAATAGCATTTGATGGTGACAATGGCACAAGTGTGCCTCGCGAGGGGCGCATTATGCTTAATGGTCAGCTTTTTGATCTAAATTGGATTACAGTCAACCAAATATTGACAAATTGACAATATGATACTTGTCATAATTCAATATGACACATCAAGACAGAACTCAGTACAAGACGGACGTCTTCTCTCTCCTGCAGCGTACTCGTTTTCAGAGTCTGTACTATTTTACATTTATTGAGTCTAGCAAAATGTAAACTGAGTGGCACTGGGTATTCTTGGCTTAAACCTTGTTCCCAAAACAAACCCAAAGCTCCACTAAGCCAAACTTAGCCCACAAAGCCCATCTGAACTCTTTGTCAGCAAAGAGACAGAGGTCGGGCCGAACTCTGCCCCTAATTTTTAGGACCCTAATTTTTAGGGCTTGCTGTATGCTAGTTGTCCAACGGCCAAAAATTTGAATTCATGACACAGAATTCTGGCTGAATTCTGCCTATCCCAACTAGTATAAATAGGCCTTGAATTCTCCCATTCTAAATAATCCAATTATCTTTTCTTTTCTTCTCTATAAGCCTCATACAAGCCTTAACCTTCTCATCTACTAGCCACAAGCTTCCTAAGCCTAAAAGTGCTCAGTACTATTCAGTTAGAAGTTTGTGCAAGAGTCAAGAAAGTTGCTTGGAAAATTCCAAGCTTCGCCACAGCGATCTTTGTAAGAAGTTGACGTGCTCTTCTGAGGAAAAGGCACGGGGTGTAACTACTATTTCACAAATAGTGGATTTAATCCTGAGCTAGAGTTCTCAGGCCTGGACTAGTCCTCCACGAAGGAAACCAGGTTAAAAATCTACTGTGTTTTCGTATGCTCTCTTGATATTTTTATTTCCGTATTTACTACTCTGATTATTTGTTGTTGGTGAAAAGAGTTAATTTTATTTGGCCATTATTGTTATAAACTCTATTCACCCCCCCTCTAGAGTTGCCTATCTGTTCTTCAATTGTATCAGAGCTCTGTTCTCTTAACAAGGACTAACATCCTAGAGTTGATCCATGGCAACCACACAACCTATATTTTCCAACCATGGTGAGGGACAGTCCACTCATAGGCCACCCCTATTTGATGGAACCAACTACACCTATTAGAAAACTAGGATGAGTTTCTATCTCAAGTCTTTAGACTCTGACCTGTGGACCATTGTTACCGACGGTTACAAAAGGCCCGCCAGAATAGTTATCGAGGGCGATCTCATCGAAAAACCCAACGACAAGTATTCTGACGAGGAAAAGAAACATGCGAGTCTAGATGCTAGAGCTATTAATGTTCTTTTCTGTGCAATAGACATGAATGAATTTAACAGGGTCTCGACATGCACCACCTCGCACGAAGTATGGAAGCTTCTGGAAGTGACACATGAAGGAACCACTAAAGTCAAGGAATCTAAGATCAGTTGTCTGACTCAAGAATACGAGGCATTCAAGATGAAGTCGAATGAGATAATCACTCAAATGTTCACAAGGTTCCTTGACGTCATCAATCCTCTATCATGTATTGGCAAATAATACTCCAATCATGAGAAGATCCGCAAGTTACTCAGGGGGCTACCGAAGATCTAGAACCCTAAGGTAACAACAATAATAGAAGGCAATGATCTCACCAAAATGTCTATGGAAACTTTGATGGGAAAGCTGATGACCCACGAGCTCGACCTCAAAGACTTCGACGAACCTGCTCCAAAAGAAAAAGAGATTGCCCTAAAAGCTCATCGTCGAAAGGCTGATCCTGAAGAGACTGGTGATGACAATTCAGAAGGTGATGATCAAGCTCTTCTAGTCTATAACTTTAAGAAGTTCCTTCATTTCAATCGAATAAAGAAGGAACAACAAGAAGACGACGAGGAAGAACTAACGTGCTACGGCTGTAAAAAGACTGGACATGTTCGAAAGGACTGTCCCTTTGCAAAGAAAGGGAACAGATATGAGAAGCCCTACAAGAAGCCCTCTTTGCGAAAGTACACCAATACTAGCATTTGGCAAGAAAGGGAAGCCAGTGATTCTGAGGAAGAAAATGACTCTCCCCGAGACACTGCTAATATCTGCCTAATGGCAACATCCGATAAGGTAACTGACGATACTCTTAATGACTTTACATTTGATGAACTTGGCGATGCTTTTAATGACTTACTAAATGATCACAAGAAAGTTATTAATAAATATAAGCATGCCAAGGAGAAAATCAAAGGCTATGAAATAGAGATTCATAATCTTTCTTCTTTACATGATAATGTTAGAGACACTCCACCCACGAAAGTCACTGATGAGGTATCTAAGCTTAAATTAAGCTTACATGATGCCGAAACACTTATTGAGAAGTAAACATGTGAGATCTCAGCACTCAACAAAGAGCTTGCCGAAGAAAAGAATAAACACAAGATCTCTATTGCTAAGAAGGAAGGTATGAATGCAAAGTGCAATAAACTAAATGCTGTCTCTAAGAAATTAGAGATTAGATTGGGGAAACAGGTTGCTCAACCTCAAACCCAATCTCACAGTCACAAAATACACACAAAACACCAGACCACTCATAATAGTAAAATATGTCACCCACATGCAGCTCGTAACCAAGCTTATATGTACATGTACTCCCATGAAGCAAGTAAACCACATGCACGTATACATCATTTCTCAACCTACTCATAACTATTATCCTGCTACTGCACATAGTCATAACTATTATCCTGCTGCTACACATAGTCACTATCCTGCTGTTTCACATAACTATCACCATACTGCATATAAACATCACTATCAACCTGCTCCTAACACAAATAGGCATGCTACTTGCATATTATGGATTACATGGTCATATCTCACCATAGTGTAGAACTAGGAAATTAGTTGATATTAATCTATATGCATGGGTACCGAAGACTAACATTTCAGGACCCACAAGAACTTGGGTACCAAAGGTCACATCTACTCGTGATGTAGGTGGACCTTCCTTCTTCAACTAAAAGCAAATAGATTCTCGATAGTGGATGCTCGCGACATATGACTAGAGACGCAAATCTTTTTTGCATCACTACCGATGAAGAGGGAAGGATATGTATCCTTCGGTAACAATTTAAAAGGCTACATCATAGGTAATGGTACTATTTGTTATCCTTCTTCTCCTGTAATAAAGGATGTCTGCTTAGTGACCGAGTTAACGCATAACCTGCTCAGCATAAGTCATCTTGATGATCATGGATATGATATTAACTTTGGAAAGAATAAATGCTACATTTATAGGTCAACTGGAGACATTGCTTTTGAAGGGATAAGAGAAGATAATATTTATATTTTCTATCTATCTAGAAATACTAACAATGCAGAAAGATGCCTCTACGCCCACAAGGATAAAAGACTTTTGTGGCACCAGCATCTTGGTCATGCCAATATGGTTACTATATCCAGGCTATCGACAAAGAAGCTAGTAAGAGGTCTTCCCGATATTACATTCAAGAAGGACACGATATGTGCCAAATGTGAACTAAATAAGGCAACCAAATCTTTATTTAAATCCATAAACACTGTAAGTACTACTAGACCCTTGCAATTACTGCACATGAACTTATTTGGTCCTAGTAGAGTAGCCAGTCTTGGTGGAAAACTCTATGCATTTCTTATTGTAGATGATTTTTCAAGATTTACTTGGGTTTTCTTCCTTACAAACAAAAGCGATACTATTTCAGTTTTCAAAATCTTTGCCAAAAAGGTCCAAAATGAAAAGGCTACATGATTACTCGAATCCGAAGTGATCATGGAGGCGAATTCAAAAAATCTGATTTTGAAAAGTTTTTCGAAACAAATAGTTTTGATCATGAATTTTCTTGTCCTAGAACTCCTCAACAAAATGGTGTTGTGGAGCGGAAGAATATGACTCTTGGCGATATGGCTAGAGTCATGTTGAATAAATTTTTACTTTCGAAATATTTTTAGGCAGAAGCTGTCAGTACAGCTTGCCATGTTTTCAATAGGGTGCTTATTCGACCTATTTTGAAGAAAACACCCTATGAGCTTTGGTTTGGTAGGACTCCTAATGTCTCTTATTTTAGAGTGTTCGGTTGTTGCTGTTTTATCCTAAATAACAAAGACAACTTAGGCAAGTTTGATGCCAAAGCTGACGATGGTATTTTTCTTGGCTATGCTGCCAAGAGTAAGGGATATAGAGTGTTCAACAAACGCTCAATGATTGTGGAAGAATCTACTAATGTGACTTTTGATAAGGAAAATAGTACACCGGCTATCCCCGACGATGATGTTGAACCATCAACTTCCACACCGATGAATACCACCCCTGAAACCAATTCTCTGGAGGACTTACCGAAGAAGTTCGAGTTCAAGCCGTCACACCCAGAAAACTTGGTAATAGGTGAGATATCACACGGAATAAGTACTCGATCATCTTTAAGAGATTCTATTGCTAGCACTGCTTTCATTTTGCAAATTGAGCCTAAAAATGTTTTAGAATCTTTTAATGATGAATTTTGGATTTTCGCTATGCAAGAAGAACTCAACCAATTTGAAAGAAGCCAGGTCTGGGAACTTGTTCCTAAACCAGCTAACCATTCGATTATTGGTACTAAATGAATTTTTTGTAACAAAGTAAATGAAGATGGTTCAGTCACTCACAACAAAGCTCGTCTAGCAGCTCAAGGATACAACCAAGAGGAAGGTATCAACTACGATGAGACGTATGCTCTAGTTGCAAGACTTGAATCCATTCAGATGCTTTGTGCCTTTGTAAATTTTTAAAATTTTAAACTTTTTCAAATGGATGTGAAAAGTGTTTTTCTGAATGGTTTTATTAAAGAGAAAGTCTTTGTAAAACAACCCCCTGGTTTTGAAAATCACAAATTTTTCGACCACGTTTTCAAGCTCAAGAAAGCGCTCTATGGCCTCAAATAAGCCCCTAGAGCTTGGTATGAACGCCTAAGCAACTTCTTACTAGATAAAGGTTTTTCAAAAGGAAAAATTGACACTACACTTTTTATCCAAACTTTTAAAGACACCATTTTTAGTTTAAATTTATGTTGATGATATCATATTTGGGTCTACTAATGTCAATCTATGTCAAAATTTTACTAAGTGTATTCAGAACGAATTTGAGATGAGCATGATGGGGGCGCTCACTTACTTCCTCGGACTGCAAGTCAAACAAACTTCGTAAGGAACATTCATCAGCCAGTCAAAATACACAAAGGATATGCTGAAGAAGTTTAACCTTGACAACGTCAAACCAATCAACACTCCCATGGATATTACAACCAAGCTGGAACCTGATGAAAACGGCAACCTGTTGACCAACGTAAGTATCGAGGTATGATTGGTAGTCTACTTTACCTAACTGCTTGTCGTCCCGATATCATGTTTAGTGTTTGTCTATGTGCTCGTTATCAAGCTAGTTCTAAGGAATCACACATGTCCGCCGTTAAGCGTATCTTTTGATACCTTAAAGGTACTATTACCGTGGGCTTGTGGTATCCCAAATCCACATCCTTTGAACTTATTAGTTATTCGGATGCTAATTTTGTGGGGTGCAAAGTCGACTGTAAAAGTACGAACGTGTCACGACCCGTACCCACTGTGAGGGTACGAGAACGCAACAACGCCCAGCCTACGCCGCAGTGTTGGCGGTAGAGCGCTGTCCTAGGTCAACATACATCTAACAATATATATCTAAACAGTTTATACTCCCCGAATGGGGGTAACATAACGGTAAAACTCAATCACAACTAAGGAAGAGATAGCACGAAATGAAATAGAACTCAAAAAAATAAATAGATGAAATAGCAGTCTAAGATAATCCCAGCAATATCCAACAGTACAAGGTCTCAGATGAAAGAATATATACAACTCATAACTCCAAATAAAGTCTAACTAAGATATGTCTCAAGACTGCATAAAGATAAACAGCCTAACTAATCTAGCCTAGACAGTCGGAGAAATATCCTCAGCTACTGCTGGATCTTCCTGGGAGTCCAGCTCAAAGGTGTCATCTAAAGCTGCCCCGTAGAAAGTGTCCAGGCAAGCCTCCTCCTCGTCCTCTGTAATATTTTCAACATGTCCAGTCAGGACAGGAGCGAGTACAGTACATCTCAACAGATCATAGCAGGTTAGAAGATATAATCATGCAGTAAAGTAAGATACAAGTACTGAAAGAAGTGCAGTATGTAAACAGAGAGAGAAAGCTGTAAGAGAAATATATACTATAAATAGAGAACTATCATGTGACTAGTGAGTCAGAGTACAATATAGACATGTAAATGGCATAGGAGATTCTGATGCTACACTATGGAAGAGATTCTGATACTACACTACTTGGATATTATTCACATGTCCATTTCTACTCCCCCGTACCCCTAATCAATACACAAGGATCCAGCTAGGTTATGTTATATGATGCTATGTAACAGCCTCCGAAGGGTAGTAGACCCCGAAGGTGATACATAGTAGTCCCATAAATGGGATAAGGATTCTAGGAAGACGCTATGATCATAAGAGTATATGTCGTAAGTGATCAAAGAACCAATGAAGCATAGTGATACGCCATGTAAGTGAAACGCACAGAACATGTAGTACCCGATGCTCTCTAAGGATAACATCTCAAGAAGGGATCCATATAGTACCAATCCGTGTGACCAACGTGACAGTACAAGTAAAGTAATCTACTGCAGGAAATAATTCTAAGCAGGATATGAAATGATCAGAGAATGTACTCGCCTGGTATCTGAGTGTCCAACTGAAAAGTACTATCCGAGGAGTGGTGTCTGGCTCCTATTCAGAACAGCACAGGTCACAACAAGTCCAGAATAGTAAAATGGAGTCCTACTATGCATTCTACATGATTCTAGGTCAATCTAGGCCAAAGTCAACTCTTGGTCAACTCTGGTCAACCCTAGAAGTCAAACTAGGTCAACCAAGTCTAATCAAGTCTAAACTCAACTAACTAGGTCTAACAAGTCTATACTAGGTCAAACTAGTCTACACTAATCTACTAAGTCTATTCTAGGTCTAATAAGGTTGTACAAGCCCAATCTAGGCTCTCTAGTCAACTGACTCATATACAGGCCATAGGCTATTCAACCTAGGCCAAACTATATCTAACAATGTACTATAGGTATATGTAGTCTAAATATAACACATAAATATGTATAATACATACAAATGGTCCCCCCCAAGTTATATATACATAATTCCTATATATATAAACTAGCATATGCCATAACCCATAGCAAATATCCATACTAGGTACCTATATACAATACACAACTCATTTATATATATAGACTCACCATTAGTACATACATTAGATTGTACACACAAATCCTTAGTCACATACACCTACATGTATAGAGAGGGATAGCAATAGAGTGTGTGTGAGTGTCACAAGAGTGTGGAGAGTGTCACATGAGTGTGGAGGAGAGTGGGCTGTCATGAGGACAGAACCCAGGTGTGTGTGTGTGTGTAGGGGCAGTGAGTGACATAAGAGTGTATGTGTGTGTGTGATAGTGTGTGTGTAACTAATGTGTCAAACTTAGGTGTCAATCCAAGCTAGGTGACAGCCACATAACATAAACAGATTTTAATATCAAATTAGAAAGGAGGGAAAAGATGACAAAGCATCAAATAAACTCAGATTTACATATAAAAAGCAAATGACAGTCCCCCTCCTTTACCTATTCTCAGTTTGAGCTCAAAATCTCATCAAACAACCCCCAACCAAAACACATTTTTACATTGGAGAACCCTTTTAAATCTCAGTTATGGGTTACTCAGTAATTGGGTTAAAAACACTCTGAAATCAGAGTTCAAACAACTTATGATATCACATTTAAAAACACTCAACAGTCCCCAAAGATAAATTCCAGATTTAAACTCAAAAATACCCAAAATAGTCCAAATTGATATCTCAGTTTTTCTGAATCAACATAGACCCAAATCATCTAAAAATTGACACACACATAGGATTTAAGTAGGTGAACATGTTAGGGGTTTAAACTACACTAATTAACAGTGTTAAAAGGGTTAATAGGATGACAAAAACTCATTTGCAAAAACTGGATAAATAACAGGATATGTATTGATACTCAGATTTCAGGAAAATGGGAAATGGCAATTAACCAATGAACTTCAAATTAAAAACAATTATAGAGGTTGGTAATGATTAAACTTAATGTGCACATGCTATACAAATGGTTTGTGTCCACATAGTGGACACAAACGTGTCCAATCAATAATTTAACCAAAACTAATACACAGGACACGGACAGCAGTGCACTGTCTCGTGCACAGGTGCACCTAGGTCTAGGACACGACACAAGTGTCCAAGTGTCTCGTGGTCGTGTCAGTAGCTAGGTGGGGTGTCAGGGTAGGTGTCTAAGTGCCTGAGTCATGTCCACGAAGTATCCACACTACAACAAATATGGCCTACAATAGCAGTTTTTCTATAGCATTCAGGTGTCCCCGCTATAGAATGTTATCAACAATAGCGTTCTTTTTGATGTTCTATAAAAATATCTATCTATAGCATTTCCTGAATGCTATAGAATATAAAATATTCATATGTTTGTATGTCAAAACAGATCTCGTGTTCGAATCTTAGGAGAAGAAACGTTTTTACATGATAAAAGAACAAATTATAGCATATTGACGTAAAAGCATATAAATTTACAACATCTGTCTTCTTTAAATAATAAATACTACATTTGAAAAGTGTTGTTTGGAAATTCATTCCCCCTTTGCTTTAAGCCCACTCCTATCCTCCAAAATTTTCATTTTACCGCCCCCCAACCAAAAATTGGGCGCTAAAGCAGAGGGGGTGAGAAGGTGTTTCCTTTCCCCTTTGCTCATTTTTTTTGTTGGTCTCAACAGGAGCTCTCCCCTCCTCCCAAAGGGCGCAGGAGAAGCCCTCTCTTTCTCTCTCTCTCTCTCCATAGGGCGTCGGTGAAGCCCTTGCTCTCTCCTCCTGCCTCTTTCGACGTCAGTAAAGCCCTTTCTTCCTTCACAAGGATGCCGGTGAAGCCCTCTCTCTTCCTCCACAAGGATGCCGGTGCAGCCCTCTCTCTCTCTTCCTGTCTTTTTCTCTTATTTATGGGTTATTTGATGGAAATATTTGTTAAGTCTCGTAATTCATCTACAGGAAGGATTGATCTTTGTTTTCATGATTTTGAAGGAAAAGAAGGGCAGTTAGAAGAATTTGTGAGTTCCCAAATTCCTTAGGGTTTTTAATTTCATCAGGATTAGGGTTTTGAATTGATTTTTTTGTTATTTCTTTCATAGTGTGGATCCTTTCCCAAGAAGGAATGAGTAAACCCTAGTTCCAAGACTCGGTTCACTAAGGTGATGATCTATTTTTTGATATGTAAATTTTGTATTTAATCTTGTTATTTTTTATATCGGCTCAGATTATAGGTTGTATTATATAGGTCGCTAGTGCGTTCTTCTGCAGCGAGCAATGGCTGGAAAATATTTGTTACCGAAACCACTTCTGGTCGTCGGAGCTTCTTATGAATGCAAGTAAGATTTCTACTTCTAAAGCCTTGTTTTTCCTCATTGGGTTTCACATTCTCACCCATTTGACGAAGCAGCACCATTCACAGATGTCCTTTTTGTATTCGTCAAACTGGAAACAGTTGTTGGGTTTTATAATACTTTTGACTAGGTGATTGATGATTCTGCAAATGTAAACAATCAGGGATTACATGTTTTCTAAAGCCGTAGATTACATTTAACCAAAGTGAAAAAAAATAGTAAACATTGCTAACTTAAAACAAGAATCGAAAGAATATCGTAGATATTATATAATACAATTAATGAGACAGGTTAACTAACAAGCACCAAGCTTCATCCCAAATTTTTGGGGTTGACTTTTGAATCATTTTCTTCCATTCAACTCTATTAAGGGTGTTGTCCCATATAAAGTTAGCAAAAAAACATTCCTTCTTTAGAACCTCAATTCCAAATCAAATAGGCCTGCAACTAGTCCTAGAATCTTCTTTAACTAGTATTTTATGGCTCTTCCTAACTAACATCTATTTGAGTATTTGAATGGGAGAAAGTTAAATGTGAAACTTCTAAGAAAGTGTAGAGTAGAGTATAAAATTAAGTCAAGAGAAAACATAGAAGATAGATCAGTAACTACTGTCCATAAACATATCATTTCCTCATCTATAAATCACCGATCCATCACTCCTTCAAATAAGTTTGGTATAACATCCCAAGTTTCTTCTATTCATTAAGCTCTGCTTCGACTTTCTTGGTCTGGATATTTTTCTACCACCCAAGTTGTCATAATAATACCAAGAGATGTATCAATTTCTCTGCCACCCCCTAATTGTCAAATACCTTTTTTAGCATTAAATATATTATAACCCAGTGAGAGAATATAGTGGTCACGCTGTTGGTGATCGTGCTCTCAGAGATGACACATGTAGTCAAATTTTTCGTCTTTTAAACAGTGTTGGTTTACACATTGATTGAAGTGTTTATAGTCACATAGTTATGGGTGGTGAAGGATGAGAATCACCTTGGCTGGCCACCCCTTAATTTTGTCAAATACCATTTTTTGCCATTAAAGAATGTGTATATTCTATTTAATCTATTTTGGAAAGCCTATAACGTACTTTGTTATTTTTTAGCTTGAGCTAATTTTGACTGCCTACTTATTTGCAGTTGTAACAATGGTGGACACATTTCGTGGTTATTGAGATGCAATAAATGATGAAAAACAGTCAAATATAATGTGGATAATTTATCTTTTTTTTGTAGCAAGCGTCTTATCGTGAAACATAATATAATGCCATTATTAGTGAACAATATATTATTGAATATCAATATTTTGAAATGATGATTGAAATCACCTTCTTTGAAAATGTTTGATATTTTCAGTTGCAAGCTACTTTTTTTTTAATTTAGCCAGTTTTGAGCAAATCAGATCAAACTCGTAACTTCCTGTAATACTGGTCTAGGATCAGTTCGGTAATCTTACACCTCATCTTTGAAGCGAAACTTTACACATTCATATTGAATATGCAAGGGAATTTGCTACACTTGAATATTTAGTTATATTTTTTATGTCTTGTTATTTGATTTGTATTGCTTCCTGTGGCTTCTCTTTGTAATCGAATATTATAAACTAGTTCTAAATGGCTTTGGCATGGGGTTCTTACTGATATCAACTATCCAATGGATGGCCTATTTATGTTTCAGTGATAGTCAAAGCTAGTAGTGGCCCAAGATATGTCGTTGGCTGTCGCAGTAAGGTGGATAAAGAGAAGCTTACAGCTGGAACTCGCGTGGTTCTTGATATGACAACTCTTACCATTATGCGAGCTCTTCCACGTGAGGTAATAAAGGACCTCCATGTAGTATTGCATCTCTGGTTATCAGACAGTAAATGATGTTTTCCTCTGTAAATTCTATTTCTTCTTGGCATGAAATATGAGCAGTTTATTTTTCTGATTCCAGGTTGATCCAGTTGTTTATAATATGCTTCATGAAGATCCAGGCAATGTTAGTTACTCTGCCGTTGGTGGCTTGTCTGATCAGATTCGAGAACTTAGAGAGTCCATTGAACTTCCTCTCATAAACCCTGAACTCTTCCTTAGAGTAGGAATTAAACCCCCAAAGGTAACTCTGAGCTTATTGTCTAAATTCCTCGAGAACTATTGCTTTAAAGTTTGAAATTTATTCTTGTTTAAGTACTCATGGGCTCTGGGCTGTTTGTGCTACTTCATAGTTTTGAGCTTTTCCTTTTTTCCAAGTATTAATTTTTGTATTTTTTTGAGAAAACTTTTTTTTTATATTGCATTATTAACATGGAATTTGTAATAAGTTGTCTGAATGATGTCAGGGGTCCTCCTCTATGGCCCTCCTGGAACAGGGAAGACCCTATTGGCCAGAGCAATTGCTAGCAATATAGATGCCAACTTTCTGAAGGTAGGTATTAAAAATTAAGCATTAATGTTAGTTAAATGCTTTGTGGCTGAATTCTGTATGATACTCCATGTAGGTTGTATCAAGTGCTATCATTGACAAATATATAGGGGAAAGTGCAAGATTGATCATAGAGATGTTTGGCTATGCACGGGACCACCAAGTAAGAATTCATTCTTGGACTGACTTCCTATTTTTTTTCTGTTTACTTTTAAGTATGAAAAGAAGATCCCTCAATCATGTTACAACTTTGTGTAATCATGCTACAACATAGGGTTTTTATTCGTTTCCAAAATTCCAATGGATGTGATTGTAGTGTAGCTAATGGAAGGGACCTTATAGAAGTTGTTTCCTTTGTTTAGACCGGGAAGAGAAGTTAAACAGGAGTGAGGAAAAAATGACTGAGCTACATTTTTTTTTTCTGGACAACTGTGTTTCCTCACCTATATCTGCGGCTAATGAAAAGATTAACCTCTAATTTACTGAATCTTCTTTGTTTTATTCCTTCTTTAGAGTTCATCTTACATGAATATTGTCTCTTGGGCCGCTAGAAATGTTTGTTCTAATATTGCTCTTTATTTTCCTCAGTCATGCATCATACTCATGGATGAAATCGACGCCATTGGTGGACGTCGTTTTAGTGAGGGGACCAGTGCTGATAGAGAGATTCAACGTACATTGATGGAACTACTCAATCAACTTGATGGATTTGATTCATTAGGAAAGGTATGAGATCACTATCTTAATTTGTAGTTGTTGCTTGTGAAGACTATATATGAGAAGTAGCTGCCTTTATTTTATTACGATTATAAGTATGTTATTTTGAGTGTAATTCTCAATAGGCATGCTCTTTAGATTTTGATACAAGTTTTTAGAAAATTAGTCTATTCTATTCTGATAACGGCCCTGTTGATGTATTCTGTGTTTGTATATCTTTAATCTAGCGCTAGTTATAGTGATCAATAATACTTCTCAGCAGAAGAGTTATGGTAAACACAATAGTCTTTACAGATAATTAGGACTCTATGAACTTAACAATGTGCATATTGGTTATATTTTTGTATATCAAGTTTTCCTTTACCTGAACATAGGGATCTTTTTATAACCAACATAAGTTTCTTCTTAGATTTCTCATGTGTGTTGAACACCTTATTTTCTTCCTTTTGCCTAAGAGCAGCACACATCCAGACGATTTTCTACTGACTTCTGTGGAGCCTATAATCCATTTTCTCCCTTTCATTCTTTTCTCATCAATTCTGCCATGACATCACATAAACCTCTCTAGCTTTGGATCATCTCTGTTATACATGTTTGTTTAAACCTTTATTGCCTATACCTCATTTTCTCTGTGCTTTGTAGTTAGCTTAGTATTAGCTTGGCTGCTGATTTTGGAAAACTGAACTTATCTGAAGTATTATCCAGGTTTTGACATCATCTGGTTTACTACTGCTTATCAGGACTATTTTTGTGTATTCTTTGAGAAGTAGCAGTAAAAGCTGTTTGGTAATACTCTTAGTTCATTTCATGGTTTCAAATGTTTCTATCTTATTTTTATATAATAATGTATTTTTTTCTCAATTTTGTGTAGGTTGACGTATAAATTTTTGATGGTTGTGGATAGCTAGAAGGAAAGAGGCGATCGACCTATTTTTTGGCCTACAGATATTTGTAAATGGAATGGTTTATTTTGGACTACAGATACTTTGTAAATGGAATATGGCGTACAACTACTTTTTCTACCTCTTGAATGTTTTAATGACTACCACTTTTTGTACATCTTGAATGTTCTAATGAAACATTTCATATTTTGGCAAATCTTTACTATATCTTGATTGATCGAAATGCAAGTTGCGATTGAAATTCTTTACGATTATTGTTATTTATATGTGATACAAAACAGGTTATGAAATATGAAATTCTGTAGCAGATATGAAATAATATGAAATTCTGTAGTAGGTTTATAGCACTCAAAATGTCTAAATTACTGCTACCACGATAGCATATGATGAACGCTATAATAAATCAAACCATTCATCAAACGCTATAAATCATCCACAGCATTCACAAAATGCTATAAATAATCCACAGCATTCATGAACGCTATAAGTAATCCACAACACTCACGAATGCTATAAACTATCTACAGCATTCTAGAATGCTATAAAGTATTTACAGCATTCATAAACGCTATAAACCATCAACAGCATACACGAACGCTATAAACCTTCTACAGCATTCATGAACGCTATAATGTTATAGCGTTCACATGTCTGGACATACTATAGCGTGGGCGATCATAGCAGACATAATATGCTATAGAAGGCTTTCTATAGCGTTCTGTGCATGCTATTATAGGCCATATTTGTTGTAGTGCCAGCTCTGTGTCCAAACCCGTGTCAGTGGCCGACTGTGCACGTGTGCGTGTGTGTGTATAACCAATGCACTGGGGATTTCTCCCTCGACACGCCACGTGGTCATCTGAAACTTGACACGTGGCGTGTCAGTCAGTGCCCCGTGGTGTGTGTCGAGTTTCGTGTCCGCTAGCCTTGTGTCGTGTCGGTTTGGACACATGGACACATCTGCGCGCGCTTGGGGCTGCACTGTCCTGCTGTGCGGGGGCTGCACCGGATACTATCGAGGTATGATTGGTAGTCTACTTTACCTAACTGCTAGTCGTCCCGATATCATGTTTAGTGTTTGTCTATGTGCTCGCTATCAAGCTAGTTCTAAGGAATCACACATGTCCGTCGTTAAGCGTATCTTTCGATACCTTAAAGGTACTATTACCGTGGGCTTGTGGTATCCCAAATCCACATCCTTTGAACTTATTGGTTATTCGGATGCTAATTTTGTGGGGTGCAAAGTCGACTGTAAAAGTACGAATGACACGTGTCATTTATTAGGCAAGGCTCTAGTCTCATGGTTTAGCAAGACGCTGAATTCTGTCGCACTATCCACAACAGAAGCTGAATATATCGCAGCTGGTCATTGTTGTCCACAAATTCTGTGGATGAAGCAAACCCTTGCAGACTATAACCTATCTTTTATGCACATTCCTATTTTTTGTGATAATATTAGTGCTATTAATCTGACTAAGAACCCAGTATGTCACTCATGCACGAAACACATTTACCATTTTCTGCGTGATCATCAACAACACGGCACCATTAACTTAGAATTTATCAACACAGATCATCAGCTAGCAGATTTTTTCACCAAACCACTAGCCGAAGAGCGCTTCAACTTTCTTTGTCGTGAATTTGGAATTTTGGACGAAACAGTTATTAATTAAATTGGCTTGCGTAAATAACGATTATGACATATATCTTTATGGTGCCTTTGCTATGGGTACAAGTCAAAAGGGTCCTTCGGACAACAAGGCGTAAAAGCCTAAGCGACACGGTGCACTAGTCTTCAGACTACCGCTAGCTGGGATCCGGCCCCTACAGCTACCCCATGGCAGTTTTATCATATTGGTCGTTGTCATAAATCCTTGTTTATTATATGGTTTAATTTCATTTGTAACTTAGTTAATTCAAAACTTTCCAAATTCATTTCCATTTATTCCACTCATGGTTTCTTTTTCAATCAAATTTTTGGTTTTCATCAAACATTTGTAAATATTCAATCTTTACCATTCCATTTATTTTTCGCCAACACTTGGCAATTTTTTTGTTTTGAGTTCTGGCCCCAGCACCCAGAACTCGGCACGAACTCTGCCTCACACAGAGTTCGGGCCGAGTTCGGTCTGCTGTTTCCAGAACCCAAGATCGCTCTCATCCTTTCATTTTTTTTGATCCAATGGTCCAGATTTCACCCGACCAGCCGACCCTACATTCATATTTTGGGATTTTCCTTCTCTTTCTTCTTCATTGCCACCTCTAAACCCTCTCTACCCTCTCTAATTTCATCCTCTCCAAACCCTAGCCCTAGAATTCTCAATTTATTGAGGTTTTCTTCCCCAAACTCAAGGAGCATAGCATTTAGATCATTCTCTTCCATATTTTACAACTCTTTTGAGGTATACTCTTTTTTTTCTTCTTCTCAAATTTTAAATTCTTTTCATTATCAATGACATCTAGATTGTTCAATAGGAGAAAGAGGGCTAGAACCGAGGGTGCTTCCTCATCCAACCCTCCTCCTCAAGTTGTTCAACCCATTCATCCATTTTTTAATCCACCACCACCTCATGACTCCAACACATTCAATGAACAAATTTTTGTTTCATTGGAGGCTTCCAATGAATGGTTCAATGACTTTCGTTCACGGAGTGTGTATGCGGGTCATCCTATAAATTTCACAATTTTTTCTAGATATGACTCATTGTTCCATGACCTTTGTCTAGATGAGTTAGTTTCTACATCATCTCTTATATACTTGAATGCTATCTAAATGTTTTACTATAGTCTCACTTTTGACGACACACGAATCTATTCTCGTGTCGCCGGAATTGACATCACTTTTGATGATTTTGAACATGCGGAATATCTCGAGATCTCGTAACCCAATTCCTGGGAGAAACTTGTCGATGCACGCAAGTTCCAATTTCCCGATGGATCGTCCCTTGAGTGTTTCAAGGATGATTTGTGTACTGCCAACACTCGTCCACACAAGTTACTGGCTAAATTTCTTAACCCATATTTCTATGAATTTTATCGAATTATTTTCTCCACGATCTTGCCCAAAGCGGGATCGACTGATGAAGTTTCTTATTTTAAGATTTCTGCACTCTATCATCTTCACTTCCATGTCCCGTTTAACCTTTCGCACACTATGATGGAATGGATGATTAGTGCACGGAAGAGACCTCGATCATTGGTCTATGCCCTTTATTTGCCAATGGGTTTTTGTGCGTTCAATGTTCCTCTTGATGAGTGCCAGTTCCTTCCATCCCCTGCCTATCTGTCTAAGGCAAGGCGGCTTCTAGCAGCTGTTGAGTCTCCTGCAGAGTCAGAGCATTCCGAGTCTGAGGCTCAGGCTGATACACTTGCTCTAAGGAAACCTGCGTCGTGCTACCTACTACTCTCGAGTCTATTCAGACCATACTGCACGATCGCTTCATGTTGGAAGACGACCGCTGGACCCAGCTAGATTATCGTACCACTTTGCAGATGAGTGCCATCAGTAACTCATTACATGACATCCGATACACCATGTCTAGGCATTCCACTATGCCCCTTCCTATGGAGCGGGATCCATCCCGTGCCGTTTACCGTATCGACGACCCCTGGGTCATACGATATCTGGATCTGGATATAGCTTTTGTGGATCCTCGTCGTTCTGATACTGATCCATCTGATACCGCTGGACCATCTTGTGCTCCATGATGGATGTGGTTCTGTACCTGCTGCTGCTACTGCTGATGATCTTCTTTAGTTTTATGCTTTATGGACTTATGCTTATGTAGTTTCATTTTCTTGTATGAGTAGATTTTTAGTTTATGTGGATCTTTAGATTTTATCTGCAGTTATTATATTGTTCTCTTTTACCTCTAGCTTGTGTGCTTGCCAGTTAATCCTTTATACAGTCTTCTGCCTGTCTGTTTGTTATTTTTTTTTGATAAATGCCAAAAGGGGGGGTTCTACTTGACATTTATATCTCTATCATATTGTGTGATATCTGTGTTTTGGAGGAGATAATGTATATCAGGATACGACACATTGGTTTACGGGGAAGCTATGTTTATGTGGGAGCTACTATTACGGGGGAGCTACTGTATTCTATGCTTGTCTACCCCTTCCAACTTGTGTCCAGGAATGAACATTGAATATACAAATATCATTTTTGTCAATTATCAATATGGAAGAGATTGTTGACCCAAACTGGATCACAGTCAACCAAATATTGACAAATTGACAATATGATACTTGTCATAATTCAATATGACACATCAAGACAGAACTCAGTGCAAGACGGACGTCGTCTCTCTCCTGCAGCATACTCATTTTCAGAGTCTATATTATTTTATATTTATTGAGTCTAGCAAAATGTAAACTGAGTAGCACTGGGTATTCTTGGCTTAAACTTTGTTTCCAAAACAAACCCAAAGCTCCACTAAGCCAAACTTAGCCCACAAAGCCCATCTGAACTCTCTGTCATCAAGGAGACAGAGTTCGGGCCAAACTCTGCCCCACACAGAGTTTGGGCTGAACTCTGCCTCCTGATTTTTAGGACCCTAATTTTTAGGGCTTGCTTTATGCTAGTTGTCCAACGGCCAAAAATTTGAATTCATGGCACAGAATTCTAACCGAATTTTGCCTATCCCAATTCTTATAAATAGGCCTTGAATTCTCGCATTCTAAATCATCCAATTATCTTTTCTTCTCTTTTCTATAAGCCTCATACAAGCCTTAACCTTCTCATCTACCAGCCACAAGTTTCCTAAGCCTAAAAGTGCTCAGTGCTATTCAGTTAGAAGTTTGTGCAAGAGTCAAGAAAGTCGCTTGGAAAATTCCAAGCTATGCCACAGCGATCTTTGTAAGAAGTTGACGTGCTCTTCTGAAGAAAAGGTACGGGGTTTTACTTTCATACCCCCTTCAGGCGCATAGCGAGGCCAAGTGCCGAGGTGGCCATATGAATGCTGTACCTCCTGATCCAGTTCCAGCGCATGAGATACGCCCAGATCATTGGTAGGGGGCAACATGTATTGCAACTTGGACCCACTTCATGCGTACAACCCACGTGGGCGCATGGGTTCGAAGTCACAACTTTTGCCTCGTACGACTTGGTTCCAAACGCAGAAGATGCGCCTAAGCGAGACGGAGAGTTTGAGAGTTGACCCATTCCGGGTGCGAAAGCACCTGAGTCAACTTTTGTACATCCTGCTATTAGTCGTGTGCGTGGTTTTCAGCGCACGTTTCTGGCTGGTTGCTGGCATAGCACATTGAGGGCACATGGCCCGTGCCGTCTTCGACTTCTTCGTAGTAGCCCAACTTTTCCTTGTCAAGATGGCAAGTGAAGAACTTGCAGCCGATCCATAAGAAGAAGATGCACTATTTTTGTGGCTCTAACGGGCTCCCTTTTTTATTTTTTATTTTGGTGCCCCTTTTCAAAGGAGGCAAAGGGGCTCTTTATATAGAGTGAAATAAGACTTCTCCTTTTCTCCTTTCCGATGTGGAATTAAAAGTAATATCCCTTTTTCATGCTTCTATACACAAGTCCAGAATGATGATACGAACCCAACGGTATATCCAGAATTGGTTACGATGAGCCGATCTCAAAATGACCCATTGACTCGGACGTTGGAATCCGATTTGTACGAAAATGCGTGCCGAAGTCCAAGTCCACTAAATCTAGCAAAGTATATGTCAACGATTCTAGAATGACAATACGAACCCAACGGTATATCCGAAATTGGATTGAGATGAGCCGATCACAAAATAATCCGTTGACTCGGACTTTGAATCTGGTTTGCACGGAAATGCATGCCGAAGCCGAAGTCCACTAAATCTAGCAAAGTATATATCAACGAGTCCAGAATGACGATAAAAACCCAACATTATATTCCGAATTGGATTCCGATGAGCCGATCTCAAAATGACCTGTTGACCCGGATTGTGGGACCTGATTTGCTCCAAAATGTGTGCCGAGGTCCATGTCCTCCAAATCTAGCAAAATCGTACTAAAATGATGCCATGAGTCTACTGGTGGTATCAAAATTGGAATCCGGAGTCCCGGATCCAAAATAGGAATTTTACAAGTTGGAAATTACGAATTCGGACAACTAACTTTGGCGTCAAATTCAACCAAACAAACGAGCTCTCAATGGAATGAATTTTTAGTGACAAGAAGTTGGTTATACCAGCTATGCACAGGAACTAGTAGTGCGTCAAACAGAGCTGCGACGGCGGAGAAACAAATCCATAAAGTTGGCTCCACAAAACTGTCCAAAATAAACACGATTATTCGGGCAACTTGGTGGCCGATTTTGACCTAGCAAATGACAGAATTAACGGCTAAAAGTTTAGGTGAATGAAGGGGTATATACCGAGATTGAGACGGAAGAATCGGATCGACGATCTAACGTTCTTATTGAACAGAAAACACGCCCAAAGTTGCTATCCTGAAATATGATTCTGGATTCGGATCCGCGTGCGTCACGACGGGATTTCATGCGAAACGCACGAATCGAGTGTTCCACGCACCGGGGACGTTGTCGCTATGCTGGGGTGGCACACAGGGGGTTGCCGCGGGTACGTCGAGCTCGTATCGGACTCGGGCGGTGGTGCACAGCCATCGTCGTGCTGCTACAGTACTGCTCTTGTGCGCGCTAGTCACACGTGCTATCGCAGGACCACGTCGGTCATCGCACTTGCTGGCCGTGCATGCATCGGCGACACACGATGGCTGCTTCATGGTGTGGTCGTGCAGCCCAGCGTGCCCGCAAGGAAGAAAAGTTGGGGTCGCCGTACTGGCGCCATTCGTGATGTAGAGGAGGTGGTGGTGGTGGTGTTCCATTAGATGAGTAGGGAGGAGAAGGAATGAAGAAGAAGGTGGATAAGTCATTTATGCGACTAGGGTTTGGAGAACATGGCAGTTTGTATATAAGGGGGAGGAGTGTTTGCCGCACATGCCTGCTGCTTACTGCAGCAGCAGGATGATGAATACATGATGTGTATTCGAGTGTAAGGAGGTTCTGGTTCATGTGGGTTAATGGGCCAAGTGTTGGGCCAGGGGTTTTAGTAGGAAGGAAGAGGTGTATATATGTGAACACTCTAATAGATATTCATGTATGCATATACTCTAAATACATATACGTACATATATATATATATATATATATATATATATATATATATATATATATATAAAATATATATATATATATATATATATATATATATATATATATGTATATATAAAATATATATATATATATATATATATATATATATATATATATATATATTATATATATATATATATATATATATATATATATATATATATATATATATATATATATATATTATATATATATATTATATATATATATATATATATATATATATATTATATATATATATTTTGGGTGAAAAAAAAAAATATATATATATATATATATATATATATATATATATATATATATATATAAAATATATATATATATATATATATATATATATATATATATCTCTTTCTATCTTAATTAACAATACACATCATAATAGGAGTATTAGTAATAATAGCAATAAAAGGAGGGGGAAATAAGTATAAGTGTGGTATTTGGGTGTGTCATGAGGGGGTCACCTGCACTTGGGTTGGGTGAATGGGTTAGGTTTGGGCTTTGGGCGATCATGACTACAATTTAAGTTATTCAAGATCATTGATGAAATAATAGCATACGGGAGCTCAATTGGATGGCACACAAGTAGCATACGTGTAGTAGACTCAAAATAGATCAAAATCATATATTGGGTCATTTAGGTAGGATAGATGTCGAGCCCCAAAATTAAATTGGAAGTACGATCAAGTTTATTATAGATGGTTAAATGGCCTAAATTGACCTGAAAGTTGTGCGATATAAATAGAGTACAAGAGAACAAGTTTGAGTGGGATATGATATATCAACATGAAGATAAACTTGTCTAAATCAAAACTCATGAAGAACGTTTCGAGGGATTGACATCCCTGGCGCTCAAAAAATTAAAGTCACAGAAAAGTATATATAATAATCAAAACTAATTATAATAAAAATATTTATTGAAAATAATTCATTTAAAAAATTTAAAACAAACCCTAAAATCCAGGGGCTTACAACCTACCTACTTTAGAGAATCCTCGAAATTACAATAAGACATAGTATAAAGGATAGAAGATTAATATCTAAGGAGTCAAGTACGACTAGTCGTACATGGTTCATGTGGGATGCTGATGCCACTAAGACCTAGGATGCATATCCTCCTAAATTCTAAATGCACCTCAACTTTATAAATGCAGCAACAAGGCCATGGTTGTGATTCTACTAGTAAGGTTTTAGACAAGAATAGCGAAATATAGGTATTACGGTCTACGATAATCCTAGGTACTATTATGGTACTATTGGTCAATAACTCTATAAAGAAATTACTATCAATTCAGTGCTAATCCTATATGGGTCAGAGTTTCAACAGGAAAAAGAGATTGATTCGGTTGGACATACTATAGCGAGGGGGCATAAAGGGATTTGTAAACAAGTTCAAGTGAATCACGAACAAGAAAGTTACAGATCACGGTACGGAGAGTTTTGAAAAGTTTCAGAAGAAATTTTCGACAAGAATATGGTATGACTAAGTAGATGCTTGATTAGGAATTTGGAAGGAATAACGTCTTATGATAATATGATCATTAGGAAGAAGAGGTATGAAATCAAGGTTTTGGATTTGAGATTAAGGCATGGCTAAGGAAGAATAGGGTCTTCTCAATCGTATCTTTAGAATGATAAAATGCTAAATCGTGCAACCATGATTTACGAGCTTAGGAATAGAAAAGTAAAGAATATGGATATGTCTAAATCAATAACTTCCATTCACTTAGAATAATCTAAAAATTAAGCGGGCTGAGGTAATTGTATACTAATTCATACTATGGTTTAGCCTATCTATCAGGTCCTAGATAACATATGATTCCTCAAATACGGCTAGCCAATCTTAATCCATAATCCACTCATAGTATTCGAAAGTACTTGATATCATCCAATTTTTATTAGTGCACTCTATTTCTTCTCAATTGCAATTTTTGCTAACTTAATATCAAGCTGCTCATAATATCCTCTATTCTTGAAAATACATGACATTTAATGTATCATCCACTATGCACAACTCTACTCTAGATCCTATTTATCACTCTATTTGGGGGTAACTCTACCTCTCCATCTTGAAATCCTTTTTTATCATCTCATGTCATAATCTCGTTCAGGTGCTTACAATTTTCCATATCAACGTCCGCGCATTTCATTACCATTTTTCTAATCTTACCTTTATGTGTCATAAATTTGTATCATCTGTTTTCTCGAGATATTCTCCTCATTCTTTATCTGGATCTCAACTTCAAGATCTTGCTTAAGGTATGGTTCTCCCTGTAATCCTTCTTATGTCATCGTAGATAACCATGGTCATAATCCTCGTCTTGATAACCCCCTTTTTTTCTTAAAGTTTCAATCTTATTCATCTTTATTTATTCAGACTAAACGTAATGTTCCACATAATTCTCTCTTCTTGTATACACACTACATATCCTTAAACCAACACATTATTTCAGTTGCAATTCCTCTAGGGTCTCTAACTAACTTGCATCAATAAAGGTTTACTAGTCTGTCAGTTAAGGTACAACTTTCCAACTCTAGTTCTAGATCCTTGGCTACGATTAATCATCGAAGATCATGATCAATTCTTAAGCTTGATCAACCCTAAAACTCTATGATATACCCTTACAAGACTTAAGTCATATCCAATAACAGCATAACCACTGTTCTACCTTATCCATCTATAAGCAACTATACATTTTTCGCAAGCACGCCTAACTATCTGCTAGAGAAAATTTGAGTCTTGGTCAAATAGGTACTTATGTCTAATACCTCTATCATAGTCTAACTCTATTGATCATTCTTCTAGTCCTTATCTCCAATAGTTCATTTAAGGTTTGACTCATCCAACATAGAGTTGGTTGACTAGTCTAACTTAATCTTACATATTCCTAGATAACACTTATCTCTGATACCTAATCTTCCTAGGACAGTTCCTCATTATCCAAGAAAATTACTTTTCCCTTTATATCACATTCATGAATTCTATATCCTCTATGTAAAAATTCCTCAAATTTAGTACAACATAAGTCCAAATATTTATATCTAGTCATGATCATCATGTTTCATCAATTTGCTTTATCCCGTCTGAATCTTCGGACTCTATTTTCTACTGTCCTTTGGGTTTGCACTCTTTGATCTAAAAATCCAATCGGGTCTTCCTTCAAGTCGTATTCCTACTCATCTCATTCTTTATGATCAGGGAATTCTTCAAACTCGGTCTAGCTTAGACAATGGTAGCATGGTTTTAGTCTAATGACCCTCATGTCTTTCTTTAGGGTTAAGCCTGGTACCGTACTCTATTCCATGTCCTATCTTGGTGGAGTGTCTATACAAGACTACCCACCTTAGCTAATCACCTAGTACCGTCAAGCATGGGTTCATATATCCTTCAAGTAAAAACTTTCTAACTTAATGTGTTAATTTATATGCTGTCGTCAAATCAAAAATTTGCGATCCAATGAATCATTCGACTAGACGAATTTTCCTATAGGAACTAAACCTTGATAGAATTTCCATTCATATTGTATTGGTCCATCTAATAGAGACGTCTATCCAACCCCTATATGCCCTAAGTAATCACCTACAAGATATTCTATCTGTCTTAGTCATATCCTATAATAATATATTACTAAAATAATAGTAAAACACAAGTGTTCGTCCCTCCGAGAGGGAGAAGGACGATAATTCATAATATTAATTCAAGAATGGTATGATTGAGCATAAATGCGAATTTTCAAGGACGATAATAGAAGTCAAAGGAATTTCCAATAGCAGTAGTGTATTGGGATTATAATATATAATACTAACGCAGGCTCGTTCGGTACAGTAACGTAACCGAAACAATTTATCTCGACCTGCATTGGCCATCACAAAAATATGTCACGCCCCAGTTCCAAAATATATAGGAACTTAAGACGCGAGCATGCCAGCTAATACGATCAAGGGTAAGTTCCCAATTTAATGGACTTATCCCTAGACATACTACGCTCTTAAGGGTACTAAAGTATCTAATCATTTAAATCTCAATCTATAGTAATAAAGCGAATATCAAGAATGAACATAATATATTAAAGTTGGCCACCCAGTAATATACATGTTCGAGCAAGCTCGTGAAAGGAGTAAGCTTGTAAATAATAGGCTACGTAGCAGCATGAATCAAATAAGGATAAAATGCATACAGGAAAGAGTAAGTGAAATACCAGAGAACATACACATATACCTGAAACGTTGGTAAATCACGCAGCACCTGTCCAGCCACCCTGTACTAACTGCTCAGCAAGTACCTGGAGAGATCACCGGGTCCTCAGCGGGACGTAGCAAGATACAGAAATACATGCCAGAATATGAACTGAATAAAATAAACAACCCGAATCATAACATGGTCAATATCCAGTCATCAATCAGTAAACCATATCTCTGGCCAATCATGATCAATTGATGGTATACATCCCATGATAAGATACTTTCCCATGATACGGTCCGATATAGGTACATGAACTTCTATGTGAATGCATGTTGAAGACGACTTTTGAGCGTATGGGTAGGTGAATAAAGAATTTGTGTCGAAACACGGGCCAACGTCGGATCATGACCGATGTAAACATACATGAACTAGTATACCTTCCGACCGTACCTAGCACACAGCTAGTGGCCGATGTCGGACAAATCTCTAGTGTAAGTATGGCCCTTAACCGTGTATCCACGCCCATAACCTGGTCCCACTGAGGCTGAAATAAAATAACTGTCTGTCCCATACGCCTACTCATTTTCTTTCCTGCTTCAGGAAATATACAAGTCATATCCACGACTCATATAATCCATATCTCAATACGAGTCTCTAACCTAGACACCATCTGACTCTATATGTACCGATACACAAACCGTTCGTACCGACGATCAGTCGAATGCGTAAGCTCGTGCCAACACAATGAATCCTCACTCACAGTGTCGTGTAATATCTCGTGACAAGTCATAGAAGTTATTGGGATAACTTCATAATTTTTGGGTATGTCTACTAACTCTAATTAAGTCACACACGTATGCACCCATAACATCGATGCCATCATCGATAAAACCCAAGTCATCCCTGGATACACACTATCAGTAGCACCAACTAACAACACAAGAGTAGATATGAATAATGTAAACAGAACATGTATGACAAGGTATCTTGCCTGGGGTGAAGCAGTGATCCAATAATGTCCTCCAAGCAAATAATCAAGTCCAAGAGAGGCAGCAACATATGAGTCTCCATGAACGTTGCCGGATGTTGAAACAAACATCACCAACATTTTCAAAATAAAAAAAATAGCTAAGATAGACTACTCATAAGTCCAATTCTAGATACAAGGGAAAATGGTAATTTTGGGTCAAAATACGGTCCGCCGTTGGACCCACGTGTACCAAAATTTGTGTCAAAATCAAAGTTATCAAAATCTAGCAAACTATATATCCATAAGTCCAGAATAACGATAAAAATCTAATGGTATATCCAGAATTGGATTCCGATGAGCCGATCTGAAAATGACCCGTTGACTTGGACGTTGGAATATGGTTTGCACGGAAATATGTGCCGGAGCCCAAGTCCACTAAATCTAGCAAATTATATGTCAACAAATCCAGAATAAAGATACGAATCCAACGGTATATCCAGAATTGGATTCCGATGAGCCGATCTCAAAATGACCCGTTGACTCGGACGTTAGAATGTAGTTTGCACGAAAATTCATGTCGGAGCCCAAGTCCACTAAATCTAGCAAAGTATATGTCAACGAGTCCAAAATAATGATACGACCCGAATGGTATATCTAAAAGGATTCCGATGAGCCGATCTCAAAATGATCCATTAACCCGGACTGTGTGACTTAATTTGCACCGAAATACGTGCCGGAGTCCGTGTCTTTCAAATCTAGCAAACTTTTTATGAATTTGTGCTAGAACGATGTCACGAGTCCACTGGTGGTGTTAGAATTGGAATTCGGAGTCCCGGGTCCAAAATTAGAATTTTATAAGTTAGAAATTACAAATTCGGACAGCCAACTTTGGCGTCAAATTCAACCAATCAAACGAGCTCACAATGGAATAAAATTTTTAGTGACAAGAAGTTGGTTAAACCATTTGTGCACAGGAACTAGTGTCACATCAAACGAAGATGCGACGACGGAGAAACAAATCTACGAAGTTGGCTCCATAAAACTGTCCAAAATAAATATAATTATTCGGGCAACTTGGTGGCCGATTTTGACCTAGCAAATGAAGAATTAACGTCTAAAATTTTAGGTGAGCGAAGGGGTATATACCAAAATTGAGATGGAAGAATCAGATTGACGATCCAATGGTTGGATTGTCCAGAAAATATGCCCAAAGTTACTGTCTTGAAATACGATTCTATATTCAAATCCGCGTGCGTCATGACGGGATTTCGTGCAAAATGTACGAATTGAGTGTTCCACGCATCGGGGACATTTTTGCCATGCTGGGGTGGCACGCAGGAGGGTCGCAGTGGGTACGTCGATCTCGTGGGGATCTCGGGCGGTGGTGCACAACCATCGCCGTGCTGCTGCAGCTCTACTCTTGTGCACGGGTCATCGCACTCGCTGGCCGCGCCTGCACCGGCGACGCACGGTGGTGACCTAATGGTGTATTCGTACAGCCTAGCGCACCCGTGAGGGAGGACGGTCGGGGTCGCCGCACGGGTGCTATTCGTGGCGTAGAGGAGGTGGTGGTGGTGGTGTTCCATGAGGTGATTAGGGAGGAGGAGGAATGGTGTAGAAGGTGAAGGTGGAGAAGTCATTTATGCGGGTAGGGTTTGGAGAACATGGCAGTTTGTATATAAGGGGAGGAGTGTTTGGCCGCGTATGCCTGCTGCCTACTGCAGCAGGAGGATGATGATTACATGATGTGTATTCGAGTGTAAGGAGGTTCTGGTTCATGTGGGTTAATGGGCCAAGCGTTGGTCTAGGGGTTTTAGTAGGAAGGAAGAGGTATGTGTACACTCTAATAGATATTCATGTATGCATATACTCTAAATACATATATATATATATATATATATATATATATATATATATATATATATATATATATATATATATATATATATTTCTAGAATATATATTCATGTATATATATACATATACTTTATATAATATATACTCTAAATAAGACTATACATACTATAAATGATATATAAACTAAATAATATATATACTCTAAAATGTGTATATTTATATATACCCTATAATGTATAAATATATATCCCTTCTCCCAAATATATATATATATATATATATATATATATATATATATATATATATATATATATATATATATATATATATATATATATATATATGCTGGTGGCGCGATGGCACACCGTTAAGATCGCTGGCACTCGGGGGTGAGGGTGCGGGTTCGAGCCCCCACTCCTACGGGGGCGGCTGGGTGGCGTTGTCCACGGCCTCCGGGCCAAGGTTAGCGGGGTGGCGTTGGCCACGGGCCTTGGTTTTTAAAAAAAAGAATATATATATATATATATATATATATATATATATATATATATATATATATATATATATATATATATATATATATATATATATATATATTTTTTTTTTTTTTTTTTAGCCACCGCCTGGCCCGGGGGCCGTGGGCGAACCACCAAGCCGCCCCCGTGGGGGCTCGAACTCCGTCCGATGCCCCGGGTGCCAAAGGCCCTAACCGGTAGGCTACAAGGCCATTGGCATAGATATATATATATATATATATATATATATATATATATATATATATATATATATATATATATATATATATATATATATATATATATATATATATATATATATATATATATATATATTAATATATATATATATATATATTTATATAAAATATAAAATAAAATAAAATAAAATAATATATATATATATATATATATATATATATATATATATATATATATATATATATATATATAAGTATACAATGATTACTCTTTCTATCTTAATTAATAGTACACATCATAATAGAATTATTATTAATAATAACAATAAAAGGAGGGGAAAATGGAGTGTGGTATTTGGGTGTGTCATGAGGGGGTCACCCGCACTTGGTTTGGGTGATTGGGTTAGGTTTGGGCTTGGGCCCATCATGACTACAATTTAAGTCATTTAAGATCAATGATGAAATAATAGTATGCGGGAGCTCAATTGGATGGCACACTAGTAGCATACATGTAGTGGACTCAAAATGGGTCAAAATTTTATATTGGGTCGTTTAGGTAGGATAGATGTCGAGCCTCAAAATTAAGTTGGAAGTCCGGTCAAGTTTTTTTGTAGATGGTCAAATGGCCTAAATTGACCTGAAAGTTGTGCAATGTAAATAGAGTACAAGAGAACAAGTTTGAGTGTGGTATTTGGGTGTGTCATGAGGGGGTCACCTGCACTTGGTTTGGGTGATTGGGTTAGGTTTGGGCTTGGGGTGATCATGACTAAATTTTAAGTCATTTAAGATCAATGATGAAATAATAGCATGCGGGAGCTCAATTGGATGGCACACTAGTAGCATACATGTAGTGAACTCAAAATGGGTCAAAATCATATATTGGGTCGTTTAGGTAGGATAGATGTTGAGCCTCGAAATTAAGTTGGAAGTCCGGTCAAGTTTTTTTGTAGATGGTCAAATGGCCTAAATTGACCTGAAAGTTGTGCGATGTAAATAGAGTACAAGAGAACAAGTTTGAGTGGGACTTGATATATCATCATGAAGATAAACTTGTCTAGATCAAAACTCATAAAGAACGTTTCGAGGGATTGACATCCCTGGCGCTCCAAAAATTAAAGTCACAAAAAAATATATTTAATGATCAACACTAATTATAATAAAAATATTTATTAAAAATAATTCATTTAAAATTTTTAAAATAAACCCTGAAATCCAGGGGGCTTACATGAACACTACTCGATGTTTAAAAATCTGAGTGAAGCGAGCTTGGGTAGAGTATCCCGTACGAACGAATAATGGTTTGACCATAGGATTAAGCATCGTGCAACGAGTTTGCACAATGAACTGCGAACTTGAGTTGTGACTATAACCTTGTGAGTTGACCTAGCGGATAGACAGACAACCCTATGCTGAGCGATTAAACCTATATGACCGACTTTAGAGTATCGTTCGGGTGGACGATAGATCTGGAGCAACAAGACTTAGATTTAGGATTTGGAACTGGGAGAGTGCGCTAGCGACGTTGATATCAGACCCGAATGAAGTAAATGATAGAAATTAGTGATGCACAAGTAAAGTTGGAATAATGAATTAAACCATTGCTTGCAAGTTGTACTTGATGGTAGTACAATGCTTGGTCTTGAATCAGACTGGAATTACTTGAATTTTGGTCGACTCCGCTAGAAGTAATCGTATTGATTTCATAAGACTAGAACGTTTGAAAATAAATTGTGTCATCTCGAGGATCGAAATAGACGATAGTGAAATGAAATAGAGTTTGATTTTAGTCAAGTTAGTAAAACGACCTACAAGTTGAAACTATCACGAGTAGCTTGTCCGACTTTGTTTTCTCTAAGCTTGGTTGAAATGTATATATTTGGGGGACGCCTTAAATATGTGCACGATCTAGACTCAGCGATATGCTGAACTTGAATGCAGCTGTAAGTGAATATGTTGAGATGTGCATGGATGAGTGAGTTAGCCTCAGCCTAAGACTCTCGCGTATGATAAATTATAATGTAACTCGTATGACCGTTATAGTCTCATGCCAGGGCGCAATAACGACCAAGTCATAGGAACACAACGATGGAGTAAGTACCTTCAACTCGAATTGAGTGGTAGATTCATTCAATGAAATTAGCCAAGCGTATGCGACATGGAACTTAGAAAGATACTTGAGCATAGCTCGATGCCATCAAAGGATAGATTTGTTCAATGGGAATTGTCTAATATACGCACACTGTATGGATTAAGGAATGGTAGGATGACTTGCACTCGGGAAGTCTTGAGGACGAGACTTATTCTGAGTGGTGTATTATGTAATGATCCGCTCCGCGCAAACGGAATGCTGATTCAAACGGCGCAAGTGCAACGACACAATCCCACCTTGCTCTGCAAAACGACTCGATGAAGACAAAGGCAATAGATTTGGCCTTTTAGAAGAATCAAGACTTAGACTTTTAAATGTGCGTTCGGAGTCTCGCTCGGCCGATACGATCATCGCTAAGGTGGGTGGCTCCGATGAACCTGTCTTTGCTTAGCCTAATATGGGCGTTATTGCTAGATTGCTAGGCATTAACCCCTGCATGCTAATAAAAGAACTTAACGCACTTTGCTAAGGGAATAATTCCATCTTGTATCGCTTATGTAGAATATAGAAATGAACTTGGAATTTTACTTGAACCCTCACACCGCACTCCATGCTCGTGCCCAGGCATAACTTTTTCTTCGAGTAGATTTACTTATATGCTCAGTTATGTCTGAATTACTTGTCACTTATATGTACCACAAGTTGAGACACGATACAATTAATGATTCACTGAATTGAGGCAGGAACACTATCAAAATAGTCATTTCGAGTCGAGTAATAGAAATATGGAAAGGCTTTGGGACTGTTGGGTCACCAATACAGTTCCCGTACCGAGAGCTACATAATGATAATAAAAGAATGAACGAATGAATGAATGAATGAATTATCAAGTGAATGAAAGAAGAAAAAGAAAGGAAAGAATGAATAAAAGAAAGAAAAGAAAGAAAAAGTATAATTATCGACATGTATGTCGGGGACATGCAATGAGGCTCGCTACCCGCGCTGAGTTAAAAATGAAAAAAGAATACGAAATAGTCGCGGACAACTCGTGCACGAGGGATGTGGATGAATGATTCCTCGAACGATCAGAAGCTAGGTTACCAGGGATCGTGCCAGCCTAGGAGAAATTCATGTCTTACGGGCGACTTGGGTGCGGGTCTGGTCACACAAGCGACGTAATATCGAAATTGTGTATCCTATCAGGATGTCCCAGCCATCATGCCTGGTTGTTAACATCACTACAAATACCATGTATGAATATTCCAAATGGTTTATGAGGCTAGCGACCGATGCATATAGATTAAGTTGGCTCAATGGCGACAATCTGCGTGTTAGCCCTTGCATTGAAATAACTAATCTGAGTAAGCTGAACAAATAAACAATTGAATGAAACGCATTTGAACAAAGCTTGAGTATAACACAACTTGACAAAACTTGAATACTTCGTTCACCTGAGGCAGAAACACATCCATGACACTCGTATATTCTTATGCAAATTCGTCAAGTCATTACGTATAAATATTGGCTAAATTGGTATACCTTGTACAGGGAAGATCATATGATAAGTATGGTAAGTTGCACATATTATTCCTATATGACACTTGATATCAGTAACAAGTTTTTATACTATATGCCATGAAACAGAACCTAAGGCAAGATTAGAAAGACAATAACTGATAGATGGTGCACAAAGCTAAATCAAACATATTTGGCAATGATAGCGAGCGGGTGAGCTAGCCTCCCCACCAGTGCATTCAGTATACTGATAACCACCTAGACTGCTTACAGGATGCGGAAGAACCTCGCCTGGTGCGGAGTCTTTCCTCGAACGTGCTAAGGTATAGAGCTAACTCTAGAGCCTTGGAGCATAGCAAAGGAACCGAAGCACCATATACAGAATATAATGTATCAAAATATCGCCATGTATCTTTCCATGTTGTAAGCCTCTTGGCATGCCTTTTATGTTTTGAGAAAGAGAGAGCCTGAGCGATTTGTAATCTCGGCCTAGCGTCGCTTGTAATACTTCTTGAATAATCAATAAAATGGTTGGGTTTATTTTCAACTTGTGTTCATTTACTTTCTGCCGCAATAGGGACACTCTGTGCGACTCTGTGGCCTAGCTTCAATCGGTCGTTTCAAGACCTGGCCTTACGTGAGAGCAACTTATTCGTGCGCTGCATCACTCCCAATCGAGGATGTTCGCTCCTCCGGAAGTGGGGTGTGACACCGGCGACGGCGATGACATGGAGCAGTCGAGGCTCTGAAGCTTCGCTCCCCCACTTGCAGTGCACTTATGACTATTTTTTTGTGTAGGTGAGAATGGAAAAAAAGAGGGGACATCAACTGAAATTTGTCATAGATTCTCTATTTTCACCGTAGTTATAGTCGCGAACCAAATAGTGAAATTCTGTTTTGCTGCCTACAATTGCAACAAAAACTGCCACTTGTAGCGTAGTCATCGTTATTCAAACAACCCCTAAATGAGAAGGAGAAAAAGAAAGAATATTAAGTAGGGGAAGGTTAACAACTACATCACATGAAGCTATGTGTGCCTACCTACATAAGTGGAGTTCTGTGTTGTGCACTCTTTTGCTTCCAAGCTATTTAGGGAGAGTGCTAAGTATAGACAATAAGGTTGTGTTTGGTTAAGAGTGAAACATCATTTGGGAGGACATTTTCTCACACCCTAGTCCAAAATACATAGAATTAGGATACGAAACCATGCTGGCTACGCATCAAGTAGACTCCAGCCTAACTTGAATATGTATACATTGTCTAAACTATGGTATTATGTCTAATATGGCAAGTTAAGCTAAATTTCAATCATATAAAGAATAAATCTATCAATAATGAACAATATGTAATACAGTCGGCAAGGTATAATTGCCTCCAAGTCCCCACTGAATCCGCCGTACCAAGGCCTAGCCAAGAGTTCATATATAAACAAATTTATTATTAATATTCTAATTATTATACATATAACACATGAATTTTCTAATACAACAAGTCTACATGCTTTACCTAGTCCTAGTTTCATGATTTTTGACCTCCAAAATTCAATGTCAAGTCCCTAATACAAGGACATACAAATAAATCATATAAAATCATAGAAATATAATATAAATTTGATTTATACTAATTTTAACATCTGAATTCCAGATTTAGATTTTTTAGGCTCGGTTCATGATTATGATTATGATTATGGCTATATTACACCTACTAGTTTTGCTCGAAACTTATCCAAATTATTACCAATCAATGGCTATGACCTATATCTATCAAAACTCATATAAATTTTTTTTAATATGTGATTAAAAGTCAGAAACATACAACCTTTTTAAGTCTCAAAATCAACACCTATTTATGTGTCAAACTATGCCCAAAATACAATCAAGAACCTAGTTTAATGGCAACAAATTTAGGGTTCATATTTGGGCATATAAATACCATAAATATATGTTAAAAATAATTAAATTCCATACATACATACATGCATATGTGTGTGTGTGTGTGTGTGTGTGTGTGTGTGTGTGTGTGTGTGTGTGTGTGTGTGTATGGAATTTATGTTAAAAATAATTAAATTCCATACATACATACGTACATACATACATTATATATATATATATATATATATATATATATATATATATATATATATATATATATATATATATATATATATATATATATTATTTTTTTTATTTTATATATATATATATATATATATAAATATATATATATATATATATATATATATATATATATATATATATAATGTATCAAAAACTTGCTCTCAAAAGTATTCACAATTCCTATCAATGCACACGTTCTTAATTCAGCTATTCACTCACAACTTCATACATGGTTATAATCTATTATTACTACTCATATATGATTAAGATATGAAATTTATGGGTTTAGAAGGTTGGGTTGACATATATTTCTTGGTAGATCATGCCATGGAAAAAAACCAAGAAGTGGGTTTTTGGAAAATCTACCAAGAAATTGTTGAAGATGACTTTTGATTGCCTCTTCTTCCTCGGTGCTTCTTCTAGCTTGCTCTTGATGTGCTATTCTTGATTTTGAGATGATGAGGATGATAATGGAGGTGGTGGTTTCTTTTTGCGGAGATGATATGGGTTTTAATGGTGGTTCTTGAAAAAATTGGCGAAGATATTATGGAGATGGAGAGATGAAACTTTGTGCAGGAGAAAAGATAGAATTTTTATGAGGGGCTGTTGTTTAGGGTTTCTTCAATTAGAAAGGGAAAGGAAAGGTTCAACCAATGAAGAGAAAGAAAAATTAGGGTCAGGATTTTGGATTGAAGGGTATTTATTTATATATGGGCTTTTGGCTGGGGATTTGTTTTGGGTTTGTTTTGGTCGAATATATTTGAGAATTGGGAGGGGCGCGCACATGGAAGGAGTATGGAGGGGTCATCCATGGGTAGTTGGGTGGGTTGATTGGATAAATTTGTTAGATAATTAGCACACTGATAGTTCCATATTATGAAACTTTTATATATACCTTTATATATAAATCTTCTTTAAATTATGATCTTATCCTCAATGCATAAAATGAATATATATGCCAATCATATATATATATATATATATATATATATATATATATATATATATATATATATATATTTATATTTATATTTATATTTATATTTATATTTTTTTTTAACAATGGCTAAAGCCTTCATTGAAACATAAGAAGATAGGTTGAAACCGGGAGATAGCCCAAGTTCCTACAAGTTGCGGGAGTAACCCTGAACAAAAATCCTGACGCGACGCGTCACTAACCAAAATTCTATTCATTTGTGGTGTTTTTTTTTTTGGAAAAGCAAACTGGGATCCAGGAAAAACAAATTACGAAATTTGAAATCAAAGGATAGGCGGTAGCACCGCTGCCGAGGGGGGGAAACGATACGCTAGCAGAAGTGATGGGCACACTGCCCAAGAAGGCGCGCGGCGCGAGGATGGCGCGCGACGCGAGGCGGGCGCGCAGCCTGGGGCTCCAGCGAGAGGCCGGTCGGCTGGGGAGGTCATCTCGACGGGGAGGGTGAGGATGGCGGGGGGCGAGAGGGAGGGGGCGAGTCGCCAGCGGCTGCCGGAGGGGCAGTGGGCGGGTGAGGAAGGAGAGAAGTGAGGGGGGACGAGAGGCCAGCGGCCGCCGGGGGGGCGGTGGGCGGCGGAGGGAGGGGAGAAGTGAGGGTGGGGCTGCGTCTCGACCTCCGGGGGTTCGGCAAGACCGCCGGCCGGAGGGTGCCCGAGGGGCGAAGGGCCCGAGGGGGCAAGCAGCGGATGGCCCGCGCGTTGGACCCGAGGGGGCATTGGAACGGGGAGAGGGGAAGGCGGAGGTCGGGGGTGGGGGAGAGGGGGAGGGAGGGAAACGGCCGCCGAGGGAGGCAGCTACCGCCGGCTAGGGGGTTATCCCGCAACCAACGGCGAAGGGATCGTCGAAGGACGACGCTGGAGGGGGTAGTGGTGGCGCGGCACGCCGGAGGGGAGACGACCACCGTCGACGGGAGGAAGGTGGCCAGGAGGGAGGCGGGCGGTGGGAGACCTGCGAGCGGCGCCGGGGAGAAGAAGGTGGCTGGCCACAGCACGGGGATCGGAGAGGGCCTCTGCACGAGGCGAGAAGGAGGGGGGTTCCACCGACGACGGTGGGGGCACCTGCGAGAGAGACGGAGCAGGAGGAGCTCCCAGGGATGAGGCAGGGAGCGTGGGGGCTACGCCAAAACCGTCGGGAGCCTGAGAGCTCGAGGCGGGAGCTGCCAGAACAGCGAGGTGAGCAGGGTGCGGTGCCGGGGAAGACAGGCCCGGAGGAGCGAGGCACGGCCCCGGCGAGTGGCCGGGGAGGGAGGAGACCAAAGGGGGGGTGGGCCAGTGGGGGGATGGCGGATGGTCGTCGACTGCAGGCGCAGGCGACCCGCCCAATCTTATATATATATAGATAAAAAAAAAAAATATATATATATATATATATATATATATATATACTAGTGCGTGTACCCGTGCGACGCAGGTAAAGTGTCATTTTGTTTTTTGGACTAAATATTAATGTTTTGGTAGGATGCATAAAATTTAAATAATTAGTGGTTAGTAATGCATTCACATATATGTATATATATGTTTGTATATATTTATATAAATATGTAGATATATACAGGTAGCGTCCTATAATTTACCATTATGAATTTGCATCGATAATTCTTGAATTTGCAATAAATAATTTCAAAGTAATGCATATCATAAGAACATGATAATGATAAAGTTTAATTCAAAAATTACATCTGTGATGGTCCAAATTTGCAACTGCAGTACTTTTGAATGTTCCAATCATGTATACATAAAAGACAATGAATATAGTTAGATAAGAAAAAAAGTTGCTCTAATATAGTTTATTCTAATAAATATAGAATAAATAATAAATTTATCATGTACCTAATTTAGATTTTGTAAAAATTCTTTGTAAACTATATTTGTAGTCTCATTAGTGTCTTCACCCTCGTCATCAGCAATAAAAATTTTCAAATCTTTGCGTGAGGTAATCCTTGAAACAGTAACATACAGTTGTCCATGAGTAAAAACTGGTTTTGGAAGGTATACTCCAACATATTTAAGAGACTGCCCCTGACTTTTGTTGATTGTCATTGCGAATGATACTACAATAGGAAATTGCTTGCGTTGGAGTTTAAAAGGTATTCTAAGATCTGAGGGAGTTAATGATAATCTTGAAATAAACACTTTCTGACCAATACTACTTCATGATATTACTCTTCCTTCTAAAACGTAGGAACCCATGTGTGTAATAATAAGACGTGTTCCATTACATAAACCAGCTGTCTGGTCAATGTTTCTCAACAACATAACAGGGACTCCAACTTTAAAATTTATTTCATGATTTGGCAATCCTGATGCTTTCATTGTTTTCAAGAATTCAGGTGTTTGAATATTCTTTGGTCCATCTAAAGTTTCATTATCTGAACACGGTGTATCAGCAGACATATATGTTTTGAACTCCCCTGGAGCAGTGACATGATATAATTATTGATGATGTCAACGTTATCAATTTTTGGAGTTAAAATAGCCCTATCCTAAAAAAAGGATGTATCATTGAAATTATCCAATAAAGATGGATAAGTATTGTTGACTATTGAGGCAAGTTGATCTCCAGAATTTTTGATAACAATATCATCTGGGATTGCAATCGACACATCACCATCGCTATCATCACCAACAGTTCCTTCTCCAATACCTAATAACCAATCTGAGAATTCCTTTAGTTGATTAACATCAGTAACCGCACCAGCAGATTCAAGTCTCATATTCTGAGTTAAGGCCAGGACTATACAAAATTTCCAAAAATAAGAAGAATTAATTGTTGCATACACGACATCTTGCCTTGTTCCCTTTACAACAACAGGGAGAATCTGTCTAAAGTTACCACCCAATACGATAACTTTACCTCCAAAAGGAAGACTTGCACTATTTTTATTGGAGAATCGCATAATATTCCTGAACGTTCGGTCAACAGCTTCAAAACAATGCTTATGTGTCATTGGTGCCTCATCCCATATAATAAGCTTAGCCTTCATTAGTAGCTTAGATGGAGGACTACCCTACTTAATGTTGCAAGTAGAATCTTCATTTACATTCAACGGTATCTTAAATCGTGAATACGTTGTCCTCCCTCCTGGTATAAGCAGTGCTGCTATACCACTTGAAGCAACCGTCAATACTATATCACCTTTTGAACGTAAATCTGTAGTGATAGCTCTCCAAATATATGTTTTTCCAGTACCACCATATCCATAAAGGAAAAAAAAATCCACCGAGATCTTCATTCACATGCAACAATACTTTGTTGAAAATATGTCTGTGCTCATCAATTATTGATGATACCAATCTTTCACATTCAACAACCAAAGCAACTCTATCATAATTTAATTCATCATGAATAACGGAATTTTTAGTATTGTCTAATAATGCCATGTATGATTGTGTCATTGAAGGGAAGTCTCGCAACGATCTATTATTGCATTGCAGTAATTTTTATATTTCAACCAAAGCCAGATTTTGTAATTCTTTTGCACTTAAAAGCAGATTTGTAAAAATTAAGAATATCATTAAGAAATCAATCCAATGAATGATTATTAATTAATATAGTGAAATTGGAAGTAATTTTTCTATTTCAACTAAAGAAAGATTTTGCAATTCTTCTGCACATAAAAGCAGATATGTAAAAAATTAAGAATATCATTAAGAACTCAATCCAATGAACGATTAGTAATTAATATAGTGAAATTGAATTAGCTGGAATTTGAAGATTTCCTCTTTGTCTATACAAAAGATCATCGGTCAAATACTCCTAAGTTTTGTTCCAAATTAATTCTGGTTGAGCAAGTTGATTTGATACCAACAAAATTGTAAAAAGTCTCCGTAAGTAGTGACCAGTACCCCAATTGCTGGCTTTTATAATCCCCTTAATGTACTCCTTTTCATCATCTAACAACCTTTTTGTATAGCATGCATCTCTGAAAGATGGGTAGACAACATTGTCAACTGTTATGATATCACGAAATGACTATGCTCTTTTTGCGTAATTAACCAAATTTCTCAAATAATACAATTCACCACTTCCAGGATAGACATATTGTAGCCTTCCAATAGTTTGTCCCTTCTGCCTTTCCATCCATTCACCATTCTCTCTTTTCCATACAAAGTTAGTAGGAAACTGGCCATATGTTAGTTCCCTTGCTTGAGGAAACTTTTTATTTGTTTCAAACCATGCTAGCAATTTAGATTTTTGAGACTTAGGTCTCTCAAGCACAACATCTATTGCATCACTGTCTGAAAAATTACTGTTTACTCATTTGGTAAGTGGAAACTCAAACGCTCAACGACAGATTCTCTATAATTGATATCAAAAGCACAAAGTCTCCAAGCAGATTCACCCGAAGATAAGTATCTACAATCATAATACAACTTTATTTTATCCACTATCTGAGCATTACGCTGTTGCACAGAACTCTGATAAAAGGTTGCCGTTACACGATCATGTCCTTTGTTGACGTATTTAAAAAGATATGAGAATAGACAAAAAAAGACATGAAAATAGACAAAAGATTAAAAATGAAAAAGAAAGAACTTAATTTTTTTTAGAAAAAAAGACATGAGAATAGACAAAAAAAGAACTCTGAACACAAAATAAGAAATTAAAAACAAATAAAACCTTTAGAAAAGAAACTCAAACAACAAAAAATCAACAAAGTGACGACACACAAAACATTGGATCCTAAAAAAATTCACTTTGGCCTGAAGAGGATATATTTTTTAAGTAGATTGCCAACGTATCCTTATATTTAAGAAGATGTTCTGTATACATAATACATCTAAATTCTATATTTATGATTTTCCAAATACGATGTAACAAATGTTTAAGAAAAATTATATTCCCATTGCAATAAAGTTGTAGCTAAGGAATTTTTGAAATTGACATAACTATCTAACATCAATGAAGAGGAAATAGCGGAATTAGATGATCCACTCAACACCAGAAAATGAAGTAAAATCATACAACTTATAAAGTGTCAGGCTCATTCATTTTGTTCCCATATGAAATCATAGAGTACAGAATGTACTATTGAAAACCCTCGGGTGAAAGAAAAAATTATCAGACATGGATGGTAGCTTCAAAGAGATTTACTAAATTGACATAGCTATCCTAATGGAGGATAAGGTGATTTGCTGAAAATCTACAGTGAATTCGAGTTGAGTAAGATCAGAAAATCCAAATAGTTTGATGGCCTTCATTTTATGGCCACATATAATAGGAGCTTGATATATACTTCCATATGATCTCTTTACAAATCTAGTTATAAAAGAGAAATTTTGGATGGTTCCAGGGAACTTTCAGTTACGGTAATTCACCAAATTAATCTATCTATCCCAAAGCTATTAGGAAGTAAAAAGACTTGATAAGTTAAAGACTACAGGGGTAATGAATTGTGTAAGATCATAAAATCAATAAGTAATGTGTTAAATCATATTGTTAATACTTAACACTTGTGAAAGTTTTTCAATATTATCACTTCCGATAGTAAAAGAAAACTATGGAACTCAATTGTAGGAAATACAGAGGAAGTGAATTGTGTGACCCATAACAATTGTACTAAATCATATGGTTAACACTTTAAAACTTATGAAATGTTTTTTATATTCTATCCTCCAATAGTAAAAGAAAAGTATGGAATAAATTGTAGGAAACTTTGACTTAAGGGCCAACATCAGAATATCAGATGCAGGGCCTGCTCCAGCATTTTGGAGGCCCTAGACAGTTCTCATAAATAAGGCCCTCTCGTCATCCTTCTATATAATTTTTTATAAAGCAAATCCAATAAATGTTGAATGAGGGTGTAGACAAGTCCTCATACTCTCCTCGCTTACTCTCCTCCTTTTTCTATGTACAAAATTGTCAATTAGATCGTTGTGATCAAGTTTAGCTGCCATTTTTTCTTAATAGACAACATGGCCAAACCGTTCAATCGATCTTGTGACATAGTTGATCGAAGATAATTTTTTATCAACTTCAGCTTTGAAAAACATCTTTCGGCAGTAGCTACTGTAAATGGTATAGTCAATATTATTCTATAAGCTACCCAAGCATTAGGAAAAATAAAGCACAAATTTTTGATATACTCCAACACTTCAATTGGTTTGGTTAACCTCTCCGGTAATGCTTTTCTCAACACTTGTAATTCTGAAAATAATTCAAGCACATCAATATCAGAATCATCTCCATGTTTCAAAAAATCTTCAAGTGCAACACATGAATGCTTTAAACTCTCATCTTCTACAGCTTTCAACTTGCTCAAGTTAAATAAGAATCCAAAAGTGTTTTCATACTTTTGAAACTGTTCAAATCTTATCTTGAGTGAAGAAAGAGCATTATCAATTATTATTATAAAATAATTAACCTGAAAAGATTCTTCAGCCACTTGTATTGGTTCATCCCTAGAATTCTCATCAAAAAATTTCTTTTTGTGTCGAACACGAGTTTCACAAAAAATGGGTTCAACCTCCATTTCCAAAGCAATCTTTTTAGCTTCAATCTTCGCAATTTCATATCCGGTATTTTTGTACTCTTCAAAAAAAGAATGAGGCCTCGCAAGAGATTTATACACTCCTCAATATTCATTTCTTTTCTTGGAGAATCTCGCTAACTTTATTCACTTCTGCAAAATTTCGAACCAAATCACCATGTCAACGAGAAAATCAAACTTACGAAGTTCATAATTTGCTAAAGACCCAGCCTCACTCGATGTAGTCGCATCAACACTATGTTCTACTAGATGAAGCAAAGCTTCTCTTATTTGAGGAGATTAAAATCTTACTGCTTTTACACTAGCAACACGACTTTTCCAACGTGTATCCGACCATGACTTTAGTGTAAGTACTGCTCCCACTTCATCTCTTGTCCCGAAAGCCTCGGGATAAACCTCCTCTGCTATACCTGGGGACATAATCCAGATCCAGGTCCTCAGGGAAACAGTAAGGTACAATAAACACTCAAGCCAGAAGTAAACAGTATTAAGCTATGACAGGGATAAACTACCAACTGTGTGTAATGCAAGTGAGAGTATGGTATCGTACCCCGGACTGGTACTCACGGACTCATCCGTATGCTAGACAGTACCCTCTAGGCTCCGTGTGGGGGCACCAAAGGATGATAAATGTAAGGATGATAAATGTATATATATATATATATATATATATATATATATATATATATATATATATATATATATTTTATATATATATATATATATATATATATTTATATATATATATATTTTATATATATATATATTTATATTTATATATTTATATTTATATATATATATTAAAATATATATATATATATATATATATATAGTAAATAATAGAATGCGCCCAGAGCACGAAAATGACTCTTCCCTCCCCAATGTAACCTCATGTCTCATCTCATGACATGTAATGCCCATGGTTCGTATTACGTATTTTGGTATACGTGTACGTATCTTGACTCGTATTGCATGTCTCCTTGCTTGGTTCGGCTTGTTTGGGTTGACTTGGTTCGGCTTGGGTTGCTTATTGGTTCATCATGAACCAAGGAAAAAACCTCCACCTACCACCCCCCATCATTATTTATTAACCCAACACTCTTTCTCTCTCCTTATTTACTCTTTTTCTTCCCTACCATTACTTCTCCACCAACCTGAGATAGTGGAAGGTTTAGACAAGTGCATCTTGCTTCATGGAGGAAGTCCATTTTTATTGTTCCATTGTCTTCCTCATGTGTTCCTAACCCACTTTAGTACTTAGCATTTTTTATTTCCATGGTTAATTTCTTGTAAATCTAGCTTTGTAAAATTTTTGGTTTCCAGGAGTTTTGATCTATCAAACCTGCATATTTTTGCTAATTGATGGTTCCATGTTGTAGAGAATTTTATTTTGCTCAAATTTGACCTACGAGAGTCTGGATTTGGGTTCATATTTGTTGTTTGGTGGAGCATGAAGGCCATGGTATTTTTCAGGGACATGTTCTCTGTAGGAGCCATTAATTGTACTTTGGCCGCATGAACACTTTTAGCTCTGAGCCGCATGAGCATTAATTATTACATGGCCCTTTTATTTTAGTTGCTTGCAAGCTTGCATACATTTGTATGCAACTTGCCTGAGCCGTATAGGCCATGGCTGGCCGTATGGCTACTTTTTATTAGCCTTGGCCGCATGGGCCTTTTGGCCATTAGCATTAAATATTGCCAAGTGAGCCGCATAGCATTTGCAACAGTTGTGGCCGTATGGCCAATTGCCTGAGCCGCATGGCCTTAACAAATTATTGTTGGCCGTATGGAATTGCATGCATTTGCATGAATTACTATTTGATTACATGCATTAGCCATTAATGCATGCATTTGCATGCCTTAGTATTTTACTGCATGCATTAGCCACTAATGCATGCATTTGCATATGGCTCAATCAAATGCATCTGCATATATATTTAATGCATGTTTATTTAATACAATATGTATTAGCTTGCAAGCTGGTAGCCGCATGTATATATTTAAGCCTTGGCCGCATGCATTTACAAGTAGCTGGTAGCCGAATGAATATATCAAGCTTTGGCCGCATAAGCAGCCTACAAATATTTGTATAGCAATAAATATTTGGCCGCATATGGCCTTTAAATCATATTCCTGGCCGCATGGCCACTATCCAATTCCTGGCCGCATGGCCTTTTGCAAGACTTTGCTTGCATGATTAAATAATGCATGGCCACATGCATGTTTAAATATGCAAGTCTTTTGCAAGTCTTTGCTTGCATGGCCACGTGCAATGCAGTACTTGCTGGCCGCATGGACCAATCCATTGAGCCGCATGAATTATTTTGCATGGCCATTATATTATGGCCGTATGAATTATTGTAGTTGCATTTGGCTCACAACAGTTGTTGTCCGCATATGGCTCACTGCATTTATTGGCCGTATGGCCTTTCTACTAATTGTATGGCCGCTTGCATGTACGTGTATTAACTTTAATTGCTTGCTTGCATGGCCTTGCATGCATTTGCTTGTAAGCTTATTAACATTAAATTAATTGCTGGCATTTGTTTGCATGTAACTTGCAGGCCGCATATGGCCTATTATTTATCTGAGCCGCATATGGCCTAATTTTTCTGAGCCGTATGAGTCCTCCACAGCCCTCGTCCCTGCTAATATTTAATTACTAAATGTATTACTTGTGCCATATTAATTTTAAGTGCGTTCCCTGACACGATGGTGACCCATTGTGGTGTACTTTTGACAAATGACTTGACATGATAGTGGCCCGCCGTGGCGCACTCTTGACAAGTAAACCTGACATGATATACCTTGATATGCTGTTGCGACGGCTAACCTGACATGACAAGTATGAATAACCTGGACACCATGGACGATTACGCTTATACAAATGAACCAGTCTTGTCTTGCATCATATTTATGATGGGACCCCTCAGTACCACGGTCAGGGGTACCTACTAAAAAGGACTAAGGCTAATAACTAGAATAACACAATAGTCATGAAGAGATTTTTCAGCTACAGGCAATCCCGTTATCTGTGCGCCCCACTTGGGATCTATAGCCTGCCGTCGAGTAGGGCACGTTTCCAGCACACTGTCATGTGTTGCACCCTCTAAGTCATCTAAGGGTACATGCATTTTCTGGACGATGTACCCACTTGAATTCAACCCCTAATTGCGTCCGGATAGCCTGGATGGTCTGCAGGGATTGTGACTGTGGAATAATCTTGCTGCATCTTGCTAGTAACTAGGCCTGTGATAACCCTAGTTAGTTAAAGTATCAAGCCATACTTATTGATTGGCCGTGAAATATTGGATGGAGTTTAATCAGTCTAAACTCATCTTGATCCTGTACAAGATTGTTACATGACTTGATTTCTTTATCTTGCCGATAAATGTTGGGAAACCAAGTTCCGTTCAGACGAAGGATTACAACCCCGGCCCTTATTTGATTTACGGGTTGTAACCTGGTTATCTGAATAGTTCCATGGTTATCTCGTCGTATATCATCCTGGTATTTTTCCATATTCCCAGTTCTTACTATTTATTTATGTTTTGTGCTAATTTGCTGGTTTTAGTTCCTAAGTGAAGCCTCCTTTTTGGCACTTGCTTTTTGTGGGATCTGATCCAGCTGGTTTTGTATGGCCAGATTTCGGAGCAGCTCCCGAGGATCTACCGACTTTCCAGTCAGATGGTGACCACCAGGCGTAACCCTGGCAACGAGTGGGTTATTTTTGGCTCTCCCACTCTATTATAAAATTATTCTTATTTTGAGGCATTTAGCCGTCGAGCACGTGTTAGCTCGATTGCACCTTTATTTATTGTCTGCCTACGGGCTGTAACATGATTGACAGATCCTATGGTTAATCATGTATGGCTAAACTCTTGCTAGTCCTGATATTTTGTACGACTAGCTTCATGATCGGCTGAATATGTAATGTTTAGGATGCCTTACTATTGTATATTTGGTGATCTTACATCTTGTAACATTTATTTGCTTGCTTGTGATTGAGACACTAGGCTTGTTCTTGACAATAAGAGACTGATGGATTGTAGTTAAACCCTTATATATCTCGACAGCCATGACCGTATAGTGAGGTGGATTCCATTTTATTATACGTAGCTGGCTATGTACGTCCCCGCTCTCCAGTATTCTGGTTCTGGGGTATGACATGGTTTAAGTGGTGACCCATGCAGGTCTTGTAAATCAAGATATGTGAGAGTTTACTGAATAGATGTCTCAATCAGTACACGCCCTTGATCTCTGCTCGTATCCTCTAATCCATGAATTCTTGACCTGATCACATGCTTGTATCGTTGATCTGTCTTAGTCCTTCCTTATTGTTCCCTATGTCGTCTTCTTCAACGGCATTGTTCCTGGCCATGCCGATCAGCAAGGCGAAGCACCTCCCGTGGACCAGCAGCAACCCGAAGATCAGGCCCAGCATTCAGGAGTAGCCTCCAGAGTCGTGCCTACCGGAGGAGAGCCACCCGTTCAGCCCGTCCAGCCTACAGAGCCTGATGATGGCACTTTGGTGGGTCTCATCAGGTCATTATTAGCTTCCCAAGACTGGTGCATCAGGCAGTGGCAGATGCTCTGGGCAGAGGTGGACATCATGGGAACAGTGCAGCGAACAGTTTCAAGCGCCTGAACCCTCTATTCTTCGATGGCAGCGAAGATTCTATCGCTGCTGATGCGTGGCTTCATGACACAGAGGTGATATTGGAGGTAGCGAAGACCCCAGAAGATAAGAAGGTGGCCGTAGTGCACCTGCAGTTATTGGATCTAGCCCGCAGCTGGTGGGCGACGCAGGCCGTTGGACTAGTGGCACCAATTACTTGGGCAATATTTCGTGAGAGATTCCAGACCAAGTATTTCGATGTTGTAGCTCGGTATGATCTACAGACGAACTTCACCAATCTGAAGCAGATGGGCAAGACGGTCGATGGATATGCGACCGAGTTTTCTAGGCTTAGTCGGTTTGCCCCCACCTTGGTGGCGACCGAGTTTGACAGAGCTCAGCGATTTCAGCAGGGACTCCACCTAGAGATTCTTTTGGCAGTGGAGCAGTTTGAGCATCAGACTTTTGATGCAGTTTTAAGAGCAGCTAGGAGGCATGAGTATACCTCCCAGAGGATAGTGGACAGGACCGGAGGTCGGAAGCGATCTCACGGCCAGATGACCCAGTCTTCAGTACCAGCCCCGGCAGCTAGGGCTTTGACTATTGGAGTTCCCTGAAGGGCGAATTCGGTTACGTCGGTTCAGCATTCGACTCTGACGTCCCCTCAGCAACAGAAGCAGAAGCAGTCTTTCGCAATAGGCTGCAATCATTGTGGGAAGCCAGGACACGTTGTTTCAGAGTGTCGCAGAGCACAGGGATTGTGCTTGGCTTGTGGAGCACCGGACCACAAGATAGGGTTCTGTCCGAATAGAGCCAGTTCATCATCGGTCCAGACTAGTCCCTCGGTAAGAGGACCAGCACCAACACCAGTGCAGCAGTAGTACCAGCCTCTGAGGCCATTGCCGCCTCAGACACAAGTCTTCCAGCAGCAGAGACCCCAATAGTATGCCCTGACCCCAGCTCAGATTCAGAACCGGCAGAGAGGTTTCTAGCAGGATATCTTCCCTCTTCCTTATTCCTTTAATTTTCTTGCTTGTATGATTGATTGTTTGATTCATTGCTTAGTATAGCTTGTCCTTGCCTCTCTAGCCTCTTGATTAAATTTCGAAGATGGAATTCTTTTAAGGTGGGTAGAGTTGTAATGTCCATGGTTTCTATTACGTATTTCGGTATACGTGTACGTATTTTGACTCGTATTGCATGTCTCCTTGCTTGGTTTAGCTTGTTTGGGTTGGCTTGGTTCGGCTTGGGTTGCTTATTGGTTCATCATGAACCAAGGAAAAAACCTCCACCTACCACCCCCATCATCATTTGTTAACCCAACACTCTTTCTCTCTCCTCATTCACTCTTCTTCTTCCCTACCATTACTTCTCCACCAACCTGAGAGAGTGGAAGGTTTAGGCAAGTACATCTTGCTTCATGGAGGAAGTCCATTTTTATTGTTCCATTGTCTTCCTCATGTGTTCCTAACCCACTTTAGTACTTAGCATTTTTTATTTCCATGGTTAATTTCTTGTAAATCTAGCTTTGTAGAATTTTCGGTTTTCAGGAGTTTTGATCTATCAAACCTGCATATTTTTGCTAATTGATGGTTCCATGTTGTAGAGAATTCTATTTTGCTCAAATTTGACCTACGAGAGTCTGGATTTGGGTTCCTATTTGTTGTTTGGTGGAGCATGGAGGCCATGGTATTTTTCAGGGACATGTTTTCTGTGGGAGCCATTAATTGTACTTTGGCCGCATGAGCATTTTTAGCTACTACAACAAAAAACCCTTTTAATGATGCTTGATCAGTGGATTTCATGACGGCTGATAAAGAAGCGTCATCAAAGTTCAAAATACCTTTTTTCTATGACGGTTTGGGCTAATTTTGGGCTTTTTATAACGTTTATAAAATAAAGCGTTATTAATATTTTAGAGCGGTGGCAAACTTGTAATATTTTGCAAACTTATTAATATGTTCAAAATATCATTCGTTGTCTCTCTCCTTAACCGACTTCAACTCTCTTTCTTCCTTTCTCCATCCAAAAAAAATTAGGGTTAGGGTTTTGAGAAGAGAAGGATGAAGAAATCGTGTCCGAGCAGAAATCACTGCGACGAGCTTTGCGGAGAAGAAGCCTCCCTCTACTGCGACGCCGACTCCGCCTTCCTCTGCTTCCGGTGCGCCCGTCGCGTCCGTGCCGCCAACTTCCTCGTCGCTTCCCCGGCTTCCGCTCCCTCCTCTCCCACTCCTCCAGAAACGGGGTCTCCTTCCACGGCTCCCTCTACTTCACCACCCCCGAGCCCTCCTCCGTCCTCGCCTTCGACCTGGAGGCCGGCACCTGGGGCCCCGGGGCCCTGCCCGCCCTTCCGGACGACCTGGCGTTCGTGCACCTGGTCTCGGGGGCGCGGGGGAAGGAGGAGGAGAGGCTGTTCCTGGTCGGGGGCGTCGAGAGCGACGGGATATCGAGGAGCCTCGTGGCGTGGGAGATGGTTGGTGGCGGGGGGAGGAGTAGGAGGTGGGAGGAGGTGGGGAGGCTGCCGGAGCTCATGTTAAAGCAATATGGGAAGCAAATTCTTGAGCACATATAGAACCAAGCATTAACAAATGAATTAGACGGCTCTAAGAAACAAGGTTATTTTTTCTTTCAATTTATGGGTATGTTTTCGTTTCTTGTCTTGTATATGAACATGGGGGTAACGTGTAAAATTGTACACGTTGTGCCACTTTGATTCTGATTTGATTCTATGTTGATAATTTCAGTGATGTTGTAAGAAGAAGATTTTTTTATTATAATTATACTTTATAGGTTGATTCTGATTAGCATAGGAGTATAAGAACTAGTGTTAGTGGCCAAATTTCAGCATCAGAACCTTGTCAAACTTATAGGGGTTAGCTTAGAGCAAGAAGAAAAGTCGCTAGTTTACTAATATTTACCTAACAAAAGCTTGGACACTTTCCTCTCTGGTATTGTCATCTACAATGTACAATTCTGTATGCATTAGTCTAGTTTGCCATAAATAAACTAGGGCAACCATATTTGCTTGTATCAGTATACCACAACTTGCTTGTTGATGCTTAGTATTATCTTAATTTCATTATGTATGACTAGCACTACAACTGGAAAGAAGGTTTACTTACCTAAGCACAGGTTTATTTCTCATAGATTTAGGAATTTTATTTATGCAGGTTTACAAATTTAAGACACAAACCAGAAGCTTATGGTGACTCTTATGGCTTTTGTTTGCCTTCCGTGTCAGACATTCATTTTCGAACATTAAATTAGGATCCTCTCATGTAACCAGCCTTCTGATTTTATCATAATCCTCCCTTTTCATATCTACAGGGAAACAAAAGATTTTTTTATTATTGTTGGTTATTGAATAAAGATTGGATGTGGTAATATTTCTTCTTGCTCAAAATTATTGAAAGGTTGCATATCATGGCCCGGGACAGGTACTTATATTTTTGTTGATAGCTTGTAATCTTTTGGATTTTGAAATTGCAAGTTTATTTTTATGTTTTTGTTCATTTGTGTAAGTCTGCAATACCTCGTACACACTTCTTCTTTCTCATAATACGTATATGGTATTTTATTTAAAACCACTTTTGCATTGGTCTTGTTTTCAGTTGCATACTTTTATGAAGTTGGTCAGTATTTTGTTCAGTTGCATACTTGTTGCACGAATATGGTCCTCCCAAGGAGTGTCATAGTAACATGTTCGAGGTAGCTTCATGTTACAATTCCTGCTTCCATTACATCGTGCTTTCATAGACTTAGACGTGCACAAACACATGTATATTCACCATGCTTTCACAACATGGCAAGTTTGGTTCCAAGACACTATTTTGTTTTATCCCAGCAGTACAATTCTTGGAAAAAATTTATTGGTTCTAATATTTGTACCAACTTGCAGAGGATGACTGAAACACAAAACGAAGTTGTGATTACCGATATGATGTGGGCGAGGTTACTCTCATCAACCAACCAACAAAGCTTTTCTTAGCCAGAAAGATGTCGACAATGCAAAGAAGGTATGTGTTCCCTGAGCTCTGTTGTTACATTGGTGATTCTATTATTGTTTGTATGGGTTTGATACTATGTTTAATACTCTACTACCTTTGTTGCTGCAAAATTGAAGAAGGAATGGATGTGGGTGTATGTACCACTTCCTTGTCTGATACTTTGTTACCTGTGTTACTGCTAGCAATATGGCTTGGCTGACTCTGTATAAATGTTCCTTGCTCTCCTTTTTTGTGTATTTTTTTCAAATATAGATGTTGTTTTTAAGATATTTTTTTTTAAATGCAAATGTATCAAATTTGTTTTCATGGTTCTGAACATAGGTAAATGTTTGTCTCCATTTTGTACATGAGAAAAATGTCATTGTAGAACAAACTATTGCTCGTTACAGGACCAAGAGAGTTTGATTTCTCAGTACAAGACCAAGCAATTTGGTAGATTATGCCATTTTGATGTCGAACTCTCTAACTACATAAAAATAATTTCATGTATACTCATGTTTCCTATTGTTTTATATGTACTCATGTTACTTGTTTTTTTTAATTAGGAAGACTAATTTTTTTTTCTTCTAATGGTCCAAACCATGAAGCTGATATGAGGACGGGAAGAGCTACCTACTGGGAACTTACAAGTCTTCAAACCATCTGGCCTGGACTTCAGGTGGTTGTTTAGACAAATAGGTATGGTTTTATAGGTATGGTTTCGATGGAGATGTTATCAAGGAAAGTGATATATGTTAATAGTAACTTTTTTATGTCCTGTGTATAAATATGACATTTGATTGCATTCTTTGAGTGGCCTATTTCTTTCACATTTGATTGCATTCTTTGAGTGGCCTGTTTCTTTCACTCTTTGAGTGGACTGTTTATTACTACAGGTAGGTATTTTAATGCATTCTTAGATTCAATATATATGAAAGTATTTTATTACATGATCCTCAATTGCTAGTTTCTTGTTGGAAACTTGGTACCAACTCTTAAGACATGAAGGTGGTCTTTTGGTAATATTTTTTTTTATCTTTTTCAGGATTTTGCTACGTGATGCCGACAGTTTTGATGTGCTCAAAGTTGAAGCCAATGTACTAATAGTTTTGATGGTCTACTTACTAGTAGTAGTTGTAAATATATGTATTTGGATGTCCTATTTTGAAAAAATGTAATGAAGATGGTGATATATATTATGTATATATTTGTAAATGGATTAAATGGTACTCTATAACATTTAGATGTTTTCTTGTGAATATGGTACAAAATGAATGTTTTGAAATTGAATTGAGCAACATTGAGCATTGATCTATAATTTTTTGGAAAGTAATATATAAATGTGCAGAATTGAGCATTATAAATGTGCTGAATTGAGTCTATACAGATTATCTATTCATAACGCTTTCAAACTACGCTGAAAATAAGTGTAGCAGAAACTCATCATATTCATGACGGTTATTTTATGACGCTTTTAAAAAACATTTATAACACCCGTTTTCATAACGGTTGCTGTGGAGAAAAAAAGCGTCATGGTTCGTCATTAATGACGGTTTTTAGCCGTCATTAAAAGGGTTTTTTGTTGTAGTGAGCTCTGAGCCGCATGAGCATTAATTATTGCATGGCCCTTTTATTTTAGTTGCTTGCAAGCTTGCATGTATTTACATGCAACTTGCCTGAGCCGCATAGGCCATGGCTGGCCGCATGGCTACTTTTTATTAGCCTTGGCCGCATGGGCCTTTTGGCCATTAGCATTAAATATTGCCAAGTGAGCCGCATAGCATTAGCAACAGTTGTGGCCGCATGGCCAATTCCTGAGCCGCATGGCCTTAACAAATTATTGTTGGCCGCATGGAATTGCATGCATTAGTATTTGATTACATGCATTAGCCACTAATACATGCATTTGCATGCCTTAGTATTTTACTGCATGCATTAGCCACTAATGCATGCATTTGCATATGGTTCAATCAAATGCATCTGCATATATATTTAATGCATGTTTATTTAATGCAATATGCATTAGCTTGCAAGCTGGTAGCCGCATGTATATATTTAAGCCTTAGCCGCATGCATTTACAAGTAGCTGGTAGCCGCATGAATATATCAAGCTTTGGCCGCATAAGCAGCCTACAAATATTTGCATGGCAATAAATATTTAGCCGCATATGGCCTTTAAATCATATTCCTGGCCGCATGGCCACTATCCAATTCCTGGCCGCATGGCCTTTTGCAAGACTTTGCTTGCATGATTAAATAATGCATGGCCACGTGCATGTTTAAATATGCAAGTCTTTGCTTGCATGGCCACGTGCAATGCAGTACTTGTTGGCCGCATGGACCAATCCATTGAGCCGCATGAATTATTTTGCATGACCATTATATTATGGACGCATGAATTATTGTAGCCGCATTTGGCTCACAACAGTTGTTGGCCGCATATGGCTCACTGCATTTATTGGCCGCATGGCCTTTCTACTAATTGTATGGCCGCTTGCATGCACGTGCATTAACTTTAATTGCTTGCTTGCATGGCCTTGCATGTATTTGCTTGCAAGCTTATTAACATTAAATTAATTTCTGGAATTTGTTTGCATGCAACTTGCTGGCCGCATATGGCCTATTATTTGTCTGAGCCGCATATGGCCCAATTTTCCTGAGCCGCATGAGTCCTCCATAGCCCTTACCCCTGCTAATATTTAATTACTAAATGTATTGCTTGTGCCATATTAATTTTAAGTGCGTTCCCTAACACGATAGTGACCCGTTGTGATGCACTTTTGATAAATGACATGACATGATAGTGGCCCATCGTGGCGCACTCTTGACAAGTAAACCTGATATGATATACCTTGATATGCTGTTGCGACGGCTAACCTGACATGACAAGTATAAATGACCTGGACACCGTGGACGATTACGCTTGTACAAATAAACCAGTCTTGTCTTGCAACATGTTTAGGATGGGACCCCTGAGTACCACGGTCAGGGGTACTTACTAAAAAGGACTAAGGCTAATAACTAGAATAACACAGTAGTCATGAAGAGATTTCCCAGCTACAGGCAATTTCGTTATCTGGGCGTCCCACTTGGGATCTGTAGCCTGCCGTCGAGTAGGGCACATTTCCAGCACATTATCATGTGTTGCACCCTCTAAGTCACCTAAGGGTACATGTATTTCCTGGACGATGTACCCACTTGAATTCAACCCCTAATTGCTTCCGGATAGCCTGGATGGTCTGCAGGGCTTGTGGCTGTGGAATAATCTCGCTGCATCTTGCTAGTAACTAGGCCTGTGATAACCCTAGTTAGTTAAAGTATCAAGCCGTACTTATTGCTTGGCCGTGAAATATTGGATGGAGTTTAATCAGTCTAGACTTGTCTTGATCCTGTACAAGATTGTTACATGACATGATTTCTTTATCTTGCCGATAAATGGTGGGAAACCAAGTTCCGTTCAGACGTAGGGTTACAACCCCGGTCCTTGTTTGGTTTACGGGTTGTAACCTAGTTATCTGAATAGTTTCATGGTTATCTCATCGTATATCATCCTGGTATTTTTCCATATTCCCAGTTTTTACTATTTATTTATGTTTTGTGCTAATTTGCTGGTTTTAGTTCCTAAGTGAAGTCTCCTTTGTGGCACTTGCTCTTTCTGGGATCTGACCCAGCTGGTTTTGTATGGCCAGATTCCAGAGCAGCTTCCGAGGATCTACCGACTTTCCAGCCAGATAGTGACCACCAGGCGTAACCCTGGCAACGAGTGGGTTATTTTTGGCTCTCCCACTCTATTGTAAAATTATTCTCATTTTGAGACGTTTAGCCGCCGAGCACGTGTTAGCTCGAATGTACCTTTATTTATTATCTGCCTACGGGCTGTAACATGATTGACAGATCCTAGGGTTGATCATGTATGGCTAAACTCTTGTCAGTCCTGACATTTTGTACGACTAGCTTCATGATCAGCTGAATATATAATGTTTGGGACGCCTTACTATTGTATATTTGGTGATCTTACATATTGTAACATTTATTTGCTTGCTTGTGTTTGAGACACTAGGCTTGTTCTTGACCATAAGAGACTGATGGATTATAGTTAAACCCTCATATATATCGACAGCCGTGACCGTATAGTGAGGTGGATTCCATTTCATTATACGTAGCTGGCTATGTACGCCTCCTCTCTCCAGTATTCTGGTTCTGGGACGTGACATGACACGCAAGATTATGACCTCTATGTGTAATATCATTATATCATGCAACATGTAGCTTATGCAGAGTTCAAGTACCACGAATAAGTCGAGAAAGAACTCTATAACATGATGGTTGTGTCAAGTGTCCTATGGGCAAATGTTCAAAGAATAGTTGCACAAGTCATGAGATCGTAAGTATGACACTCTAGCTACGATGCTCGACTCCACAGAGGACGTCGGTACCCGAATCTGGTTCGGACATAAAGTATTGTAAATCGGCCCTAGTGTAAACAGTCACAATATCAAAACTCATAAATACGATATATATGAAAATGCTACACAGCTCAGAACTGTAAACAACTTGGCAAGGTACACTTGCCTGGGTCCTGCGCACTGTCAATAGCTCTTGAGAAAGTGGGATCTACTGGTAAGCCTCCGGATGCTGAAACAAACATCAACATTGGTTTTAGAACATAAAAAATACCTAGAATTGACTACCCATAAGTCCAATTTGGACACAAGGCTAAAATAGTAATTTTGGTCAAAGCAGCGTCTACATGTGGGCCCACTTTGCAACAAAAAATGTGTCGGTGTCATTGTCCTCCAAATTTGTCAAACTTAGTGTCTACGAGTCCAGAACGATGATGCAAACTCAACAAAACGTCCGAAATAGGATTCCGATGAGCCTATCACGAAATCGCTTGTCATGTGGAACCGTGGGCCCACGAGACGCCGTTTCGTCAACGTTCTTATAATGGAACCAAACTTGGGTCACAGGACCAGCGTAATGTTGCAAATCCAATGGCACAAGTTTCGTTGCGAACCGACAAGTACACACTAAGTTATGGCGAGGTGTTGGAATAGGCCGATACGGTATTTTTTGACGGATACGTATTGATTTCGACATTCACACACGTCCGAATCATGTTCTACGAAAGCCCACATGTCTGCGTTGTCATTAGGCACCATGCGATGAAGTACGCACACGATGACGTGGCCTCGTTTGGCAGGATGCACCCCGTATCGAAAATTTTGGGTGTTTACGGAACCAACTTTATGGCAGTTTTTATTGAGAGATTAATCCCAAAATATAGCATTTTAACAGAAAGTGTTTGAAAGGTTTCAGTCTCGGTTATGTTGTGGTCAGGTCTATTCAAGTGTTTTTGAAAAACGTCGAATATGTTGGGAGAAAAATGCTCATAAATACGGGCATTCGAGACAGTTTTCTACTAGTAAAAATTGAAAGTTTTTCCTCAAATTTCGATTTGTTTTTCTCTAAATACACACCACTTTAACCCAAACTACTTAGAGGATCTTGTAGGGGTTATGTTGTGATTCAACAGAAACTAATAGATCCAAAATCGGACAAGCGGAGGAGGAGAATTCATACCTCAAAGTAGAGGGGTTGGGGCAGCCTGCTGCTATGACGTGCGGTCGCACGTGGTCGTATGCGCCTGGGCGGTCTACTGCGGTGGTCTGCGGCAGCGGTGGGTCACCTAAAAAGGTCGTCGGGGTCGTCAAGGTGTTGGGGGTTGCTTGACTGGTGGAGAAGGAGAAGAAATGAAGGTGAAGGGAAGGAGAAAAATGAAGAAGAAGGTGAGGAGAAATGGGGTTGCTGCTCAAGGTTTTAAAATATGCAACAATTATGGGATGCACTTGCTGGTTACAAATATGCAACGTACATTTGAGGAAGAGAAAGGGATAGACGTTAGGTACTTGAAGGGACTTGTCACTTGGCTATTGAGATGCTAGTTAACGTACATGGTTAAGCACTATAATAGTTGCCACCAACTAGCTACCACATACAAGCAAAGCAAAGGAAAAGATTCCTTTTTTTTTTTGCTTCTGATGCATGAATGCCCCTTTGAATGTGTGGCTTTGAAATATTATCATACGTGAATAGTAGCATGCACCATTATGGGGTGCACTTGCTTGCTTCAAAACTAGCAAATTTGTTATGTTGTGTAGGATCACACAACCTAAAATATAATGACAAAATAAAATAATTCAAGTTGTTTGATGCTAAAATAGTTACAAAATTTTATAAAAAAATATTAATATTATTGATAATGATTTACATTTAAATATTCATATCATAATTACAAAATTCTAGTTTTGCAAATATTAGCAAAGGATTTGACAGATAAAATAAATTAAATAAATAAATATTAATTATCATAATAACCCTCTATAAAGTTAGAGTGCTCACAATCTACCCTCCTTAGAGAAATTTCGTCCTCGAAATTGAAAGAAAGCTACTCTACAAAGACATGCTAACTAAGGCAACCTGAACCCTCGAATAAATAAGGATAACGCTCCCGTATGGAATTATCTCGCTCCCATGTAAATTCGCCTGGGGAATGATATTTCCAGGCTACCTGTACCAGTCTAATAGTCTTTCCTCGTAGTATCTTCTCACTAGTATCCACTATTCCCACTGGCTGCTCCTCATAAGTCAAATTCGAGCCCACCGTAATCTCAGAATGATCAACTACATGACTTGGATTAGTCACGTACCTCCTCAACTGTGAGACATGGAACACATCATGCACTCCCTCTAGAGATGGGTGTAATGCAAGACGATATGCCACCTCACCAACACGCTCCAAAATATCAAAAGTTCCAATGTATCTTGGACTCAACTTGCCTCTGCTCCCGAATCGAATAGTGCCCCTATTAGGTGAGATCTTCAGAAACACATGTTCTCCTTCCTTGAAATCCAAAGGTCGGTGGTGCATGTCAGCCCAGTGCTTCTATTTGTCCTGAGCTGCACGAAGATGGCTCTGAATTTGCTTCACCTTCTCAATTGTCTGCATTACCAACTCTGGACCAAGTATATATATAGGAGACCTGCACTTTCTACCGTATAATGCCTCAAAAGGTGCCATCTGGATGCTCGTCTGGTAGCTGTTGTTGTAGGAGAACTCTACCAGATGCAAACGGTCTTCCCAAGACCCTCTAAAATCTAACATACATGACCTCAACATATCCTCTAGAATCTGGATCATGCGTTTCGACTGGCCATCTGTCTGTGGATGATAGGTAGTGCTAAACTTGAGTCGAGTTCCCAAACTCTCTTGCCTACTTCGCCAAAAATGGGAGGTAAATCGAGAATCTCGATCTGATACTATGCTAACCGGCACACCATGCAATCTCACAATCTGACGCATGTACATATCAGCTAGTATCTCCGCGGACTGCCCAACTCTGAATGGCAAGAAATGTGCCGACTTAGTAAGTCGATCCACAATAACCCAAACTGCGTCCTTTCCGCTGGGGCTCCTCGAAAATCTTGTGACGAAGTCCATGGTGATATGTTCCCACTTCCATTCGAAAATAGGAAGTGGCTGTAACAAACCCGCGGTCCTTTGATGCTCAGCCTTAACCTGCTAACAGACCAGACATTTCGCCACAAACCGTGCAATCTTTCTTTTCATCTCATGCCACCAATAGTACTGCCTCAAATCTCGATACATTTTTGTACCTCCCGGATGAATAGAGTAAATATAGCTATGAGCCTCAGTCATCAACTCTTGTCTCAACTCCCCATTCGGGACATATAGACGATCCCCGCACCTTAACGTCCAGTCCTCATGGATCCGAAGTCCCATCTGCATGCCGGCTTCAGTCCTCTCTTTAAGTCTCCAAAATCTTGCATATGTTGGCAATGCCGCCTTGATCCTTTCCACCAGTGATGATTTAACCTCGAGGTTAGCCAACTGCCCACTCTGTCCTAGCAAAATAACCTCTATCCCGAGCTCCTGAAGGTCTTCTAGTAACCGGGGCTGTGTCGTCAAGAAGTAAGCTGTGGGCTTCCTGTTGAAAGCATCTGCTACAACGTTAGCCTTGCCCGGGTGATACTGTAATTTTATGTCATAATCGACCATCAACTCTAGACAGCGCCTCTGCCTCATGTTGAGCTCCTTCTGAGTATAAACATACTTCAGACTTTTGTGATCAGTAAAGATCTCAACTCTCTCTCCGTAAAGATAGTGCCTCCATAACTTTAATGTAAATATCATAGCAGCTAACTCAAGGTCATGCGTAGGATAGTTCTTCTCATGAACTTTCAACTGTCTCGATGCGTAGGCGATGACTTTGCCATGTTACATCAAGACGCATCCCAATCCACTCCCTGACATATTATACACAACAAACCCTCCTGATCCTGAAGGAAGCGTCAGAATTGGGGCTGTTGTCAATCGCTTCTTCAACTCCTCAAAGGCCTTCTGACATTCCTCCGACCATAAAAACTCTTGGTCCTTACGCATCAACCACATCATTGGCTCTGCAATTCTTGAAAAAATCTCCATGAACCTTCGATAATATCCGGCAAGTCCAAGAAAACTTTTCACCTCCGTAACTGATGTAGGTATGGGCCAGTCTCTATTGCAGCAATCTTCTCCGGATCTACTGAAAGTCCTTCTCCCGAGATGATATGTCCCAAGAAAGGCACCATATCCATACAAAACTCGTATTTACTAAGTTTAGCATACAACTTCTCCCTCCTCAATGTCTCCAGCATGATTCTGAGATGCTCCTCGTGCTCTTCATGACTTTTGGTGTATACCAAGATGTCATCAATAAATAAACCACAAACTTGTCCAAGTACTGGTGAAAGATTTTGTTCATCAAACTCATGAACACAGCTGGCGCATTGGTTAAACCAAATGGCATGACTAAGAATTCATAGTGCCCGTACTTGGTCCTGAAAGCTATCTTCGGTATATCCTCCTTCCGCACTTTGATCTGATGGTAGCCAGATCTGAGATCGATCTTTGAGAATACACAAGCACCATTCAATTGATCAAACATATCGTCAATGTGTGGCAAAGGATATATGTTCTTGATTGTTACAACATTCAATGCTCTGTAACCAATACATAGGCATACCGTCCCATCCTTCTTTGGCACAAAAAGAACGGGTGCTCCCCACGGTGAAACACTTGCTCGAATAAAGCCCTTGTTTAGAAGTTCATCAACTTGCTTCTTTAATTCCACTAGCTCCTTAGGTGCTAACCGGTACACTGATGATTTGATAGTCTCTGCTCCTGGAGTCAGTTCAATGGTGAATTCTATTTTCCTATCAGGTGGCAAACCTGGAAGGGCATCGGGAAATACAACTACGAACTCTGACACAATCTTTGGGTATTCTGGCTCTCCTTCTACAAAGAGTGTCTTAAGTGTAGGCTGGACACCTTGCTCTCTGGCTCCACGAAGAAATTCAAACTCCTGGTGACCCGGTGGTCTAAAGATAATCCGTCCATGGCAGCAATCTAGAGTCGCATGGTACTGACTCATCCAGTCCATACCAAGTACAACATCATAGTCTGGCATGGAGAATATTAAAAATTGAGCTCGCATCTCTCGCCTACAAACTACTACCTAACAAGATCTACAAGTGTTACTAACTAGATAATTTCGCCTCCGGTAAGAATTCTCATAGTCTTCGAAAATGGTGAAGTAGCTACTCTATGTGTGGCTACGAAGCTAGCAGCTATGAATGAATACGATGCTCCAGAATCGAATATTGCTACAGCAGGTAATGAAGCTACTAATATAGTACCTGCGATGACCTCTCCTGTAGTAGCTTCCTCCTCAATAGTCATGACAAATGCCTGCCTTTGCCCCTGAGCTGGTGCCATTTGCTGCTGTTGTGCCTGCTGGAAAAGTACAGCTTGTGGTGCCAAGGGTGGCCTCTGCTGATATCCTCCTGGTACTGGTGGTCTGGCTCCTCCAACTCCAGTCTGTGGTGCTCCTGGTGCTGGATAAGCTGGTCTTTGAGGCTGTTGGACTGGTCTTGGCGCTGGTAAGGCAGGTCGTTGTACCATCAGTACTCCTTCCTGACGCTCTGGATAATCCCTAGCTGAGTGCTGACCGGATACGCAAACCAAACATTGTCCCAACCTCCGTCTACACTCCCTCGCAATATGTCCTATCCGGCCATAGTAGTCACATGTAGGGGCAGTTGGTGCTGGTGGTTGGGCTGCTCGCTGTGGCTGGTGCATCTGAGGTCGTTTCACTGGGCCTCCTTGGGGTACTCGTGCTGGTGCTAAATATGGATGCTTTAGGCTGACCTCTCTTCTGTTGACACGCTCCATACATTGAGCTGCGGCAAGGACGTTCATATAAGAAGTAGGGGCAACTGCTCCAATCTGTCTCTGTATCTCAAATCTTAGGCCGTCAAAGAATTTCTCTGTCTTTTCCTCCTCTGTCGGAATCAAAGATGGGGCGAAGCGGCTCATTCGTATGAATTCCGTATTGTACTCTTTCACTGTCTTATCGTCCTGAGTGAGGCGATTGAACCTTTCCCCAAGCTCTGTTCGGGCAATAGATAGAATGTACATCTCCTGGAAGAGTCTAGAGAACTCCTCACAAGTAACTCGGTCTGGTCCGAGTCGATTCTCCTCAGTGACCCACCAATGATGGGCATTGTCTGTCAGTTGTATCCTGACGGCAGTCATACAATGCTCTCTCGGAAGCTCAGCTGCTTCCAATTGATGCTGGATGTTAGTGAGCCACTCATGAACCTCTGTGGGCTCCTCCTTGCCTGAGAATGGACGTGGCTTCAATTGACGAAAATTAGTGATAGATCCCGTCGATGGCCCTCTAGCTGGTGGGGCCGCCTGATCCAGTGCGGTCACTATACTGTTCGTCAGGTTCTCCGCCTGGTGTTGTTGAGCCTCTTGCTGAAATTGTTGTTGAGCTTGCATCATTGCATAGAATATCTGATAGCTGTTGTCCATCCATGGGCTGCCCTTGCTGGAAAACTGGCATTGGTGGTATCGGTGGAGTGAATTGCGGTGGTGGTGGAATGTCTTCTCTCCGGAACCTAGATGCATACTGATCTACCGGGTTGCTTTGTTGAGTGGAGGGATCTCCACCTAATGGTGTCACCCCATCGTAAGTAATCACAGCACCCTACGATGTAGTCACGGGAATCTCGTCGCTATTTCGTGAGTCTATTACTTTGTACAACAAAATAAACTGTAAGATTCAGACAGTTGAATCAAGCAGGATGCAAGTGAAGAGATTTAATTTGAATGCGATATAGAGGTCAAGGACGTGTCGACTTGTGGATGAGATTCTAACAGTTTATTCTATCCTAGTTGCAGGCTTGTTCGGCCCCTTAGTTGAAATCAAAGCAATATTTTGATGGACCTACATGGGCCACCACAAAAACTATGGCACGCCCCAGTCCCAAAATACCAAGGGACTAGCCACGTGGCAATGGCCAACAGTACAAATCCAATAGGCAAACCCAATTTAATGGACCCGTTAGAGTGTACTTAAGTTGTATCAAATATAATTAAGTGTTCACAATATTTGCCATAGTATGTAAATCTAATATCATCCACAGAGCACAGTCACAATAAAAGATGATAATATAACCAAAATAATAAAACAGATAATATCCATCAGCAAGTCCAAATAGGTAGTGTCTCGGGGAATAACCCGTCACAATAAAGGAAAGAGAAATAATACCAACTACAATTGTTCAGAAGTCCAAATCCAAATATAAATAACATGAAGCATAATAACTAAATAGATAACTGAGTACTCAGGAGAAATCCTCTGGCACAACATCGTCTCCTGGTGCAAGTACTGCTCCCACTTCAGCTCATGTCCCGTAAACCTCGAGATAAACCTCCTCTGCTATACCTGGGTACATAATCCAGATCCAGGTCCTCAGGGACACATCAAGGTACAATAAACACTCAAGCCAAAAGTAAACAGTAATAAGCTATAATAGGGATAAACTACCAACTGTGTGTAATGCAAGTGAGAGTATGGTATCGTACCCCGGACTGGTACTCACGGACTCATCCGTATGCTAGACAGTACCCTCTAGGCTCCGTGTGGGGGGACCCAAGGATGGTAAATATATATATATATATATATATATATATATATATATATATATATATATATATATATATATATATACTAAATAATAGAATGCGCCCAGAGCATGAAAATGACTCTCCCCTCCCAATGTAACCTCACGTCTCATCTCATGGCACGCAAGATTATGACCTCCATCTATTAGTATAAGTCATAGTCACTATTTGTAATATCATTATATCATGCAACCTGTAGCCTATGCAGAGTCCAAGTACCATGAATAAGTCGAGAAAGAACTCTATAACATGATGGTTGTGTCAAGTGTCCTATGGGCAAATGTGCAAAGAATAATTGCACAAGTCATGAGATCGTAAGTATGACACTCTAGCCACGATGCTCGACTCCACAGAGGACGTCGGTACCCAAATCTGGTTCAGGCACAAAGTAACGTAAATCGGCCCTCATGTAAACAGTCACAATATCAAAACACATAAATATGATATACGTGAAATATGCTACACAGCTCAGAACTGTAAACAACTTGGCAAGGTACACTTGCCTGGGTCCTGAGCACTATCAATAGCTCCCGAGAAAGTAGGATCCGCTGGTAAGCCTCCGGATGCTGAAACAAACATCACCATTGGTTTCAGAACATGAAAAATAGCTAGAATTGACTACCCATAAGTCCAATTTGGACACAAGGCTAAAATAGTAATTTCGGTCAAAGCAGAGTCTACATATGGGCCCACTTTGCACCAAAATGTGTCAGTGTCATTGTCCTCCAAATTTGTCAAACTTAGTGTCTACGAGTCCAGAACGATGATACGAACTCAAAGAAACGTCCGAAATCGGATTCCGATGAGCCTATCACGAAATCGCTCGTCATGTGGAACCGTGGGCCCACGAGACGTCGTTTCGTCAACATTCTCAGAATCGAACCAAACTTGGGTCACAGGACCAACGTAACGCTGCGCATCCAATGGCACATGTTTCTTTGCAAACCGACAAGCACACAATATGTTATGGCAAGGTGTTGGAATAGGCCGATACGGTATTTTTGACGGATACACGTTGATTTCGACGCGCTCACACATCCGAATCACGTTCCGCAAAAGCCCACATGTCCGCATTGTCATTACGCACTATGCGGTGAAGTACGCATGCGATGACGTGGCCTCGTTTGGCGGGATGTACCCCGTATCGAGAATTTTGGGTGTCTACGGAACCAGTTTTATGGCAGTTTTATGGCAGTTTTTATTGAGAGATTAATCCCAGAATATAGCATTTTAACAAAAAGTAAAGGTTTTAGTCTCGGTTATGTTGTGGTCAGGTCTATTCAAGTGTTTTTGAAAAACGTCGAATATGTTGGGAGAAAAATGCTCACAAATACGGGCATTCGAGACAGTTTTCTACTGGTAAAAACCGGAAGTTTTTCCTCAACTTTTGATTTGTTTTTCTCTAAATACACACCATTTTAACCCAAACTACTTGGAGGACCTTGAAGGGGGTTATGTTGTGATTCAATAGAAACTAATAGATCAAAAATCGGATAAGCGGAGGAGGAGATTTCATACCTCAAAGTAGAGGGGTTGGGGCAGCCAGCTGCTGTGACGTGCGGTCGCACGTGGTCGTGCGGCGCCTGGGCGGTCTACTGCGGCGGTCTGCGGCAGCGGTAGGTCGCCTGAGAAGGTTGCCGGGGTCGTCAAGGTGTTGGGGGTTGCTTGAATGGTGGGGAAGGAGGAGAAATGGAGGTGAAGGAAAGGAGAAAAATGAAGAAGAAGGTGAGGAAAAGTGGGGTTGCTGCTCACGGTTTTGAAATATGCAACGATTATGGGATGTACTTGCTGGTTACAAATATGCAACGTACATTTGAGGAAGAGAAAGGGACAGACGTTAGGTACTTGAAGGGACTTGTCACTTGGCTATTGAGATGCTAGTTGACGTACATGGTTCAGCACTACAATAGTTGCCACCAACTAGCTACCAAGCAAAGCAAAGGAAAAGATTCCTTTTTTTGCTTCTGATGCATAAATGCCCCTTTGAATGTGTAGCTTTGAAATATTATCATACGTGAATAGTAGCATGCACCATTATGGGGTGCACTTGCTTGCTTCAAAACTGGCAAATTTGTTATGTTGTGTAGGATCACACAACCTAAAATATAATGACAAAATAAAATAGTTCAAGTTGGTTGATGCTAAAATAGTTACAAAATTTTATAAAAAAAATATTAATATTATTGATAATGATTTACATTTAAATATTCATAGAATAATTATAAAATTCTAGTTTTGCAAATATTAGCAAAAGATTTGACAGATAAAATAACATAAATAAATAAATATTAATTATCATAATAACCCTTTATAAAATTAGAGTGCTCACACAGCTTGAGTTCGGAACTCGACATCGATCAAAACCATTTGACCCAATATACGGTTTTCACTCATTTTGAGCCTACGCCACACATGTCAAAGGTGTGCCACTCAATCGAGTCTCCATGTGCTTTTTATTTGCGAATGGCACAAGAGACTCATGGGTTGACTTCTTGAGTTTGATTTGATTAGAAAATATATTTGGATTCTAACCTAGCCAACCCCACTTGTAGAGCCATGCTAGGTTGCCATGACTTAGTAGAATTATTACGAATTTATTTTAGGATGCTGTACAGCCAAATAGATTTAAACAATTTTGTAAATATATGATTATATTTATAATAGCCTAATACTATATATATATATATATATATATATATATATATATATATATATATATATATATATATATGGCCTTAGTCATGGTTAAGTTTGAGATGTATATCGACTAAAAATTTTGGCACGACTACTGTAGTTGTGTGCTTTGACTAGTATTTTAGTTATGGTAGGGAAGGCCTAGCCATAGCAGTGTCCCAACAAGGGAAACCATTCAAAGTTGCGACTTAACCCCTATAGTCGCTTTAATTATTTCGTAATTAGATTATTGACTTTCTAGGAGATCCGGTTGTACCAAACTAGCCCGGATGTGACCCGATCCAAACCCAAACCCATGTAGACAGGAAGTGCGTACAGGAACGTCCGTGTAGGTATATATTTATTGTATACGTATATATCTTATATTTTATTTTAAAGTTAAACCAATATATTTTTTCTTCTAAATAATTGTTATCTGTGGAATATAATTGTTATTTGCTATTAAGTATATATATATATATATATATATATATATATATATATATATATATATATATATATATATATATATATATATATATATATATATATATATATATATATATATATATATATATATATAAATTTAGAAAAGTGATAACAATTTTCTTAAAATGTTCTTTTTAGACTTTTAGTTTTTTTTAAAGTTTTATATATATACCAATAGAATTTATTTAAATAAGCTTTAGCAATAGAATTAATAAATATATATGGCAGATATTGGTAATATTTTTAGAATAACTTTATTGCATATAGTGTCACATATGGTGAGCATATATATGTAAAATATATATAGTCATTTAGCTATAGAAATATACTTAGTATTATTATATGTATAAAAATATGTGCATAGATAATCTATGTATATGGGTGTATAAGTAAATATATGTATATAAGTATACCTTAAGTTATATATATATATATATATATATATATATATATATATATATATATATATATATATATATATATATATATATATATATATATATATATATAACTAAAACCTGCCAATGACCCCCTAGCCTAGTGGTAGAGGTGAGGCATGCCGCCCGAGTGGTCAGGAGATCGATTCCCGGTGGGAGCGTTCGCCATAATTATCTTCTTTCAAAAAAAAATATATAACTAAAACCTTTGAACAATCTATCCATGTGCTCGATCCCCCATACAACGGTTTGAAGAATAGGAATTTGAATGATTTGAGAATCATTCAAAATTGAACCAAAATTTTCAATGAAATATTTTCCCTAATCGAATGCTTTCCAAACCCGATAATAAACCAAACTTTTCCCATGTCAGTATATATATGCCATGAGAAAAAGGATAAAAACCAAACTAAAATTCGTGCCACGTGAGAACAAACCTTCCCAGGCCAACAACGCATCCTCCCCCGCCCTGTGCGCCGCCGTGGGGTCACCGAACTACCACCGGCAAGGCCGTGCACACAACAAAGCGACATCACAGAAGCAGTAGAACACCATATTCACGCTCCGATTTCTTCGCGCACGTTCGATCGCTTTGCGATCCGTCTTTGCAGGTACGTACACAACCTATATGCCTTCATCTCCCTTCAATTATTTTAATTTAATTTCCTTTATGTGCGACGAAAATTGAGTTCCAAAATCGAGAAAAAAAACTTGATTATCTAGATTTAGAAATTGTCTCGAAACCCTAAGTTGGCGGTCGATTTGCGATCAGGATATCGCGAATCTTAGAAAACTACTTAAACAACATTTTAGATAACCTAACCAAGATTGAAACCCTATTTTTATAATTAATTTTATTAGAGCATGCAGTAAAAGAAATCAGTAGGAAAATCGAGAAAAAAACCACAAAAATCTAATTTTAAAACTTAAAAAATTATCGATACGGGGTCCATCCAGATAATCTGGGAGACTTGGACACAATCCGTGAGCATCAAAAGATGCGTACAAAAGTTGCAGACGTGTGGACTTTGACGGAACTCGAATTGGGTGCGTGTGCGCGACGAATTTGAGGTGTATTCGTCAAATTTCTCCGTATCGGCCACTTTGCAAAAACTTTAATTACTTTGTGCACGTTCGTCATATCGCGACAAAACTTACGCCACTGGACTCGTGTTATTTTTATGATCCTGTGAGCCAAGTTTGTTCCAATTCCGAGAAGGTCGACTGGAATGCTATTTTGGCGGGCCCGCGATTCGACTCAACGGGCGAATTTGTGCTCGGCCCTCCGGAATTCAACTTTGAACATACGGTTGAGTTCGTATCATCAAATCGGACCCATAGACATATAGTTTGATGACTTTAGAGACCGTAGGTGTTGGCATGCATTTCGGTGCAAAGCGGGTCCAACAGCGGATATCGTTTTGACCCAAAAGTACCGTTTTGCCCCTATGTCCAGAATTGGACTTAGGGGTAGCCTATCCTAGCTATTTTGTTTATTTTCGGAATGTTGGTAATGTCTGTTTCAACATCCGGAGGCATTTACGGGAGTTTATGTTTCGAGACTCTTTAATTTGACGAGTTGTTTGCGAAACTTTTTGTTACCACCAGACAAGTATACCTTGCCAAACTTTACAGTATTTACATGATTTTATATATTGATATTCCTTTCCATATGGTTAAATATTTCTCATATTTTACTTGGTTTATCATCTACTACTTTGTTTTTTTCTAGATTTACGTGCACGTATAGGTATTAGTTGTTTTTATTGCTTGTTTATTGGTCTCCTTCGTATTCATCGTATCTTGTGATAAAGAGTCAGTTCTACACTATGTTACTTAATTGACTTGACCTAATCCTGATTGATTGATTTGGACTCAACTTGAGTATGACTTGACCTGACTTGTGACATTCTATAGATTGGGAGTATCTTTCATTGTACTACAGTCTATAGGATTTTACATGACCTTTATATTCCTTTAAGAGATGAGGTTGGTACTAGGATTGGCTACTTGGCCATTCTTGATTGGGATTATCTTGCATTATACTACAGTTGAGACATACTACAGAGTGGGACTATCTTTCATTGTACTACAGTCTATAGGATTTATTTGATTGATTGTTAGCCAAGGCTAGTATTACACTTCTCTATCACATGTCACTTCTTAGATATTTTCTTGTACCATTACCTATTTTTCTTGCATGTTATTTACTGTACAGTAGGCATGTATATTATGTATTTTTCTAGTCCCCTAAAGACCTGATGATCTCTCCAAGTATTAGATGAAGGTATGATACGTTGATGGAGGATGGTTGCTACACCAAGTCTGCAAGTATATTTAGTTGATGTTTATATCTTTCTCTTTCGTATTCAGATTTTGTCCTATATTTGATTCTCGTTGCAATTATAGCCTAGTCTTTTACAAGCTTTATTTTCTCTAGCTTGATTCATGATAAATGTGTTATTGGGGATCCACCCTAATACATTTATCTATTCTAGAATCAGTGTATTATGATCTGATCAACCTTAGTGCACTTGGTTCGTCATTGTTACTGATATTTTGGTGGATTGAGATATAGTTGATTTAGAATAACCAGACATCTTATACGTACTCGAGCTGGGCTAGGGTCCTCTCGATACGTAGCTGGCATGTATACATATCCTAGTCCTACGTATTTTGGGACTGGGCGTTACTGTCACGACCCGCACCCGCTTTTTCAGATACGAGAAGTGTCCAAGCTAGCCTACGCCGCAGAGTCGGCGTTAGAACGCTGTCACGGCCAAGATGCTCAAAGTCACAACATATATATTTATTTGCTCATTCATATTTCTAATTTTATTACAACAATTACAACATTTATATTTAAAGAAAATACAAAGTTCTCACAATCTATGGAAATAATACAGCTGCTATCTATTTCTAGGTTGTCCTCAGCATACCTAAGCCTTCCCAATGCTAAGAGTGATCGCGACTAAATCTGAAAAATATTAATTTTCAGTCAGAAATGGAACAAGTACACAAACCGACGACAATGCAAAAATATAATAGAATTAACAAGACATAAAAATAACATATGAGATATGAAAACTAGAAAGTACTGATGACATGGCACGATGGAGAAGAAAAAAAAAAATAAAAGACAACTACCTATGTGGTGTGAAATATCTGTTTCGACATGTGAACGGCTAGGGGGTAAATCTGGCACCCTGCACGTGTCGTGTGCAGCTACTATTATTCACGAATAGACATTGGGATAGTTCTGGGTAGTCCACATGTCTACTGAGATATTTTCCCTTCCGACTACTCCGTGTGACGAGCGTGTCAACAAGCAGCAAGATATATGTATAGAAAAAAAATGAAAAGACTATTATGAATCGAAAAGCAATCAGAAAGTGCACTTGCCTGAGGTCCTTAGTTGGAGAAACCGAAAGTACAACCACATCAGATAAGTCACTAAAGTCAACACATGCAAAAAGTCTCCAGATGCTGAAATAAACATTACCAACGTTCTTAGAATAGTCAAATTAGCTAGGATTGCCTGTCTTAAGTCCAATTCTAGACACAGGGGCAAAACGGTAATTTTGGGTCAAAACGATGTCCGGCGTTGGACCCGCTTTGTACCGAAAAGCGTGCCAGAGTCAACGGTCTCTAAAGTCGTCAAACTATATGTCGACATATCCAGTTTTTTGATACGAACCCAACCGTATGTCCAAAGTTTGATTCCGACGGACCATGCACCAAATCGCCCGTTGAGTCGGACCGTGGGGCCTGCAAAACGGCGGTCCGATTCAACTGTCTCAGAATTAGACCAAACATGGCATACAGGACCAGAAAAATGATACGGTCCTGTTGGCGCAAGTTTTGTCTCGATCATACAAGCATGCACAATGTAATTGCAAAATTTGCACAGAGGCCGATACGGTAAATTTTCGACGGATAAGCATCAAATTCGTCGCGCACACGCGACCAATTTGAATTTCGTCAAAGCCCACACGTCCACGAAGCCGATACGCAACTTTTGATGCTTTCGGTTCGCGACCACGTCGCCCGGATTGGCGGGACGCACGTCGTATCGAAGAATTTCTAGTTTTTAAAAAACAGATTTATCGGGTTTTTCTCGATTTTTTTAAACAATTAACTTTCTACTTACTAAATGAAAACAGGAAACAAAAACTAGGTTTTATAGTCCTATATGTCTTCTAAAACTTTGTTAAAAAGTTTCTCAAATTTTTCTAATGGATTGCCAACAATCGGCCTTCCAAACAGGGGTGAAAACTGTTTTGTTCCCTATTTCAGTAATTCATAAAACCAATATTTTTCAAGTTTTTGAACTCGATTATCGTCGCACATAGTACGATTGAAGGGAAACTATTTGAAGGGATTGATAGCCGTATATGTTGTCTACACGTAGGACTTTGTAGGTCGAAAAATAGTTAAACGATATGGGAGAAAACTTACTTCGAAGTTGGGGCTCGGGAACTCGGCCACTGTCGCGGTCTGGTGATGCGCGCGCGTTCCCGACGGTTCATCGGCCAGTGGCCGTGTGCGCGGCGGTGGCGCCGGCCGCTGGGTGGTTCGCCAGGGGATCAGGGGTGGTTCGGCGCTAGGGTTTGCTCATTGCTCTCTCTCCCTTTCCGTCGTTTACATATATATGTGTATATACGCGTTCGGTTTCAGGGGAGGGTCGGGTTTGCTACAGTTGTGTGGAGGGAAAAAATAATTATAGCCGAGGGGATGGGCCAGGCTTGTGAGCTTGGTCGGGCTCGGCTGAGCCCGAGCTCTGCTTGGGTTTTTTTTATTATCTTTTTCTTTTTCTTTTTCTTTTTTTTTTCTTTTTCTATTTCTATTCATTTCATATATATTTATTTATATCTATATACATATATTTACTTATCTATATATTTATATATATACTTATATAATATACTCCATAAATTCTAAACAAATCCAAAAGCATCATTCCTATGTAGAGCCTATTTTCTATAAATATGAACATGTATATATATAACACTTATTGACAATAATAATATAACCAGTAATAATAAAATAATATTGTATAATAATATCCTTGATAATATTGATAATAAAATAATAATAATAGTAACGAAGTTCAATAAATCCATAATGGTGTGTATACCATCATGTACAGTCTAACAATCATGAAATGCATAAGGACCCATTTATACGAATATCATTGATTATCAACCAATAATGATATTATAATATTTAAATTAAGAATACTTAGAAAGTATTCATTAAATCATTAAGACAAAAAACCACCTGCTCATCAAAATACATCAACACGCATGTCATCGGACATCCCGTTTGACTATATGGGCTTGGGCTTGTCTTGGGTCCTATATGGACTAATTCGATACAACCGGATTCCTTAAAGCTCAATAATATAAATAATAAATAAATAAGTCTTCTGTAAGGGTTAAGTCGCAACTTGGCCTGGTTTTCTTAGTTAGGACGTTACTATGGCTCGGCCTTCCCTACCAGGGCTAATACACTAGTCAAAGCACGCCACTGCACTATCCGTGCCATGATTCCTAGTCGCATTGTACTCTAAATTTAATCATGATTAAAAATTATCTACCGTAATAATTAACTAAATAATTATTTATAAAAATCTAAAAATCATCATTTAATTAAAATAAATAATAAAAATATTTTAAAATTTTCGGGAAGGGGAGCTACAAATCTATCCACCTTAAAATAATTTCGTCCTCGAAATTCTAACTCATAAACATGCCTAAAGTTCAAAAAGAATAAATAGAATAAATCCACTATTACCACAATCTTTTTAAATTTAATTTCTCAGAAATATTTATACCTCCTCCTAGCCATTTCGTAATTCCGAATACTGGAGGACTTTTACCCACCTTTGGTCACACTACTCCATCAAATCTTCTGTCGCTAAAACTTTATAATCTTCCAATTAACTGCTAAAATTTCTACCAATAGATATCTACTGTACATGACATCTATAATCCTCTCTTATCTATCAAGCAATCCAAAATTTAACAAGCAAAAAATTTATACAAGTAGCTAAAAATTGTTAATAAATTCTAATAAGCGTGACCATTCGTCGCTCTGAAATAGGAAGGACGAAAAATAAGGAAGAATAATCGAGAGCAACTACAAAGTTTCAAGAGCAGTAGAGAGTATCCAACGATACAACTAAAAAGGATGTTTACGAACCACTGACTTATTTGATAGATTGGGCTACTCTAGTTCAGTCACTTGCTACGTCGAAGAACCCTTCGTTACTTAGAGTGGCCTACAATCCGTGTAATACAGAAGTCTTGTTCTCAAAATTCTAATTCAAACAAGGTTCCATAATGGAACGAAATTTGAAAAATCAAGATTGTGATCTTTTCTGTGGTTATCTAAACATACGAGCAAGGGATATAAATCCAATACAAGATCGTATCTCGACTTCCAGGTAGATGGAATAAGGTTACGAATGACTTCATATTCTAAGAGGTGGGGACTACGTAATAGGACAAGGACCTATTCCAAATAGTTCAGTTTTATAGTCCAAAAATGGTGGTATACAGGGATGGGTTTTACTGGGTCTTAATGGGTTCCCTATTTGGATATCACTCGTGGGTTGGATGAACCCTGGATTTCAGTCTATATGGACTGGACAAGATCCTAATGATAAAACTATTTCTACTAGGTCAAGGTATCCTAGAATAGGTTTCAACCCAAGTGGTTGAGCTAGTTGCCACTCAGGTTGGTTAGCTAGATCCCTCAAGCCCAAAAATGCGCCTTCAGTGACTTTTGTGTTTAAGTAGCACATGAGACCTTAATTGGGTGGCACACTAGTGGCATGTGTGTAGTGGGTTTCGAGTAGGTCACAACCATATATTGGGTCGAAAGAATTGAGTCAAGGTTGAGACTCTAGTGGAAGTCGAAAAGTATACCGGTATTATGGTAAGGGTTATAGCTAGTTCTTTTGACCTGAAAGTTGTACCATAAAAATAGAGTACAAGGGGACGTGTTTGAGCGGGACGTGTTTGAGTGGGACGTGATATACCTAGAAGAAGGTGGACTCGTCTAGATCTTGCATATAAAATTCGTTGGGAGGTAACAGCCGGTCTCGTGCTCCGAATATTAATGACACGGTCGGGGACACAGAATGATCTAACTGGAAAGTGGGAGTCCATGGGACACTAATTATTAACCTAATTGAAAATTATCCTAATCAATCAGTAATCCTCGTATATCCTAAAAAATTTTAGAAGGCTTACAGTCTATCCACCTTAGAAGCTAGGACAGGGTTTTATAAATAATAAGGTTAGGAAAATTCCAAAGTCTGGATATTGTACCTCGACTCTTGTTAATAAAGAATAAGGCACGACGTAACGGGATACGGTAGATATAAGTCAAGTCAAGGATCGTTCCTCAATAAAATGGAAAATGAGTGTGTACAATGACATACGGTCGATAAAATAGAACGATCTACTCGTATAGTATACAAGAGTTATCGACAGGGTAACCAGCTCTAACGCACATCATATGAAAATATTTCTAACAACTGGGTCAAGAATTTCTATTTGTGTCAAGCCTGCCAGACTATTGTCATAAGGGTTCTAGTTAAATCAAGCTTCAAACAAATGATTGTAGGCTCACAATATTTGGTCTCTTGAGAATAGGTAGTCTCCTAGGTTGGCATTTTGACTAAGGATAAAATTCAGATGGCTAGAAGGTCCCAATAGTAGTTTGAGGGTCGAGAGGGGAACGAGTAACTCAAGGCAAGGTTCTAGTCACAGGGCTGGCTGATGGTAGCTACACTTGCGTATACAACTATTATAGTCATGGGGGATAATCTGTATCTATCTATCAAACACGAGCATTCGTCTTTCCAATTAGTGAAAGACAAAAACAATGAAGAGTTCAAGAGAGATGTCACTGAATACAATTACGTGATTCAAAGGCGAATGTATAATTTAAGAAGAATTGTCAAAGCAGTCGCGGATGAGATCCTAGAGACATCTACATCTCAATCCACGTAGGGTAATTAGATGAAGAGCGAACCAAATGTATTATGGTTGATCAGACCGTGATACACTGATTCTGATTAGACAGTATGTTAGCAGGCATCCCCAATAAACATATGTCTTGAATCAAGCTTGATAAAAGAGTAAGCTTGCAAAAACTAGGCTGTAATTGCAGCGTTGGTCAAGATAGTCAAAATACAAGTACGCGTGATTTTTGAAAGAGGCACAAGTGGTTCGAGTTTCATGAGAATCAAAACTTTATCTGGTGTTTATTGCTTATACAGTCTTCCTACTACCTTCATATCCATAAGGCCTTGGTCGATTAATGGATTATGGAACTCTAAATTTTATATTTTAGGTAAACCTCTTAATGTCAGTCAATTATCTTGTCAAAAGATCACAAGGACCACTTAATGCTAGGTTGGGAGACATGCTACTCAACTTACAGAACTTTCACTAGTATTGGCTTTGGATCTTATGGGACACACAGGGCATACCCTTGGTTCCGTGATTCAATTGTGATAGGCTATCAAGTACTCTATCATATATTGACACAAGATCTAAAGGGGTCAACGAAGACGTAGTTTTAGCAATGATCCATAAACTATGATTCTTCAAAATGATTTCCATTCAATGGGTTGTCCCTCGCCAGTGCGCTGCTGGCTGCAGTGAACCCATATTCTCTACTCTCAAATAATTGACGAAAGTGCGCTGTTGTCTAACCATCACAGTCGTTAAAATTACTCCAACTATATTCCCAAGAACTCCAAGGAGCTGCTAGAGATTCAAACAAGTTGACTAAAAATAGAGCGTAGGTATTTGTCCTATCAGTCACAACATTTAAAATAAAAGATTTAACATGGAGGAAATAATTAAAGACGAAAGAAATACAAACATTCTAGTACCTATTTCATATGCATTTCAATGGTTGAGAGAAAATCTGAAATTAATCTACCTCGAGATTCGTATGCGAATAACATAATCAGAAAATTATAAACCAGTTCCTTACAGCAAAATTGAATTTAAAAATAGGAAATTTAACTCATGAAGTGATGTTTATATCTAATAGAGTAAAGGAAATTGAACATGTTATCAAGATTATAGCCTTAATTCTAAGGAAGCCTAACTAGCCAAGTGAGTAGTATACCCACGTTGGATCATGCCGTCGTATCAAGAGTAATAGTATTTCTGTAAAGATCTGACAGGCTATCTAAATTTAACAATTCTGTATCTAAGTGGCATGGCCTATCAGACAATCTTAACTACCCAATTAGTCAAATTAATAGGGACCCTTATCCTAGTTATCCTCCTAAATCATTTTAATCCTAATCGTGAATGAGCATTTCCTAGGTGCAGGCTCACAATGGTATGACTAACTTAAGTACCATCACCAGTTCGCATGTTTTGCGAAATCTGACCTGCATGGGCTACCACAAAAACTTGTCATGACCCGTACCTGCTTTTTCGGATACGAAACGTGTCCAAGCCAGCCTACGCCGCAGAATCGGTTGTAGAACGCTGTCACGGCCAAGATGCTCAATGTCACAAAATATACATTTATTTTCTCATTCACATTTCTAATTTTATTACAACAATTACAACATTTATATTTAAAGAAAGGCTTAATTGCAACTTGATACCCTCAACTATTCCTATTTTTCAAATTGATACCCTAAACTTTTTTTTGTAACAACTTGATACCCTAAAATAAAATTGGATGAAAATATCCCTAATATAATTTCAAAACTACACCCCTCCACCCAAAAACTATTCTGCTAAAAAGTAAAAGGGAGGGATAATTTTGTCCTTTTTTAAATTTTGGGTATCAGATTGAAAATAATAAATAGTTGATGGTATCAAGTTGTTGAGTAAAAAAGTTTAGGATATCAAGTTGAAAAATAGGAATAGTTGAGGGTATCAAGTTGCAATTAAGCCTTAAAGAAAATACAAAGTTCTCACAATCTATGAAAATGATACAGCTGCTATCTATTTCTAGGTTGTCCTCAACATACCCAAGCCTTCCCAATGCTAAGAGTGATCGCGGCTAAACCTTGAAAATGTTGGTTTCCAGTCAGGAATGGAACAAGTACACAAACCGACGGCAATGCGAAAACATAATAGAATTAACAAGACATGAAAATAACATATGAGATATGAAAACTAGAAAGTACTGATGACATGACACGATGGAGAAGAAAAGAAAAAATAAATAAAAGACAACTACCTATATGGTGTGAAATATCTGTTTCGACATGTGAACGGCTAGGGGTAAATTCAGCACCCTGCACGTGTCGTGTGCAGCTACTATTATTCATGAATAGACATTGGGATAGTTCTGGGTAGTCCACATGTCTACTAAGATATTTTCCCTCCCGACTACTCCGTGTGACGAGTGTGTCAACATGCAGCAAGATATATGTATAGACATAAAATAAGAAGACTAATATGAATCAAAAAGCAATCAAAAAGTGCACTTGCCTGAGGTCCTTAGCTGGAGAAACCGATAGTACAACTACATCAGATAAGTCACTAAAGTCAACACATGCAAAAAGTCTCCAGATGCTGAAATAAACATTACCAACGTTCTTAGAATAGTCAAATTAGCTAAGATTGCCTGTCCTTAAGTCCAATTCTAGATACAGGGGCAAAACGGTAATTTTGGATCAAAACGGTGTCCGTCGTTGGACCCACTTTGTACCGAAAAGGGTGCCAGAGTCAACGGTCTCTAAAGACGTCAAACTATATGTCAACAAGTCCAATTTTTTGATACGAATCCAACCGTATGTCTAAAGTTGGATTCCGGCGGACCGTGCACCAAATCGCCCGTTGAGTCGGACCGTGGGGCCCACAAAACGGTGGTCCGATTCAACTGCCTCAGAATTGGACCAAACTCGGCATACAGGATCATAAAAATGATACGGTCCTGTTGGCACAAGTTTCGTCTTGATCTGACGAGTGTGCACAAAGTAATTGAAAATTTTGCACAGAGGCTAATACGGTAAATTTTCGAGGATACGCATCAAATTCGTCGCGCACACGTGACCAATTTGAGTTCCATCAAAGCCTACACGTCCACGAAGATGATACGCAACTTTCGATGCTTTCGGTTCATGACCACGTCGCCCGAATTGGCGGAATGCACGTCGTATCGAAGAATTTCAAGTTTTTAAAAAACAGTTTTATCGGGTTTTTTCCGATTTTTCTAAACAATTAACTTTCTACTTACTAAATGAAAACAGGAAACAAAAACTAGGTTTTATAGTCCTGTATGTCTTCTAAAACTTTGTTGAAATGTTTTTCAAAGTTTTTCAATGGATTGCCAACAATCGGCCTTCCAAACAGGGGTAAAAACTGTTTTGTTCCCTGTTTCAGTAATTCATAAAACCAATCTTTTTCAAGTTTTTGAACTCGATTATCGTCGCACATAGTACGATTTAAGGGAAACTATTTGAAGGGATTGATAGCCGTATATGTTGTCTACACGTAGGACTTTGTAGGTTGAAAAATAGTTAAACAATATGGGAGAAAACTTACTTCGAAGTTGGGGCTCGGGAACTCGGCCACTGTCGCGGTCTGGTGATGCGCACGCGTTCCCGGTGGTTCGTCGGCCAGTGGCCGGGTGCGCGACGGTGGCGCCGGTCGCTGGGTGGTTCGCCAGGGGATCAGGGGTGGTAGTGCTGTGGTTCGGCGCTAGGGTTTGCTCATTGCTCTCTCTCCTTTTCTATCGTTTATATATATATATATATATATGTGTATATACACGTTCGGTTTCAGGGGAGGGTCGGGTTTGCTACAGTTGTGTGGAGGAAAAAAATAATTGTAGCCGAGGGGATGGGCCAGTCTTGTGAGCTTGGTCAGGCTCGGCTGAGCCCGAGCTCTGCTTGGGTTTTTTTTATTATCTTTTTCTTTTTTTTTCTATTTCTATTCATTTCATATATATTTATTTATATCTATATACATATATTTACTTATCTATATATTTATATATATATTTATATAATATACTCCATAAATTCTAAATAAATCCAAAAGCATCATTCCTATCTAGAGCCTATTTTTTATAAATATGAACATGTATATATATAACACTTATTGACAATAATAATATAACCAGTAATAATAAATAAATATTGTATAATAATATCCTTGATAATATTGATAATAAATTAATAATAATAGTAACGAAGTTCAATAAATCCATAATGGTGTGTATACCATCATGTACAGTCTAACAATCATGAAATGCACAAGGACCCATTTATACGAATATCATTGATTATCAACCAATAATGATATTATAATATTTAAATTACGAATACTTAGAAAGTACTCATTAAATCATTAAAACAGAAAACCACCCACTCATCAAAATACATCAACACGCATGTCATCGGACGTCCCGGATGAATATATGGGCTTGGGCTTGTCTTGGGTCCTATCTGGACTAATTCGGTACAATCGGGTTCCTTAAAGCTCAATAATATAAATAATAAATAAATAAGTCTTCGGTAAGGGTTAAGTCGCAACATGGCCTGGTTTTCTTAGTTAGGACGTCACTATGGCTCGGCCTTCCCTACCAGGGCTAATACACTTGTCAAAGCACGCCTCTGCACTATCCGTGCCATGATTCCTAGTCGCATTGTACTCCAAATTTAATCATGATTAAAAATCATCTACCGTAATAATTAACTAAATAATTATTTATAAAATCTAAAAATTATCATTTAATTAAAATAAATAATAAAAAATATTTTAAAATTTCCGGGAAGGGGAGCTACAGTTACAGAGAGGGGAGCTCGAGAACTCACCGCGGGGTCGTGAGCAGGGTACAGCGTTCGAGGACCGGATGCGGGCACGGCAGAGCGCGTGGCGTACGGCGCTGGCAGGGTCGATATGGGGAAGTCGCCTGTGCTCGGGGACTGGCTGGTGGGGCACGGGGAGAGGGCAGGCCGGAGGGGGCGCACGGAGGCCTCGGCACTCCGGGGAAGTACGGGCGAATTTGTGCCCGGATCTGCACGACACACGAAGGCACCCGGCGGAGGGGACCGAGGTATGATTTTGACATCTAGCGACGGACGGCGGTGGTTCCAGTGGCAAGGGTACGACGCAGCTCTCACAGATCAGTCGAGCACAGGTGGCGCAAACCGATCGCGCGGTGCTGGGTCTCGGCTCTAGAAAGGGATGGCGGCGGTAGTAGGGAGAATCCGACACGGGGAGTCGGGCACTGGCAGTGACGATGCCTGAGAGGACCGACAAAAAATTGACTACACGGCTTGCGAAGGCGGTAGGTCGGGCGAAGAAAGGTGGCTGGTACTGCTCCGGAGAAAGGTGGGGTGGTTCTGCATGGGTCAGATGGCGGTGGTGTTTAACGATGGTGGCGGTAGTGATAGTATTGGCGGTGGTGGTTGTGGTGATTGAGGTGGTATTGACGTATCGATAGGGGTGGTTGGGGTGTGTCGGTCGGTCGGAAAGAGGAAGCACGGGGTCGAGACACAACGACTATGGTGGGTTCGGAGATAGGGTGGAGGAGCACGACGTCGGGGTGTCATCGATGTCACGCCCCGCTCCCGTAGGAGTGATCGTCCTCGCTAAGGCGTGATGCCGCACGAGCCTAGATTGCGCTCGTGCAAGACGGGTTCCATAACGGCCGATTTCAGCAGCTGCGACGGGGTCGTCGCACAGAAGTCCCAAGCAGAGACATTGAATTATAGCAGCGGAATTTTAGAACAAAACACAAGTTACTCAAAAGAAGCTCTTTATTAATATTGAACAAAGGTTACATTGGGGGCACAAGGCCAATATTACAATCACTCAAGCTCACTCTTCTCACATTTTACAAGTTCACTCAGCCCTCTCTTATCTCTCAATTACAAGTCTTGATCCAGCGGAAGCTTCGGAAGGCGATGTCCATACATTATGTCCCGTATAAGTCTTTTCTCCATGCGGCCGTACGCTTCGAATTGCCAAGGAACTCTGTGCCTCGACGCATCCAAGCGAGCTCCGTGCCACGAGCTTCCACCTGTGCCTGCACATGTAAACTATGTGGGTGTCAGTACTCAACTGTATTGGTGGAATAAGCTCCTCGCCCACCCATACAAAACCAACACGTTTACTTTACTTTTGTGCAATATAGTCCCCTTTATGATTGTCTTTCTACTCTTGCCTTAGGATCAGTTTTAGGACCGACGCCTTAGCGCAACTTGTGTATCGGAACCATCCCGTGCTTGCAATGTCAACGTTAACTCATACTTTGTCCCTAGACCACTTCTCGTGCCAACAACGTTAACCTATCGAGTCGTGTTTGCCTTACGGCCAAAATCAGAGACGCAGCTACACGATAGACTCCTTTTCCATGTGACCGTGCTACGAAATCCATATTGAGGCCATGCCTCGCAATTCAGTGAGACTTAACCATATCGCTGCCTCACGGCCCTTGCTACTTTGACCACCAACTGACACAATCAAGACTTGTGAATATTAGTGTCACTCAACCAACTTTGCCTTGCGGCGGTTTCCCGACTTAAACTCAAATGACTCAACCAACTTATGCAAACTTATACGCCAACAACTCAACTCAATCCAAAGGCACCCACGCGGATTTCTGCCAGGCCGACTCATCTATATGATTTGGTCACTGACTCCTAGAGCCATCGTGGACTTCTCTTAGCTTTTGTTAGACGGGCGTCCCTTTCAGCGCAAGGTAGCTAGCCCCGCTGCAAGTCCCCGCCGAACCCATGCCAAAAGCACAGCTAAATTAATTGTTTCCCAATGCCCGCATCGGTCCCGTGGCCTCGGGTTGTCGTGCGGGGAAACTCTCACCTTGTCGACAAGTTATTTGTTTCCCAATGCCCGCAGCGGTCCCGAGGCCTCGGGTTGTCGTGCGGGGAAACTCTCACTTCGTCGACGAGTTGTCCAATGACCATGCAAGACTCGACACAAACTGACGTCTCACACAATCATGCTACCTCTAGTGTTACCATCTCTTTCAGGGCCAAGATCAATATTTCTTTCTTATGCGACCGCCTCGCCGACATATAGTCGCGAGCATACTTCTTTCTTATGAGACTGCCTCGCCGACATGTAGCCGCGAGGCCTCGCCGACATGTAGCCGCGAGCATACTTCTTTCTTGCCCTATCATTTTACTCAACTCAAAAACAACTATTCACAACACTTTCCAAACTCAATAAATCAACCGTGGCCCATGCCTTAAAACTCTAGGACCGTGTCATCGTGTCTCAAACCGACTTCCGATATACGTGACGCTATCGCCCAAGTCATACTTCATATGACGGGCCTTGGGATCGTGGGACTATTTAACTTGACAACCGCAGAAAGAGCAGGACAGCACTAGAAATGACTTCGGTTGATCGGCGTAACTTTGCCTAACTTAATCGAGCCTATAACTTGACTCAAGGGACGAGCAAAGGCTATGCCAAGCCTTGCATTATGGAAACGTGCATGCTTTAACAAGCATTCACGCAGGCGACGCCTATGACTTAGGCTATTTCATAACTTTGTGTCAAAGACCAACTTTCTTTCTCCCAAGCCACGGGATGAAGGATCGAGTATCATTTTCAAAGCACGCCGTGCACCAACTCTAAGCCGATCGTGGGACGTTTTCCATGTTCTAACTCATTTCGATCCATCGGGATTATTCCCTTAGCTATGTGGATTCATCTCTTTTATTATTAAGCCTACTTGTGCAAGTTGAAAACATGCGTATTATTATGTGAAGGCAAAGATGAGACAAGTTCACCGAAACTACCCCACCTGAGCGAGCGGTCACCTTGACCGAGATGTCTTAGAGTCGCCGTTGTAAGGCTAAGTCCGAACGCCGTCGGCGTTTCGATTCCTCCGATTGACTGAGCGGGACGGGGCACTACATCATACACCACTCAGAAAAAGTTTCGTCCTCGAAACTAACTGAGTACACTTATTGACTTATCACTTTTACTCCACGTTCAAGAACTCTCGTACACACTACGCCTATGCGTTTCCTCAATCCGAGCCACGCTCGCACTATCCTCAATCTTTTCTTCAAAACTCACGATCTCAAAATCCTCGACACTTTCCCGTTCCTCAAGTCTCACTTGATTCAACATATCACTTGGTTGGATCGTGCACATATCTTAGGCGTCCCCAAAATATATGTATTTCAACCAAGCCTCGTGATAGAGAATCCACCATCACCACTCGAGTCGGATCGTGCACATATTCGGGCGCCCATGATATACATGCATGTCAACCGAGACTCACGAGTGGTGCCTCCATAACTCCTATCGCTTCACGCTCGGACGTCTGCCTAACCGTTAGACTGTCTTTTTGGCTAAGGTTATTCGTCAGCATTGGAATCATAGTTCCCAAATAATAATATCAACACTGACCCCATCCTAAGGTCAAACCAAGTTGATAGTACGGGTTTTCTATCCAAGCTCGTATCACTCTGATTTCTAAACATCGAGCATCGATTCCCTACGCACATCCCAACATTCGTCGTACGGGATCTGAGTCATTCAGTAAAGCCATCATGCTTCAACTTACGTTTAACCAAATTTCACGATGTATCAACATCGCTCGTTCAACAAACCATCTTGCATAGACTATCTTCTTCAAACACATTCGACATAATCCGCCTATCAATCCTTCCAAGTTAAGCACGCTAAGACACGATTCATCTCTAAACCATAATTCATATTTCATATTTCCTAAGTCATTCATCCCAATTCACGTATTCGATCACGAGGTCATCTGACTTAACAATACGTTGCGCCCCGATCTCACGCGAGTCAGATTATCCACGGTGGGCACGAATCACCATGCACGCTCCCGCGAGATAATCATTCTCATCGGGACGTAACTCTTGTTTTGTGTCTAGACTAATTCATTCTCGATGCGCGGATTAGACTTACTCCATCCTCCAGTTTATTCAATCATCAATCGCAAGTCCTACAAATCCCCGAATTCATCTTTGCGTCAAGCCAACAAGTCGAGACAATCAACGTTGTCGCGTCCTGATTTTCCGAGTTCGATCATTCCTGTGACATGAATCACCATGTCAACGCTCACGCGGAACGATTGCCCCAAATCCGACGCAACGCATGTGCGAGGATAGAGTTGCACTCGCACAAGACAAGATTGTCGACGTTGTGGTTATCCGCGTAACCATCAAAACATAATTATTTTCATCCAACATTCATCTCGATCAAAATTTCTAAGCATAGCATCCAACCGAACAATAACACTTGCACGATCGTCTTTTGCCGAGTCAGAGTACCCCCGAGTTATCGCATATCGATCTTTGATACGCCTCAATACCATCGACGATATGCGTAACCTGACGATCTTCCTTTTGCAACCAAATTTCGAGTCGTGCGAATGATGCTATCGTCCGACTGGATAATCTCCTCGACATTCAAATTCAAGTTCGATCATCATCCCTCGAATCATTCACAACATCGATTTTCCTCAAACCAATTTCACGTATCATTCATCCGTTTATCTTAAGTCATCGACTAACATATTTTCTCAATTTGCATCATTCCTTTATCAATCGATCGACATCCCTGAGGCTACCGCATACACCACTCAGGGATGAAGTCATTCAACAAATCCTCAACTTATCATTCGAATCAAAATAGACTTCTTTGAATCCCGTTCGAACCATTCCTCTAATTCCAAGCACGCTCATCTATATCTCATCGACGTTATCGTCGCTCGTTAGCACCCCTATCGATAGTCGACTCACTTTAATCAATCGAGTTCAACTCATTCTCGTCCGACGCTGTTCAATTTCTGTACTCGACTTTTCTAAGGTCGACACAACTTTGGTGTATATACCCAGCCCGACTTAGCCAACCATGCTTGCGCGAACCATCTTTTGTTTTGTTGTCAAAAATTGTTCTCCTACGTTTTGCAAAATAGATAGACTTATTGTATGGACATCCCGTGGGACAATTGAGAGAGAGCGCACCAACGATATCAACTTGCGAAAGCATAATTCAGAGTTTGTGAAAACAGCGGAGTTAAAGAATTCAATCGATAGTCCAAGGACGTAAAGCCGTGCTCTGATACCATTATGTCACGCCCCGCTCCCGTAGGAGCGATCGTCCTCGCTAAGGCGTGATGCCGCACGAGCCTAGATTGCGCTCGTGCAAGGCGGGTTCCATAACGGCCGATTTCAGCGGCTGCGACGGGGTCGTCGCACAGAAGTCCCAAGCAGAGACATTGAATTATAGCAGCGGAATTTGAACAAAACACAAGTTACTCAAAAGAAGCTCTTTATTGATATTGAACAAAGGTTACATTGGAGGCACAAGGCCAATATTACAATCACTCAAGCTCACTCTTCTCACATTTTACAAGTTCACTCAGCTCTCTCTCTCATCTCTCAATTACAAGTCTTGATCCAGCGGAAGCTTCGGAAGGCGATGTCCATACATTATGTCCCGTATAAGTCTTTTCTCCATGCGGCCGCACGCTTCGAATTGCCAAGGAACTCCGTGCCTCGACGCATCCAAACGAGCTCTGCGCCACGAGCTTCCACCTGTGCCTGCACATGTAAACTATGTGGGTGTCAGTACTCAACTGTACTGGTGGAATGAGCTCCTCGTCCACCCATACAAAACCAACACGTTTACTTTACTTTTGTGCAACATAGTCCCCTTTATGATTGTCTTTCTACTCTTGCCTTAAGATCAGTTTTAGGACCGGCGCCTTAGCGCAACTTGTGTATCGGAACCATCCCGTGCTTGCAATGTCAACGTTAACTCATACTTTGTCCCTAGACCACTTCTTGTGCCAACAACGTTAACCTATCGAGTCGTGTTTGCCTTACGGCCAAAATCAGAGACGCAGCTACACGATAGACTCTTTTTCCATGTGACCGTGCTACGAAATCTATATTGAGGCCATGCCTCGCAATTCAGTGAGACTTAACCATATCGCCGCCTCACGGCCCTTGCTACTTTGACCACCAACTGACACAATCAAGACTTGTGAATATTAGTGTTACTCAACCAACTTTGCCTTGCGGCGGTTTCCCGACTTAAACTCAAACGACTCAACCAACTTATGCAAACTTATACGCCAACAACTCAACTCAATCCAAAGGCACCCACGCGGATTTCCGCCAGGCCGACTCATCTATATGATTTGGTCACTGACTCCTAGAGCCATCGTGGACTTCTCTTAGCTTTTGTTAGACGGACGTCCCTTTCAGCGCAAGGTAGCTAGCCCCGCTGCAAGTCCCCGCCTAACCCGTGCCAAAAGCACAGCTAAATTAATTGTTTCCCAATGCCCGCATCGGTCCCGTGGCCTCGGGTTGCCGTACGGGGAAACTCTCACCTTGTCGACAAGTTGTTTGTTTCCCAATGCCCGCAGCGGTCCCGAGGCCTCGGGTTGCCGTACGGGGAAACTCTCACTTCGTCGACGAGTTGTCCAATGACCATGCAAGACTCGACACAAACTGACGTCTCACACAATCATGCTACCTCTAGTGTTACCATCTCTTTTAGGGCCAAGATCAATATTTCTTTCTTATGTGACCGCATCGCCGACATGTAGTCGCGAGCATACTTCTTTCTTATGAGACCGCCTCGCCGACATGTAGCCACGAGGCCTCGCCGACATGTAGCCGTGAGCATACTTCTTTCTTGCCCTATCATTTTACTCAACTCAAAAACAACTATTCACAACCCTTTCCAAACTCAATAAATCAACCGTGGCCCGTGCCTTAAAACTCTAGGACCGTGCCATCGTGTCTCAAACCGACTTCCGATATACGTGACGCTATCGCCCAAGTCATACTTCATATGACGGGCCTTGGGATCGTGGGACTATTTAACTTGACAACCGAAGAAAGAGCGGGACAGCACTAGAAATGACTTCGGTTGATCGGCGTAACTTTGCCTAACTTAATCGAGCCTATAACTTGACTCAAGGGACGAGCAAAGGCTATGCCAAGCCTTGCATTATGGAAACGTACATGCTTTAACAAGCATTCACGCAGGCGACGCCTATGACTTAGGCTATTTCATAACTTTGTGTCAAAGACCAACTTTTCTTCTCCCAAGCCACGGGACGAAGGATCGAGTGTCATTTTCAAAGCACGCCGTGCACCAACTCTAAGCCGATCGTGGGACGTTTTCCATGTTCTAACTCATTTCGATCCATCGGGATTATTCCCTTAGCTATGTGGATTCATCTCTTTTATTATTAAGCCTACTTGTGCAAGTTGAAAACATGCGTATTATTATGTGAAGACAAAGATGAGACAAGTTCACCGAAACTACCCCACCTGAGCGAGCGGTCGCCTTGACCGAGATGTCTTAGAGTCGCCGTTGTAAGGCTAAGTCTGAACGCCGTCGGCGTTTCGATTCCTCCGATTGACTGAGCGGGACGGGGCACTACAGTCGAAGGTTGTGGCTTGGTGGTGGTGGAAACTAGCAGAGGGGGTCGTGCGGCATAGCCGAGCACAGCTGGACTACTGCGAACGTGCGATCACGACGGGTGAGACGGCAGGCAGTGTCGGCCGGGGAGTTTTCATGGTGCTGGGATGATGCGTGCAGGGAAGAAGGGACGTAGGGAGGTTGATGGTGTTGTCAGCTTTTTGGATTTTGTTGAATTTTTAGTTATGGGAAAAATAAAGAAAGAATCTCCTTAAATAGGAGTCAAAACTCCTAGCTAGATTAGATCTAGATTTGGGACAGATAAACCTTTTTCCTAGTTTAAATCAAATAAAATATTTAAACATTAGTTATATTTAAAATCGGTAATTGATAATTATATTAATTCAAACAACCTTAGTATTTTTCAACTAATTTTTAAATCCTAATAGATGCGTTTTTGAATCAAATATAATTATTTAAAATAATTTGTTTCAATCAAAATCTACTAGTAGATAATAATAGTTAATTTAAATCAATCATTTATTATTATCCAGTAGCTTATCATATGAACTCAAATCTATATCAAATAACGACCAACATAAATTTTAAAATAATATTTAGTGTTTATCGAATAACATATTTTTAAATAAAAAATAATAATCGATTATCACTATAATATAGATAATATTTGATATTATCGAGAAACATATTTTTATAAATCAAAATTCTATAAAGTGTTTATCGTTCTCAAAAATCCTTTTCGAAGTCGATAATTTGAGTATCCAAAAGTTAATAACCAAATGATGCCAATACTAAATTACAAGAAACTATTTGTTAGCAAAACTAATTATTATCCTTGAACCATAATAAAATATTATCCAAAATAAGATCTCGAAGAATAGAATAAATAAATAAAAATTTTGAAAATCCGGGAAGATGGTTACAAGCTCATCAAGTAAACATCCAGGAACTCATCTACGACCGGAGGATTAGGTATGCCCTCCATCGCCAAGTACATTCCATCAACTTGCTAATCACCTCCTTATATGGCTTCTCTATAGAACTCAAATGCCGGCTGCCCTGGGGGTCTAAAGATCACACAACCTCATCTGCAATCTAGCATAGCATGATATATACTAGCTCAACCAGTCCATCCCAAGGATGCCATCAAAGTTTGGCATGTCAAATACCAAAATCATGCCCTCAATTCTCTACCATATACCACTACAGAACATCCTCTACAGGTGTCACTGACAGGCACTATACCACCTCTAGTGAGTATCCTGACATTCTTAGTCAAGGACTGGGTCGCTACTTTATGCAAGGCTACAAAATTAATAGACAAAAATGAATGCATAACACCTGAATCAAATAATGCATGAGCAAAAAATGAAGCTACTGTAATGGTTCCTGCGATGACCTTTCCCTCGAGCTCAGGCTCCTCAACTGTCATAGCATAAACTTGTCCCTGCCTCAGTGCTCCCAGCTGCTGCCTGGACTGTCTGAACTGAGATGCTTGGTCGACGATCATAGGGTCTCTCTGATAACCACCAGGTACTAGGGGTCGAGGTGCTTTGGGTCCTGGAGCTTGTTGTATCTGCTGAGCTGGTCGCTGGGCTAGATACATCATCCTCTGGGCTTGCTGCTGGCCTGCATCTGATCCTCCTTTATAATTTCTAGCCTGATGCTGACTAGATCCACATGCCAGACATAGACCTAGTCGTCTGCTACAGTCCCTCTGGACATAACCTTGCGTGCCGCAGAAATGGCAAGCAACGATATCTCTACCTTGGTATGGCCCTGGCCTCTGCTGCTGCTAAATTGTTGGACGCCTAATCGGTCTACTCTGTGTTGGCCTCTGTGCTGGCGCTGTAGTGCCAATACGCCTCTTGGGGGCCCTCTCCCGTAAGATAGCCTTCTGAATCTTCACAGCGCTCAAAACCTTCGCTCTAGTAGTATAAGCTAAAGTGCTGGTAAACTATCGGAGCTCATAGTTGAGGCCTTGGTGGAACATCCGAGCCTTGTTTGACTCATCCTCAACTAACGAAGGGGCAAATTTGCTCAATCTACTAAACTATACATCATACTCATCGTCATATTGTTTACCCATTAAGCCATGGTCAAACCGATTTCGATAATTGACTTAAAACTCTGAACTTGACATAAAAAGAAACCGAAGATCATAGATCTCATCTCCACTGAATTTTTTATATTTATTCTGTAATTTTTCTTTTATTGAGTCTAGATTATATTATGAGTCGGGATCACTGGCATTTAGAAGTTTTATCCTAAAACCAATCCTTGATCCATTTTTTGACCTAAACCAAACCCACATCCAAAAGGCTAAACAAAATCAGGTTGACCAGGATCCCTGGTAACCGAACTCGGCCAGAGTTCTGCCCGAACTTGGTCCCCTGGGATTTCTTCCGTTCAGCAGTTTTTCCTATTCTTTTGGATCACCAATGTTCAAAATTATGAACGTTAGCACTGAGTTCTGCCCGAACTCTATCTCAAAAAATATATATATATATATATATATATATATATATATTTATATATTAGCAAAATAGTTGAAACAAATTGCTAAAATGCCATTTTCCCGCCTAAACTCTGCCATAATAAAATAATCAATAAAATATAACCACATTCAATGATTAAACAGCTGCCAGCCACATTAAATTATGATACATTATTATTGAGAAAAAAAACTTCATTAAATTGTGAGTAAACAGCTTCCAGCCACATTCATTCAAACAAAAATAAAGTACAAATAGTTGAAACAAATTGCTAAAATGCCATTTTCCCGCCTAAACTCTTCCACAATAAAATATAACCACATTCAATGATTAAACGGCTGCCAGCCACATTAAATTGTGATACATTATTATTGAAAAAGAATCATTAAATTGTGATTAAACAGCTTCCAGCCACATTCATTCAAACAAAAATAAAGTACAAACAGAAATTGTACAATGATTAAACAGCTGTCAGCCACATTAAATTGTGATACATTAACCTTCAGCCATGTACATAATAATTCAAAAAAAACTTTTCCCATCAACATTCTTTCTCAACAATTAAACAACTTCCAACTAATTTTTGGTTCCAGAACTAAATGTGACACTTCCAATAAATGTGGCAAACACATTTATCCATCAACCAAGAAAACTGTTGGTTTCCCAACATATATTACATTAATAATGTTGTGTTCATACTGTCTATAAATACAGTGAAGAATGGAATCCATCCTCACTCTTCAACTTTCATATAAAAATTTCTTCATCAATGGCTCCTTTCTTCTCACTAATTCGTGAGGTCAGTCCATCCAAAACATTTTGGAATTTGAAGGTGCGACTCATTCGTATGTATGAGGTACCCGGATACGGAGGGAAAGGGCAACCATTCAGTCTCGAGTATGTATTTCACGATACAGAGGTAATTTTATTTAACCTCAGTATATTACATTCTGAAATTCTGATTACGTTAGATATAATCCAAAAAAATTGGTAATGTACAATAATAGAATAAACTACTTTTACATTGAACTGTTGTAATAATTCAATGCTTCCATTTGGTTTCAAAAAAGTTTTTTAGAGTTAGATTTACGTTAATGTAAGGAAAAGTTTTTCATATTCTATCAATATAAAACCTTTTAAATTACTGGTGTAATTTTATATATAGAATATATGTTTTTATTATTACCATATGGAATCAAAGTACAAATGACACCTAATTAACAGCAGAAAAAATAGTAGCAAAAAAAAACACAAATGACATTCACATAAAACGTTAAAACGATAGAAAAAACACAAATAACAGTAACATAAAACGATTATGAGGTAATTTTATTTAACCTCGGTATATTACATTCTGTAATTCTGTTTAAGTATAATATAATCCAAAAAAATTGGTGATGTACAATAATAAAATAAACTACTATTACTCATGTTAAAGACTTGATAGACTCAGATTTAGAATAACCAACCAATGGCTGCAACGAATACCTCGCCAATGGCTGCCAAATCATCATTGCCGATTTTCCAATAGCTGCAACGAATGCCCCGCCAATTGTTTTAACGATAGTCAAACGAAATAATTAAATGATGACAAATAAAAAGAGAAACCCGGCCCAAATCTTTGTCCACACAAAAAATTTCAGTCCATAAGCTGTCATAAAAACACACACATGAATCAAGAAATTGAACATTCACACAAACCTTAGCATTCTCAAAGCTCTCTCCTCTTTTCTGATGGCTCTTTTACAACAGCAGTTCCCACGGTCACATAGCCACACATGACTCATAATTAAGACTTGAGAATGTCAAATTTAGAATGACAAGCAATGGCTAAAACGATTAACCCGCCAATTGCTGCCAAATCATCATTGCCAATGGGTCAATGGCTGCAACTAATGCCCCGCCAATGGTTTTTGAGCTCGTTCATACGATGTCAAAACAAATGTTAAATATCAACTGTCATTTGTACCAACTGAAAAAGTGGCTGAAATTAAAGTTAAACAAATTTAATGGTAGTATATCTTGAATAATAAAAATAATACCAATGATTTCATAAGTATAGATAATGGCAACATTTCAATAATAATAATATATTCTCCTATTACTCATGTTAAAAACTTGATAGACTCAGATTTATTATAACCAACCAATGGCTGCAACGAATACCCCGCCAATGGCTGCCAAATCATCATTGCCAATGGACCAATGGCTGCAACGAATGCCCCGCCAATGGCTGCCAAATCATCATTGCCGATGGACCAATGGATGCAACGAATGCCCCGCCAATTGTTTTAACGATAGTCGAACGAAATAATTAAATCATAAAACACAAATACAATTGGAATTCGACGAAAAAAAATACACTGCTGCCAGTGTGTGTCTTTTGCAACAGCAGTTCACACGGTCACATAGCCACACATGTCTCATAATTAAGACTTAAGAATGTCAAATTTAGAATGTCCAGCAATGGCTAAAATGATTAACCCGCCAATTGCTGCCAAATCATCATTGCCAATGGGCCAATGGCTACAACTAATGCCCCGCCAATTATTTAATGGCAGTATATCATGAATAATAAAAATAATACCAGTGATTTCATAATTATATATAATATTAGTATTACAACAATAATAAAATTAGCTGAATACTTGAATAAATTATATGCATAAATATTTGTAAACTGAAATTATTTTTTCCTTTGCAGGGCGATCGAATTCATGCAAGTATTAAGAAAGATTTAATCCCCAACTTTCAACCATTGCTGAATGAGAGAAGACTCTATGTTGTTCATTGTTTTGTTGTTACAAATAACAACATGAAATACAAAACAACTGCAAACAAATACAAGATATTATTCTTGGCAAAAATGAAAGTTGTTGAAATATTTGATGAGAAATTTCCTTCTTTTATTTTTAGTTTTAACAAGTTTTCTGATTTTACAAGTGAGGAACCTTTAGATGATAACAAACTTATTGGTAAATACATAATTTAAATTATTTTTGTGTTTACAAATATGAAATTATTTTCTTTCATCAATTTTATTGTTATTTGTAAATACCATTAATTTCAGATATTATTGGACGAGTTGTTTCATTAGATCCTCCCCAACAAAGGGATTTGAAAGATGGACCAACACGACTTATGGATATTACTCTTGAGGACAATGAGTAATAATTTAAAATTTTGATTATTTAATTTTTTAATATTTTTCCATATAATTAAAAATAATTTAATTTCCTTTGTATTATTAGGAAACATCATCTGCCATGTACTTTGTGGGGTAATTTGGTTGATGATATGGTTTCGTACGTTAATAATGGAATAAATGAGCCTGTTGTAGTAATACTACAAATGTTTCGTACCAAATTATATAGAGGTGATAATTATTTCAATTATATAGATTTTATTTATATTCTACATTTATAAAATAATTTAATATATGTTTAAATTATATTGTTTTCCGATTAGGACAAGTTACAGCATCCAACACATTCTCTGTGTCAAGGTTGATATTTGGTGTTGACATTCCTGAGATTGAAAATTTCAAATCAAGGTAACTAAAACAACTCAATACTATAAATAATTGTTAATTGTTAATACTTTAGTTAGTATTCATAATTAAATTAATAAATCTTCATCTACTTTCTGAAGGATTGTTGAAGAAAGTAGTGAATCCATCACTATAGTACAGTTTCACTAACTTCTACAAATTTGGTTGAAAATGAATTATCAAGTGGCCAAGCTATAGTTAGGACCATTGGGAAATTGAGAGATAACCACGAGGTATAAATTTCTTTCAGTTACAATTTATAATTATATTATATTACATATTAACTTATTCAGAATATTAATTTAAATTTTTTATTATTGATTATCAGATTGGAAGCTTTTGGGTTTATGCTGAAATTGTTGAAGTTGTATTAAAAAATGCTTGGTGGTATTTTTCGTGTAACAAATGTCCCAAAAAACTAGATAAATGTGACGATTTATTTTACTGTGACAGATGTGACAAATTTGAAAAAGATGTTAACATCAGCTATTAACCTACAATAATTTTAAACCTAATTACTATTCTTCTAGATTATTTAAATACAATTTTCTATAACAAGTACAAAATTAATGTTCGTGTCATTGACACAACCGGAGAAATAGAGTTACTATTATGGGACAAAGAATACGTTCAGCTTATTGGAAAAAAGGCTTTGGATTTAAAAAAGAAGACGTCAGAGGTACATTTGCAAATAATCTCTAAGAAAATAAAATAATTTTTGCACTATACTTAAATTTGTTATATTTATTAAAAATTTGTTTCTTTTTTTTTAAAATTGTAGGAATCAGAAAATGATAAGAAAATTCCCGAGGAAATACAAAATTTAGTTGGCTTAAGAATTTTCTTCAAAATTCAAGTAAGATCTGAACAAGTACGTAATTATACTAGATCATTTACGGTATTAAAGCTGACTACCGATGAAGGACTAATTTCACTATATTCTGAAAATTTTAAAGATAATCAGGTATGTACTAATCTTTTGGTAATTTGAAATTGCTTTAATTATTTTTTAAAAATTCTGTTGAAAATATATATTTTTTTTTACAGGAATCTGATATTTTTTCAAATTTGTTGAAGGAGGATAATGATGTCGAAATGGTAAACAAGTTTTCCTTCAATTATTCATTTTCTTTTCATTTACAACACATTTTAATTGCATTGTCATATAAATGAATAGATTGGATCGTATGGAGAGATTATTTCAACACCAAATGTCAAAAATTCATAAGAGATTGAGTCTGTGGAAACTCCTGAAGATTCCGGATTGAAGAGGTCCTTGGTTGATGCATACTCAACAACAGCAAGATCAAAGAAGATGAAGGTTAATATAAAGAAAGAGAAGGAATGAAGATTATCTTAGTTTGATCCTTAGTGCTTTTAATTTCAGCCAGCTTAAAAGAACTCTTTGTTCAATGTATTGAAGTACTTGAATATTATCTTAGTTTGTATTTTAATGCTTTCAAGTTCAGCCAGCTCTTAAAAGAACATTTTGTTAGAGCTTACTTAACTAATTGAACTTATGTTATTCTCAATGGAACTTTCATTTGTGTTATATATGTATTTGAATAAAGTATATATAAACCTTTTTTGTGCTATTAGATAATCTAATTTAATACAAACAATGAAACATTATATAGATAAGATGAAAGTTGATATGAAAAAAAGATAAGGAATGACATTTTTCACTCATTATAAGTTGATTACTCATGCAAATAAGATGATATTAACATCTTTGTTAGATTAAATGTCGTACATCAAATAATGTTGAACAAACTCCAGAACGAACATTAGTAGATTAATTTTCTACAAATTTATATATATAAAAAATAGCTGGACATACTAAATATACATTGTGGGATATGGAATTTCATTGATATCGAATAAAAACGTGATTGTTAGAGATAACTACATTAAAAGGTTTAATACAATACAATAAATGTGATATTCATATTAATTTATTTCCCACAAACTTCCAATTCATAATATTACATTTACAACAAATATTGACATTAAACTTATTTAAAGTAAATAGATATAGATTAGTAATACTGTTATAATGAATGACATTTTTTACTCATTATAAGTTGATTACTCATACATATAAGATGATATTACTCATTGTAGAATGTTTATTTTAGATGTAGATGTCATTAAAGCTGTTTTTGGAAATCTAAAATGAAGTTGTCCAAACATCATTAGAACCTGCAAAAAAAGTGCTTTATTTTAAAACATGTATACATTGGAAATCGGTTTTGTTTATAATAAATATGATGCAATTAAAGCTGTTTTTTTATATCTAAAATTAAGTTGTCCATACATCTTTAGAACCTTCAAAAAAAGTGCGTAGCAACAAACTGTTGGTTTTCCTTACTTTTGTTTTCCCATTACAAAATAATCATTAATTCACAACCTACATATTGGGCTTACAATATAATAATGGGGTTTCAATTTTTTATCATTTTAAAATCCCCAAAAAAAGAATATCAAAATCAAGGAACTAATACATAATAAAGAAGAACGTTATTAGGAATCTGAAAAAGAGTACAATACTTATAAATTCATACATTAAAAAAAAGATTACATGTCGTATATCAAATAATGTTGTGCAAACTTGTGTTTAATAGCCATGTTACAAAATTTTTATCCATGCAAACATATAACAAATCTTACTGAAGTAAATATATAGTGTTCAGCTGGCCATACTAAATATACATTGGCCAGCATGGAATATCATTGATATCAAATATAAGCGTGAATGTTATAAATAACTTAATTAAAAGGTTTAATACAACACAATATATGTGATACACAAAAAAATTTTCCACAAACTTCCAATTCAACACTTACATATTTATTCCATTTTCAACAAATATTGACAAAACTTACTTAAAGTATATTATTATTGATAATAATATTATATAAGTAAGACAACCATATTAAAAGTAAGACAGCCATATAAAAGTAAGACAGCCATAATTTAATACAACACAATATGTGTCATTGTTACAACATTATTTTAAAATGTAGGGCTATTGAAATAATTTTGTAGCCCAAGTTTTCTTTATGTAAGCCCTAAAAATATATAAAAGTAAGACAGCCATATAAAATTATGGTGCCTAACAAAACAAGTTTCAAGTTAAAATAAAATGGCAAATTATTTTAAGTTATGTAAACATTGGAAATCGTTTTTGTAAAATATTTATATTAAATATGATGCAATTAAAGCTATTGTTGGAAATCTAAAATGAAGTTATCCATACATCATTAGAACCTTCAAAAAAAGTGTTTAGCAGCAAAAACTGTTGGCATTCCTTTCTTTTGTCCTCCCAATACAAAATAATCATTAATTGAATGCCTATATATTGGGCTTACAATATAAGTATGGGGTTTCAATTTTGTCATTTCCAAATCCCACCCAAAATATAACAAGGAAGGAACTATTACAAAGAAAAAAATTGAGAATGAGGAAGCTGACAAGGAGTACAACAATTAACAAGCGACCGAAACTTATAAACGATAGAGGAGGTAATAGTTCCATCTAATTTCTAAAGTCTTTTAAGTTAGATATAATTACTTCTAATTTTGCAGCATATTTTTATCACTAATATACATTGTAAACATCAGACTTATCTATATGCTTGAACTGGAAACTACCATTGCCAAATCATCAAAACTATATTATAACTATTTATATATAAGCTGTGCATGTTGAAAATCTGATTTACTGTAAAATTCCAAACATCCATAGATTAATAATTTATATGATCATGCAGTATATATCCATCCATTTCAAATATGTATAATCTAATATTAGGTAAAAAAAATTAAGTGCTATTTAGTGTACAATATCATTAAATAAATGTAAAAAAATTATTGTACAAGCATTATTTTACAACATGTAGATATTCACATTATTTTTAAAGATTTAGCGAACAAGCATTATTTTACTAAATCATTTGAATGATATAAAATAACATTAAATTAGAAGCATTTTTTTATCCAACATCTGAGAATTACTAAATAACATTAAATATGACATATAGTGATCAATTTTGGACTGAATATAAAATCACTAAATTATTACAATTTAGTTAAGAAAATATTCAAACATGTCTTCATAGGTAATTTAAATAAAATTCATTCCAATAAGTTGCTAAATACAGCAAACAATGATAAAACTAAGTTAGGTTACCTTATGTTGTGAAGCATCACCATAAAACAATTTGTACTATCCTCCATAGGAGGTAACCCTTCCACCATAGGAGCTAACCCTTCTGTCTTTGCAACCAAAACCCTTATGTCTTTGCAACCAACCGATCTTCTTGGAGGATCTTTACAATGTTCTTCTTACATGAAGAGCAAGAAAACTAAGAAACAAAAATAAAAAAATAATAATAAAATAGAAAAAAAAAGCAAAAAAAAATCGAAAAAGGTGTAAAATCAGCACATGTATTTATAGATCTAGCACATCCCTGACGACTCACCCTAAAAAACAAACAAAAACAATATTAAAGAGCAAAAATCACAACATGTATTTGTAGATTTACCACATACCTGATGACTCATCCATAAAACCAAAAATAAAAAAAGCAAAAAAATGAGAACTCTTCCTATTGTAACATGCATGTCTAGATCTAACAAAAAGAGTGACAGATCACCAAAAAATATATATATATATTTGTAACATACATTGGTAGATCTAAAACATCACATAACAAGAAGAGCAAAAAAAATCTAAAAACAAGAAGAACAAAAAAAAACAGAAAATTAGCAAAAAATGGATAAAACACCCAAATCATATCATGTATTTGTAGATCTAGCACATGGCTCTCATGACTTAACAAAAAAACCCAAAAAAATTCAGTAAAGAGTTAAAAAATCGAGAAAATCTTCGTATTCTAACATAAATTTTTAGATCTAACACATCAAGTGATAAAACTGAAAAGAGGAGCCATCGGAAAAGAGGAGAGAGCTTTGAGAATGCTAGGGTTTGTGTGAATGAAAAATTTCTTGATTCATGTGCGTGTTTTTATCACAGCTTATGTGCTGAATTTTTTGAAAAAATTATAATAATAAAATAACGAAAAAGAGCAAAAAATCGAGAAAAGAAAGGAATCAACACATGTATTGTTAGATCTAGCACATCCCTGATGACTCACCCAAGAAAAAAAAACAAACAAAAATTCGAAAAAAAACTTCGTATTGTAACGTGCATGTGTAGATCTAACACATTAGGTGATAAATAATCAAAAAATAAAGGACAATTATTACTAAAAAATGGGTAGACCTAAAAATAACTTTACAAAAAGAAAAAAAAATCACAACATGTATTTGTAGATTTACCACATCCCTAATGACTCATCCATAAAACCAAAAATAAAAAATAAAAAGATCAAAAAATCGAGAAATCTCCATATTGTAACATGCATGTCTAGATCTAACAAAAAGAGTGACAAATCACAAAAAAATAAAAATTAACAAATTTGTAACATATATTGGTAGATCTAAAACATCACATAACAAGAAGAGCAAAAAAATAGAGAAACAAGAAGAAAAAAAAAACTAAAAATGAGCAAAAAATGGAGAAAACCCCCAAATCATAACATGTATTTGTAGATCTAGCACATGGCTCTCATGACTAAACCAAAAAAACCAAAAAAAAAAAAAAATCAGTAAAGAGTAAAAAATTGAGGAACTCTTCGTATTCTAACATGCATGTGTAGATCTAACACATGAAGTGATAAAACACCAAAAAGTGAGTACAAAAATCGGTTGATGTAACATACCAAAAAAAGAAAAATAAAAGTAGAAAAAAGAAAAAGAAATCTACGGTAGCATGGGTGTGTAGATCAATAAAAAAAAGTTAATAAAAACCCAAAAAATTAAAATTGAAAGGGAAGAAGAGCCATCGGAAAAGAGGAAAGAGCTTTGGGAATGCCAGGGTTTGTGTGAATGAAAAATTTCTTGATTCATGTGCGTGTTTATATCACAGCTTATGGGCTAAAATTTTTTGTGTGGACAAAGCTTTGGGCCGGGTTCCTCTTCTTATTTGTCATAGTAAATATAAAAAGTTAATAAAAACCCAAAAAAGTAAAATTGAAAGGGAAGAAGAGTCGTCGAAAAAGAGAAGAAAGTTTTGGGAATGCTAGGTTTTGTGTGAATGAAAAATTTCTTGATTCATGTGCGTGTTTTTATCACAGCTTTTGGGCTGAAATTTTTTGTGTGGACAAAGCTTTGGGCCGGGTTTCTCTTTTTATTTGTAATGGGAAATATTTAATACTTGACAACTGTCGGAAGGAGAGAAGAAAACATAGATCAAATACTAGAGGAAAATATTAACAAACAAATAAATTCTTCGAAAAAAATCCAGACTATCTAATTAAATTTGATGTTTGCTAAATTAATGTTTGCCTATATAGATTAATACATTTTCAAAACAACAAAAAAAAATTTAAAATATCATTTTTGATAAAAATATGTTTTTTATTTGAAAATTGTATGTGCGCTAAATTAAGGTTTGCCTATATAAGGAAGTATTTCAGAATTTGTAATTCAGACAAATGTTAACTTTTATGTCATCAAAATAGATTTTATCGTATAATTTTATTTACGTTGAGGTATATATTGTTATAATTCGTTCATAATCATATTAATATATTTTGGTCTAAGATATTTTGTGAATTACACAAATACTACTAATGATAATTATGTTGTTAAAATTTAATTCGTTCATAATCATATTAATATAATATTATCTTTTATGTAATTCACAATTGACTTTATTTTAACTTTTGTTTTAATTTCAAATGTTATATAAATATCAAGAACATTCAATTATTTATCTTTTAAATAAAACAGTATTAAATACACAAACCGTGTATCGCACGGGTGATATACTAGTTCCTATAAAAAGAGAAGAAATCCTCATTTCTATTCACTCAGTCAATATTCATCTTCTCTATCTATTCCTAAGCTTTTTATTCTATTTACAAAGCTTCAATCTTCAAATTTCCAAGACAACTCTGATCCTTCTAGTGCCGGTGGTTTTCGATTATGAGTATTCGAGTTGTACAATGCTTGGCGTATAAAAGCTTTTCTCAGAAAGGTGTTATTGAAGTTTGATCGTGGGCTTTGGATAAAAATACGACGGTGTTGAAGTTGGCATGTTCTTCGGAGTAAAGCACGCGATGTAATCTCTATTCAAAATAGTGGATTATAGCGAGCAAGAGTTCTCGCAAACTGGACTAGTCCTTTCAGAGGAAAACTAGTATAATCCTGCTATGTCTGCGTATTGCTTTCTAGCCTCCACTATTTACTGCTTTACTTGTATTTAAGTTTTTTTAATCATTTGCTTCACCTGCTTAGAATTTTTAATTAGTAATTATTTTCCGCTGCACTCTATTCACCCCCCTCTAGAGGTGCCATCGATCCTATAATTGATATTAGAGCACAGTTTATCTCTAGTCAGATTAAAACTCCTTAAGATATGGCATCCCTATATTCAAGCATTGGTGAAGGTCAATCAACAAATAGGCCACCCCTATTTGATGACACAAACTACACGTATTAGAAGACACGTATGAGTTTTTTTCTCAAGTCTCTTAATTTTGATTTATGGTCGATTGTCATGAATGGATACAAGAAACCACTACCTATTACTGTAGAGGGTGTTCTAGTGGAAAAACCATTCGACAAATATACCGACAATGGAAAAAAACAAGCTAGTCTTGATGAAAAAGCCATCAATGCGTTATTTTGTGCTGTAAATAGAACTGAGTTCAATAGAGTTTCTACATGTGTCATGTCTTACGAGGTTTGAAAACTTCTTGAGGTTACTTATGAAGGTACTTCATAAGTGAAGGAATCCAAAATCACACGACTAACACAAGAGTATGAGACCTTCAAAATGAAGCCTAATGAGACTATCACAAATATGTTTACTCGGTTCCTAGACATTGTTAATCCTCTATCTCCCATTGGAAAAGAATACAACAATCATGAGAAGATTCGGAAGGTGCTTCGCGGGCTAACCAAGAACTGGAATCCTAAAGCGACGACCATTATAGGAAATGATATCACGATCATGACTCTTAAAATCCTTATGGGAAAGCTTATGACGCATGAGCTAGACCTTAAAGATTTTGAAGAGTCAGCTCCAAAAGAGAAGGCAATAGCATTCAAAGCTAACCACAAGATAGCCTCCAACGATGAAAGTGAGACAGACTGCTCAGACAACGAACAGATGGCCCTCATGACAAGAAACTTCAGAAGATTACTCTGATATAAGAAGTTGAACAAGAAGAAGAAAGATTTCAGAGATGATGAAGAACATATCTGCTTCAGCTGTAAAAGAACAGGTTATATCAAAAAAGGTTGTCCTGTCATAAGGAAGGGAAGCAGGCATGATCAGACAAGCAAGAGAAGGTCTTCTACTAGAAATTATGCCAACACTAGCATCTGGTGTGAAAGAGAAGCTAGTGATTCTGAAGAAGAAGAGAAAAATCGCAACACAGGGAACATATGCTTAATGGCTACTGATGCTAAGGTAATATCAAACCCTCTCTATGAATAATTTACTTTTGATGAATTGTCTGATGCTTTTACTGATCTATTAGAAGACCATAGGAAAATGATAGATATGTACAAAAGTGCTAAGAAAGAGCTAAAATGTGTATAGTCTGATTTTTCAAAGCAATCTAGAATGCTAGAAGATATTAAAGATTCTTCTAGTGACACCAATGAGATTACTTCTTTGAAGTTAAGCTTACATGAAGCTCTTGAAAAGCTTGAGAAAGCGAATCAAAAAAATGTAAAACTTAACGATCTCTATGAACTAGAGAAAAGAAAGTATAACATTGCTGCTCAGAGAGTAGATACACTCACGGCCAAGTACAATGAAGCCTGTGACATCTCTAAAAAGTTAGAGATCAAACTGGACAAACAGGTTGTTAAACCTATAGCTCAGGTGAACACAAGTTATAAGGCTAAACACAAACACAACACGACAAACACTGCTAGAACTGTTAGAAGTCATGCATACATGTATACCTTTCCACACAATAAGAAAGCACACACATCTTCAAAAACTCATGATCTTCGAACTACACCTAGCACTAACACTTCTGCTACATGTCACCATTATGGTATAAAAGGACATGTATCACACCAGTGTAAAATTAGAAAGCTAGTAGATCTTAATGTGTATGTATGGGTTCCAAAAACTAACATATCAGGACCCTCAGGAAAGTGGGTACCAAAGGTTACATCTTCAACTTGTGTTGTAGGTGGACCTTCCTCCTCCCACTAGAAACAAGTGGATACTCGATAGTGGTTGCTCTAGGCACTTGACAGGTGATAACAAATTGTTTGCAACTCTATCGATGAAGAAAGAAGGCTATGTCTCCTTTGGGAATAATCTTAAAGGACATATAATTGGAATTGGCAACGTAGGTACTTCTCCCTCACCTATTATTAAAGATGTATGCTTAGTAACAGAATTAAAACATAACCTACTAAGTATTAGACAACTGACTAATCATGGTTATGGAATTAATTTTGTTAAAAATAAATGTTAGGTTTATGATAAATCTTCTGGAATAACTTCCTTTGAAGGAATAAGATAGGACAACATATATGTGCTATATTTGTCAGAGAAGACTAACAGTACAAGGAAGTGTTTGTTCACAACTCAAGACGAAAGCTGGATATGGAATATGCGTCTTGGACATGCGAACATGGACATTATTGCAAGGTTGCCTACCAAGAAACTGGTAAGAGGCTTACCTAAAATAACTTTCAAGAAAGATATGGTCTGTGCCGAATGTGAAAAGAACAAGGCATCTAGATCATCTTTCAAATCAATAAATGTTGTAAGTACCTCTAGACCCTTGCAATTACTTCATATGGACTTATTTGGACCAAGTAGAGTCACCAGTCTTGGCGATAAGTTATATGCTTATGTGATAGTTGATGACTATTCATGATATACTTGGTTTACTTTCTAGCAAATAAGAATGAGACATTTTCTGAATTTGTATCTTTTTGTAAAAAGGTGCAAAATAAGAAAGGATTTATGATTACTCGGATGCGAAGTGATCATGGAGGAGAATTCGATAACCATGAGTTTAAATTATTTTGTGATTCAAATGGGCTATCACATGAATTCTCTTGCCCCAGAACTCCTCAACAGAATGGCGTTGTGGAGAGGAAGAATAGAACTCTTGGCGATATGGCCAGAGTTATGCTTAACCAGTATAATCTTCCAAAGTATTTTTGGACAGAAGCTGTTTATACAGCATGCCATGTTCTGAATAGAGTTCTGATTAGACCCGTCTCTAAAAAGACTCCTTATGAATTATGGTTTAATGGAACTTCTAACATCAGCTATTTCAAGGTCTTTGGTTGCAGGTATTTATTTTGAATATAAAAGTGTCACTACCACATTTCTAGTTTGAGGGTAAATTTGTCATTTTTGGGGTAATTTAAAATTATTAGTATTAATTAGAATTTATGGGAATTTTTAGGAATTATTTTGGATTTATTTGGACTAGTTTAATTTTTGACTAGTTTTGACTCATGTAGACCAACCTAGGAGCTAACCCTAGTTAGTTGGGCTTGGTTAGGTCAAGTGACTCTAGTCTAACCTAGTATGACTTAAGTTAGTAGTCATTGATTCATTAGAAATCTAATTAAGAATTTAGGAATCAAGTGTTTTGATAAATGGCTTGTGGTTTCACCAATCATTTTGTGACTAAACTTGATAGGACTAGCTAACCTAGCTCAAACCCCACCCAAACCCAACTTGGTCGGCCAGCTAGGTTTAACCTAGGGATTCCCCTACAATAAAGTCCCTCCTAGATTTTAGGGCTAGCCTCTTTTAGGGTTCATCCAAAAGTTCTAAGGAAAGAGGTGAGTTCCATCTTCCAAAATTCATTAAAAATCCAATTTAAATCCTTTCTTCCCCAAACTAATTTCATTAGGACCTAAAATCAATGCTCTTGCTATTGGTATTGGTTATTTGTAGGAAAACAACAATTTGTGAAAGTTATGGTGGCTTGAGAAATCTCTCCATTTAGCTTTTGTGAAGGCTTGTTCACCAATAGGTAACTTTCCCATTTCTCCATAGATTTTTATTTTGTCTTCACCAATAGGAAGCCCTAAGGGTCCCCCTAAGGTCTGGATAGGTTTCGTGTCCAGTGTCGAAGGATTTGTGTCCATTCTGGACACGTATCAGTGCACTAGCCTGGTGTTCGATAGAATGCCACAAAGGGCATGTCGATCCAGTTTGCCTATTATTTTTGAATAGGAAATAGGTTTTTGATCTAGCTTAGGGTTTCCTGTCCTTGTGTCTTGATTTTTGAGTCGTCCTGTGTCATTTTGGTGATGTGGACACGCGCGCACACGGTCGCGTGCGCGGCTACAGGAATGCCCTGCATATCGGGCTCTTTCCTGGACACGACACGAACTTTCTGGACACGAAATTTTGTGGGAACCTCGAGGCACCCACTGACATACCATGTGTCAAGTTTCGTAGGCCCACGTGGCGTATCGAGTGAGAAATCCTCGACGCACGGGTTTCTCACTGTTCTGTGCAGTGTGGTTCTTTTGTTTCTGATACGTGTGTGTGGACACGCCTGTGCGACACGACACGGCGGTGCAGGGTGTCCTGTGGATAGCCCTATAAGTAGTGAACCTATGTTATTGAACACGAGCCTTGGGTTGACCTCTGTGGTGTACACGAGACTCATGCACACGTGCACAAGGACACAGCTCAATGTGCACTGTCTTGTGCACTGTTTTGTGTGGACACGTTTGTGTCCAATTTCTTGGACACAAACAACTTGTGTAGCATGCACTATTCATACTTGATTATTACCAACCCCTGTAATTACATCTTAAATCAATTTCATTATTAATTTGCCATTTTCCCATTTTTCCTGAAACATGGTATCAGCCATTTATTTCCAGTTTTCCAAATCAATGTGGTTCAATGATTTTAATCCCTGAAGTGATGTTTAATACTTAGTTTTTGTTTCTAAACATGTCTCCTATATATATTGTCTTGCCATGATCAAGGTTGGTGTGAATTGATGAGTGTGGGCTGTTAAATGAGTAGATGTTTCATACTATGTTATGAACTGAAATTTATTGAATGTTCTTCAAACTGGATGGTTTCTAACTGAGTTGTTCTCAAACCTGAAAATTGTTACAACTGAAATGGCTCTCCACCTGATAATCTTTGTATCTGAGTTTGTTTTGGTAGATATAAACCTGAGATTTATTGAGTATTCATACTGTGGTGGGTATTCTTCAAAAAACTGAGTTGGAAGGGGGGGAACAATGAATTGATTTCCTCTTTCGTTTTCTTCTTAACTGAGAACATGTTCTATTAACATTGGTTTTATGTCAGCCTTGGTGTGCACTATTTTTGCAAAAACCTGGGAATTCATTGGACTGTTTTCTTTTACACTGTTTTTTTGAGTTTTTCTGAGTCAATGGATGACTTCTAATGTAATAGGAAACCTGGAAATAGGCCATGTTGATTCCTGCATTATTACCTGCTGTACACACAATCTTCATTGTCTTGTATTTTCCTGCTAACACATGTACACACACTGTTCTGTGTTTCCTTTACTGCTCACTGTTTTGAGTAATTCCTGCACACACAAGTATGCATACACATACTGTTTTATTTTCCCTTCACTGTTATGAATTCCTGTACACCCTCACCCATACACACACTAGTCCACACACTCCCCTCTTTCACTGTTTTGGATACTACCTGCCTACACACATTTCTCTCTTTATTTTGTACTGCCTGCAAACAGTATACACACATACAATATGTTTCCCTGCTCTTGACAGTTCATTGACACACACTTCTCTATTTCCACACACACACACTCTTGATTGTATACACACACACACATGCTTCCCCTCTATATACACATGTTTATGCATCCTAGATATGAATGTCTATTTGTGGTGTGTGCAATGCTTAGGCAATGTGAATACCTGTGTACTTGTGAGTGTATGTCTATATGTATATACATATAGTATTTAGCCTAGGTACACTTAGTGTTAGTTCAATATATTTGTATCTATATATAATGTATATATACTTAGGTATAATGGATAAAAAAAATACTTAGGTATAATGGATACTTGGAATGTGGTGTGTTGTCTAGTATAGACTTGTTAGAGCCTAGCATGACTTGTTAGACCTAGATAGTTGAGTTTAGACTTGATTAGACTAGGTTGACCTAGTTTGACTTCTAGGGTTGACCAAAGTTGACCAAGAGTTGACTTTGGCCTAGATTGACTTAGAATCATGTAGAATGCATAGTAGGACTCCATTTTACTATTCTGAACTTGTTGTGACTTGTGCTGTTCTGATTAAGAGCCAAACACCACTCCTTGGACGGTACTTTTCATATTGGACACTCAGTTACAGGCGAGTACATTCTCTGATCATTTCATATCCTGCTTAGAATTATTTCCTGCAGAAGATTACTTTACTTGTACTGTCACGTTGGTCACACGGATTGGTACTATATGGATCCTTTCTTGAGATGTTATCCTTAGGGAGCATCGGGTACTCTATGTTCTGTGCGTTTCACTTTCATAGCGTGTCATATGCTTCTTGGTTCTTTGATCACTTACGACATGTACCCTCATGATCGTAGAGTCTTCCTGGAATCTTATACTGTTGGGTTACCCCCAGAATCCCCATTTTTATGGGACTTACACTGTTGGATTACCCCCAGAATCCCCATTTTTATGGAACTTACACTGTTGGGTTACCCCCAGAATCCCCATTTTTATGGGACTACTATGTATCACCTTCGGGGTCTATCACCCTTCGGGGGCTTATCACCTTCGGGGTCTGTTACATAGCATCATATAACATAACCTGGCTGGATCCTTGTGTATTGATCAGGGGTACGGGGGAGTATTACATGTTCATATTGTACTCTGACTCACTAGTCACTGCTAGTTCTCTATGTATAGTAGATATTTCTATTACAGTTCTCTCTCTGTTTACATACTATTTTCTTTCAGTACTTGTATCTTACTTTACTGCATGTTTATATTTTCTAACCTGCTATGATTTGTTGAGATGTACTGTACTCGCTCCTGTCCTGACTGGACCTGTTGAAAATATTACAGAGGACGAGGAGGAGGCTTGTCTGGACACTTACTACGGGACAGCCTTAGATGACACCTGCGAGCTGGACCCTCAGGAGGACCCAGCTCTAGCTGAGGAGATCACCCCGATTGCCGAGACTAGACTAGCTAGGCTTATCTTTCTTTATGCAGTCTTGAGACATGTCTTAGTTAGACTTTATTTGGAGTTATGAGTTGTATATTCTTTAATCTGAGACCTTGTATTACTGGGATTATCTTAGACTACTGCTGTTATCTATTTTATTCCTTGAGTTCTATTTCATATCGTGCTATCTCTTCCTTAGTTGTGATTGAGTTTTCTATTGCTATGTCACCCCCATTCGGGGAGTATAAACTGTTTAGATATATATTGTTAGATGTATGTTGACCTAGGACAGCGCTCTACCGCCGACACTACGGCGTAGGCTGGGCGTTGTTACGTTCTCGTACCCTCACAGTGGGTGCGGGTCATGACACGTTTTTAGTGGTGGTCCATGCAGGTCTAGACTAGAAGTGTAGTGGTACTCGAGCTAGAGTATTACTGCAGCCTGTTATAGGATATAGGACATTAATTTTAAGATACTCAATCACTTTAGGAAAATTCCCTTTTTATTGCCATCTAAATCCTTTTGTCAGCTGATCCTTTGAATTATAATTGTCCGCCTTTGTTATTTCATTTCTTTCTCAGAAATTGATACTCTTGTTTGTCTATCTACAGGATGGTAGAGACTCGATTTATAGCGTGTCGTCCATGAGGATGCTATAGAGGGGACTGCTACCTCTCATCCAGCACGGCGAGGCTAGGGGACTGCAGCTCCTGCCACCTCAGCTTGTATTGAGACCTCGGCAGCCGCAGCAGGGGACATGCATCCACCGGCTCGGAGGCAGGACCCAGTTTTCCTAAAGGATCCTTACCAGCAGCCACCTGCAGGGACAGTTGATGCCGTTCAGCTGTTGGCCTTCTTCAGGCAGTACATGGAGGGTCAGCAGACTCAGCAGCAGAGGCAGACGGCAGAGCTCACTCGAGGCATTGAGCTGGCAGTGACAGCAGTGGAGAGAGTCGTGGCTCAGCCAGCAGCAGTCCAGCAGCTGCACCAGCCATGGAAGAAAGGCATCCAGGACTTCCAGAAGATGCACCCGAGAGACTTCCGAGGGACAGAGGAGATCCTATATGCCGATGAGTGGATCGAGCATATGGAGGAGATCTTTAGGCTGGCGGAGATTCCGACGAGGCTCCAGATAGAGGCAGCGGCCAATATGATGCAGGATCTGGCCCGTACATGGTACCAGACCGACCCGAGGGTCGGCACAGCACGACAGACTTGGGCAGCATTCAAGAAGCTGTTCAAGGAGAAGTTTTTCCCGGAGGCAGCACTGGGAGCCCTCGAGACTCAGTTCGAGGCCCTAGTCCAGGGGAGTCAGTCTGTAGAGGAGTATGCAGGAGAGTTCTGCCGCCTGGGCAGATTTGTAGAGGACTTGTCAGAGACGACGAAGGCCCGGAGGTTTCGGAAGGGCTTGGTAAAGGAGGTCAAGTCCTACACCAAGAACGCCCGCAGTACTACATTTGAGGAGATACTGGTGGACGCACTAGCTGCAGAGGATGATCTTGAGCTTAGGCTCAAGAGAGGGAGAGACCCAGTTGGAGGCAGCAGCAGCGGGCGTCAGGCCAAGAGGCCTCACTTTCAGTTTCAGCAGCCGAGGCAGTTTCAGCCTCAGCCGATTCAGCAGAGGCCAGCTCAGCATCAGCAGCAGCCGAGGCAGCACCAGCAGGGCCAGAGACAGGTTACCGTTTGTATCTACTGTAGGAAGCCCGGGCATGTTGCCAGTGAGTGCAGGAAGAGGCTGGGACAGTACCTTGTGTGTGGTTCAGCAGACCACCAGATGAGAGAGTGCCGTACAGGACGAGCAGCTCCGAGAGGAGGAGCAGGAGCCAGAGCTCCAGTGGGCCAGCAGCGGGGACCAGCCCTGCCGATGCAGCAGTAGGGGTTTGTCCAGCACCAGCAGCAGGCCAGGAGAGGCCAGCAGGGACGAGCTTTCGCCATGGCAGCTGGAGAGGTAGAGGTGACTGGAGAGCTGATTGCAGGTTCGATTCTTCTCGACTCCAGTCCAGCATTTGTATTGTTTGATTCTGGTGCATCGCATAGCTTCATATCAGTATCTTTTGCGATTAGGCATGGTATAGTAGCTAAATCGTTGCCTAGGACTTACAAGATCACGACCAGGGGTGGTATTATCCTCGTGAGTGATATTTGTAAGGGTCGGAGAGTAGTTTTGGGAGGCCGTGAGTTGGAGGTGAGCCTGCTCGTAATGCCATTGCCGAACTACGATATAGTACTAGGCATGGATTGGTTGAGCAGGCACCACGCCAGCATCGATTGCAGAGGGGGTAGAGTTCTGTTCAGAGCGCCGGGGGAGCCAGAGTTCGAGTACTCCAGACGTTAGGCAGAGCAGAGCAGCGGAGTCTTCTGTGGAGTCTCGGTCGAGGAGCAGACGATTCCATACCTCTTGATAGCAGAGTATATGGATGTTTTCCCGGAGGAGTTGCTGGGACTGCCACCAGACAGGGACATTGAGTTCTCGATAGACTTGGTTCCAGGAGCAGAACCCATCTCTCAGCATGTCTATCGGGTGAACAACAGCGAGCTGGTGGAGCTGAAGAAGCAGGTGGATGAGCTACAGGACAAGGGCTTCATCCGCTCGAGTTCGTCGCCATGGGGTGCACCAGTGTTGTTCGTGCCGAAGAAGGATGGGTCAGTACGCATGTGTATTGACTATAGGGCACTCAACAACCTCACGATCAAGAACAAATATCCACTGCCGCGGATCGACGATCTATTTGACCAGTTGAGCGGAGCTCGGGTATTTTCCAAGATTGATCTGAGGTCGGGATATCACCAGGTGAAGGTGAAGGGGGAGGATATTCCCAAGACCGCTTTCAGGACGCGGTACGGGCAGTTCGAGTTTTTGGTTATACCGTTTGGGCTAACCAATGCACCAGCTGTGTTTATGAACCTTATGAACAAGGTTTTCCATCAGTATTTGGATCAGTTTGTAGTGGTGTTTATTGATGATATCTTGATATATTCCAAGACTGAGGAGGAGCACGAGGAGCATTTGAGGATAGTGCTGGAGATTCTCAGGAAGGAGCAGCTTTACGGGAAGCTCTCCAAATGTGAGTTCTTCCTAGACCGGGTAGATTTCTTGGGGCACGTGGTGACTGGACATGGAATCTCAGTTGACCCCAAGAAGATTATAGCAGTTGAGGCATGGACAGCGCCGACTTCAGTTGCAGAGATCAGGAGCTTCCTGGGGCTGGCAGGATATTACCGGAGATTTGTGCAGGATTTCTTCCGGGTTGCAGAGCCGTTGACACGGTTGACCCGGAAGGATACTGAGTATGTTTGGTCAGAGGAGTGTCAGGCAGCTTTTGATGAGTTGAAGAAGCGGCTGACGACAGCCCCGATTCTGACGTTGCCTTCAGGATCAGGTGGATTCACTATTTATAGTGATGCTTCAGGGAAGGGGCTGGGTTGTGTGTTGCAGCAGCACGGGAAGGTGATTGCCTATGCTTCCAAGCAGTTACCCATGACCTAGAGCTGGCAGCAGTGATTTTTGCTTTGAAGTTGTGGAAGCATTATCTGTACGGTGAGAGGGTAAAGATCTTCACAGATCACAAGAGCCTGAAGTATGTGTTCACTCAGAAGGAGTTGAACATGAGACAGCGCAGATGGCTGGAGTTGATGAAGGATTTTGACATCCTACTTCAGTACCACCCAGGGAAGGCCAACGTGGTTGCCGATGCCTTGAGTAGGTATCCGACAGCCATGTGTTTGACCATGGATCGACATTTGCTTGCCGACTTGGAGAGCCTTGGGATTGAGGTGATCGTGCCGGAAGTGCAGATACAGCTATGGGGAATGCAGATTCAGTCAGACTTGATGGACAGGATCAAGGCGGCCCAGTTCGAGGATGTGGCTTTACAGAGTATCAGAGAGCAGATCAGTATAGGAGTGGGGGATCCTGAGTTTTCACTTGCAGAGGATGGTGCCCTGAGGCACGGTGCCAGGTTATGTGTGCCTAGCGGAGAGCTCAGAGAGCAGATTATGCAGGAGGCCCACAGATCTCAGTACTCTATACACCCGGGTGCCAACAAGATGTACCGAGATCTGCGGGAGCATGTATGGTGGTCAAGAATGAAGCGGAAGGTGTCCCACTTCGTAGCTAGGTGCTTGGTCTGTCAGCAGGTCAAGACAGAGAGACAGAGGCCCGGTGGATTGTTGCAGCCGCTGCCCATTCCCGAGTGGAAATGGGAGCATATCACCATGGTCTTCGTATCAGGATTGCCGCGTACTCCAGGAGGAAAAGATGCGATTTGGGTTATCGTGGATAGGTTGACCAAATTGGCCCACTTCTTGCCATTCAAGGTGGGTACGTCTACAGAGAGGCTGACGGAGATGTATATGCGGCAGATAGTCAGGATCCACGGAGTTTCGGTCAGCATCGTCTCAGATCGGGATAGCCGTTTTACTTCCCAATTCTGGAGGAGTCTGCAGACCAGCTTGGGCACTCAGCTCAAGTTCAGTACTGCATACCACCCCCAGACGGACGGACAGTCAGAGCGGACTATTCAGACTCTTGAGGATATGCTGCGGATGTGCGTCCTGGACTTTGGAGGTTCCTGGGAGGATTATCTTCATTTGGTGGAGTTTGCCTACAACAATAGTTTCCAGGCCAGCATCGAGATGTCACCTTTCGAGGCTCTGTACGGGCGTAGGTGCCGTACACCCTTATCCTGGGATGATGTTGGTGAGCGAGCTTTGCTGGGGCCAGAGATGATTGTGGATGCGGCCGAGAAGGTGAAGCTCATCAGGGACAGACTTCGCGTGGCGCAGGACAGACATCGGCACTGGGCCGATAGCCACCGGAGGCCCTTGGAGTTTGAGGTACAGTTTAGAGTAGGATTAGATTTAGGATGATTCTTGTGATTTTTTTTGATCATGTTTGTTATTTATATTAATTGAGACCTTGCTTGTGATTAGGTCGGAGACCAGGTTTTCTTAAGGATATCTCTGACTCGTGGTACGATACATTTTGGTGGAGGCGGGAAGCTTAGTCCGCGCTTCATCGGCCCTTTCGTTATCAGCGGGAGAGTCGGTGACGTGACTTACAGGCTAGACTTGCCGCCTGCACTTGTGGGGGTCCACAACGTATTCTATGTATCACAGTTGAGACGGTACGTGGCTGACCCTAGCCACGTGCTCGATCATTCGGAGATTGAGGTGGGGCCTTCTCTCAGCTATCCTGAGCAGCCAGTAGAGATTCTGGATCGACGGGAGAAGGTTCTGAGGAACCAGGTGATACCCTTGGTACGCGTCGCATGGAGGCATCATTCTCCAGGAGAGTCTACCTGGGAGCGGGAGGATGAGATGCGCGAGCGGTACCCCTATCTTTTTGGACCGTAAGGTATACTTTCTATCCTTCTCATCAGTTGCATTTCGCCTTTCAATTTCGAGGACGAAATTCTTTTAAGGAGGGTAGATTTGTCACTACCATATTTCTAGTTTGAGGATAAATTTGTCATTTTTGGGATAATTTAAAATTATTAGTATTAATTAGAATTTATGGGAATTTTTAGGAATTATTTTGGATTTATTTGGACTAGTTTGATTTTTGACTAGTTTTGACTCATGTAGACCAACCTAGGAGCTAACCCTAGTTAGTTGGGCTTGGTTAGGTCAAGTGACTCTAGTCTAACCTAGTATGACTTAAGTTAGTAGTCATTGATTCATTAGAAATCTAATTAGGAATTTAGGAATCAAGTGTTTTGATAAATGGCTTGTGGTTTCACCAGTCATTTTGTGACTAAACTTGATAGGACTAGCTAACCTAGCTCAAACCCCACCCAAACCCAACTTGGCCGGCCAACTAGGTTTAACCTAGGGATTCCCCTACTATAAAGTCCCTCCTAGATTTTAGGGCTAGCCTCTTTTAGGGTTCATCCAAAAGTTCTAAGGAAAGAGGTGAGTTCCATCTTCCAAAATTCATTAAAAATCTAATTTAAATCCTTTCCTCCCCAAACCAATTTCATTAGGACCTAAAATCAATGCTCTTGCTGTTGGTATTGGTTATTTGCAGGAAAACAACAATTTGTGAAAGTTAGGGTGGCTTGAGGAATCTTTCCATTTAGCTTTTGTGAAGGCTTGTTCACCAATAGGTAACTTTCCCATTTCTCCATAGATTTTCATTTTGTCTTCACCAATAGGAAGCCCTAAGGGTCCCCCTAAGGTCTGGATAGGTTTCGTGTCCAGTGTCGAAGGATTCGTGTCCATTCTGGACACGTATCAGTGCACTAGCCTGGTGTTCGACAGAATGCCACAAAGGGCATGTCGATCCAGTTTGCCTATTATTTTTGAATAGGAAATAGGTTTTTGATCTAGCTTAGGGTTTCTTGTCCTTGTGTCTTGATTTTTGAGTCGTCCTGTGTCATTTTGGTGATGTGGACACGCGCGCACACGGTCGCGTGCGCGGCTACAAGAATGCCCTGCCTATCGGGCTCTTTCCTGGACACGACACGAACTTTCTGGACACGAAATTTTGTGGGAACCTCGGGGCACCCACTGACACGCCATGTGTCAAGTTTCGTAGGCCCACGTAGCGTATCGAGTGAGAAATTCTCGACGCACGGGTTTCTCACTGTTCTGTGCAGTGTGGTTCTTTTGTTTCTGATACGTGTGTGTGGACACGCCTGTGCGACACGACACGGCGGTTCAGGGTGTCCTGTGGTAGCCCTATAAGTAGTGAACCTATGTTATTGAACACGAGCCTTGGGTTGACCTCTGTGGTGTACACGAGACTCGTGCACACGTGCACGAGGACACAGCTCAATGTGCACTGTCTTGTGCACTGTTTTGTGTGGACACGTTTGTGTCCAATTTCTTGGACACAAACAACTTGTGTAGCATGCACTATTCATACTTGATTATTACCAACCTCTGTTATTACATCTTAAATCAATTTCATTATTAATTTGCCATTTTCCCATTTTTCCTGAAACATGGTATCAGCCCTTTATTTCCAGTTTTCCAAATCAATGTGGTTCAATGATTTTAATCCCTGAAGTGATGTTTAATACTTAGTTTTTGTTTCTAAACATGTCTCCTATATATATTGTCTTGCCATGATCAAGGTTGGTGTGAATTGATGAGTGTGGGCTGTTAAATGAGTAGATGTTTCATACTATGTTATGAACTGAAATTTATTGAATGTTCTTCAAACTGGATGGTTTCTAACTGAGTTGTTCTCAAACCTGAGAATTGTTACAACTGAAATGGCTCTCCACCTGATAATCTTTGTATCTGAGTTTGTTTTGGTAGATATAAACCTGAGATTTATTGAGTATTCATAATGTGCTGGGTATTCTTCAAAAAACTGAGTTGGAAGGGGGGAACAATGAATTGATTTCCTCTTTCCTTTTCTTCTTAACTGAGAACATGTTCTACTAACATTGGTTTTATGTCAGCCTTGGTGTGCACTGTTTTTGCAAAAACCTGGGAATTCATTGGACTGTTTTCTTTTACACTGTTTTCTTGAGTTTTTCTGAGTCAATGGATAACTTCTAATGTAATAAGAAACCTGGAAATAGGCCATGTTGATTCCTGCATTATTACCTGCTGTACACACATTCTTCATTGTCATGTATTTTCCTGCTAACACATGTACACACACTATTCTGTGTTTCCTTTACTGCTCACTGTTTTGAGTAATTCCTGCACACACAAGTATGCATACACATACTGTTTTATTTTCCCTTCACTGTTATGAATTCCTGTACACCCTCACCCATACACACACTAGTCCACACACTCTCCTCTTTTACTGTTTTGGATACTACCTGCCTACACACATTTCTCTCTTTATTTTGTACTGCCTGCAAACAGTATACACACATACAATATGTTTCCCTGCTCTTGACAGTTCATTGACACACACTTCTCTATTTCCACACACACACACTCTTGATTGTATACACACACACACATGCTTCCCCTCTATACACATGTTTATGCATCCTAGATATGAATGTCTATTTGTGGTGTGTGCAATGCTTAGGCAATGTGAATACCTGTATACTTGTGAGTGTATGTCTATATGTATGTACATATAGTATTTAGCCTAGGTACACTTAGTGTTAGTTCAATATATTTGTATCTATATATAATGTGTATATACTTAGGTATAATGGATACTTGGAATGTGGTGTGTTGTCTAGTATAGACTTGTTAGAGCCTAGCATGACTTGTTAGACCTAGATAGTTGAGTTTAGACTTGATTAGACTAGGTTGACCTAGTTTGACTTCTAGGGTTGACCAAAGTTGACCAAGAGTTGACTTTGGCCTAGATTGACTTAGAATCATGTAGAATGCATAGTAGGACTCCATTTTACTATTCTGGACTTGTTGTGACTTGTGCTGTTCTGATTAGGAGCCAGACACCACTCCTTGGACGGTACTTTTCATATTAGACACTCAGTTACAGACGAGTACATTCTCTGATCATTTCATATCCTGCTTAGAATTATTTCCTACAGTAGATTACTTTACTTGTACTGTCACGTTGGTCACACGGATTGGTACTATATGAATCCTTTTTTGAGATGTTATCCTTAGGGAGCATCGGTTACTCTATGTTCTGTGCGTTTCACTTTCATAGCGTATCATATGCTTCTTGGTTCTTTGATCACTTACGACATGTACCCTCATGATCGTAGAGTCTTCCTGGAATCTTACACTGTTGGGTTACCCCCAGAATCCCCATTTTTATGGGACTTACACTGTTGGGTTACCCCCAGAATCTCTATTTTTATGGGACTTACACTGTTGGGTTACCCCCACAATCCCTATTTTTACGGGACTACTATGTATCACCTTCGGGGTCTATCACCCTTCGGGGGCTTATCACCTTCGGGGTCTATCACCTTCGGGGTCTGTTACATAGCATCATATAACATAACCTGGCTGGATCCTTGTGTATTGATCGGGGGTACGGGGGAGTATTACATGTTCATATTGTACTCTGACTCACTAGTCACTGCTAGTTCTCTATGTACAGTAGATATTTCTATTACAGTTCTCTCTCTGTTTACATACTGTTTTCTTTCAGTACTTGTATCTTACTTTACTGCATGTTTATATTTTCTAACCTGCTATGATTTGTTGAGATGTACTGTACTCGCTCCTGTCCTGACTGGACCTGTTGAAAATATTACAGAGGACGAGGAGGAGGCTTGTCTGGACACTTACTACGGGGCAGCCTTAGATGACACCTGCGAGCTGGACCCTCAGGAGGACCCAGCTCTAGCTGAGGAGATCACCCCGATTGCCGAGACTAGACTAGCTAGGCTTATCTTTCTTTATGCAGTCTTGAGACATGTCTTAGTTAGACTTTATTTGGAGTTATGAGTTGTATATTCTTTGATCTGAGACCTTGTATTACTGGGATTATCTTAGACTACTGCTGTTATCTATTTTATTCCTTGAGTTCTATTTCATATCGTGCTATCTCTTCCTTAGTTGTGATTGAGTTTTCTATTGCTATGTCACCCCCATTCGGGGAGTATAAACTGTTTAGATATATATTGTTAAATGTATGTTGACCTAGGACAGCGCTCTACCGCCGACACTGCGGCGTAGGCTGGGCGTTGTTACGTTCTCGTACCCTCACAGTGGGTGCGGGTCGTGACAAAAAGACAACTTGGGAAAATTCAACGCAAAAGCTGATGAGGGCATATTCTTGGGTTATGCTGCAAAAAGTAAAGGATACAAAGTATTCAACAAGAGGTCAGTTATTGTTGAAGAGTCAATAAATGTCAAATTCGATGAGCATGAACAATCAATGCAATGACGATAATGACGATAAAAAAGAGAAAACTCCCACCAATAGAACATCAGATGATACCCTACCAAATGATACACCACCAAGTGATACATCATCCACGTTCTATCTGGAAAGTTTGCCGAAATGAATGCGGTTTACGCCAGACCATCCCGAAGAACTGGTAATAGGTGATATATAAAGAGGTGTAAGTACTCGCTCAAGCACAAGAGAGTTAGTAATAGCTAATGTTGCATTTATTTCCAAAGTAGAACCCAAAAATATTTTAGAAGCTTTTAATGATGAATTTTGGATTTTTGCAATGCAAGAGGAACTTAACCAATTTGAGCAGAATTATGTTTAGAAACTCATTCCCAGACCTATTGATCACCCGATCATTGGTACCAAGTGGGTGTTCCGAAATAAATTAGATAGAATAGTTCAGTCACACGCAATAAAGTACGTCTAGTAGCTCAAGGTTATAATCAAGAAGAAGGTATTGACTATAATGAGACGTATGCTCCAAATGCTAGAATAGAGTTCATTTGTATGCTTTATGCTTTTACAAATTTTCATGATTTCAAAATATTTCAAATTGATGTCAAAAGTGTTTTTCTAAATGGTTTTTATAAAAGAAGAAGTTTTTGTAAAACAATCTCCTGGTTTCGAAGATTTCAAAAATCTTGATCACGTATTCAAGCTTCGTAAGGCTCTCTACGGTCTCAAACAAGCACCTCGTGCATGGTATGAGCGTCTTAGTTCCTTCTTGCTTGAACATAATTTTTTAAAAGGGAATGTTGATTCTACTCTTTTATAAAATCTTTGTATAAGAATATTTTATTAGTACAAATATACGTAGATGACATAATTTTTGGATCAACTAATGAGATGCTATGTAACGAGTTTGCTAAGTGTATGCAGAGTGAATTCGAAATGAGCATGATGGGAGAACTAACATTCTTCCTCGAGCTAAAAATCAAGCAGAGCTCACAAGGGATATTCATCAATTAAGCAAAATATACAAAATATTTGCTAAAGAAATTTGACATGGATAACGTCAAACCAATTGGCCAACCTATGACAACATCTACAAAGCTTGACATAGATGAAAGTGGTACACCAACCGACGTACGTAAGTATAGAGGTATGATTGGTAGTTTACTGTATTTAACTGCTATTCGACCTAACATTATATTCTCAGTATGCTTATGTGCACGGTATCAGACTTGTCCTAAAGAATCACATGTGAGCGCCATTATGCGTATCCTACGATACCTTAAAGGAACTTTGACGACTGGTCTTTGGTATCCCAAAACCGATTCGTTTGACCTGATAGGTTACTCAGACGCAAATTTTGCCGGATGCAAAGTCGATAGTAAAATTACCAGTGGCACACGTTATAGAAGCATAAAAATTTCAGCAGACTGGACATATGCGCACAAGTCACCAAAGAGCCTTATGCGCCCAAGTCACCAATGAGCCTTATGCGCCCAAATCTTCCAGCAAGGTCATATGCGCCCAAGCTCTAGTGAGGTCATATACCCATGCGCCCAAGACAAGCTCCTCCAGAAGGGGGCGCATAGCCCTGTTTCAGGCTATGCGCCCAAGCCAGAACAGTCCCTGACTCGGTCAAAGCCACGATCAAAATGTGTACCGAAACATGCGGCCATGTCAGCACCACAATCAACACATGACCACACATCCTGCATACGCCTACATCCTATGTGCCCAAAGCAGGACCATGCACCCACATAAAAACTAGTGTGTTTCCTCATATGGGCGCATAACATCATTCCAGCTCAAGAACAACTATAAAAAGGGGTCTCATCCCTCTTCAAAAGACAGAACGGAGAGCATTTTCAAGAGCCGAATTGATGCACTTCTTGCCAGTGAGCCAAGAGTTAGCAATTTTCTTAGGTTTTATCCCACTTTTGTAACCGAAGTGTCAACGGAGTGCCGTTCGATCTCTATCGTCCCATTCCTTAGAATTCTTTTTTGTACTCGGGGATCCTCAGTGCAGGATCTCTCAGACGTACTTGATTTGTGGCACCTTGCGCCAATAAAGAAAAGACAGCATTTTTTCTTCTTTTTGTGTGTGTCCACAAAAATGGCGACTCTGCTGGGGACTATCTTTTCCTCTGACGAGAAGGTGGTGACACAATCCGATACCGATAAAGTAGGGAGCACTCAGAAGATGCTGATCGTGAAGTTCGATCAGCAGGCATTCGAAGAGATGCTCTCGAGGGACGACTCTACTCCTTCAAAATCAGCGAAGCCAAACAAGTCTCGCAAGACTTGGCTTTCGAAGGCTCGCCGTGCATATTCTGCCAGTGTCATAGCAGATATGCAACTGAAGGACTCCGTCAAATAGGTGCGTGGCTCCGCCACAGGAGCTCCATGAATGAAGAAGGCTCACACCGTTCCGGGCTCTACTAGCCCAGCGACTTCTTTCTTGTACAACCAACAACAGAGTGTTCAACGCTTGAGACTTGACAAACGAAAATACTACGATGCCAAGAATCGGAGTGTTCGACACTCTGGGCAAACCCAGCGAGGCTCACAAACGAAGAAGGCAAAACTGGAAGAAAATAGCACTGCTCCACCAAGCATGCGCCCAAGGGGGGGTGTGGGCGCATAACTCTAATCAGAAGGCTTCTGTCTTCGACAGATTGGGCATCCAGGGTCATACGCCCAGGCTCAACTGACCCATACTATGCGCCCACATCGAGGAAGCTCAGACATGCTGCCAAGAAGCATACGCCCAAAGGCAGACTCCAGGGCCTATGCGCCCACAACAAAAAGACAGGCGCCAACGCGTATAGCACGGGACTGTCTTCAAGGTCATCATAGAACTTAGGTGTGGGGGTTGTCGCTACACATGAACTAAGTCTGGATGCGCCAACTCTTCTTACAAACCCGCATGCAAAGCTCGGCGATGCATGTAACATGGGTTTTAAGGCAAAACTCCCTTCCGCTGACTTACGCAATATGATAAATCATAAGCGTAAAGCGAGGGAGGACACAACAATTTATGGTGCACATCAGTGTACCAGCATTGTCATCAACTGTTGCTGCTCCAAAGCAACGAGAGTGCGTCAGAGACAGTCCGTGTTCTGACGGCTGTATTTCTCTGACGATGAAAAGCCGCTGTGTGTTTCATCCAACATGGCTTCATGGGGTCCCCCTTACGGAAGCTCCAATCAAAGACGGTGGACCATGAACCCAACTTTCTCTCTCAGTTCCGTGAGAAGAAGAAGAAGAAGCCTACCAACAGTTGGCCAGCAGGCTGTCACATCTGAAGGAGTCTATATGGGTACTCGATCAAAAGCAAGATTCTGTATAGATGACGAGGACTCCCAAGCTGGGGGTAGTATTCCCTCATAGTCTGAAGCGGATGACCTTCACACTGGGGGTAGATCCTTAAGACCTCTAGCCAGGTCTTTATCACCTTCTTTGTCGTCATCAGGGTTCTCGTCACCCCCAACATCTTCAAGACCTTCAGCAAGGCCTTCATTATCATCTTCATCATCTGGGCTTTCGTCGCCCTAAATATCAACATCATAATTCTCATCACCTTGCGGTTCATTGAGATTCTGATTATCATATTTAGGGCTTTGATGGCCCTCATCTTCAACAGGGTGCTCTTCACCCCCACCAGCGATCTGCCTATCCTTGGCCATCAAGTCTTGATCTTTTTGGGTCTCCATTGGATCTTGGCTTATTTCATCTTTATCAAGATCAGAAGCAGCTTCTATGGGATGTTGTTAAATCAGCTCATCACCAAAATCACAACCACCTAGTGCTTCATCATATCTTCATCTTATCGAGATAAAGCAGAAGTTTGAATAGTAGGAGGAGCTAGGTCATCCGAAATAATATTTTTTAAGGCCAACATTTCTTTAGGAACCGTAACCCCTAAAATATTATCAATAAAAGGCGACAACGTTGCACCTGCTGCAGCAAGTGTAGACATAGGAATGGTGATCTTTACGAATATTGGCTTCAAAACAGGAAGCGAAAAAGTATCTGCTGGAGCTGGAGCACTGGTTGTTGGGGCCTCTGGAAATATAATATATATATCAATACAAATGCCCAATGGTTTAACATCCAATAATTCTCATTAGACTGAAAGGGTAAGCGTATTACCTTTTGGAGGTAGTGGATCCTTTGACGTTAGTGACGATTCTAGTTGACCTGGAGACTGCACTGGCACTGAAGGAGTAGGCGAGGGTACAGTTTCTTGCTGCACAACTTCACCCGTTGTCATTAAAGATGTCACATAACTTGTCTTTGACCTTGCATCCGGTTCGGAAGACATTGTGGCGCTGGGAGGTTCTTCAATATTTGGGGTTAGCAGCAGACGCCTAACGACACACACTAGTTGTTCACCATCATCTTTGGAAAGGACCTCTTCTTCTCCTGAGTGTTCTTCTCCTCGCTCTTCATCTTCGTAGTCAGCAAAGGCAACTTGTGCTCTAAAGGGGCAGCTGTTGGACAGATGTCCGACTTCGTTGGATTTGATTCCAAGAAATCCCAGCACTCCATCCAATTTGTCAGATAGGACATCAACTTTTTTGACAAGGCTTCAATGTTATTAGACATGGCATCAAACTCATCACGTGTGACAGTTTTTGCCATAGTTGTTTTGAGAAAGAAGCTCTGATACCACTTGACGCAGCGAGATAGCGGAACGGGTTTACCTTCGTTCTTGGCAATGGCCAAGTTGATCGGTGATGACGATAACTGGACCACCGTTGCTTGGTGATAGTGAAGCGGTGCCGCAAAAACTCCGACGGAGGGCCTTGTGAGGGGTCCGCACGAAGGTTGCTTGAAAACCTCAAGCGAGGGACTTCCGAATCCATGGAACAGTCGAGTCCACGACCAAGAAAATAAAAGAACAAATCTCAAACTTTAAAGAAGAATTTTATTGATTTGTTCTCCATTGCATACAAAAGGTGCCTATTTATAGAGCTTTTGTGACAACCTAATCCTAATAAAATAAAGATAAAATCTATCCTAATAAAAGATAAAGTCAAAATAAGAATCCTATCGTAAATAGGATTATAAAAAAGTAAAGAAAAGAAAAAAGAATCCAAGAGGAAAGAAGAAAAGAAAAAGAATCCTAGAGGGACTAGGATTCTACGCTACATCAGGTATCAAGTGCAAGGAACTCATATTCCATGGAGGAACGAGAGAGCATAGTCTGCTTCTTCGACTTCCACGATATAGCAGCTCTACCTAATATGAAAATGAATCCACCTGTGGACCTCTCGCTCTGCAACTCTGAGCACCAACTGGCGTCTCTGAAGCCTTCTACTACCGGCGGATCTCCGCTGTAGTACAATACATGTCTGAGTCTTCTTGAGATATATCATTACCCGTTTCACAGCTTTCAACTGCTCAACGCCTGGATTACTCGTGAACTGACTCACCATTCCTACGGCAAAAGCTATGTCATGCCTTATGGAAGTAGTAGCAAACATCAAACTCCCGATGACACTTGCATACTCCAACTGCCTGACGCTTTCCCTCGAATTAGGTTTCAACTTCAGATCACACCTGTAAGGCATATCGATCCCTGGAAGATCCTGATATCCATACCCTGTGATCATCTTATCAATATAATTAGACTGTGACAACGCCAGTCCAGTATCTGTCCGGATGATCTTGATCCCTCATATCACATCAGCTTTCTCCAAGTCCTTCATAATGAACTTAGTCAAGATAAACTTCTTTGTCTCCGTGACATAGCCCATATCCGTACCTAGGATCAGCATGTCGTCCATGTACAAACAAACGATTACACCTCTTCCATCAGCGAACTTTGTGTAAAAATACTTGTCCGTCTCATTGACCCTGTAGCCATTTGACCTTATAAACTTGTCAAACTTCTTGTGCCACATCTTGGGAGCCTATTTAAGACCGTACAAGGATTTCACCAACTTGCAGACTTTGTCTTCAAGACCCTTGACGACAAATCCCTCTGGCTGTTGCATGTAAATCTCTTCGGTTAGCTCGCCATTCAGGAAAGCCAATTTTGTATCCATCTGATGTATCACCAACTTATGTATTGCCGCGAGAGCAATCAACACTCTAATGGTAGTCATTCGGGCTATTGGAGCATACGTGTCAAAGTAGTCGATCCCCTGCCTCTGAGAAAATCCCTTGGCTACTAGCCTAGCCTTGAACTTGTTAATTGTTCTATCTGCTTTCATCTTCTTCTTGAAGATCCATTTGCATCCAATGGATTTCTTTTCTTCAAGAAGATCAACCAATACCCAAGTATTATTAGAGGTGATTGAATCAATTTTATTGTCTATCGCTTCCTTCCAAAAAATAGCGTCTCTGGTCTTCATCGTCTCATCATAGGTAAGCGGATCTGCTTCCACATGATAGGTGATAAATTCATTTTCGAAGTCCTTCGACCTCCTCACTCGCTTAATTGACGGCTCAACGAGCTCTGGTTCAACAGTTGTTTCGACAACAACTTCTTCTTAGACTACGTTCTTATTGAAAACTTTAGTTTCCTGTGCACCCTCATTGTTCTCCGAAATATCCGCAAGAAAAATGTTCTTATGCCTTGCAAACTTATCTTCAAAATATTCTGTGTCACGAGATTTAATGATATGATTTGATTCAATATCAAAAAATCTCCGAGCATCACTCTTCTCGGCATAACCTAAGAAGATCGTCTTTGTAGTCCTTGTCCCGAGCTTCTGAATCTTCAGATCTGGGAGCTTCACATATGCCAGATACCCTACACTCTAATAACATTCAAGTTTGGTGTCACCTTGAACCAAAGTTCATGAGGAGTGACGTCTGAAGTTGCATGCGGCACTTTATTCAGAAAAAAGTGGCTGTCAATGCAGCTTCTCCCCAGTAGCATTTTGGAAGACCCATAGTCAACAGCATTGAGTTTATCATTTCTGTCAACGTTCTGTTCTTCCTTTATGCTACTCCGTTAGATTGAGAAGAATACGGAGCAGTAGTCTCATAGACAATTCCATATTCTTTACAGAACGATGTGAATTCATGAGACCGATACTCTCCACCTCGATCATTTCTTATTCTCTTGAGTTGTTGTCCAGTTTTCCATTCAGCCTCGGCCCTGAACTCTTTGAACTTCTCGAACGCTTTATCTTTAGCCTTGACCAAGTAGACGAACGCATACTTTGAGAAGTCATCGATGAAGGTTATGAAATACTTCATCGATCCCGGCCATTATAGAGAACTGTTTGAAGTCACAGATATCAGAGTGTACCAACTCCAGAAGATATGTGTTTCGATTAACCCGAGGAAAGGGTTTCCTTGTGATCTTTGTCCGAGCACATACTTCATACTTCTCTACCTTACCTCAACATTTGGAGATAAGTCATTGACTAGACATTTTGTTTATTCTTTTACAATGAACATGTCCTAGTCTATTATGCCACAACTCAAGAGTATAAGTAGAATGAGTGATTGCATTAATAACATTGGACTGATTTACAAGCTAAATTTTGAATATTCTTTCGGTATAAAATGCTTTTCCGAAGTATGTTCCTTTCATGGACATCACCATCTGGCCAACATTGATATCTATCCTTAGGCTCGCATTATATAGTAGCCTCCAAAGATCAGGTTTTTTGCGATAGCAGGTACATGCTTCACACCTTGAAGCGTCAGAGACTTCCCTGAAGTCAGCTTCAAGACCACCGTCCCGATCCCTTGTACTTCAGCTTGTGCCTGATTCTCCACCATAACAACTTCACAAGTTGGTGTTTAGGTAGTGAACATTCCTTGCTTGAGCAGACATGGCAGGTGGCACCAGTGTCTACCCACCAGTCAGAGTCAGCCCCTGTAACTCCTCTTCCCGAATTTTATTTATTTATTTATTTTGTTAGAAGTAATTTATCGTCGAAGCCTTTTAAAAGATATTTTTTGATTAATTATGCCAAAAAATATTAGTTAAAACTTAATATTTTAAAAATAGTATTTTGTTTACTAAAAACATTTTATTATATTATCAGAGTTATAAGAGATGTCGGATTTTCAAAAGAAGAAAATTTTTAGTAATGAATATTTTGAACGACAAACATGATTTGTCCGTTTGTCTTTAAAATAAAAGTTTATGTATACCTTACATTAAAAATTATCCTTTATGATAATCAAACTTTTTGAATTCAAATTTGAATTTATAAGTAAATTAAAATTATGGTATTGTTGTATCTAAATTCTTATGATAAATATTTATTTGAATTTAAGATTGGATTCATACTAATACGTTTTTGATTGTTTTATAGAAAGTAAATATTATTTAATAATATTATGATAATTTAAGTTTAAGATTTAATTTATATGATTTAACTTATTTGATTATCGATTTGAATTAGTATTGTTATCTACTAATAGATTTGGATTAGATTAAATTGATTTAAATAATTTTGCTTGATAAATGGGGATGGTAAGTATTTTGAATAATAGGAATATTTGATTAATTTATTCAAATTTATATTATCTTGACGACATCGAGCATTATCTAATTAATTATGAAATACTTGAGTTGGTGTTTTTGAATATTAAATAATATTATTTGGAAATATTATGTTGATCGTGGTTGAGGCAGATTTAAAAGCGTATGATTAATTTAAAATTAACTAATGTTATCACCTACCAATGGTTTATGATTAAACCAATACTTATTTAAAGTTTATTTGATTTATATTAAAGGGAATATTTATCCATTATAAACTGTAGTCCTTATCTATTCACCATCACCTATGTAAGGAGATTGTTTTTTTTTTTTCATAAAATCAAATAATTCCAAGAAAATGCAAGCCACCACGAATATTTCACCCATATATATATATATATATATATATATATATATATATATATATATATATATATATATATATATATATTTCCAAGAAAATGCAAGCCACCACGAATATTTTCTTGGAAATATATTTTATATATAAAAAAAAAAAAAAAAAAAAAATATATATATATATATATATATATATATATATATATATATATATATATATATATATATATATATATATATATATATATATATATTCGTGGTGGCTTGCATTTTCTTGGAAATATATATATATATATATATATATATATATATATATATATATATATATATATATATATATATATATATATATATATATATATTCGTGGTGGCTTGCATTTTCTTGGAAATATATATATATATATATATATATATATATATATATATATATATATATATATATATATATATGTGTGTGTGTGTGTGTGTGTGTGTGTGTGAGATCCACTCCTATCCAGCAAACTATTTAATTTAAGGCCTCGTTTGGTTCGCGGAATGGAAGGGAAAGGAAATCAATTTCTTGTCATTTCCTTTCCTTTGGAAAACTTTAATTCCTATTGATTTTTCTTTCCGATGTTTGGCAATGCCAAGGAATTTGGAAAGGAAAGTGAATACTTCAATGTGGGAAAGTGATTCCTTTCTTGGAATCACTTTCCTTTCCTTCCTTGGAATCACTTTCCCTCCTAATTTTCCTTCCATTGAAAATCACTTTCCTTTCCTCCTCAATTCCTTGGACGTCCAAACATAGGAAAGTAATCACTTTCCTTTTCCAATCGGGAGATTGCGGGAACCAAACGAGGCCTAACCAGCTAGCGTACTATTCATGGATAACTGCAGGTTGTACATATAGCTTATCTATATCAACAAACTCTCACTTTTCCTCGTAAGGATTAAACTAAATAAGTTATAATCCTATTCCTATTTCTATTCATGTCTTGTCTCTATCCTCTCCTAAACCGACTACAACTCAGGACCTCCTTCTCCTATTTAATGCATGAATATTTGAAAACCCATGGTTAGCCAACTACTTTCGGCCCGTCGTGCTCGTCTCCTTTCCACAACCACCGCAAATGGATAGTCGACCATACGAGACACTAACCGAACCCCTCTCCGAGCACCCTACCAAACTACCGCTGCCTGCAGCACTTGGCTTCAACGAGCATCACCACCACTGTCGGCATCGTTCCGCACCAGCGATCCCGTCCTGCCGCCAACACCACCATCATCCTTACAACAGCATCAACATCATCACCTCCGTACGCCAAGCCTTTCCCATCACCATGGCCATCGGCAAGCACTGTCCACCGCCGCGTGCTTCTCCCCGACCGTGCCGAGCACCATGTAACCACGTTCACCGTGTGCTGCTGCCGCGTCGTCAGCACCGCGCCTGACCATCGAGCGCGGGCACCTCTCCGGCGCATTCGACCGCGACAACGCCGCACTCCGGTACTGGAGAACCCCTCTCCCCTTGCTCCTCCACCTGAGACCCTCCGGCCCACTCCTCGGGCGACCAGCTTCGACTGCCATGAGGAACGAGCGCCGCCACGACGCCTCTGTACTAGGCCGCCGCTACAAAGCCTCCGTGTGTCTGCCCCCTGCCCTGCTGTTCCGTGGAAGCCCTCGCCATGTCATTGCTGTCGAACCCAGCTTGACCAGCCTCCGCGAGCCCCTAGAGCCTTCATCGTTGGTCTTGCCAAGCTTGTCGGCCTTTTCGTTGACTACGAGAAAACCCAAAATCTCGTCAACCGATCGGTGTAGAACTCGTGCACTGACGTACGCGAACCAGCTTGTGCGTGACCCGACCAAGCCGCTGCTGAACCGCTTCTCCGGGACGCCGGCAGTTCTGCTTCCAGGAGTCGACGACTACGCGACTCTCCGCCCGTCCACCGGCCGAACTACGCCCATCGACGACTTACTCTACACGGTGAGACCCGAGCTCGGTGGACTTCCCTTGCTGCGCCTACTCTCCAAGAGCAGCGCCTTGGACCTCACCGGAGCCAGAGAACCCTCCGCTTGGTTATCTCCCCCGTCGTTTCCAAATGGTACATATCTCTCTCTCTCTCTCTCTCTCTGCCATTATAACTCACCCCTTTTTATTCTTGCCTTTACGAGAAAAGCTACACTCCGCGTACTGTGCTTGTTGTTTGATTGGAGCTATTAGTATTAATTTAATATCTTGGATGTATTGGGAACATATGGATATTTTGACCCATCTATACGTGTATATATTTGTATTAAATGTTATGATTGCTTATTATTATTACTTATTATTATTTTGTTAGTCTCAGTGGTTTCACAAATATCAATAGTAATATTTATTACAAAATAAATATATGTGTAGATAATTTTGCGACAAATAATATTTTGGACTAATATTCAGTATGTACAGGTATACTAGTATGTATAAAAAATACTTTTGTTATGAATTATTACTTTACTAGTGGTATTGTACCATAAGTATTATTTTTACTTTTATAAAATATATGATAAACTAAAATTATATTTTAAATAAATATTATAAGTATTTTGGGTATTGGACTATTTAGTGATACTTGGCAAAAATTGGAGATTTGTTTAAAACAATTTACTATTTTCAAGCGTATTCCTCTAAGTTATTTTAATCCTAATATGTATATCGTTTCAAATACCATAAATAATTTCTAAAACGGTTTATAAGTATTTTCTATTATATATTTTCTTAATAAGGATTTACTTTTATTAATTACGAGTTCTCTTCGAACATAAATCATGACCGTAACTAATCATGTTCTTATTTCTTGCCAAATTTGAACTTTTCTCATCGACCCTAATCAAGTGGACGATTCTGGATTGTTCTGAATGCAATGGTACTATCTGTTTCACCAGCTAAGGACCTCAGGCGAGTACATCTCCGATAGTTTTCATATTTAATTATCTCTATACTTCCTATATTTATTAATGTTTTACATTGATATCACATTGATTCTTGACACGCTTGTCACACGAGATAGTAGTTATGGATTCTTGCATGTTGCTCGTGACCAATATATTTTCGTGTTCGTGACCTATTTGAATCCATGGGTACTAGCCGGGCGGGGGAGTACATTAGTAGACATGTAAATATATCCAAAAAATATCCCAAAATGTCTATTCTTGTCTGATAGCAGTCGCACAATTCACGTGTGGGGTGCCAGATTTACCCCTTAGCCATTTACATGTCGAAAGTGTATTTCAAATCACTTGTTAGATATAGTTGTTAGGGTTATATACTAAAAGCATCACTTTTGAAGTAACCTTATTTTCTTAAATTTTAAATGAGAATCATATGGGCAAATGTTTGCATATTGTATTTGTTACAAGTGTTAATGCAAATGTCTGATATTCTATATTGTAGATAATATGGTGTGTGGTGTCACACAGAAGATCATATTATCAGTTTCCTATGGAGTATATAAATAGTTCACAACATAGATGGACTTGGACAATCTATTGGAAAGGTTGTAGTGTAATCTGGTATTAGTCTATCTTGACTAGTACACTTTGTGTGTATTGAACAGGACCACTTGAGGTTGTTCTCTTTGTACTGACTACATAAAAGAACAAACACCTCTATTATTATGGATGCTTGTGCTCTTAATTCGGATATAATAACAGACATGTATATGCAGTGTGCATTACTTTGACTCATAAAAGAGTGAGATTCATTATGGATCAACAACCTCTATGAATTGGGTAATAACATTATATATATGATAGGTTGTTGATTATAAATGGAATCCATGTCCCGATACATCGGGTTGATGATGTCCTCTTAAGGAGCTCATAAGGATTGTCATGTAAACCCTGCAGGTGGAATATATCCGACATGACAAATAAAGTTGAGCGGTACTACTTAAGGATAAAAGATGTCGAATCAATATAGTTGTCAGTAACTTGATTTGATCGATGGACATACGATATCTTAACATGGGGAGCCAAAACGAGCATATAATAAAAGGAGCCCACAAACATAATTTGGGATTAGGGAGGTAGTGCAACAATAGCTCATTAGTGGACCGAACTATTGTTAATAGGCCTGGATTATGTGTTCGGGCTGAACACGGGATATCCAGATCCGTTAGGAGGTCTAACCCTAATTTTTTCTTATGGTCCCTGCCGTAGCCTATATATATCCTCTATTCTCTGGCCGCCAGATTACTAATCAGAAATCTGAAATTTTCTCTAAATTTGTGATTCACATAAGGAGAGAAAGAGAGGGCTGCCAAGGAGAAAAAAAGGTTGGGAGATCGTCGCCCACACGACGTCCAACTCGAGAAAGGAATACGTGCAGAAGATCTTGGGGTCGTCCGCTCGAGATTGCCAAGAATTACTTGTCTCCTTTCCGTCGCAGGTATAATTCGTGAACCCTAGTTTCCTCCTATGAAGGGTTAGAACACGTATTAGATCTGTTTAACTTTCTATCGATCAATACGCACACCAAAGGAAGGGTCCTAAGAATCCCCAGTTCCATCAATAGTCTTGCTACATTATAGTTTCTTGTCATTGCTTGTCTTGTGTACCTTGTCTTCCTGCTTTTACTCGCATGATTCCTACCATGATATTCCCTGTTTATCCACTTATCATGTATCTCAGTATTATTACAAATTTATGAATTTTGTTAATTATTGAAACTGTTGTGAGAATGTACTCATTCTATTTCTGACTGGAAACCAACATTTTTCAGGTTTAGTCGCGATCACTCTTAGCATTGGGAAGGCACGGGTATGCTGAGGTCAACCTAGATAGTTGAATTAGCTGTCTTTTTTATTTTATGAGACATTGTATTTTCTAGCAAATATGAAGATGTGAAACCTTGTAATTTGTAAACTTGATTTAGTAATGTGAATGAGCAATATGTTACATTTTGTGATTTTGAGCATCTTGGCCATGACAGCGTTCTACCGTCGACCCTGCGGCGTAGGCTGGCTTGGACACGTCTCGTATCCGAAAAGCGGGTGCGGGTTGTGACAGCCTCCACCGCAGTGACCTGCACAATCATTGCAACAATATCAGTGATCATTGAAACCTTACTAGACTCACCTTACTCTGATTGCTTGGGCTTAGATTTGCATTCACACTTGAACTGGCCCTTCTTGCCATACTTGAAGCAAGCCAAATGGGACTTTGGCTTCTGTTGCTTGAAGGAAGTCCCTTTCACTTTCAGATTGTTGAGGTCCTTCTTCTTACTGTGGAAAGCCGCCTGCTTTTCCTTAGATTTCTTGGTGTGAACCAAATTGGTGTTAACCATCTTTTTGGAAAAAGCGTCCACCTTCAGTTCAGCCCTCATTTGGTCCTCAACATAGATTTCTCGTAGGAGATCTTCGAGACTGATCTCCAGTTTCTTCCTATACATGTTTGTATAGAACTTGCTCCACCCAACGGGGAGCTTAGAGACGATCTCTCCAACAAAAAACTTGTCGGTAAGAGGCATCCCCTCATCTTCCAACTTCTGTCGTAGCTTCAGGAACTCCTTCACCTGCGGCAGCATAGTCTTCTCGTCTTCAAACAGCCACTTGTGATATTTTCAACCAAAAATATTTTGCTCCTATTTTTGTCATCTTCGTACAGTTTTTTCAGAGACTCCCATATCTCTCTGGCACTTGTCTTCTTAGAATATGATTTTGCCACGGAGTCCTCCATAGCATTTATAATGAGAAGCCTATAGAGGCAATTATCCCTTCTTCCTTTGGTCTGACTTTTAGTAGCAGCAGTAATAGCGGCTGCAGACCCAGTTTTTGGATCAGTCAATTCTTCCTCGGATAACACATGGTCAACATTAGAAAGTTGAAGATTGAGGCTAACCTTCCTCTTCCAGACTTGATAGTGCTCTCCATCAAATTGCTCTAACTTAATAAAGTTAGGATTGATGAGTGAAGCACGAAAGTTTTTCATCTTGTGAACTCAAGCTTTGAGATTGTTATTCCCGAGGTATAATTTTTTGATGGAAAACTAAAATTATGCAACACTTTGAAGAAGGTACATGACAGATATCCCAGAGGATTTTGAGAAAACGAACACTAATGTGTTAATTCGAAGAAGACACAGTAGAATTCAGCATAATTTTTCGATGGAAAACTGAAATTATGCAACACTTTGAAGAAGGTGCATGACAGAGATTCCAGAGGATTCTGAGAAAACGAACACTAATGTGTCACTTCGAAGAAGGCACAGTAGAATTCGTAGCAGCAGCAGCGAAAGTCCACTAACATTTTCGGATTATATCAGAAACGTTCTCGTTTAGAATGAGATAATAGTGAATGAACAGAAATAGTGAAATAGTCTGCTGGGGTGAATGATCACCGGCGCTCAAAGCTTGATTCCACTACCAAAATACACTCATTTAGCGACGGTTTTTTAGCGACGGACTTTTTCCGTCGGTATTAGCGACGGTTTCGTGGCCGCTCAGCGACTGATTTCCGACTACAAGTCTTTGCCATTTTTATTTTAATTTTAGGGGAAGGAAAGGTCGCACATCCGTCGCTAGACTGTCGGTGTTATAGCAACGGATTTACCGTCGTCGCTACATAGTCGATTATTTGGCGAGAATTGTGTAGAAAATTGGCGGGACATATTTGCGACGACTTAGCGACGGAAATTCAGTCGGCACTTATCAAAAAAGGCGACTGCTGGGCGACGGTTTTTTTTCCAGTCGCTCGTCCGTCGCTATATAAACGTTCCAGACTTTAAATGGAACGGCGGGGAGAACTTTTCGCATTCCTCCCAAATTCACTCTGTCTCCTCTCTCTCTCTCGCCGGTGTCGGCTTCGGTGATCGGCGTCGGTGTCGTCGTCGGCGTCGGCGTCCTCTCCTCTCTCTCCCGAAGGTAACCTCCTCTCTCTCTCTCTCGATCTCTCTCTCTCTCTCTTTCTCGCGGTGTCGTATAGGGGCTGGGCGGTGCGCTTGGGGCTGGGCCGTCCGGGGCTTGGCGGCTGGCTTGGGTCGGGGGCTGGACGATGGGCTTGGGGCGGGGGCGTCGGGGGCTGGGCGGCGGACTTGGGGCGGGGGCGTCGGGGGCTGGGCGGCGGGCTTGGGGCTGGGGCGTCGGGGGCTGGGCGGCTGGCTTGGGTCGGGGTATGGGCGGTGGGCTTGGGGCGGGGGCGTCGGTGTCTGGGAGGCGGGCTTGGGGTTGGGGCGTCGGGGGCTGGGCGGGGGCGTCGGGGTCTGGGAGGCGGGCTTGGGGTTGGGGCGTCGGGGGCTGGGCGGCTGGCTTGGGTCGGGGTCTGGGCGGTGGGCTTGGGGCGGGGGCGTCGGGGTCTGGGAGGCGGGCTTGGGGTTGGGGCGTCGGGGGCTGGGCGGCTTGCTTGGGTCGGGGTCTGGGCGGTGGGCTTGGGGCGGGGGCGTCGGGGTCTGGGAGGCGGGCTTGGGGTTGGGGCGTCGGGGGCTGGGCGGCTGGCTTGGGTCGGGGGCTGGGCGGTGGACTTGGGGCGGCGGCGTCGAGGGCTGGACGGCCGGCTTAGGGCGGGGGCGTCGGGGGCTGGGCGGCTGGCTTGGGTTGGGGGCTGGGCGGTGGGCTTGGGGCGGCGGCGTCGGGGGCTGGACGGCTGGCTTGGGGCGGGTGCGTCGGGGCTATTTGCAACCGACGCACACCCATAAGCACTCTTCATATATATATGCAACCGAACTACTGGGCGGCAGGCTTGGGGCGGCGGGCTTTGGTCGGGGGCGACGGGTGGCTTTGCTTCTCAAATTCATCTGAGTTTATATATTGGCTAAATAATGTGTTATCCATATTGGGTGTTCCATTAGTTTGGTGGTGTTTGGATTAGTAAATGTGAATATATATGGGGTTTGGATTCATGGTGTATATGTTCACTGTCTCAAGGACAGTGCGAGTTCTATCAGTTGTGTGCTTCTGTATAGATGTATATATCTATACATCTAGCTGTGATATACATATGTGTATGTGACAATCTCAGTTAGCGACGGACTAGTTACCGGTTAGCGACGGATATTTCCAGCTCCATTAATTGCATTAATCTACGGTACGACATGGTGACGGATATTCCCTGCAGCCATTCGACTGGCAAGGCAGAAACTATGTTACCGTAGATAAAGTTGCCTGTCCTCCGACCCTCATCCCTCGGCAATGATGATACGACAACCTATCACTATATCTTATATAGTAGTAGATGATGTCTTAGTATTAAATTAGTGAGTTCATCTTGATTCTGTTACGTACGTCCTTCAGATACTAGATACGATAAGGTTAACATATACTACACGATATGTATACAGAATATAGATGATTCACACTAATGTATGCTAGAATGAATCTTGGGTTGTGTTCTGAGCCATCCATTCTCACACTTAAAACACATAGGAATTAGTAGTGTGAGAGCGCCGGAGAGAGTGAGAGCGCCAGAGGGGGAGAGGAGAGAGAGAGAGTAAAATGGTACGACATGGTGAAGTAGTACTGTATTTTGGCTCCAGTTCCAGCTCTATTTGATCTACGGTACGACAAGGTGATCAGGACATAGTACCTGCAGCCATTCGACTGGCGAGGCAGAAACTATGTAGCCGTAGATAAAGTTGACTATCTTCCGACCCTCATCCCTCGGCAATGATGATACGACAACCTATCACTATATCTTATATAGTAGTAGATGATGTCTTAGTATTACATTATGTGAGTTCATCTTGATTCTGTTACGTACGTCCTTCAGATACTAGATACGATAAGAACATATACTACACCATATGTACAGAACATAGATGATTCACACTAATGTATGCTTGAATGAATCTTGGGTTGTCTTCTGAGCCATCCGTTCTCACACTTGGCAAAAAAATCGAATTTTTTATACTTTATCGGCTTTCGAAAATATACTCAAATTACATGATGGTTCCTTTAGTTAGCTTGCTTCTGTTACAATTATATTATTTGTGACTATCGATCTTACCAGATGGCACCCATGACCCGAGGAGCGGCACGTCGTTTGAGAAAAATAGTGAATGCTGAGGTGGCTCCTCCTACAGTTAAGGAGGAAGTGGCACCGGTTGCTAGTGAGACCGGAAGTTCTATTCATCCAGCACCGGTAGCTAGTGAGACCGAGAGGACTCTTCATGCAATCCTTGCAATGGACGACAGCTCTCCTCGCGCCAAAAATCTCGCTTTTTCGAGGTGGTTACGTGAACGTATCACTGAGCGTTTGCGTGAGCAGCGTGGTTCTCATTAGTTATTAGTACTTATTTGTATTGGACTATTTGTATTGGATTGTTTTTGTATTAGACTATTTGTATTGGACTACATATTGAGTTGTTTTTGTATTAGACTATTTGTACTGTCCTCCGACCCTCATCCCTCGGCAATGATGATACGACAACCAACAAGAAAGAATACTAGATCCATCTCAGTATGACGTATACTCTGATAGATCACAATTACAAGAATGATATCAGTAGTGGGATTGAGTGCTGGAGGAGATATTATCAGAGTATACGTCCTACTCAGATGGGTCTCCCACCGTTACTAATTTTTTCTGACAGCATAGTAGATGTGCTCCGTCAATAGATTCTTGCTCCGAGCCAAAACTTTGTCCCGGAGCTCAAGTAGACATCCTTCGTGTAGAGCTCGAGTGAGAGGTTCCTGACAGAATGATGGTCTCATTTGTCAAAGTATCCGTGCTCATCCCACATTGGTTGTAGGACGAGCACGGATACTTTGACAAAGGAGACCACCATGCTGTCAGGAACCTCTCACTCGAGCTCTACAAGAAGGATGTTCACTTGAGCTCCGGGGCAAAGTTTTGGCTCGGAGCCAGATTCTGTTGACGGAGCACATCCACCATGCTGTCAGAAAAAATAGTAACGATGAGAGACCTATCTGAGTAGGACGTATACTCTGATAATATTCCCTCCAGCACTCAATCCCACTACTGATATCATTCTTGTAAAGGTGATCTCTCAGAGTATACGTCCTACTCAGATGGATCTCTCAGAGTATCCTTTCCGGTTGGTTGTGTTCTGAGCCATCCGTCCCAGGGATTTGATTCTGTATTTTGGCTCCAGCTCCATTTGCATTAATCTACGGTACGACATGGTGATCAGGACATAGTCCCTGCAGCCATTCGACTGGCGAGGCAGAAACTATGTAGCCGTAGATAAAGTTGACTGTCTTTCGACCCTTATCCCTCGGCAATGATGATACGACAACCTATCACTATATCTTATATAGTAGTAGATGATGTCTTAGTATTACATTATGTGAGTTCATCTTGATTCTGTTACGTTCTTCAGATACTAGATACGATCAGAACATATACTACACCATATGTACAGAACATAGATGATTCACACTAATGTATGCTAGAATGAATCTTGGCTTGTGTTCTGAGCCATCCGTTCTCACACTTGAAGATAAATCGAATTATAACGACGGATATTAGGTTACTCTTCAGGATAATTGATGTCTATTTTATATTAATTTGGTTTGGTCTATATGATTCTTGGATAATTGGCGTGCATTAAATTCGTATGTGCATATTTGGTCTATGTGATTCTTGGATAATTGGTGTGCATTATATATTGGTTTGGTTTATGCATATTTTTGTGAACAGGGAAAGTGCTGCAATTTTTTTTCAAAAAAATTCTCAGTTACCGGTTAGCGACGGATATTTCCAGCTCCATTTGCATTAATCTACGGTACGACATGGTGATCAGGACATAGTCCCTGCAGCCATTCGACTGGCGAGGCAGAAACTATGTAGCCGTAGATAAAGTTGCCTGTCCTCCGACCCTCATTCTTCGGCAATGATGATACGACAACCTATCACTATATCTTATATAGTAGTAGATGATGTCTTAGTATTACATTAGTGAGTTCATCTTGATTCTGTTACGTTCTTCAGATACTATATACGATAAGAACATATACTACACCATATGTACAGAACATAGAAGATTCACACTAATGTATGCTAGAATGAATCTTGACTTGTGTTCTGAGCCATCCGTTCTGATCAAGCATCTTCCTTCTCCTCTCCTCCACCATGGCTCTGAACCAATCTGCTCCTCCCTACTTCCCTTCTTTTTATTTGACTCTCTCAGCCACATATGACATCCTGCTCAAGTGTAGAGTCGGGGGAGAAGAAGTGGGCAGGAAGAGGAGGGGGAAGCAGCACAGTCGGCGGCATGACCCGGAGGGTGTGCATAGGAGAACTATGAAGAAAACCTATGTACTTCCTCCGGGTCATGCCTCCGGCTGTGCTGCTTTCCCCTCCTCTTCCTGCCCACTTCTTCTCCCCCGACTCTACACTTGAGCTGGATGTCATATGTGGCTGAGAGAGTCAAATAAAAAGAAGGGAAGTAGAGAGGAGCAAATTGGTTCAGAGCCATGGTGGAGGAGAGGAGAAGGAAGATGTTTGATCAGAACGGATGGCTCAGAACACAAGCCAAGATTAATTCTAGCATACATTAGTGTGAATCAACTATGTTCTTATCGTATATAGTATCTGAAGGACGTAACAGAATCAAGATGAACTCACTAATGTATGCTAGAATGAATCTTGGGTTGTGTTCTGAGCCACTCGTTCCGATACTTGGGAATTAAGTCATTCGACTGGTGAGGCAGCAACTATAAGGCTACTTGCATGTTCTTCCAAATTTAAATTACAAGATTACTACATTAGGTTACATAAATCACTAACCTCATCGCGGCCAATGTTTACAGTCTTGGTCTCAACTGTCTTCGATGCTATGATCCCATGCTTTCGGAAAATAGACAACGCAGACTCCATGGAATAGAATGGCCTTACATGCAAATCGTCTGTGATTATGTATCTTTTCCCTCCTTTCACAAACACGCCATCCTTGTTGCCTCCATCTGCAACCCCCTCCCACGCAATATCCTCATCCATTGCCTTACCACAGGGACATCGAGCGCCAATAACCGAACTATACAGACGGTGAGTCTTGGTGTAGCACTCAAATGTGGGGCACCCGTAAATTCGCCGAGGTTTTAAATCATCGACATTGAGTTTTAAATCCTCACGTAGCCTTTCTGCTTCACTTCTAGGCTCGAACAGGATCTTCTTGTAAGCTTCGGTCTCCAGATACTTAGTGTCAAGATTCTGGACGCTTTCGTAGAGCATGTCAACTCATCCTAGCGTCAATTTCCTGCCGAGAAAATTGACGCTAGGATGCGTTGACATGCTCTACGAAAGCGTCCAGAATCTTGACACTAAGTATCTGGAGACCGAAGCTTGTAAGAAGATGCTGCTCGACCCTAGAAGTGAAACAGAAAGGCTACGTGAGGGTTTAAAACTCAATGTCGATGATTTAAAACCTCGGCAAATTTACGGGTGCCCCACATTTGAGTGCTACACCAAGACTCACCGTGATGAGGTTAGTGATTTATTTAACCTAAGACATGGGATCATAGAATCGAAGACAGTTGAGACCAAGACTGAAAACATTATATGAGTTCATCTTGATTCTGTTACATCCTTCAGATACTAGATACGATAAGAACATATACTACACTATATGTACAGAACGTAGATGATTCACACAAATGTATGCTAGAATGAATTTTGGGTTGTGTTCTGAGCCATTCGTTTCCATACTTGGCAATTAAGCATGTGAAATAGAACTGATTATGTTTAGTTTGTCTTACGATACAGATTTTCACATCCAAATTGAAATGGATCGTTACTTCGTTGTTCGTACATGGATGTACTAGCGGATCAACCTCCTGGACCGTAGGTACTTATAAGTATTGACCGTGTCGGATTAGTATCGATCTATCGTTTTGGTATGGACCGTATCGGTTGGTATTGGTCTTAGCGAATTGGTATCGTCCTATCCGATATGTATCGGCCGTATAGCCATTAAGTCATATTGGCCTTATCGATTTGGTATCGGTCATATCCGATAGGTATCGGCCGTGTTGGATTATTATATACCATTTCAGATTAGTATCGTGGAAGGTTTAGTAACAACTGTACTTGGATTTCTCTCTTCTAGAGCTAGATTACCATTGCAAGAGAGTCACGAGAGCGTAGATGGCCAGTTACAGAACATACATACTTCCTTTTCAATCTCGTTTTTCCTGATGGAAAAGGAAGTATGTATGTTACTGTAACTGGCCAATCACGATCTGGTGATTCTCTTGCAATGGTATTCTAGCTCGAGAAGAGAGAAATCCAAGTACAGTTGTTACTAAACCTTCCACGATACTAATCCGAAATAGTCTATACTAATCCAACACGGCCGATACCTATCGGATATGACCGATACCAAATCGATAAGACCAATATAAATCCTAGCTATTCGGCCGATACATGTACATATCGGATATAGGACGATACCAATTTGTTAAGGCCAATACCAATATGATACGTCCTATACCAAACCGATAGACCGATACTAATCTGATACACTAGATACTAAGTACATCTAGCCTATACCAGCGGATCCACAAATTACTGCACGATAGGCCCAACGACTCCAGTTACATCCGGTTATTGGTGAGTACATGATTACATAGTAATTCTGTTAGTCTTGTGATACAGATTTTTACTTTCTCATGCTACCAACGTCACAACTTTTCCAGTGCTGCTCCCTCTAATGATGATGAACGCAAAAAACCAACGTCACAACTTTTATAACTTGAGTAAATTTCTTTACCCTATATGAAAATTTCTGTTGTCAGAAAGATGGCTCCTAGGACTCGTCGAGGTGGTGCTGCTAGTCGAGGAAGGGGTCGAGGCAAGAAACCCTTGGAGGTCGACACGGAGGAAGTCTCCGTCGTCAAACAAGAGCCGGTGACTGTTAAGGAGAAGGTGTTACCAAAGGTCGAGGTCAAGGAAGAACCGATGACCATCAGGGAAGAGATTGCTCCCAAGCTTGAAGCTAAGGAGGAGCCACCGTCAGAGAGTAGTAGCATCGGGACCGACCCTCCTATCCCTACAGAAGACCTCAACCAGATTGAGCCTTCGTATGCAAAGTGGCTGATAGAATGGTATATGCCTCAACGCAACTATCATCCCTGGCTGTGAGGATTCATCGTCTGACTTGTGGTCTTTATTGAGGCCAAAGTCGATTTTCCTATGTGTTTTGGAATATTTGTGAAAATTTTGGAATATTTGTGCTATGATCGGTCGTCAGGATTGGATATTAGGTTACTGTAACTGGCCAACTCTTTCCTATGTGCTTTGGAATATTTGTGAAAAATTTGGAATATTTGTGCAATGATCGGATTATAACGATGGATATTAGGTTACTCTTTCGGATAATTGATGTCTATTTTATATAAATTTGGTTTGGTGTATATGATTCTTGGATAATTGGTGTGCATTAAATTCGTATGTGCATATTTGGTCTATGTGATTCTTGGATAATTGGTGTGCATAATATATTTGGTCTATGTGATTGTTGGATAATTGGTGTGCATTATATATTGGTTTGGTTTATGCAAATTTTTGCGAACAGCTAAAAAGCTGTAAATTTTTTTTTCAAAATATTCTCAGTTAGCGACGGACTTGTGACCGTTTTGCGACGGTCATCACTAGTTTTCGACTACTTTTCGACGGTTATTTCGTCGCTAACTGGATATTTGAAATTTTTTCCCAGGTAGCGACGGATGGTCGACGGACTATCCGTCGGCATGATATATTGTTCGACGGAATAGCGACGACCTATCCGTCGCCCGTGTTCTGGAAATAACAAGAATTTCCAGAACAAGGTCGACGGTTAATCCGTCGCTATTCGGTCGATATCTTTCGACGGCAAAGCGACGACTTATCCGTCGCCAAGTTGCTGGAAATGACATGAATTTTCAGAAGCTGGTCGACGGCTTTTCCGTCAGAAAACCGTCGCTAATCCGTCACTTGATACCGAAGCTGTCGACGGATTAGCGACGGAATGATACGATCTGATACGCTTTTGCGACGGGTTACCGACGGAAATTTACGTCGCTATTGTCTACACAATTCAGTACTTAAAAGCTGAAGTGGACGACAGTCCGTCGGAAATGCGTCGCTAATGCTTCGTATTGTGACGTCGAATATCCGTCGCTATTCCGTCATGTGACGACAACTTAGCGACGGAAGGTTATTAGCGACGAGCTGATTGCCGACGGATTTTTTTGGCCAATATCCGTCGGCAATCGGTCGCTAATAGTAATTACCGTCGTCTTAGCGACGGATGTGGCCGTCGCTAAAACGATAAATTTTGGTAGTGTTCGTCCCACACGAACAGCTTCCAGGAACCAGCAAATTCGACGGGGAACTTCGGAACACTCCGCTCTTCTGACTCCTCGGATGGCACGGAACTCTGATCACAAAGTACCCCTCTTCTCGGCTCTGAACTTAGAGAATTTTGTCAAAAAATTTCTGATACATAGTACTATTCTCTAAGAGAGAAGAGAGCGACTTTATATACGTGCGCCTAGTAACTGCTCGGTATGCAGAACGGTCATGACGTAGGAAAAATTACTCCGAACGTTCCGTAACCGCTCAAATCGTGCATAGACACGATTGATCCAACTGGATCACATCGCACGCCAATTAGCGCATAGCATGCGCTAACAGCACACAGCATGTGCAATCGTGCACCGCTGCGCCAACTGGAAACACCATCAAGCCGCGCCAACTGGCGCGCCATTGGGCCACCAGACGATGTGCTAAGTGCAAAGTGTGCCAATAAAATGTCACATTACGCCTCAGGAGCCCAAGTCCGAGTCGCTAAGCCCCTACGAGACTTAGCTCTAATGGAAATTAATTCTCAAGAGCAAAAAGCATTAATGCTTTACCATGGAGTCTTATCCTTACCTCCTAGTAATATCACCCACATGGTTCCCTCCTTAGGGTCACCACCCCATGTGCATATCTCAATTACACACCAGGTATATATTGAGATACACTTCATGGTGCTTTTCCAATGTGGGAATAAATAATATTAGACATGTATTGAAAGCAAGCTTTCTCTACATGTCAAGGAAAAGCTCCAACATATGGCACAACGGAGCTTGGGACAGTAGCCAGTTAAGCAACCTACCGAATGTGTATCCTTACTATACACAGGTGACATTCTCCTACAATGAAGCTTCCCAACCCCAACCCATTATGTTGATACTGAAGGTTAGGCAATAGTCAGCTAAACTAGGTCTCAGAGTGTTTGAAGAATTGCTTCTGTACAGCATATGGGGTTCTACTCTACTAAGTCAAATCTCTACATTGGTCTAGCAGCTGCTTCTCTAGGTACGTACATACATATATATTCTTAGAAGAAATTTAAATTTCTAATGCATGATGACCGTTAACCGATGTCGACCACCAAAATCTTCAACAATTTGGTTAACCTAAGGCCGGATCTAATAGATATGATGCAAAGATCATACTATCGGTATCGGAATCAATTTCATTTTTTTTTGTTAACTTTGGAACTCCAAAATTCTGACGAGAAACCAATAAAACCACCAGTTATTTAAAAAACTAGAGAAATACTTGGTATAGTTAGGCATATTCTTATATATTTTTATTTGTTGATTCACATTAGTTTTGAATGGAATAATATTCAACATCGATAAATTACTCACCGGCAATAGATATTGATGTTTGTTTTACTTACTTTTATAAAAGTACTTATTCAATATATAATTTTGAATGGAACAATATTAAAATGTATAAATGTTGTGAAATTATAGTATGCAACTTTTACATTGTCGGATAAAGAATTCTATTGACATATTTAACCTTGTTGATCTTCGACATGATCAAATTATTGTGTCGACATTGTTTTCATCGTAATTGTCGTTTATATTTAATTTTTATTTGCTTAGTTAACCGTGGAAGAGAGCCATAATTTTGGTCTTGAATGATACATTGTGTGTGAGTAGCAGATCAGATACATCTGATATACGTGTCGATTCCAGTATCAGTATCAGTACAAGATACCGGCTGATTCCAGTTGAGGCTGTGAACCTTGATACGAAGATCTACGATGGTGAGACTCTTATGTGTTGCTCCCCGGCCCTCTCAAGGTCTCTTGTCTCTTGTCGGCCTAACATTTTCGTTAGATAGTGAAGGCTTTATCGTTATGGCAAGAATTGACAGAGAAGCATGTGAGATTACATAGTCGTAGTTTTGAGAGCTATATTTGTTAAGCATCATAGGAAAACTTTTTGATCCGAGGATAATATTTTTAGGGAATTCTCATCAATCCATGTTTTTCACTGACCGAGTCTTCGAGCTATTGAAGACTATAGCCAAACTGGCAGACATGGTTCAAGCAAGTCTTTAAGAGTTGATATGGTTGGACGATCTCGGAGTAGTGGAAGAGCACTTGGGGCTAATCAGCAAGACAAGGTACTTGTCAACATGTTTGACTATGAGACCTTTTGTCAGTATGCCAAATATTATTGATGACAATTCTTATCATGGTGTACATTGTTGATGAAGATTCTGCTGCTACTGGAGTTGATGATTTTTGTGTTTGTCATGATAAATCTTCTCATGGTTATGATACTAATATATGATTATGACAATATTGGTGTTTTGTCATTTATGTTGGAAGAATGTCACATTCGAGATAGGCAAATGTATTGACCAGGGTCGGCCCTGAGCTAATGGGGGTCCGAGGCGAACTTGCAAAATGGGCCTCCATACATAACGTAAAAAAATCAAAGAAGACTAAAACAAAAGTAAATTAAAATTTCATTACCAAGATTTAAACTAGGGACCTCATATATACAAGCCTAACTTAGTAAACAATAGACCATAATTATTATTTTGTGATAAGTGAGGCCCATGAAACATACTATATTTGTTTTAGATATAAAAAATAATATATTTATTTTTAAACTGATTATTTTGGTCCCTCCGAATCCGTGGGCCCTAGGCATGTCCGATCCTGGTATTAATATGGGGTTTGGTGTTGCTCTATTGAGGGATTCAGTCTGAGTAAGAGGTTGGAATTGTTGAGATTGAGCATCAATATTCAGTATCTATTTTGTCAGTATGCCAGGATGAAATCGTGATACAAAGGTGTAATTGGGACAATATATGGTGGTTTTATTGGTTTCTTAGAATTTTGGTGATCATTGGGAGGCTTTTTTTTATTAGATGAACATAATGTGAGGTGGAGATTGTCAGGATTTGCTCAAGTTTATTTAATTTTGTTTTGTTTATCTAAGTCATATCTAAATTAAGATTAGGTTAGAGTTTTGATTAGTTTGTTGATGGTTAAGAAATATTTAATGGCTAGAAATTATTTCAAGGTTAACTATGGAGGCCTCTTTTAAGGAGAGGAAGAGAGTAAAGATATGGGGTTTGTGGGTTTTGTGAGAATTATGAGAGACGTCATCCTGCCATTATGGAATTTAATAAGACATTTTTGTCTGTGTAATAAACTGTCATATATATATATATATATATATATATATATATATGTATATATATATATATATTTATATATATATATATATTATATGGGAGCGGATCAAAAGCCTCTCTTAGAAAACTCCCGAAAAACTCCCTCACTCTTTAATCTTAAATTTAATGTTAATATTAATGTTAATATTAGTATTAATATTAATGTTAATATTAATGTTAATGTTAATATTAATTTTTATTTTTATTTTTATATTAATGTTAATGTTAATGTTTATATTAATGTTAATGTTAATGTTAATGTTAATGTTAATGTTAATATTAACTTTAATCTTAGGTTTAATGTTAATTTTAGTATTTAATGTTAATATTAACATTAATATTAACATTAACATTAACATTAATATTAATATTAACATTAAGTTTAAGATTAAAGAGTGAGGGGGTTTTTAGGGGATTTTCTAAGGGATGCTTTTGATCCGCTTCCTATATATATATATATATATATATATATATATATATATATATATATGTATGGATACATAACAAAATGCATTGAAAAGTATGAATGTTGTCTCCATGACTTGGAAGTTAACTTGGTATAGCAGGTCATATTAACCTGGTAACTTTTCAAAAAAAACTCCTCCTAGATTATCGTAATTTGGTTGTCATTGAACATTCAATATTTTCATTCCCCACCCTACATTAAGTTGTATTTAACACTAACCTTTTATTTGCAGTAGCCTATACATAAAACCCTCTCTTCTTCTTCTCTTGAACGGTGGAAGTCCCTTCCCCGTTTTTGCCTCTTCCCCCCTTTTCGTCCGCCTTCGCCTCCTTCACCTCCTCCTCCTTCTCCTCCACCTCTGTCCGACTTCATCCGAACGGGTACCCTTTTCCCTTTTCGCCTCTTCCCCCTTCCATCTGCCTCCGCCTCCTCCTTCTTCTCTTCCACCTCTATTCGCCTTCATCCGAACTGGTACCCTTTTCGACGAGCACATGCGAGGGCGGAGGTTCAATGAGCGTGGGCTTGGACCCAACTTCTTCGTCATGGTGGCCAAAGTCGAAGGTAGACGCCATTATAAGGGGGGAGCGAGCTCGACTCACGGTAATTCAGGAAGGTGAAGGAGAGCAACAATAATCGACCGGAGGACGCCAAGACTTGCCCCTACTTCCACCAGCTCGATGTGCTCTACCGCAACATGCTTCCCAGCAGCGGTGGCGACGGCGGAGCTAGCCATCTGATTTCGAGCCATGACTACAGCAACAGCAGCAGCTGCCGCTGTTGATGAATCAAGGTGAAATGGATATAAAAAAAGTAGTGGGCCGATAAAATAAGTAATGTATACCACTTTCTTCGGAGACGACAGCACCAGTGGCAGTGGAAACAGTAGTACTAGTTGCATACAGAGAATGTTAGCCGTAAAGGTTGAAAATCTAGTATTCCAAATTATGAGCTTACGACGATTAGCGGGTGCAGAAACAGTATTACTGGTGGCACACGATGGCAGCACTGACGACAGCAAAAATATTAGTACTAGTGGCTACGTTGCTTGATTATTTACTTGGATTTTTGTTACTTATTGAGTTTTTTCTACTCTTTGATGAATGCCTTCATTTAATTCTTCTTCTTAATTTAGGATAATTTGGCGAAAATAATATATTCGATAAGTGATTTCACTAGAGACAATATGATTATCTCCCCCAAATCGCGTTAAATTTGGTTATTCTTTACTTAAATTGTAGGCTTTCTCAGCTGTCTCGGCGATTTCGTGGCCGATGCTCTTTTTTTAGCTGTCTCGACGATTTTTTACTCTTTGATTCCTCGGTAGCTCTAGTTTTGATACTTGCCTATTTGCTTGTATTTATTGCTGTTTGATTTTATTCGTTGATTTCTTTGATCTCTCGGCGGTTCCAGTTTGGATGGTTGTTTATTTGCTTAGATTTTAGTTAATGCTTTATTTTTGGCGATTTTCTTGATTTATCGCGTGGTTCCACTTCTCGTACCTAATTATTTGCTGTTCATAGTTTGGGTGATGTCAAAGTATATACTCGATTTAGATTATGTTTGTTCATAGTTTTTTCGGAGATTTCTTGTCCGATGCTTGGATTTTTAGTATCCATTTTTTTAGTTTTATTTGGCGGCTTAGTGGTTGATGCTTGATTATTTGCCTAGTTTTTGTTTTGTTTTCGTTGTGTTTGATTCCTTCACACTTTTATATGATTTGGCTACTTTGTAGTCACAAATTTGTACAGTTGCGGATGGCTACATCGTAGTCACCTTTATTGTCTTATGTGGTCGTGGTTTATGGAAATGGTGCACAAAGTGTTATATGATTAAATTTTCATTTACAACCAAGACTCCGCATAGTGGATCCGATAATCTTTGTTCTCTATTGTGATTCTTACTGAATATTACTAAATATGTTTCAATCCTATGTAATAATATCTTTTCCAGAATATGTCTGAACAAATGAAGGTGGTCTTCTAACTTGGAATGAACCGTCTTATGAACTGGGTAGGACCCGGTGAGGCTATAGTTGTGACAGACATATTCTATCCATGTTGAAGTTATAAAACTTTACAATCTTTAATAATCATGACCATACCAACTCCATCATCCATCCCTATTTGGTCAATAATACTAAAACAGATAATTTCATCCACATCAAAACAAGAATCAGGGTTCAGCAAGAACTTTCAGAATTGAAAGTTTTGAACTAAAAAAGTAGTAGATTTCTACTCACCATGGACCCTTCCCTTCTATGAGCATCATGATGAGTCTAGCATATAAACATTTTTCGATCATAGACAAAGTACCATCCTTTCAAGTTTATTTCATGTGACGCAATTTAGAAAACTAGATAGTGACTCTCAGACTCGAACAAGAAACGTGTATTTTTGAGACAAGTACAAAAAATAGAACAGGCTTTAAGATTCCATCGAAATATTCTTGATGTCATCGACGTACTGAATCTTTACATAAATGAAAACGCAGGTAAAGAATTAGGCGTTAAGATTCCATCAAATTATTCTTGAAGTCATCGACATACAGAAAGCATATTTTTGGCATCTTCATTACACTAACATTTTGAATTTGTACAGAAAGCAAAAAATAAAAAATATTACATTTTCAAGTCCAACAGTCTTTACCAACCATAATTCTCAAAGTCCAACATTCTTTCCCAACCATATTACATTTTCAAATATTACATTCCAAAATAAAAAAAAATCAAAAGATTAATGAAATTGATCTGAAATCAAAGTAATCTTCTTCTTGATCTTCTTCTTCTTTTCCTTCTTCATATTCTTCTTCTTTTCCTTCTTTTCTTCTTCTTCAAAGTCTCCTTCTCATATTAGAGTATAAATGTGTATATTAGATTACGGAATCTTCAAGAGTAGTAGAATAAGAGAAAAAAATGCAAAGTAGCACCAGTTAGGGCTAGCCCCATTCACCTTCTTTACTAGGAAAGGGAATTCTTAATCTTCGTTGGCCAATTCCACCTCTAGCTGGTTAATCTACTCCAATTTCTGGTTGTCAGATATAGTCTTCATCTCTTTGAAGACATTCTCAAAGTTTGCAGCAACAAAATTGTATAGATCATCAACCCTGTCCTTAGTGTTTATGATTCTAAACGCTGATAATTTTTCCGATGTTGATGGTTTGCTTGCTGTTGTTGGCCATTTTCCAAACATTCGAGTGAAGATTAGTTTTCTCATGGGGCCTTTGCTTTTAATAAAAACATCCTCTCCTAAGTTTGGGACAGAATGTTTACTAGCCGTTAAGCATACAAATTCCCCGAAAGGGAGGGCTGTGCTTGCAGTTGGTTTTTCCACGAGATGCATCATTCTACTGAACATGTAAGAACCTATATCCATCCTTTTTTTCTTCCACATATAATAAATTTTTTTACTCTTTTGGGATGGATGGAAAACTCATGTCTAGTAGGGTTGAATGTTTGAGATATGTAGGCATGCAACAAATTAGTCAAAGTTTTTAATTGATCTTTGTATACATTTTTTGGGGTCCTGGCACCAACTGATACACCTGTAATCTCATGAATTGCATTCCTCATGGAAACATTATCAATATCTTTCATATCAAAATTAGGAACTGGATCAAATCCATAAAATTCATTAATATCAGCAGCATTTACCCTTATCAGTTTTTCTCTCAGAGACACCAGTGGTTAATCCTCTTCTTTTTATTCAATTTCAGCCCTAAAATTTGAGTAAAATTATCTTACTATTGTTTGGGAGATTTTTCCAAGACATGATTTGTTTAGTTTCTCCAACTGATAGAATTTTAATACATCTAGGAAACCTTCGTCTTCGACATCAGCCATCTTAATTGATCTTTCAGGCATAACAACCTTATTTTTGAAATGTTTATTATAAGTCTTCTTAGATTTAGAGTCTGTAAAAATGTTTACCTCCTCTCCATCCTTGGACTTATTTAATGGCTCCATCTCTTCATTTCCCTTTTCTGATGAGGATTCAGAATCCTTAGAGTACGATGACGACTATGTATCCGTTGCCACCTTTGCCTTCGCTTTAACATGCCTTCGATCTTTATAAGTTGAGTCTTCAGACTCTGTATCGAAGATAGATTTTTCGGCCTTTGTCGTTCCCTATAATGCCTTTTTGTAGGTAGCTTGGTGTTGGAGTGGGTGGGGTTCCCAACCTATGTGAAGAAGACCCCAGAGTGCGACGAGCGCCGTCTGTGTGTCAGAGAAGCTCAGGAAGGTGACGAGGCCAGTCGGAGAAGACGAAGAAGCTCGGGAGCTGCTGGAGAGAGGGGGCAGAGTTCGGGCCGAACTCTGCCCCAGGGGAGAGTTCTGGCCGAACTCTGCCTTCCTGTTCCAGAACCTTGCCGGAAGAAGAACGCAGAGTTCTGGCCGAACTCTGCCCCAGGACAGAGTTCTGGCCGAACTCTGTGTGTCGGGGCTGAAGCATTTTTCAGGGTGATTTAATCACCGTTGGATTGTATCCTAAGGTCCAGGTTTTGTTACAGATTAGGGGGTTTATACATGGTTATTCCTAACCCTAATCATAACACAACATTGAAGAACAAGAGGGAGAAAAAAGGCAAGTGTGCCATTGCAACTTTGGGAGAGAAGAAGGAGGATTAAAGGTCATTTTCGAAGGAGGATCGTATTCGGGTAATCTCTACTCGTCGTCCTTGTTTTTCGTAGCCTTGTAATTATTATTCTTGCTTCTAAGTGTTGTGGGGATCCGATTTGGATCGGGAGAAGTTTGTAGTGGGTGTACTCCTTTAATTCATTAGTGAAGGCTTCTCAGGGTTGGACTCCGATCGTCCCGTGGTTTTTCCCGCAATGTTTTTCCACGTCAAAAATTCTCTGTGTCTGCGTGGTTTGTTTGGGTGCCACTACAACAAAAAATCTTTTTAATGACGGCTAAAAAGCGTCATTAATGACAAACCATGACGCTTTTTTTCTTCAAAACAAGCGTTATGAAAACGGGTGTTATAAATGTTTTTTAAAAGCGTTATAAAAAAAACGTCATGGATAGTTCCTATAAAAGTATTATGAATAGTTAATATATAGTGCACAATTCAGGGCATTTTTAAAACGTTATGAATAGATAATATGTATAGGCTCAATGCACCATATTTATAACACTTTATACTATTCAAATTAGCATATTTATAACGCTCTATACTGCACATTATATATTACATTCCAAAAACTTAACATTATATATCACCATCTTTATTACATTTCTCAAAATAGAGTACATATCAACATCTTCATTACATTCTCAAAATAGAATATCCAAATACATATATACATTTACAACTACCAAAATTATCCACATCAAAACTTGGCCACATCAAAATTGTCCACAGAACATGTAGCAAAACCCTGAAAAAGATAAAAACAAGGTTCAATATACTTTGTAATGTAATATAAAAATTGCAAGAAACGAAGGACTTGTACACATTTTTCAAACTTTAAAAGAAGAAGAGGATTTGTCACAATTGCAAGTAATTAATAATTTGATAAGCTTTGTGAAGTCTATATAAATGTGTAGCTATTCTAGATTACTCAAATCAAAATTAGAAATAGAATCTGGCTTGACATATATTTGCATATCAATGTACAATTTGTACAGGAAAGACAAACAAGGCTAGAAGATAAGTACCTTAGTATAACTATTAAGGTTGACTAAAATTTGCCTGTACATTTCTCTAAGCTGGTAGTCCATGTCCTGTCAAAATCAATCCTAGCCAGCCCAGAGCGACCCAATACAACTATCAGCATGTGGGAAGGGTCTAGCCAGCCAGAGCGACCCAGTACAACTATCAGCATGTGGGAGGGGTCAAAAGCTACACAATAGCTGAGGATATTTCTACTAAACAAACAAGCCTGAACTGTGAACATGTAGCAGCAACAGAATAAAAAAATTCAGTTGCCTGCCATGAAAAGGATACTAGCAAAATTACAAGAAAGTTGCAATCATAACCACATTTAAAAATGATGACACTACATTAAAAGAAAGCATTTAAATGCCACAAGAACTCAAAATAGGAAACAAAAATTCCCCAGAGTATCAACTTGGTTTGACAATATCCAACAGTGAAAAACCAACACCCTAAGACTACCAAAATTAAAGAGCCTGAGAAATTTAGTCAAACAGACTGAAGCACAAACAGTGAAGTTGATTGGTTTGACAATATCCAACAGTGAAGTTTATTTTTTGGAAAAAGCTAGGGTATTAGTGAAGCACAAAGTTGATTGGTTGATATAGTTCTCACAGAGATGTCAAATACCAAATGTACAACTACAAAATTTTCCAGTTGTATGTAGTTTCTCTCTACAATTTGGAAAACAACAAATAGTGGTGGCTGGAACCATGATAGATATTGATGCAGTGTTAGCAACATCATTAACATTCTCAGGTTTACAGGAAGTATATTAACACCATCCACATCATCATCATTAACATCACTGTGGAACCATGATAGATATTTATACTCACTTCTTCTGGGTGTTTTTCTTGGGAGTAAATATCTAAAAAAAATTTAATCCGCAAGTTGAACAATATTTGATGGTTATCACAGAAAAGAGAGGTGACAACGGGGTATGATGACAAGTCCCACAACCGTAATTACCAATAACTTGTATCAAATTTTAAAGCAAAAAATAGTGCACTATTTGTATAAATAATAGCAAGGTAGAAGACCCTTACATAATGGATGAAATTATAATCCAGAAACATTATAATTCAAAGGAGAAAAGTTTAAATATTATCAGTAAACAAGATTATGTTACAAGCAAATCCAAGAATACTAAGAAGTGACAGTTGCATCCGTTTAAGGTTTATTCAGAGAAAATGTATAGGCTAACATAATGGGGGCATGGACTACCAGCTCAGAGAAAATGTACAGGCAGAGAGGCGCCAATGTAGATTATCTAAGCTTATGCAAAACATAACCAAGTTTACACTGTTGCCAGAGTGAAAGGGACTTATATGGATTGGCCCCATCTTGTAACTCTATTTTTTCACTATATTTTGAATCTCACTTTTGGATATGCTTTTTCACTCTGGAGAGAATTTTTGCATGGAGGAACAAGATGTAAAGAGAGCATATGGCCAAAAACAATCTTTATATAACTAGAATTGACTAACCTTAAGTTTTAACTTTTTTTTGCATGAAATTTCTGGCTTGGAGTCTGTATATCTCAACTTGACCTTTGCTTTATCAAGCTCCTTAAAGTTCCCTTTTCCCTTGCAATGAAAAATGATGACAAACATGAAACTTTCTTATGGAAAGTATGAATTTGATAAAGGAGCTCATCCTTCTCCAGATCAAGTTAAACATATTGTCCTACCAAAAAACCAATAATAATATCAAATGAAAAAACATAGAAACAAAGAACAATATCAGTTGTTAGTGGTCCAAGAGTATAAAAGGGTGCCTCATTGCACCATTGTAGTTATTTTTCCATGTTTTCTGGAATTTTATGCATAAGAATATGTCCAGGTCCTTCATTCATTACCTACATAATCCCAAAAAGTAACTTTTAGAAATGCATGATTAAAAGCATAGTCAAGTTCACTCTTCAAATCTTCAGTCAGCTAATTAAATTCATCAAGAACATCTTAATCTTAGATGAATGTTAATGTGAATCTTTAAAATCAAGTTTACAATGAGAGTTCAATGTCAAGTTCTGATTGTCAAATTTAGCGACCCAAATCAGTACCATAATGATCTTTAATCCATAACAAGCATACAGCGGCATGGAGAAAACATTGATTTCGTCTATCGTAGTGTATATTGGAGGCATGAGTCATGTCCGATACGTGCTCGATACCATGGACACAACACCAACTTTAAGAGCGTATGTGCTTCCAAAGGGCAAGCATAGGCAGGATATAAAAAGAACCAGATACCTTCTACAATAGAGCTAGAATATAAGGGTTGGCAAATTCAGATCTCGACCATTACCTTCTCCTTGTACAATTCGAAGCACCCCGTACACTTGGAAAAACCCCGCCGTGGGTTCTTGCTCGAGAGGCACTCAAAGTTCCAGCACCGGTAGTTGTTCCATCGTACGTTCCGATGGTCCAACATCGTCCATAACGACTCGTTGATCGGCAGTGGTCTCTGGTACAGCTTCGACACTCTAGCCAAGCACCTCCTCCTCGGCAGCGGTTCACACTCGCCCAACATCAGTTTCTGGCCCAAATGCCAATCGTCCTTGCAATAGTCCCCGATGTCGTAGCCCATGTACTCCTCGAGCTCCTTCCTCATCAGCACACAAGCGTGCCCGACCGTACCATAAGTCTTGTTTGTTCCGTAGAGGCTGACCTTCCCATTCTTGTTCCCTTCACGGTTATGTACTTTCGCATCTCCTCCACCGTGAAGAAGTTGATCACAGGGTCCTCCATGGGCGACCCGGGCCCCAGCTTGGGGATTCGGATGAGCCGTAGGCTGATGTGGGCCGAGTAGAGCGACGATATGACCTCCTCCTCGAGGTACATCTTCAGCTCGGACCGGTTGATAGTCTCGGCCGCGGTGGTCGTGTTCTTGTCAATCACATACGCGGCGGCCTCGAGCTTGTCCTGGAGGGCGGCGAGGAGCGTGAGGCCCTCCACAAAGCGGTCGAAGAGGGACTTGAGGTCGAAGTCGGCGTACCCCTCCTTGATGGTCTGGAAGTTTTTGGATGAGGGGTCGAAGAGGAGGCCGGTGGAGTATAGTCGGTGGAGGCTGGTGACGCTGGCGACGACGATGAAGAAACCGAGTACGATCTGGAGGTAGGCTCGGGCTTGCGAGAATCTGCACTTGTAGAAGCAAACCCTGTAGAAAATTTGAGAGAGGAAACGAGAGCCTAGGGCCCTGTAGAAAATTCGAGAGAGGGAAATGAGATCACATTCTTCCTCCCCATCTCCTCCTCCCTTTCTAACTAGGTTTAGGATTTTGGATCTAGGGTTAGGGTTTTGGAGTTGGGGGAAAGGAAGGAGAAGAAGAGGAGGAGAGGAGAGTGTTAACGTGCTGAACTAGAGTTAGGGTTTTGGAGTTGGGGGAGAGAAGGAAGAAGAAAGGAGGAGAAGGAGAAGACCAGAAGGTTTTAGGGGAGAGGCGAGTTTTTTTGTTGAAGCGCGAGCTATAGCAAGGATTTTGCCAACAACTGAACTTAAAAAATATTATAAGTTTGCCACCTCTCTAAAATATTAATAATGTTTTGTTATATAAACATTATAAAAAGTCCAAAATTAGCCCAAACCGTCATAGAAAAAAGGTATTTTGAACTTTGTTAACGCTTAGGTATCAGGCGTCATCAATACGCTTTGTCGAGCGTTATTATTAGACCCTTTTGTTCTAGTTGTAGGTGGCTTGGTGTTGGAGTGGGTGGGGTTCCTAACCTATGTGGAGAAGACCCCAGAGTGTGACTAGCGCCGTCTGTGTATCAGAGAAGCTCGGGGAGGTGACGAGGCCAGTCGGAGCAGACGAAGAAGCTCGGGAGCTGCCAGAGGAGCTGTTGGAGAGAGGGGGCAGAGTTCGGGCCGAACTCTGCCCCAGGGAGAGTTCTGGCCGAACTCTGCCTCCCTGTTCCAGAACCTTGCTGGATGAAGAACGCAGAGTTCTGGGCGAACTCTGCCCCAGGACAGAGTTCCGGCCGAACTCTGTGTGTCGGGGCTGAAGCGTTTTTCAGGGTGATTTAATCACCGTTGGATCGTATCCTACGGTCCAGGTTTATTTCGGATTAGGGGGTTTATACATGGTTATTCCTAACCCTAATCATAACACAACATTGAAGAACAAGAGGGAAAAAAGTGGCAAGAGTGCCATTGTAACTTTGGAAGAGAAGAAGAAGGATTGAAGGTTATTTTTGAAGGAGGATCGTGTTCGGGTAATATCTACTCGTCGTCCTTGTTCTTCGTAGCCTTGTAATCATTATTCTTGATTCTAAGTGTTGTGGGGATCCGATTTGGATCGGGAGAAGTTTGTAGAGGGTGTACTCCTTTAATTCATTAGTGAAGGCTTCTCAGGGTTGGACTCCGATCGTCCCAATTTTTTCCTGCAAGGGTTTTCCACGTCAAAAATTTTCTGTGTCTGCGTGGTTTGTTTTGGTGTTTTAGTTCGTGCATTGTATTGCTCGGTTCTCTCGCAGGTACTCTCTAGTTTGGGAAAAGGTTTCCGTGTTTCTTTCCCAACAAAGTGGTATCAAAGCCAGGTTCTGGAATTCAAAAGGGTATCAGGAGTTGACAAGAAAACTAGAGAGAAGAGATGGACGCGAAGTCGGGGTGCGCATGGTGAACCTGAACGGCACCAACTATCACTGTTGGTAGAGCAAGATGAAAGATTTGCTGTTTGTCAAGAAGCTGCATCTGCCCGTATTTGCATCCGAGAAGCCCAGTGATAAATCCGAGGAGGACTGGAAATTCGAGCATATATAGGTGTGCGGATATATCGGGCAGTTTGTTGACGAGAATGTGTACAACCACGTTGCCCATATTGAGCACGCGAAGATGTTATGGGATAAGTTGGAGTCTTTGTATGCGAAGAAGACCGGGGTAAACAAGTTGTTCCTGATCCGAACGATGGTGAGTCTGCGGTACAAAGATGGGGGCATCTATTACGGATCAATTGAGTGATTTCCAGGGCATGGTTGACCAGTTGTCTTCGATGGGAGTCAAGTTCGATGACGAGGTTCAGGGACTATGGCTGCTGTATACATTGCCAGACTCATGGGAGACCGTACGAGTATCTATGATCGCTTCGGCTCCAGAGGGCATGGTCAGTCTGGAGTTTGCCAAGAGCGGGGTGCTGAATGAAAAGATGCGGAGACATTCTCAGGGCACTTCATCCATATCCTACCACTTAGAGGCATTGGTTTCAGAGAGCCACGGAAGGGATAAAAACAGGGGTCCAGGTGGTGGCAGAGACAATAGCAAGGAAAAGTCCAAGGGCGGTACGAGGACTCAGAGTGTTACTACTGTGGCAAGAAGGGCCACATCAAGTGGAACTGTTTTGCTTGGAAGAGAGAGAAGGGCGACAAGGAGAAGCAAGATGGGAACACTACAGCGGCGGCCTCGATAAATGGAGGCGATGTGATCGTCGTAGGTGATGATGTCATTACAAACCTCGCCTGCAATGACAATTCTTGGATGGTGGACTCAGGGGCTTTGGCGCATGTATCTCACAACAGGACACTATTTGCCACTTACACAACAGGCGACTGTGGAGTATTGAAGATGGGCAATGCAGATGTGTCGAAGGCGGTTGCCGTTGGAGATGTGCATTTGAGAATGAAGACGGGTGCAATTCTTGTTCTCAAAGATGTTCGTCATGTCCCTGATATCCGTTTCAACCTGGTATCGATTGGAAGGTTGGATGATGAAGGATTCTTCAGTCTCTTCGAGAATAGTCAGTGGAAGCTTTCCAGAGGTTTGATAGTGATTGCCAGAGGAAGCAAGAAGTCCGGTCTCTACTATATGGAGGGGAGCGCACAGGGGGCACATGAGGTGAACGTAGGCAGTGATGCGTCTATCGAGTTGTGGCACAGGCAGCTCGGCCATATCAGCGAGAAGGGGATGAGCTACTTGGTGAACAGGAAGGTGATTCCAGGACTCAAGTCTACAAAGTTGGAGAAGTGCATGCACTTCTTAGCTGGGAAGCAAAATAGGGTGTCTTTCCAAAGTCACCCAAGTTCAAGGAATGTCACGCCCCAGAACCAGAATACTGGAGAGCGGGGGAATGACTCAGCCAGCTACATATTATGGGTAGATGAATACCGTATAATACGATCAATGCTGTCTAATAGACGAGAGGGTGCATACTACATAAAAGTCTTACTATGGTCATTACACATCTATTGTCTCAATCATTCAAACAAGAAACAGTAATAGAGAACATGTAAGATAAAGCAGTAAGGCGTCCCAAACGCTCTGTCAAAATGTTCTTGATATCTGGCTTTACAAAACATAGCCAGATTGATGTAGCAAAAGTATACACAATTGTTATCAGCTGCAGTCTGACTTTAATTACAATTATGTAAAAGTAAGTACAAGACAATCCGACTAACATGACGGTGCCAAACGGCTAAGGTATAAAGTAGATAACAAAACGAGCGGGAAAGTAAGAAAACCCACTCGAGTCCTCATGCGGTCATCCTTCTAGTGTTGACCATCTTGGTGGTAGAAGTAAGCTGGATCCTCGGGGACCGGCTCTAAATCTGGCTATGGAAAACCAGAGAGGTTAGACCTCTAATAGCAAGTACCACAAGGAAGCACGACATGAGAACTAAAACCAGTAATGTAAGAGAATAATACTAATAAATCTCTGCTTGCTACTAGGATTCACATCACATCACGACACTTCGAACCAACCTCCCAACCAAACAAGGACAGAAGTTGGCCCGTCATGTCCTGACATTCTGATCATCCCAGTTAGGTAGCAGAGTAGTACAGTACACAAACAAATCATTTTGAACGGCCAATCAACTCCTACGGCTTGCTATTGTGAGTCCCAAGTTATCCTGGAATTATGCAATTAGGGATTCCTCAGTTCTTACCATGTGCGAGCAAGGCTAGTCTATCCAGTCAATCATGTGCGCCATGCGTGAATTAGACGAGTCCAAGCAGGACGCCCGTCAATATACAATATACAATAATAATAAAAGCAGATACTGTTCCCTGCCCGTGTGGCAGTTTTACAGTATCTGTGGGAACCAGCCGGCCCGTCGGGTACTACTTGTCCCAAGGGGGCTGCTACGTAAGAACTCGGGAATCCATTCTCTCCATGCCATCATTATTTTATTTAACTTAATAGTCCCTACGTTGAGTGAAATCCCATGCCGTGGATCATGGTCATTCAAATGAGTACTTTCGTACGGGGTACGATATGCACAACTCTACAACGATACCAGTGCGGTTAGGTTGCAGGTCTTACATAGCGTAATGCAACAATCAAATCTAACCACGGTAATCATGCCTTGACCATAAAGTACACATGCTTCTTTTGTAGAAAATAAATAAGTAAATAAATAAATAAATAGATTGAAGCCTGCATGTGCATGTATGTCAATATTCGGGATCAGCCAGTCGATTACAATAGTTCATAATATGAACATGTCTCATTCATTTAATTCAATAAGACGACTAGCCAGTCTCTTAGTTTCGACTAGGAACGCATGATTAATTTAGTCAAGATAACCATTATTATCAATGGTGACAAGGCATGAAAGTCAATTAGCATTAAACGGGGGTCGAGTCTATAACTCTCATGGTCAAGTCCCAGTCATACTGGGTATCCCAAAAATCAATCGGGACACAAGGCACATTCCACATAACAATAGATATTAACATATTATCATATCATGATTTTATCGAGTTTATGCCAAAAAGGCGTAAGGATATAAAATGGACGTTAAATATCTAATAAAATATCAATATACAGGGCTATAGAAGATCCAGGGTAAGTAAGCTACGCTCATGTCAGCCTACGCTCAAGTCAGGCTATGCTCAAGACAGCGCACGCTCAGGTCAAAGAGGCAGCGTATGGGCTCCATACGACTCCTCACTATCCAAGTGAGCGTATGCAAGTCATACGCTCCCAAAAGGTAGCGTATAAACTCCATACGACTCCTGCCCATTCAAGTCAGCGTATGCAAGTCATACGCTCCCAAAAGGTAGCGTATGAACTCCATACGACTCCTGACCATTCAAGTCAGCGTATGCAAGTCATACGCTCCCAAAAGGTAGCGTATGAACTCCATACGACTCCTGACCATTCAAGTCAGCGTATGCAAGTCATACGCTCCCAAAAGGTAGCGTATGAACTCCATACGACATACGCTTCCAAAAGGTAGCGTATGCAAGACACACGCTTCCTAAAAAGGTAGCGTATGCAAGACACACGCTTCCTAAAAAGGTAGCGTATGGACTCCATACCGCGCTGCACTAAAGAGCGCGCACAGCTCAGTGACGCAAGCTAAAAAGCTAGTGTACACTGCTCACTATCTTCTCCAAACAGCAAGAACTCCATGGTTTGCACCCCAAAGCTTCAAAGGTCCATAACTTGGTCAAAACAAGTCCAAATCCAACTTTCCAAAGGTCAAAATTGGGTAGAATAAACTTCTCTACAACATGGAACCATCAAAATTTGAAAACAAAGAAGTTTGATAGATCAAAACCACCAAACTCCGAAAATAACTCATTTCTAGATCTACAAAAATTAAGACTTCGAAATGAAAAATGCCAAGTTCTAAACTCTCTTAGGATCTTGCGAGGAAGATAAATGAACTACAAAAACATGGGTTCTCATGGGGAGCAAGTTGTACTTGCCTACGGTTTGGTAGGTGGAGAGAGTAATGAAGAAGAAGAAGAGGAGTAATGGTGAGAATGTGAGTTTATGAGGAGAGAGAAAGAGATGTAAGTTTTAAATAGAAAAGGGGGGTGGTAGGTAGGAGTTGGGCTGGGTCCAATGGGTCCAATGGGTCGGGTTGTAGGGGATCCAACCAAAGCCAACCCGAACCCAAATAAGCAAGACTAAGGCAGGGAATAAAAGCAGGAAATAAAGTACAGAAATAAAATTGCAGAAATATAATTGCAGAAAATAAATTAACATGAAAATTTAAAAAGCAGATTAATTGATTAACATAAAATTTAAAGGAATTTAAATACAGGATAATACATGATAAATATTAAATAATACTCATGAGTTGTACATGTATAAAAATACGCATTCTGGGAACGGGGAGTGACATCTCTACCCTCCTTAGAAAAATTCCGTCCTCGGAATTTCAAATCCAAGCAGGATAGAAACATCGGGGCTAAACTAATCTAAGTACAAGCAATTAAATCAAGCAATCATTTTACAATGTCCATAGCAAGTAACATATCTATACTTAACAATCTACGGTATCAAGCAATTCTACCCTTAAGGTGATAAGCATGAGGAATCAAGACAATCAAGGTACACAGAAAAAGATATACCTTGTGAGTCAAACAGATGTGAATACCGTGATCGGATATCATCCTCACGTTCCCACGTTGACTCTCCCAAAGAGTGATGACCCCAAGCAACCCGGACAAGGTTAATTGTTCGGTTCTTGAGTATCTTCTCCCTTCGGTCCAAGATAGACACAGGTTGCTCTCGTAAGACAGGTTGGTACCAACAACCAGTTCTGAATGATCGAGGATATGGCTGGGGTCCGATACATATCTTCGCAATTGAGATACATGAAATATGTCATGCACCTCTCGTAACGAAGGTGGAAGGGACAAACGATAAGCAACATCGCCTACCCTATCAAGGATAACGAATGGCCCTACGTATCGCAGACTCAACTTCCCGCGAACGCCAAATCTAATGACCCCACGGGTAGGTGAGATCCGCAAGAACACGTGGTCCCCAACAGAAAACTCTAGCGGCCTACGATGCTGGTCCGTCCAATGACGATGCCAATCCTGTGCAACACGAAGTTGCTCTCTAATTCCCTTAATCACTTCAACCGTCTGGATAATCATTTCTGGGCCTAGCATCTTCCTTTCTCCGATATCATCCCATGCTAGCGGCGATCTACACTTCTTACCATATAGTGCCTCAATGGCGCCATCTGGATACTAGCATGATAACTGTTGTTGTATGAGAACTCAATTAAGTGCAGGTGGCTTTCCCAAGATCCTCCAAAATCCAGAGTGCAAGCTCGCAACATATCTTCCAAAGTCTGAATTGTCCTTTCTGATTGCCCGTCCGTCTGAGGATGGTAAGCCGTACTAAATCTTAACTTGGTACCCAGACTATGATGTAAGCTCTTCCAGAAGTGTGACGTGAAACGGGTATCTCTGTCTGACACAATACTGACAGGGACTCCATGCTGCCTGACTATCTGCTGCATGTACAACTCTGCCAACTTTTCTGTAGATTGTCCCACTATGAAGGGAAGAAAGTGTGCTACCTTCGTAAGCCGATCTACTATCACCCAAATAACATCTTTACCACTTGGTGATCTCAGTAAACCGGTCACAAAGTCCATTGTGATGTGTTCCCACTTCCATTCCGGGATAGGAAGCGGTTGCAATAATCCAGCTGGCCTCTGCTGTTCTGCCTTCACTTGCTGACATACCAAGCAACGGGAAACAAACCTAGCTATCTCCCTCTTCATCCCGTTCCACCAGAAGTGCTACTTGATATCTTGGTACATCTTGGTCCCTCCAGGATGTACAGAATACTGGGAACTGTGAGCTTCTGCCATAACTTCCTGTCTGATATCTCCACTAGGCACACATAGACGTGATCCAAACCTAAGTGTACCGTCTTCGTAGATTTGTATCTCCTTCCTGAGCCCTGACTCACATTCTGCCCTAAGCTTCTGAATCCTTGGGTCCTGTGCCTGAGCTGCCTTGATCCTATCTACCAAGTCAGATTGGACTTGTAGACTTGCCAGAACTCCTACATTGTTAGGAAGTATAACTTCTATGCCCATCTCCTGAAGGTCTTCTAAGATATGCTTCTGTGTTGTCAACATAAATGCGCCCCCCCTTCTGCTGAGGGCGTCTGCTACCACATTAGCCTTGCCTGGGTGATACTGAAGCTCCACGTCATAATCCTTGATCAGCTCTAACCATCTTCTCTGCCTCATGTTCAGCTCCTTCTGAGTAAAGATGTACTTCAGACTTTTGTGGTCTGTGTACATGTCCACTCGGTTACCATATAAATAATGTCTCCATAGCTTCAAAGCAAATACTACTGCCGCTAACTCCAAATCATGAGTTGGATAATTCTTCTCGTGGTCTCGGAGCTGCCTAGATGCATATGCTATCACCTTCCCGTGCTGCATGAGGACACATCCAAGTCCTTTACCTGACGCATCACAATATACTGTAAAACCTCCGGGTCCAACTGGCAATGAATAGGCGCTGATATCAACTTCTGCTTCAAATTCTCAAACGATGACTGGCATTCTGTCGACCAAACGAATGGCACATCCTTCCGTGTCAAGCGGGTCATGGGTGCTGAAAGTCTTGCAAAATCTGACACAAATCTTCTATAATATCCTGCCAATCCTAAGAAACTCCGTACATCAGCTACGGTCTTGGATACTGGCCAACTCTTTACTGCTTCTACCTTCTTGGGATCCACTGCTACTCCAGCTCCTGATACGATATGACCCAAGATGAAATATGATCCGTCCAGAACTCACATTTGCTGAGCTTGGCATATAACTGGTTCTCCTTCAAAACCTGCAACACTTTCCTGAGGTGGTCTTTATGCTCCTCTTCACTAGCAGAGTATACGAGAATGTCGTCAAGAACACAACGACAAACTGGTCTAAATACGGCATAAAGATGCGGTTCATCAAATCCATGAATATAGCTGGAGCATTGGTCAAACCAAATGGCATTACTAAGAATTCATAATGCCCATACTTCGACCTGAATGCTGTCTTGGGAATGTCTTCCTTCCGAACCCTCACCTGATGGTACCCTGAACGAAGATCTATCTTGGAGAAAACTCTGGCTTTGCTCAACTGATCAAATAAGTCGTCGATCCTTGGTAATGGGTACTTGTTCTTTACTGTTGCCCCGCGTTAAGCTTCCTGTAGTCGATACATAATCTGGATGATCTATCCTTCTTTTCCACAAGTACCACTGGTGCTGGCCATGGTGATACGCTAGCTTGGATGAACTTCTTCTCCTTCAATTCCTCTATGTGCTCATATACCTTGGCCTGCTCCAAATTCGCCATTCTGTAAACCCGATCTGATATCGATTTAGTCCCAGTTGTCAATTCTATACTGAACTCAATATCTCTAACCGGTGGTAGACCTGGAAGTTCTTCGGGAAATACATCTAGAAATTCTTCAACTACCTTCGGAACCTGAATTTCTTCCATTGCCGTACTACTCCCTGCTCTTGCTGAGTTGCCTCTGATCTGACTAAGGTGAACCTCTCCATGCCTGGAATATCAAAAGATACACTCCCACTACGACAATCTATTGTCGCATGACTGTCTTTCAGCCAGTCCATGCCTAAGATAACGTCGAAATTTCCAACAGAAAATTCTATCAACTGGGCGGGTAAGGAATGCCCGCAACTACAATACTACACGCTAGAATAACTCTACTAACTCCTACGAGCCCATTACCGGTGAGTATATTCAACCTCCCTGGCAATACCTCGAACTCCATTCCTAGCCGTGTCGCAAATCGTGCAGATATAAATGAGTGCGATGCTCCCGAATCAAACAATGCTACTGCGGGATATGAGGCGACGAGAATGTTACCTGCCACAAACATCTCCCGATGCTAATGCCTCTTCCAAGGACAGAGTGAATGCCTGTCCTCGACCTCCTTGCTGGTTCCCATGTTGCGGCCTAGCCTGGTGCTGCTGCTGGCCCCTTCCTTGATGATGCTGGGGTGGTCTATGCTGGTGTTGCTGCATCGGCGGCCCCTGCTGCCGAAACATCTGAGCCTGCGGCATTTACGGGCGCTGTGCCAACGGTCTCACTGCTACCGCTGGTCCTCTACTGTCCTGCCCCTGGTGCTGGCAGAGCAGGAAACTGCTGCATTGGTCCTCCTGACCTCGAATTCATGGGACATGTGGTAACCCGATGGTCTGGATTTCCACATATCATAGTCCATTCAATGTTCGACACACATCTCTAGTGTGTCCCATCTTTTCACAATAAGTACAGCCCGCTGGGGTTGCTGGTTCTTCTTCTGTTGTTGCTGCTGCCTGGGTGGTGGTGCTGGCCCCCGTATCGCTAAATCGTGGATACGAATGCCAGGGGATGGTGTTGTTGTTCGGGGCGCCGCTCCCCCTCCTCCTTCAATCTGACTGTGGGATCTCTTCTGACCCCCAGTCCTTGCCGCAAGCCTCTGAATGGTGATCTCATGCCTGCGGGTTGCCGTTAATACTTCGTCAAAAGTCTGGTAGTTGTGCCCCTCTATCAATTACAAGAGCTCAAGATGAAACCCTTGCTGGAACCTCATCGCCCTCTGGCGCTCCGTTGCCACCATCTCTGGGGCAAACCTACTCAATCTGCAGAACTCTGCTGCGTACGCATCTACAGTCTTGCCAGCCTGTCTGAGGTTGATAAACTTCTGTTGTAGCTCAAACTGCGCCACAACTCCATAATACTTCGTCTTGAACCTTGCAGTAAAATCGTCCCAAGCAACAGGACGCCTGATGCCCATTTCCTCTGATTCCTACCAATCACGTGCGAGATCCTGAAGTAACAACTTCACTAGATCCATACGCTCTTCTGCCGGCACCTTAGCGGCTGTCAGGATAGCCTCAATATCCTTAAGCCATGCATCTGCTGAGATAGCATCCTCCGTGCCTTCGAAACGACGGGGTTGTACTTGCAAAACCGGGCTGACGCTCCTGAATCTGTCATTGTCCCTCTTTCCAATGCCGTCTGTAATCCTTGGTTGGGTAGTATATTCTGCTCTTGCAACTGAGCGTGCATCGCTGCTGGGCTAATATCTGGTGTTGCTGAGTAGCCATCATCCCTCTCATGATCTCCAGAAGGGCTGGTGTGTCCAATTCCACAGGGGTAGGTGGAACTATTGGTGGTGTTGGAACCTCCGGATACTGCGGTCCAACTGCTGGTTCTACTATCACCTCTTCTTGAATAGCCTCATGAAATGGTTCTGACCCTTGTTGCTGACCAACCTGGTCAGGTTGTCCATGCTGCTGTCCATGTTGTTGTTGTCCAGCTCTGACAGATACGGACGAGGTGCCCCTGAGAAAAGGGACAAGAGAACAATCAAATGACCGGACATGAAGGATCAATGAAGTCAAAGGATACTGGAATGTCAAGCTGGAGTTGAGAATCAACAAATCATGAGATCAAGGGAGAACATGTGTGATTGAGACATCCTATAAATCAAAACACCCCACAAGTCTGAAATCAGACCTGCATGGGCCACCACTAAACCTTGTCACGCTCCAGAACCAGAATACTGGAGAGCGGGGAATGACTCAGCCAGCTACGTATTACGGTAGATGAATACCGTATAATACGATCAATGCTGTATAATAGACGAGGGGGTGCATACTACATAAAGTCTTACTATGGTCATTACACATCTATTGTCTCAATCATTCAAACAAGAAACAGTAATAGAGAACATGTAAGATAAAGCAGTAAGGCATCCCAAACGCTCTGTCAAAATGTTCTTGATATCTGGCTTTACAAAACATAGCCAGATTGATGTAGCAAAAGTATACACAATTGTTATCAGCTGCAGTCTGACTTTAATTACAATTATGTAAAAGTAAGTACAAGACAATCCGACTAACATGTCGGTGCCAAACGGCTAAGTATAAAGTAGATAACAAACGAGCGGGGAAGTAAGAAAACCCACTCGAGTCCTCCTGCGGTCATCCTTCTAGTGTTGACCATCTTGGAGGTAGAAGTAAGCTGGATCCTCGGGGACCGACTCTAAATCTGGCCATGCAAAACCAGAGAGGTTAGACCTCTAATAGCAAGTACCACAAGGAAGCACGACATGAGAACTAAAACCAGTAATGTAAGAGAATAATACTAATAAATCTCTGCTTGCTACTAGGATTCACATCACATCACGACACTTCGAACCAACCTCCCAACCAAACAAGGACAGAAGTTGGCCCGTCATGTCCTGACATTCTGATCATCCCAGTTAGGTAGCAGAGTAGTACAGTACACAAACAAATCATCTTGAACGGCCAATCAACTCCTACGGCTTGCTATTGTGAGTCCCAAGTTATCCTGGAATTATGCAATTAGGGATTCCTCAGTTCTTACCATGTGCGAGCAAGGCTAGTCTATCCAGTCAATCATGTGCGCCATGCGTGAATTAGACGAGTCCTAGCAGGACGCCCGTCAATATACAATATACAAATAATAAAAGCAGATACTGTTCCCTGCCCGTGTGGCAGTTTTACAGTATCTGTGGGAACCAGCCGGCCCGTCGGGTACTACTTGTCCCAAGGGGGCTGCCATGTAAGAACTCGGGAATCCATTCTCTCCATGCCATCATTATTTTATTTAACTTAATAGTCCCTACGTTGAGTGAAATCACATACCGTGGATCATGGTCATTCAAATGAGTACTTTCGTACGGGGTACGATATGCACAACTCTATAACGATACCAGTGCGGTTAGGTTGCAGGTCTTACATAGCGTAATGCAACAATCAAATCTAACCACGGTAATCATGCCTTGACCATAAAGTACACATGCTTCTTTTGTAGAAAATAAATAAGTAAATAAATAAATAAATAGATTGAAGCCTGCATGTGTATGTATGTCAATATTCGGGATCAGCCAGTCGATTACAATAGTTCATAACATGAACGTGTCTCATTCATTTAATTCAATAAGACGACTAGCCAGTCTCTTAGTTCCGACAAGGAAAGCATGATTAATTTAGTCAAGATAACCATTATTATCAATGGTGACAAGACATGAAAGTCAATTAGCATTAAACGGGGGTCGAGTCTATAACTCTCATGGTCAAGTCCCAGTCATACTGGGTATCCCAAAAATCAATCGGGACACAAGACACATTCCACATAATAATTGATATTAACAATATTATCATATCATGATTTTATCGAGTTTATGCCAAAAAGGCGTAAGGATATAAAATGGACGTTAAATATCAAATAAAATATCAATATACAGGGCTATAGAAGATCCAGGGTAAGTAAGCTACGCTCATGTCAGCCTACGCTCAAGTCAGGCTATGCTCAAGACAGCACACGCTCAGGTCAAAGAGGCAGCGTATGGGCTCCATACGACTCCTCACTATCCAAGTGAGCGTATGCAAGTCATACGCTCCCAAAAGGTAGCGTATGAACTCCATACGACTCCTGACCATTCAAGTCAGCGTATGCAAGTCATACGCTCCCAAAAGGTAGCGTATGAACTCCATACGACTCCTGACCATTCAAGTCAGCGTATGCAAGTCATATGCTCCCAAAAGGTAGCGTATGAACTCCATACGACATACGCTTCCAAAAGGTAGCGTATGCAAGACACACGCTTCCTAAAAAGGTAGCGTATGCAAGACACACGCTTCCTAAAAAGGTAGCGTATGGACTCCATACTGCGCTGCGCTAAAGAGCGCGCACAGCTCAGTGACGCAAGCTAAAAAGCTAGTGTACACTGCTCACTGTCTTCTCCAAACTACAAGAACTCCATGGTTGTACCCCAAAGCTTCAAAGGTCCATAACTTGGTCAAAACAAGTCCAAATCCAACTTTCCAAAGGTCAAAATTGGGTAGAATAAACTTCTCTACAACATGGAACCATCAAAATTTAAAAACAAAGAAGTTTGATAGATCAAAACTGCCAAACTCCGAAAATAACTCATTTCTAGATCTATAAAAATTAAGACTTCGAAATAAAAAATGCCAAGTTCTAAACTCTCTTAGGATCTTGCGAGGAAGATAAATGAACTACAAAACATGGGTTCTCATGGGGAGCAAGTTGTACTTGCCTACGGTTTGGTAGGTGGAGAGAGTAATGAAGAAGAAGAAGGGAGTAATGGTGAGAATGTGAGTTTATGAGGAGAGAGAAAGAGATGTAAGTTTTAAATAGAAAAGGGGGGTGGTGGTGGAAGTTGGGCCGGGTCCAATGGGTCCAATGGGTCGGGTTGTAGGGGATCCAACCAAAGCCAACCCGAACCCAAATAAGCAAGACTAAGGCAGGGAATAAAAGCAGGAAATAAAGTGCAGAAATAAAATTGCAGAAATATAATTACAGAAAATATTAACATGAAAATTTAAAGAGCAGATTAATTGATTAACATGAAATTTAAAGGAATTTAAATACAGGATAATACATGATAAATATTAAATAAATACTCATGAGTTGTACATATATAAAAATACGTATTCTGGGAACGGGGAGTGACAAGGAAGCCGACTGCTCGAGTTGATTCACTCGGATATCTGCAGTCCTATGAAGGTAAAATCTATTGGTGGTGCTTCTTACTTTGTAACTTTTATTGATGACTGTTCCAGGAAAGTTTGGGTCTATGCCTTAAAGACCAAAGATCAGGTGCTGCCCACTTTCAAAGAGTTTTAGGCCTCTGTTGAAAGAGAGACGGGCAAGAAGTTATTGTATGTTCGGTCTGACAACGGCGGCGAATACATTCGTCCCTTTGATGCGTATTACAGAGAACAAGGGACGATACCAGAAGACTCCATCCAAGATACCTCAGCTCAATGGTGTAGCGGAACGCATGAACAAGACGCTGATGGAAAGGGTATGATATTTGCTGTCAGAAGCAAACTTACCGGGCAATTATTGGGGTGAGGCTCTTCTCACAGCTGCTTATGTTATTAGTTTATCTCCTAGTGCTCCTTTGCAGGGTGATGTGCCTGACAAAGTATGGTACGATAAAGAGCCGCCATACAATCACCTGCGAGTGTTTGGCTGTAAGGCCTTCGTGCATGTACCGAAGGACGAGAGGTCTAAACTTGAGCCGAAGATAAGGCGATGCGTCTTTGTCGGCTACGGTCGGGATGAGTTTGGCTATAGACTCTACGACTTGGTGGAAGAAAGCTCTACAGAAGCAGGGACGTGGTATTCGTCGAGGATCAGACCATGACCAACACTCAGGATTTCGAGACGCCTTTTAAGGCTGAGGAATTGCCTGAGTTAGAGTCATTTTCCTTCGAGCAGTTTCTAGAGGACATCGCAGAGGATCCAATTATGGAGGAGCCAGTACATAGAGTTGCTCCCAACCTTGATCATCAGCCTGCTGATGGTGGTCAGGGTGTCCCTCAGGAGGATGAGCATGCCGGGAAGGCAGTTCCTGAAGAAGAGGAGGCTATTGGTATACAGCCAGTACCAGTGGCTCCACTGAGAAGGAGCGACAGAGATCGTCGACCATCTACGAGATACTCACCGGGTGAGTATGTGCTATTGACTGACGGAGGAGAGCCCAAAAGTTTTGCAGAGGTTATGGAAGACGAACACAGGCATGAGTGTATGGAGGCTATACAGGAGGAGATGAGTTCCTTACACACCAATTCTACTTATGAGCTGGTACGGTTGCCAAAGTGCAAGAAGGCTTTGAAGAATCGATGGGTGTTTAAAGTGAAGCAGACGGATAATGCTACTCGCCCTCGGTACAAAGCGAGACTGGTAGTTAAAGTCTACAGTCAGCGAAAAGGCGTGGATTATGATAAGATCTTTTTGCCTGTCGTCAAGCATTCGTCTATTCGGGTGGTGCTAGCATTGGCACCCAGTCTCGACTTGGAGGTCGAGCAGATGGACGTGAAGACGGCATTCCTCCACGGTGATCTTGAGGAGTTATACATGTAGCAGCGAGAGGGATTCTGTGAGAAGGGCCAGTCACATTTGGTCTGCCGGTTGAAGAAGAGCTTGTATGGTCTGAAGCAGGCTCCGAGGCAGTGGTACAGGAAGTTCGAGTCGTTTATAGGAGAGCATGGTTATGCATGGACGACGTCGGATTACTGTGTATTTATGAGGTATTTTGCCGATGATGATTTTATATTTTATTACTCTATATAAATGACATATTAGTGGGTCGAAATACCACTAGGATAGCGGAGTTGAAGCACCAACTGGGTGCGGCCTTCTCTATGGAGGGTTTGGGTGCAGCGAAGACTATTCTTGGGATGGAGATTAGCCAAAAAGAGAGTCCAAGCTACTACACTTATTCCAAAAGTACATTCACCGGGTACTTCAGCATTTCGGGATGGACGGGTCGAAGAAAGTGAGTTGCCCCCTTGCGGTCCACTTTAAGTTCACTGAGGAGCAGTGTCCATCTACCGAGGACAAAAATGAAGATATGGAGCGGGTTCCATATGCTTCAGCTGTGGAGAGCCTTATGTATGCTATAGTGTGTATGAGGCCATACATCACTAATGCAGTTGGCACTGTTAGCAGGTATCTTTCAAATCCTGGAAGGGTACAATAGAGTGCGGTCAAGTGGATACTACGATACCTTCATGGCACTGCCGATTAGAGACTTTTTTTGGTGGTGACGAGCCGAAGCTGGTTGGGTATACCGACGCTGATATGGCTGGAGATGTAGACACGAGACGATCGACTTTGGGCTATGTGATGATGTTTACTGGAGGAGCGGTATCGTGGCAATCGCGATTGCAGAAGTGTGTCGCCTTGTCGACGACGGAGGCAAAATACATTGCGGTGACGGAGGCTTGCAAGGAGCTACTATGGATGAAAAAGTTGTTGCAGGAAATAGGGCTGAAGCAAGAGCAATATACTTTGCTTTGTGACAGTCAGAGTACTATTCACCTTGTGAAGAACCAGACATTTTATAGTCGGTCCAAGCACATCAAGACTTGGTATCATTGGATACGTGATGTGGTTGAGAAGAAGGACGTGGTGCTTGAGAAGGTTCATACTGATGACAATGGAGAGGACATGCTCATGAAGGTTCTACCGAAGGGAAAGTTTGAGTACTGCAGGCAGATCGTCGGGATGACGACCTCCTCCACCTAGTTATGAAGGGGGAGATTATTGGAGTGGGTGGGTTCCCAACCTATGTAGAGAACCACGGAGTACGACGAGCGCCGTCTGTGTGTCAAAGAAGCTCGGGGAGGTGATGAGGCCAGTCAGAGAAGACGAAGAAGCTCGGGAGCTGCTGGAGAGGGGGGCAGAGTTCGGGACGAACTCTGCCCCAGGGGAGAGTTCTGACTGAACTCTGCCTCCCTGTTCCAGAACCTTGCTGGAAGAAGAACCAGAGTTCTGGCCGAACTCTGCCCCAGGACAGAGTTCTGGCCGAACTCTGTGTGTCAGGGCTGAAGCATTTTTTAGGGTGATTTAATCACTGTTGGATCGTATCCTACGGTCCAGTTTTTGCTACAGATTAGGGGGTTTATACATGGTTATTCCTAACCCTAATCATAACACAACATTGAAGAACAAGAGGGAGAAAAGAGGCAAGAGTGCCATTGCAACTTTGCGAGAAGAAGGAGGATTAAATGTCATTTTCGAAGGAGGATTGTGTTCGGGTAATCTCTACTCGTCATCCTTGTACTTCGTAGCCTTGTAATCATTATTCTTGCTTCTAAGTGTTGTGGGGATCCGATTTGGATCGGGAGAAGTTTGTAGAGGGTGTACTCCTTTAATTCATTAGTGAAGGCTTCTCAGGGTTGGACTCCGATCGTCCCGTAGTTTTTCTCGCAAGGGTTTTCCACGTCAAAAATTCTCTGTGTCTGTGTGGTTTGTTTTGGTGTTTTGGTTCATGCGTTGTATTGCTCGGTTCTCTCGCAGGTACTCTCTAGTTTGGGGAAAGGTTTCCGCGTTTCTTTTCCAACACTTGGCTGCCTCTGGCTCACAATCATCTGATACCTTTGTCGCTGACGCTTCTGTTGATTATGTCGCTGTCGGGGCCACTGTCACCTCCATTATCGCCATCGCGGCTGCCGCCACTCCCATTGCAGCCTCTGTCTGGGGGCCTCCTCTGCCCTAGCGGCCTGTATCTTGGCTGCCGCTGTCTTTTCGGCCTCTGCCCTAGCGGCCATAATCTTGGCTGCCGCTGCCCTTGTGACTATTATCGCTTTCCTTTGTGGATTCTTTTCCTTTAGAAACGGTCGTCCTTTTATCGGCGACATGTTGATAATTTTAAGCAGTCGTTTGGGGGGGATTTGGGGAAAAAAAGAGGAAAAGTTACAGTACTAAAAACAATCTAACAATCGGTTGCTGGATTTTATAAGAACATCCACAGCGGAAGTAGTTTCAAGTACTATATGACGTTGGGAAGTGGAAACCTATGAGTAGTTTTGAGACTCAAATTTTATAAGAGCTTCCACCTTTAAATTTTGAGACCCAAATTTTAGTTTGGAAGGTTTGCACTCCTTGTGAAGTGGGAATCTAGAGTAATTTTAGAACATATGAAGTAGGAATGGAGGGAAAGTGGGAGGAAGGAAAAAGTAGAGAGAAAAATGAGAGAGAAATTTTAAATGGTGTTTGGAAATGGAGCGGGAAAATGGAAGAGGGAAATGAGAGAAAAAATGGAAGAGGAAAATGAGAGGAAAAATGTTTACTCCAATTAAAATTAAAATGACTGGTATTATTTTTATTATTATTTAATACACGTTTAGCAAACGAGCCCTTTTACTATTGTATCTAATTTTTTCCTTTCCCATTTTCAATAATATTTTCACCAAATAATTAAATTGATGGTTATTTAGTATATTTAGTAATAGGGTCTCACATAATAATTGAAATTATTGTTTAGGTCTCCAAAGTTTCGGTAACACTTTGGAGACCTAAACCCTAAAACCTTAAATTAAATGGTGTATATATTATAATGAAAAAAACTAAATTATTTAATTTCTTACATTCCAGACAACCACAATTTGAAAAACTACGTTCAAAAATTAAATTTATTATAATATTATAAATAAAGTTTGATCCCAGCAAGAACGTGCTGATGGCAACATAAACAAAATTGACGTAACAAGAGACTTAATGAGGATATCGTCACAGATAAATGGATTTGACGACAGACCTGATGAAGCTATGGATGCTAGTGGTTATCTCCTTAATAAGTCGATTGCTTTTTCATTTACATTTTTTGGGTCATTTTCAGTAATATTTTTAAACTGATTGTTGTAATTAAAATTGTTAATTCAAAAATAGATAAAATAATTAGTCGCTGGCAACACAATCGAAATTAACTTAACAAAATATTAGATTACATCGAAATCCCAGCTTCTTCGCCGGAACATTCTCCGGCGAGGGATACAAAAGGAGAAAAACATAAAAACAGAAAAAAAAAAGAAAAAGAAGAGGTCTAGGTAGATCCCTCACTAGCCTCGCGAAGGACCTCCGCAAATTCCTCCAGGGTGCGCAGACCTGCACAATGGCATCGGCGGTGTAACCCTTCCCTCTTCTCCAGAGAATCTCGTTCCTTCGGAGTGATCGACAACAGGTCAAAGTTGGGCACTGGATCTAGAGGTCGAGCAATGACCTTCAGTGACAACCCGACAGAGGCTAGGAAGTCCGCAGCCTCGGCCAGCCAATCAGTTTCTCGCATCGTCATCCGTCTAACAGGGCTGGACGCGGCGCAGAGGGAGGAGAAGGCGGAGAGGCTGGACGACGACTAGATGAAGCCTCGGACCATGGTTCCTAAATCGAAGATTTTTTCGGTGCCATGTTTAATGTACAACCTACCCATATGAATGGGGACCCATATATATATATATATATAATATATATATATATATATATATATATATATTATATATATATATACATACACACGTTAATCCGACTCTTCTTATTCCTATTTGGAAAACAGGGGGTATTCAATGACCTCCAGTAACTCTTCTTATTCTCTATCTCCGACCAATTTGCCGTGTACTCTAGGGGTAAGCAACACGTTTGACCATTGTTTATAATATTTTCTAAGATATCTACATAAAATGTTATAAAAATCCACATAACACTACAACCAAACTTATTTTAAAAAATTATTATTTATGATACAACCAAACTTATTTACACCATATTATGTAGCAGACAACTAACATAATTAATTTAAATTAAATGGCCAGATTTATTTATTATTTTATATTTGATCTAATCTATAGTTTCGAATTTATATAATCAAAATCTAATAAAATATAATCTACCATAATTTCAATATAATATATGAACAAAACATTAAACCTAATTATAATTTTGAGTCCAGTCTATTTAAAGATTTAATGTAATGCAAATCAAATTCACAACCTTATCTTATAAAAATTAAGAATTCTAATTATAATCAAATTTAATTTGGTCTAATACATAACCAAATCTCAGTATAATTAATCTAAACTAATTTAACATAATCTAATGTAATTTAAATAACCTGCTTGCATAGAAATTTGAATTCTGAACAGGAAAGTCACTAAAGAGGAGGCAATTATAATTAGAACTTTGAGTCTAGCCATATCCATATTCATATTTGTAACACCCAGTTTTCCAGATGAGGGTAATTTTGAAATTTTGTAATTATAATTAATATTTATTGATATTTATTTCATATTATGATTTTTAGTGATTTTTAATCATTTTTAAACTATTTAAATATCCCGACTTGTGATTTGATGTGCAGCTAGTGAAACCGTAGAGACCGTGTGCCCTAGAGCCTAACCATGTGATTTTGAATATCTAATTATCATTTTTAGGCGAGGGGTAATTTGGTCATTTTGACTTTTAGAATTTTTGATTTATTTAATGGATTGACAATTGTTGATTGGACTTTTACTAGTTGCGACATAGGAGACTAACCTAGATGTTGACTCTAGTTAAGGTGACTTGATTAGCATGGTGAGACCCTAATCTAACTTAAGTCGACTTGGTTTTGACTTGGGTGACTTAGCTCTTGAGAAATTAGGAAGGATTTTAATGTTGGACTTAAGGCTAAGGTAGAGAGCCCATTTCTCATGTGACTTGGCCCATGGCCCATGACTTGTAACCCTAACCCTAATGTTTACTCATTAGGACCAGCCATAGGGCTTTCCCTCCCTATAAATAATCTCCTCTTGAATGTTCTTGCCTCTTTTTTATTATTCTCTATTTGGCAAAAACCAAGGTTTGTTCCCTTCTTCAAATTTTCCATTTTATTCATTTAACCTCCTTTTTCATCCTAGTCTTTTGCATTGGGTTCTAATTGGTGTTTATGGACTGTTGGTGGAGAGCCATTTCAGTTTGGGACCAATTTGGAGCACTTAGCCATCAAGAAGAACCACCCCCTTTTGAAGCTTTTTTATGTAAATTGTACATATAGGTAACTTCCTATTCCTTCCATAGATTTTCGATTTCTTTGTATGAATAGGAAGCCCTAGGTGTCCTCTAGCCGTAGGTATTGGATTTGTGTCGAGTCGTGTCCATTTTGTATCTGTATCAGACACATATCAGTCCTAGAACCTAGGTGTTTGATGAAATGCTTGAGTGGATTGAATCCACATATTTTCGAAAACTAATTGAACAGTCTTGTAGCCCTTTATATCTGGATCACGAACCACAATCTCTGAGCACGCACTGGTATCGTTCTCGTGTCAAAAATTGACACGTACTTGCAGCACGAGACAGTGTCTCGATGTCCTGCTGCACATGTGTCGTGCTCACTGCACAGACCTTGTGAACCCACCAAATTTGGTGTGGGGCTCGGGGAAGTGACTGACAAGTCACTCCCCAAGTTTCATGACTCTTCGTGTCGCATCGAACACGAATTGCTCACGCACTGGTCGTACGGGCCGTGCGCGAGCTGCTGTGCACACACAGTTTTCACCACTGACACGCGTACGGACACGCCTGGACACGCGTCTAGGACGCGGTGCAGGGTGTCCAAGGGGTAGCCCTATCCTGGGCGAACCTCTGTGCACAGGCACGAGACACGTGTCGCTTTGTGTCGAGATCACGGGGGCTCGACACCGCTCGACGATGCAGCCAGTGCACAGTGCACTCGTTGGGTATTCGAGTGTCTTGGACACGCCTGTGTCCACTTGGTTGGACACGAAGGCTTGGGTTGACACGTGTACACTTGTCACCTAGTTTACCAACCTTTTAATTGGTGTATTATCATGATTTACCTTCGAATTTGTCATTCCCATTTTGACTGATACGCATTCAGTCTGGGTGTTTCCTGAGAAGCTTAATCCTAAATTTTAAACTGATTTTCCATGTTAATTACCATGTTTAAATTCATGTGCAAATGTATTAATTGTTGCTAGGGTGGTTACATGTGAGTTTGGGTTTCGATTGGCCATTGTTGGATTTTCGAATGTGGAATGGTACGCTTATGTGTTGACTGAAAATCCATTTGTTAACTGTCAACCGATTCATGTTCATGTTTTGAAATTCTGACTTTTAAACCCATTTTTAACTGAATTCTCAATGTTAATTTACATGTTAGATTCGTGTACACATGTATTGCTTATAGTTAAGATGGATTCATGTAATGGGGTTGATGTTAACACAAGAAAAGAAAATTTGAATGTTGAACTAATGCTAATTGCATACATAGTGCAGTCCTAAATTTTTTGATTTAAAATTCCCTTTTTCTAAACGGATTTGAATGATAAACTTACCATGTTAATTCATCACACATGTCAGTTAAGTTTGAATGTGGGGTTAGGTAGATGTAGGAAGTTTGGGTTCAAAGGGAAATGGATTTCAACTGATTAGGCCTTGAGTTAACTGATAATTATCAATGAAGACTGTCACTTGAATTCCCATTCCTAAACACATGTTAACACTCACTGATATTGCCATGTACCATACACACTCGACACACCACTTGTTTTGGAAATCTGAGTTTAAATATTAACTGAGTTTAGGTTTGATGAATTAATGTGGTTTCAACTATTTTAAAATTTGTAAAGTATGGACAAAATCTGAGAATTACTTCTTTTTGTGAAACCTGAAATCTGGGACTTAACCATGAACACACAGGAAATTAATTTATGTTCATCACCCACACATCTGTGATCACACACTCTTGCTTACTGATTACATTTATCACACACATGACTTCTCTGTACACCGTTTCATTTTACACACACACACACATCACTGAGTTCATTCCCTTCACTGTTTTCCTTTTTAGGATATCACATATCACACACTTTAGCACTTCACACACACACTATTATATTTTCCTGTCAAAAACTGAGAATTTAATGATGGTTCAACGTGAAAAACTGATTTGATTTCCAAAAACCTGAGAATAGGTTCACCTTGGGTTATAAACTGTCAATTGTTAATCAAGTCTTGATACTAGGATTCATTCATGAACATTGTATTAACTCACTGATTTCTAATGCTAATTCCTATGATAAATCCTCACATGTATTCACTGTCACCTGGGTTCTCATGTAAACACACAGCCTTGTATGCCACACACACCCTGTCATTTCACTGTACACTCTTCACAAGTATCACTCCACATTGCATTCACTTATAGCCCCTTGCTTGCACAGGTACACCATTGTTCACTAACACTTATTAATCTTAACTGTCACTTGTTCCTGAGGTTTGGGAACACACTTGACATATTAAACTGTTTTACCCACACCCTCTCACACCCTCCTATGGACACTCTTGTACACTCTCACTAACACACATGAATACATTACATGCTCTTCTCTATCCCTCTCTCTCTCTCTCTCTACTATATATATATATATATATATATATATATATTATATATATATATATATACTATACATGGCTAAATGTGTTAATGTGGTAAATAGAGATTTCCTATAGTTATATATATACATATATGTGTATAGATATGTATATATGTGCGTACAAAGATATAGGGCCTAGTGTTGAATTCTTTTTTCATGTACACTTCCATGGTCACACACACACATAGCTTACATGTTAGTTCCTTCCTCTTTATATATATATATAATGTTGAATATGCATGAATATGATGTGCCTTGATGTGTGGTTTGTGTTGGCTTGTATTGCCTTGTGATTGGTGTGTGATTGCTAGACTAGGCTTGGTTAGGCCTAATGAGACTTGCTGGGGTTTAGGAGTGGCCTAGTTGACCTAGTTTGACTAGTATAGTTGACTGGAGTTGACCAAGTGTTGACTTTAGTCTAGTTTGACCTAGACAGCATGCAGATGCATTGTAGATTACATTTATCATTCCCTGTGTACATCTTGACTTATGTTGCTCTAACTAGGAGTCAGGTACCTCATCTCGGACAGTACATTTACTTCAGACATTTAGATACCAGGCGAGTACATTCTCAGACCGTTTCATACTTGCTAGAACGTCTATTCTTGCCATAGATTAATTTACTTGATGCTGACACGTTGGAACACGGATTGGTACTATATGGATCTTCTTTTGCGATGTTATCTCCTTTGTGTTCACTAAATATATTTGATGTGCGTTTCACTAACATATTGTATTTATTAAATACCCTTATCATTGTACACTCATTATCACATTGAGCTCTATTATACAAGCCATTGTAAGGTAACGTAACTGAATTGGATCCTTGTGTATTGATTGGGGAGGGAGAGTAGAAATAGTTATGTGATCAATCATATTGTATAAGAAATTGTATATGTCCATTGTACACCCACGTACAAAGGAGTCCCATTCTATTGTATAACCAAACCCTTTTACATAACCATATTGTGCTCTAAATCACATATTGCTTACAGTTCGTACTTATCATATATAGATATTTCCTATTATCATATCCTTCTGTTTTTATACATCTCTTTCAGCGTTTCATGTATCTTACTCTATTGCACATTATATTTTCTAACCTGTTATGAACTGCATGAGATGTTTTGTGCTTGCTCCCGTCCTGACTGGACCTGTTGAAAATTTTACAGAGGATGATGAGGAACCCTGCACCCCTTACTTTGGAGCTTGCCTAGATGACACTTGCGACCTGGACCCCAGGGGAGGTTCAGGCAGCTGCTGAGGATGATACCCTTGCTTAGTGTAGATAGCTTGGATTGTTCTTTCTTTCATGTTTAGTTGTTGTCCTTATTTTTCAGAGTTGTATATTTAGAAATGTTGAGACTGGTAGTTGTTGAGACATGTTATTTATGTTGTACCTCAGTTGAGGATTTCTTTATCTATTTTCATCGTGCTACATTCTACCTTAGTTTGTGATTGAGTTGTACCTCTGTGTTGGACTCCTTTTTGGAGAGTATTCATATTATGCTAGTTATAGTTCATGACCTAGAACATCGTTCTACCGCCGACACTGCGGCGTAGGCTGGGCTGTTACGTACTCGTACCCTCACGGTGGGTGCGGGTCGTGACCTATTTTTAGTGGTAGCCCATACAGGTCGAGTTTATGTAGTAGTATTCGAACTAGAGTATCACTACAGCCTGCAGTAGGATTAGGATATTTGAAGGTACTCAATCACATTAGGAAAAACTCTTAATCAGATTCATTTTATCAAAATTTGTTGTTTATTGTCTTCCCTTGAATAAACTGTCCTCCTTTGACTTTTCGCTTCATTCTCAGTAATTGTTTCTTATTTTGATCTGTCTTCATGATGGTTATGGAGACACGATCTCATCGCTCCGGTCCGAGGAATACTATCGAGAGGCTGGCCACCTCTCGTCCTGTTCATCAGGGCCTCGAGACCGCAGCTCCTGTTGTGCCGACTCAGGTTGGCGTTTATGTTACATTGGAGGTGCACCTCTGTTTGTACAGAGACTTTTTCCGTTATTTCCGATTTCTCTCAGCAACAGCGGTTCATGCAGCATCAGCAGCAGACCAAGGGGAACCAGCAGGGCGAACTATCGTCAGGATAGTCGAGGATGCACAGACTATTGGAGATCTTGCTGCAAGTTCCGTTCTTCTCGATTCCATTTCTGCAATTGTCTTTTATAACTACCTTGAAATCCGATTCCATCTGTCCTTGCTGATTGATTAATTTTGTCATGTTGCTTTTTTGTTATGTTTGTTTTTCTTCTGAGAAAATCATATGGGCTAGGTCACCTCAGTTATGGGATCTAGAATTTTTGATAGTCGTATTAGTTGGCATAGTGAGGACATGTAGTCAGATTTTGGATGTATTTCTCGGGTATGGGAATTTAAGGTTTTCACCGTCGCATGCGGCAATGCGAATATTTTAAATACCATGAACCTAGAGGTACGTACCTTAGTCAAAGACTCTGTGATTATCATAGCCTTGCTCACTAGCATGATGAAGACTCTGGATAACATGATTTTGGACAGATGCATATGATTAACAGATTGTATCTTGAGAAGGTTTTAAACATCATACCCTTCTGTTGTTTTTTAAAATTGTATTCCATCAAATAACTTAGGAGTAGGAATATTTTAGTTTGTAGAACTTATTCATAGGTAGATCTTCATAGTGTAATGATATGACGACTTGTAGAGTGTGTGTACCCTAGAGATGGTAGTTAGTAGTGGTATTAGAATAGTAATCCATTATAGATGATGTTCCTGTTATTTATAATACCAAATAGTTTACATATAGGATGTTAGTATGCCTTACAACCTTGATGATTGTTATTATTTTCCTTATTATATTTTTTTTAGTGAGGCACCCATGACCAAAGCTTGTCTTTGAGTATAGTTGTAGTTCACCGAAGACTGAGAGTAGATTGCAGATGATATTCTTAGGATATGTGATTTCTTGAGCATATATATCAGTGGTATTTGGGATTGGTGTGCTCATTGTAGGTACTTAGTTATGGGTGACTTGATAAGATTGGGAAATTGAGAGCTAGCCTATTATAGAGTTCCTCTTTTTGCTAAATTCTAGTTGCCAACACTTAGGTAGCTAGCATAGGTAAAATCCTAAGAAGTTGACCAGCTGATGACCAAGTACTAGGATGTTGAGAAAATTGACTAGTGATTGACCCTTGACTATGTTGACCTAGAAGGGGGTACGATCATCTAAATTTTGAGGACAAAATTTTTATAAGGAGGGTAGGATTGTAACACCCAGTTTTCCAGATGAGGGTAATTTTGAAATTTTGTAATTATAATTAATATTTATTGATATTTATTTTATATTATGATTTTTGGTGATTTTGAATCATTTTTAAACTATTTAAATATCCCGACTTGTGATTTGATGTGCAGCTAGTGAAACTGTAGAGACCGTGTGCCCTAGAGCCTAACCATGTGATTTTGAATATCTAATTATCATTTTTAGTCGAGGGGTAATTTGGTCATTTTGACTTTTAGAATTTTTGATTTATTTAATGGATTGACAATTGTTGATTGAACTTTTACTAGTTGCGACATAGGAGACTAACCTAGATGTTGACTCTAGTTAAGGTGACTTGATTAGCATGGTGAGACCCTAATCTAACTTAAGTCGACTTGGTTTTGACTTGGGTGACTTAGCTCTTGAGAAATTAGGAAGGATTTTAATGTTGGACTTAAGGCTAAGGTAAAGAGCCCATTTCTCATGTGACTTGGCCCATGGCCCATGACTTGTAACCCTAACCCTAATTTTTACTCATTAGGACCAGCCATAGGGCTTTCCCTCCCTATAAATAATCTCCTCCTTGAATGTTCTTGCCTCTTTTTATTATTCTCCATTTGGCAAAAACCAAGGTTTGTTCCCTTCTTCAAATTTTCCATTTTATTCATTTAACCTCCTTTTTCATCCTAGTCTTTTGCATTGGGTTCTAATTGGTGTTTATGGACTGTTGGTGGAGAGCCATTTCAGTTTGGGACCAATTTGGAGCACTTGGCCATCAAGAAGAACCACCCCCTTTTGAAGCTTTTTCATGCAAAGCACATATAGGTAACTTCCTATTCCTTCCATAGATTTTCGATTTTTTGTATGAATAGGAAGCCCTAGGTGTCCTCTAGCCGTAGGTATTGGATTTGTGTCGAGTCGTGTCCATGTCGTATCCGTATCGGACACATATTAGTCCTAGAACCTAGGTGTTTGATGAAATGCTTGAGTGGATTGAATCCACATATTTTCGAAAACTAATTGAACAGTCTTGTAGCCCTTTATATTTGGATCACGAACCACAATCTCTGAGCACGCACTGGTATCGTTCTCGTGTCGAAAATCGACACGTACTTGCAGCATGAGACAGTGTCTCGATGTGCTGCTGCCACATGTGTCGTGCTCACTGCACAGACCTTGTGAACCCACCAAATTTGGTGTGGGGCTCGGGGCAGTGACTGACAAGTCACTCCCCAAGTTTCACGACTCTTTGTGTCGCGTCGAACACGAAATTGCTCACACACTGGTCGCACGGGCCGTACGCGAGCTGCTGTACACACACAGTTTTCACCACTGACACGCGTACGGACACGCCTGGACACGCATCTAGGACCCGGTGCAGGGTGTCCAAGGGGTAGCCCTATCCTGGGCGAACCTCTGTGCACAAGCACGAGACACGTGTCGCTTTGTGTCGAGAGCACGGGGGCTCGACAGCGCTCGACGACGCAGCCAGTGCACAGTGCACTCATAAGGTATTCGAGTGTCTTGGACATGCCTGTGTCCACTGGGTTGGACACGAAGGCTTGGGTTGACACTTGTACACTTGTCACCTAGTTTACCAACCTTTTAATTGGTGTATTATCATGATTTTACCTTCGAATTTGTCATTCCCATTTTGACTGATACGCATTCAGCCTGGGTGTTTCCTAAGAAGCTTAATCCTAAAATTTAAACTAATTTTCCATGTTAATTACCATGTTTAAATTCATGTGCAAATGTATTAATTGTTGCTAGGGTGGTTACATGTGAGTTTGGGTTTCGATTGGCCATTGTTTGGATTTTCGAATATGGAATGGTACGCTTATGTTTGACTGAAAACCCATTTGTTAACTGTCAACTGATTCATGTTCCTGTTTTGAAATTCTGACTTTTAAACCCATTTTTACTGAATTCCAATGTTAATTTACATGTTAGATTCGTGTACACATGTATTGCTTATAGTTAAGATGGATTCATGTAATGGGGTTGATGTTAACACAAGAAAAGGAAATTTGAATGTTGAACTAATGCTAATTGCATACATAGTGCAGTCCTAAATTTTTTGATTTAAAATTCCCTTTTTCTAAACGGATTTGAATGATAAACTTACCATGTTAATTCATCACACATGTCAGTTAAGTTTGAATGTGGGGTTAGGTTGATGTAGGAAGTTTGGGTTCAAAGGAAAATGGATTTCAACTGATTAGGCCTTGAGTTAACTGATAATTATCAATGAAGACTGTCACTTGAATTCCCATTCCTAAACACATGTTAACACTCACTGATATTGCCATGTACCATACACACTCGACACACACACTGTTTTGGAAATCTGAGTTTAAATATTAACTGAGTTTAGGTTTGATGAATTAATGTGGTTTCAACTGTTTTCTGAAATTTGTAAAGTATGGACAAAATCTGAAAATTACTTCTTCTTTTTGTGTGAAACCTGAAATCTGGGACTTAACCATGAACACACAAGAAATCAATTTATGTTCATCACCCACACATCTGTGATCACACACTCTTGCTTTCTGATTACATTTATCACACACGACTTCCCTGTACACAGTTTCATTTTACACACACACACATCACTGAGTTCATTCCCTTCACTGTTTTCCTTTTTAGGATATCACATATCACACACTTTAGTACTTCACACACACACTATTATATTTTTCTGTCAAAAACTGAGAATTTAATGATGGTTCAATGTGAAAAACTGATTTGATTTCCAAAAACCTGAGAATAGGTTCACCTTGGGTTATAAACTGTCAATTGTTAATCAAGTCTTGATACTAGGATTTATTCATGAACATTGTATTAACTCACTGATTTCTAATGCTAATTCCTATGATAAATCCTCATATGTATTCACTGTCACCTGGGTTCTCATGTAAACACACCCTTGTATGCCACACACACCCTGTCATTTCACTGCACACTCTTCACTAGTATCACTCCACATTGCATTTACTTATAGCCCCTTGCTTGTACAGGTACACCATTGTTCACTAACACTTATTAATCTTAACTGTCACTTGTTCCTGAGGTTTGGAAACACACTTGACACATTACACTATTTTACCCACACCCTCTCACACCCTCCTATGGACACTCTTGTACACTCTCACTAACACACATGAACATTACATGCTCTTCTCTATCCCTCTCTCTCTCTCTCTATATATATATATATATATAATATACATGGCTAAATGTGTTAATGTAGTAAATAGAGATTTCCTATAGTTATATATACATATATGTATATAGATATGTATATATGTGGGTACAAAAAAAAATATATGTGGGTACAAAGATATAGGGCCTAGTGTTGAATTCTCTTTTCATGTACACTTCCATGTTCACACACACACATGTTTGCCATTGATTGTAAAAGTACAGAACAGTTTTATGGGAGGACTGAACTTAGACTCACAATACCAATTCGCTTGTACAAAGAAAGCCTAGGGACGAAAACCTAGGTACAGCAGTCTAAGTATAATTGTTTATTTTAGATTCTGGGGGGTGACGATAGAGGCTCGGGAAGGCGACGGCAGCCCTGCCTTACTCCTTGGACGATCGGTATGCATCCTTGGCTCCTGTGAAGATGGTTGGCGTTGACGAAGAAATGCTCTTCTTGCTCTCCTCGTATTGCTTTTCTGGCTTCTCTCTCTGTGTATTTTTCTCTCTGATAGCGTATATCTCTCTTTGTATATTTTGTAAGGGAATTGCACCCTGCTATTTATAATAGTGGGGAGCATCATTAGGTTTTGGATGATTACCCATTCTCAAAGTGGCAGCAGTCTGATGCTTAATCAATCTGGACCGTTCGTTTTAATCGTAAAGGATCTGGGCCATAAATGGGGATAGCACTGAATCTTGCGAATGATTAATGCTGATTGCTTTAAATCTTCATGATTGGTTGTGTCAAGCTTGGATCTCTCACCACGTGTCCCATTGGCTTGATCATGAATGATATGATTTGATCTCATTAATTATGAGGATAACGTTAAATATGGTCATTGGGATCTGGTAAATCTCTGATTGATTTGCATCTCATAATCATCCTTGCTACCAGCTGTCAAGTCGTAGGGGCAATTGAATCTGTGCCACGTGTCTTAATGATGGACTCTGCCAGAGCCGTATGATATCTATGAACCGCATGAGACAGCGTCTCAGTGAACCGTATAGGTATAGTATTTGCGAGCCGCATGGGATGGTTTCTCGGTGGGCCGCATAAGTGTAGTACTCGCGAGCCGCATGGGATGGCTTCTTGGTGAGCCGCAGGAAGACGATTCTTGCCAGCCGCATGAAGCTGTTCTTCACTGGAGCTGTATGGGGGTAGCCACGTGTCAATCTCGGATCGTGTCAGAGATTTTCTCCTATTCCCAAAGAGTCTGTCATTATGACAGGGCCATTATGACACTTCATGTCAGAGCCGTCAGCTGTCAAATCATGGCAGAGCATTAAATAGGGCCATTGCTCGATGGCCAGCTGTGTGAAGGGGTCCCATGGGGGCACGTGACGTTGATCGAGCCGCATATCTCTGTTGGTCGAATGGGAGCCGCATGTACTTCTGAACCGTATGCGGCTAGGGGGCCCTTTGAACCGCATAAGACTGTCCCTATGTAAGCCGCATGGACTCTCCTGCCCCGAGCCGCATGAGATTAAGAGTCTCTCTGAACCGCATGGGACTGCTCCTGTATGAGCCGCATGGGGTTCTCCTGTTCCGAGCCGCATAGATCATCATTCTGATATTTTCCATGCTTCTACAAGACCCCCTTCAAAGTTTTTAATTTATAAAATTGGAATACTTTGAATAAGAAGCATGGCCTTTGCTGACCGCATAGATGATTCAGCCGCATGGATTTATCTGGCCGCATGAACTGTTAGGCCGTATAGACTTTTTGCCACGTGTCCCAACCACGTGTGCAAATCTTCTGCATTAAATGTCCTTGATTCGCCGCCTCTTGGAGGAGGATCCCAAGGGTCAGTTTTGTTTTGACCGAAGCATTTTTCCTTTATTCTTTTAGGCGGCACGTGGATCAAGGCATTTGTTTGATTTTTCAAGCCTCATTCGCCTATAAATAGGAGTGATTTTATTCTTTGAGGGTTTCTTTACCTTCTCCCCTTTGCTCGTACTCCTTGTTGCCGACTTCCTCTTCGTCTTCTCTCATCAAAGATTGCCAATGGCTCCCAAGAAGACTACCGCTGCTACGGGCAAGAAGGCCGCGTCGTCGTCTGCGGCAACGAAGGGCAAGAAGGCCGCGTCTTCATCGACGGTGGCGAACGTGGCGGCTCCTCCGCCGGCTGGCGTACCTGTTTTCACCCCGACGTTCACCCCGCCTATTGCTGGTAGGACCATCAACATGAACTGCCATGGCTACGCCGCATATCTTATGCGCGAGCCTATATTTCCAAGTATGCTGCGTGTCCGACTCATGTTCGGACCGCATGGGATATGACCCAGACCTGAGCCGCATGAAAGTTGTTGTTTGCAGCCGCATAACTACTTCATCATCAGGGCCGCATAAGCTTGTCTGGACTTGGACCGCATGAGCTCTTTCAAACTGAGCCGTATAAGCTTATTTCGAATTGAACTGCATAAGATCATCCGTACTGAGCCGCATAAGCCCATTTCGAGCCGAACCGCATAAGCTTATTCGAACTGAACCACATGTGCTCTTTCAAACTGAGCCGCATGAGGCTATGCTTAAGCCGCATAAGCATCACGTAGTTTGTGTTTCAGCTATCTTTTTGACTTGTTTCTTTTGTTTTTCTTCAGTAAATCTGCCAGTAAATCTTGCGGGGGAACTTATAGTGGGCTCAAATCAGTTCGCCTTGGGCGTGCGTCTTGACGACTTAATTAAGCATGTGTTGAATCAATTCCCTGCTGATGAGCCTTCGGAGAGGTTGAACGCCATCGAGAATCAGACCCTCCATTTCCTCCGTTCCATGATGAATACTGGGAAGCTGGATGGATTATACCTGAAGCCTTTATTCCTCTTTGGAGATGCTTTAATCATAAAGAATCCCCGAGTATTAGAGATTTCTGAGAACTAGGATTTTTCTTTGGATGGGGTGGCGATCCATATCTCTCTCATGGAACGTCATTATCCTCTGTCGTGGTTCAATATGGTGTTGCTGGACAGGAAGATGGTGTGTAACTTAACTCCTACCCAATCAGGGATGTTGATGGACAACATCTATTATAACCCGAACATGCGGTCAGCGTACGCGGGTAAGGATTCCGTCCTCCGGTACATGATGGGTCTAGCCCCCGGCTCTTTCATGAATGTATACGGCCCCAACTTCACACTCATTCGAGTTGATACCTTCCTGAATCGGCTTGCTCGCAAGAAATCTGATCCCGTTGGCAGACTGGCATTGCTGAACTGGATAAACCCTACCTCTTCGTGGGGCCAGTTGACCACTTGGGTTCTGCAGACCTATGGAACATTCCTGCGGGAGGTGGGACTTTATCATGCCATTTGGGGCACTTGTCACGGGCTTCATATCAATAGACCATTGTTCGCGGCGCTCTTGGAGATGTATAATCGGCGAACGGGTATGTTCTTTGCGCCCGGAGGAGAGTTGGGGCTTGCTCTCCATGAGATGTATACTGTCTCCAAACTTCCGTGGGGGAACGAGCCTTTTGAGGTGTATACCCCGTCGAATGAGGAGTTTGAGGACTTGAACCAGCGATTCCCAGGTTTTGTTGCGGTGTATCAGGAGTTGCTGTGCCATCATAGTGCTTGTCACCAGATGGCTATAAAAAAGGAGGATAGCTCAGAAGGGACTGCTCCCCACACTACATCCTGGGTCAATTATCTTTTTAAAGTTGATCCTTCTGGCGTGGTTACTCCTCGAACCCCTCGAACCCAGGAAGAGATAAAGGACCTGACGTCGGGCGTCAAGAAGTCGCGGTCCAAGAGCGACATATTCGGGAGTCAATCTGACTCTCTCAGCTATTTTTACTATGGCACCAGGCCGATGTCAGAGAAGGCACTTCTGGCTGGATTTTTAATGATATGGCTATAGAACTGCGTAGTCTCGGGGGGAGCAGGTTCTATTGAGAGGATCGGTCGCCACTTCATTCTCCCAGCCGTTAAACTGTTATTTGGAGTTAGACTGGCCCTTCTTCCTGCTATGGTGTGTAGCATACACCATGGTCTTCGAACATTCTCGTCCAAAGTTATTGCGCACAAGAAGACGCTAGATTTTGAGCACGTAGAACTGCCTTTCCACTATTTGATGGGGTGGTTGGCGATGCACTACAAGTCTTTGATGGGACCTGGAATAGCGGAAGATGCTATAGATGAAGACGCTTTCCTTTTTAAATGCCATCGCCGGTCTTGGGAGTACAACACTATGCCAGCTTGTCGGAGGGCGCTGGCGAGGGTGGATGGGTGTGACTTTTTTGTGTCTGTTCCTCATTTTTCTGATGAGGAAGTGAGGAAGGTATACCTTGATGGTACCGGACCTTCTCACTTTCTGTCTCCGAATATGCTTACCTGGTTGCGCAACATCCGCCTCGCGCATCTGGTTTATCGCAACCGAGATAATGTGTACTTGGAGCCTTACCTACCTAGTAGGTTTTTTCGTCAATTTGGTTATGGCCAGTTATTCCTTGATTGTCCCAACCCTTGTTTGGGCTTTGAAGGTAGCGTTCTTGATGGTGTCAGGGCGTGGAATTATTATGACGCTTATCATATTCGGGCCAGCTTATCGGTCCCCGATGCTAAGGCGCCGAGGGAAATTTTGTACGTGGCTGCTTTGTATCATGTTATGGCGAACAAGCCTCCTGTTAATTTCGATCCGAGTACCAGTTTCATCGTGGGTACCGGTTTAGAGGAAAAACCCAAAGGGGCTAAGGCTAGAAAGTAACTAGCGCTCCAGACTTCCCTCCCTGAATCAGAACCTTCCGAGTCGGCTGAGGAGGAGGATGATCATGATAGCGAAGACTCCCTTTCTGGTGGGGGTAAAGAAGTAACGGATCAACCGCTTCCCACACCCGATGAACTGGCGGAAGATCCGTTGCTTACTACACAAGAGGAAGTCGTGAGGGAAGAACAGCCTCCAGCTGTGTCTGGTCCCTCACGTAAACGAGTCAGACGCGAGTCTTCTGACAGCAGAGCGACCTTTTCCGTGAAGAGAGCTGCCGTTAGGTCTCGTGGATTACTTATTACCGAGAGGGGTGAAGGTACAGACGCTGTTCCGGAGGTAAAACCAAGTCGGAGCCACCTCTTTGTTGTAGTTTTCTTTCTCTCAGAGATATGCCTTAATCACTTTTCTTTGTAGGTGTCTGATGAACCGGCCTCTCCTGAACCGTCTACTGCCCCAGGAGTTGATCCGACCCTTGCTGCTTTGATTAGCGACATGTGTGTCGCGGTCCTTTCTGCGGGGGATCTCTCAGCAGCGGCCGAGAATTCTCAAGTTGCTGAGGCCCCAGTCCAGAATAACGAAGGTTCCCTCGGACCTGTCTTCGAGGTTGCCGAATTTCTACAAGGCGACACCGATCTCGTCGCATCTCCTCCCGAGGGTGCCGGGGCGCAGGAATTTATTATACCTGACTCGGGGACTGCTGGTGAAGAGGCTGCAGTGGCCGTAGGCGAACCCCAGCCTCCACACTCTTTCGCTGGTAAGATAAGCCAAATATTGACTAGTGAGGGGGCTTATTTGCTCTATCAACATATCCTCCGAGTCAATCGATTCATGGTTGCCTTGGCCCTACAGGTCCTGACCCTTTACTTCCCATCGTGGATGTTCTTGGGGAAGGCTCGGCCTGCCGTGATCTGGAAGAAAGGAGCGTTCCCTCTCCTTCGCCGTCTCATGTCGAGGGGCCTCCCGCCAACCCCGGGCAGATGGGAATGGAGCTGGCGATGGTTTCCACCTCGTCCTCTGCTGAACATACGGCTCCGGAGATTGACCTCTCGACCCTGCCGAGCATTCAAGTTCTGCGGGCCGCTGAAGAGTAGTTGGCCGCTGTTCATGCGTCCTTCCGTGCGGAGTTTGTTTCTCTTATGGCATGAGCGGCATATTCTGTTGCGTCTTCTTCAGCGTTGCCGGCCACACTCCCGTTGACACCGGCTTCCTCGGAGGCTCTGGACAAGGTGACGCAGGATGTGGTCGACATCTTCTATCGCCACTTAAAGAGGGGTGTAGACGCTGCTGTAGAACGAGGGACCCCTTTTACTCTGTCTCTGCGGTGTGCTCGGGGTCAGGTTGCAACTTTGAAGTCCCTTCCTGGCGGAGTGGGGTTGGCTGCACTCCTGGAGCCTAAGTTGGCAGAGGCTGATCAACTTGTGACCCAATTGCTGGCGGTACGGCAGGCGAGTTTTCCTACTGCGATTGAACGGGAGCGGGGCTTCCTCATTGCTGCTCGGGATAGGATCAAGCTTGCTCGAGATACTGCCGGGCCAGTTGTGCGGGGAGACCTTGACAAGTTCTCCGCTTCGTATGACAGGCTGGGTCGTCGGAGTCAGGCTTATCATGCTAGGAAGAGTCTGCTTCTCGTGGAATTGCTGACACGAAGGAGCGGATTCTCGTACTCCAGAAGGAGTTGGCCTTCTTAGAGTCAGAGCTGAAGGCTGCTCAGACGGAACATGAGTCAATCGTTCGGGAGGCCGAGAAGGTTTCCCGATCTTCTGTTAACCTGGAGCGGGCCTTTAAGAGATTCGAGGATAACTGGCAAGCACATGCTCAACTGTAGGATGAGGCGGTGCTGACCCAAGAGGCGGAGCGTCGAGCTACCCAGAGTTTTGAGCGGTCGATTGCCTTGCTGACGGACCGTCTCAGGGCGTTATGTGCCCCGGAGCAGTGATCAGCTTTCTATTTTCTTTTGCTTCTTTTTTTCTTTTCTTTTTGTAAGGGATGTGATCCCAAATGATGTAGCACTTTGAATTTTGAATAAATGAGCATGTTTCAACTCATCTTCTCTTTCTTGTACTTGTGGCGTTTGTGGAATTAGACTTGCTGGGGGATTATTTGTGGACCCGTTACCCTAGGCGTACCTTGGTTTTAGGTACGGATAACAAGTTTGGTCAGGATATCCGGAATAGCCATGGCAAAGTGGTCATGGATGCTCTCGGTATTGGGAAAAAGAATGCCGTAGAGCAGCTGGGCTCCCGGGGCATGATGAGATGGTGGATTTATGCTAAGAAGCTTAGCAAGGGATATTTGTGGACCTATTATCCTTAGCGTACCCTGGTTCAGGATACGGATAATGGGATGAAAGGAAACCAACATATTTGCTCAGAGGTTATGAGAACATGGCAAACATGAGGGTTTTATCGTAGAATCTTCCTGCTCAGAGGTAATGAGAACATGGCAGGGGAGACTTCACGGAAGAGATTCGTGGTCAATAGCGGACATTCGTGGTCAACAGAGGACATTTGTGGTCAACAGAGGACATTTGTGGTCAACAAAGGACATTTGTGGACCTATTATCCTTGTCGTACTCCGGTTGCGGGTACAGATAATAGGTTGAAAGGGGACCGACATACTTGCTCAGAGGTAATGTGGACATGGCAAGCATGAAGGTTTCTTCGACGGAGCCTTCCCACTCAGAGGTAATGAGAACATGGCAGGAGTGGGCTCAATGAAGAGGGGGTACATAGAATGACTCAGAGGTAGGAGAACGTAGAAGTTCTATGCTAGGGGGCGGTTTGTTTTTGGTGGAAGTGAAAAACGGCTCAGAGGTAATGAGGACATGGCTGTTTCGGAAATTTGTGGATCGATTACCCTTTTTGTGCACTGGGAGCGCGGGTAGTGGATCATGAGGGAGGATCTCTTCCAGGAAGAAAGTTCAGAGGTATAATCATACGTGACTTACTATCTGAAAGAGTGATCGGAATTCAGAGGCACCAGCGGGTACATAACTCGGTAATTTCGAATATTGAGAAAGTGTGAGTTCAGCGGTACCAGCGGGTACATGACTCGATAATCTAAAATGTTGTGGATGTGAGTTCAGCGGTACCAGCGGGTACATGACTCGAAGATCTTGGAGAGAATGTCGTTTAGACATAATATTTCTTCAGGAACTTGCCGTTGACGGGCAACATGAGCAAGTCTCCGTTTTGTTTTGCGAGGCGGTAAGCACCGTTGGAGAATACTGTCTCAATGATAAATGGGCCTTCCCACTTTGGCTGGAATTCGTCGACGGTCTTGTGAGTCATGACCATCGGCCTCCGGACTGCCAGGACGAGGTCGTCCACCTGGAATATTCTATTTTTTACCTTCTTGTTGAAGGCTCCGGAGATGCGTGCTTGGTATAGCTCAATTCGTTGCTGAGCCAAGAGGCGCTTTTCATCTAGTGCCTCCAAATCTTGTAGCCGACGTCGGTAGTTATCATCCGTCGTCAACTGATGTGTGAGGGCGATGCGAAGTGAGGGGATCTGAGTCTCTAATGGAAGAACTGCCTCGCTTCCGTATACTAGGGAGAACGGTGTATTCCCGGTGGCTGTTCGAACTGTAGTACAGTACGCCCATAAACACTCGCCGAGCTTCTCATTCCAGTCGCGTTTGTTGGAGGAGACAAACTTTTTGAGAAGTTTGATGATTGTTTTATTGAATGCCTCTGCCAACCCGTTTGCTGTCGGGTTGTATGGTGTCGAAGCGACATTCTGAATACGGGGCTTATCGCAGAACCGATAGAAAGCGTGGCTTGCAAACTGTAGACCATTATCATGGATGATCCTTCGGGGCAGTCCGAAGCGGTAGATGACGTGATGCTTAAGGAAGCTGATTATGTTTGAAGTCTTGACTTCTGCGAGTGGGACAACTTTCGCCCATTTGGAGAAGTAATCAGTGATCGCAAGTATGAAGCGATGTCCTCGGGAGGAAGGTGGGGTGATTGGACCAATGATATCCATTCCCCATGCTTCGAATGGCCAGGATGCCACTGTCGGATGTAGAAACTCGGATGGTTGGTGAATGAAGTCCGCGTGGACTTGGCAGGCTTTGTATTTTTTAGCGTAATCTATCGCATCAGCCACCATTGTGGGCCAATAGTAGCCCATTCGGCGAAGGCGGTCTTGCAGTTTTGGGCCGGGCTGGTGGGCCCCGCAGACACCGTCATGAGCTTCTCGTACGGCTTTTTTGGCTTCTGCGTTTGACAGACACCGAAGCAGTAATCCGTCGTAGGAGCGACGATACAGCATTTTTGTCTCTGTATCGTAGAAGAATCTGAGAGAACGCCGTCTGATGGAAGTGGCTTCCTTTGGGTTCTCGGGCAGGATGTCATAGATGACGAAGTCGATGAATGGTTGTCTCCAATCTGGGGCATCATCGATCATGTGGACGGAATAACTCACCACGAATTGCACATTGTTCTTAGGACAGACTAGTTCATGGCCTATCACATCCACTGATTGGCGATCATAGTTCGGAACTGCTAGGGAAGCAGCAAGACCAGCTAGGGCATCGGCTTCAATATTTCGGAGTCTGGGGACATGCTCGATGAAGAACCCCTCGAATGACGAGATAACATCGATCGCTATTTGGTGATAGGGGATCATGTCTTCGTGGCGGACTTCGTATGAGCCCCGGATCTGATTGACGATTAACTGAGAATCGCCGTATGCTTCAAGATATTCTACCCCCAGCTCTCTTGCAAGTTGGAGGCCAATGACCAAAGCGTTGTACTCGGCCACATTGTTAGAGCAGGGCTCTGTGAGAGAGTAAGCACGGTTAATCACCAACCCGGAAGGGGAGATCAGCACTACCCCGACTCCGACGACTATATTGCCTTTAGGTCCGGTCCTTGAAGCACCGTCGAAGAACATTCGCCATATATTGTCGTGAGAGGTTGCATTCGAGTCGGTGACCTCATCTGGGATCTCTTCATATATCTTGGAGGACTCCGAGCCTGGGTGGGCTGCTAAGAAGTCTGCCAGGTCTTGACCTTTGACTGCCTTTTGGGGGACGAAGATCATATGATAAGGGGACAACTGTATTGCCCATGTAGCGAGGCAAGAGCTGAGTGCCCCTGGTTTAGTCATAAGGACCCTAAGAGGGTTGACTCGTGAGATCACATGTATCGTTTGTCCGGTGACATAGTGCCACATTTTCTGAATGGCGAACACCAGGGCGAGGCATTCCTTCTCCACAGCAGTGTATCGGTGCTCTGGTCCAATCATCATTCGGCTGAGGTAATATATGGCCTGTTCATGGCCTGCGTCGTTGTTCTGTGCCAGCAGAGCCCCGAGGGAGTGTTCCATTACTTGTACATAGAGCAGAAATGATTTTCCAAGAACCGGGGCCACCAAAACTGGAGGATTTGACAAATATTCTTTGATGCTGTCGAAAGCACGCTGACATTCCTCGTCCCATAAGAATGAGACTCCTTTCTTCATGAGGTGCATGAACGGTCGGCATCGCCCAGAGAGGTTGGAAATGAACCTCCTGATGTAGGCTAGCCTCCCTTGGAGGCCTCTGAGTTCGCGGAGATTTCTCGGGGGACCCATCTCCATGATTGTTTTTGTCTTCTCAGGGTCTACATGGATACCCTTTGCAGTAATGATGAAGCCTAAGAACTTCCCGCTGGATACGCCTAGAAAGGACTTCGTAGGGTTTATTTTCAAATTGTGCGCTCGCATTAGGTCGAATACCGTCCTTAGATCCTGCAGATGGTCTCCTTTGCAGCGGCTCTTAACGGCTATATCGTCAACGTAGCAGTCCACTGTCTTGCGTAAGTGGTCTCTGAAGATGATGCTCATGGCTCTTTGATAGGTGGCGCCGGCATTCTTCAAACCGAAAGGCATGACTGTGTAGCAGTACGTGCCAATTGGCGTTCGGAATGACGTATGCTTTTCGTCATCAGGAGACATTTTGATTTGGTTGTACCCCGAGAAGCCATCCATGAATGACATACGTTCGAAGCCGTAGGTATTGTCGATCATGATGTCTGTGATAGGAAGGGGAATTCATCTTTGGGGCATGCCTCGTTCAGATTGCGGAAGTCGATGCAGATTCGAATCTTCCCATTCTTCTTGAGGACGGGTACTATGTTGGCGACCCAGTCTGGATGTTGCTCCTCACGAATGAAGTCGCTGGCTATCAGTTTGTTGACTTCGGCTTCGATTGCATCCATGATGCCTGGGTGGAAGCGTCGTTGTTGTTGTTTGACTGGCTTTGCATCTGGCCGAATGTTGAGTTTGTGAAGAGCAATGTCGGGATTTAAACTTGACATGTCTTCATAGCTCCAGGCGAACACATCAATGTATTCTCTGACAAGTTCTAGCAGCGACTCCCATTCTTCGTCTGCTAGGCTTTTACTGACGAAGATTGGTTTTGGAGAAGATTTGCTGCCGAGGTCAACTTGTATAACCTCATCTTCAGTAGGAGGTTCTCTCAGTTCGAACCGCTTTTCCCATTGTGCATCCAATTGCTGGGCCCACGGCTCTAGCTCGTGGATCTCGGGGATGTCTTCGTCTTCCTTGTAAGCGTCGACGAATGCCATGTTGACTGACATTACTTGTCTGAACACATCTCCGATACTGGTATCCGAGTCGGAAGTTGGTGATCCGGTTGAATGTGACTGCCAGTCGCATTCTTCATCTGAACTTTCAGGGGTCGTAGTAGGCGTTACATACCCTAACCCGCATCGAGTTTTGTTATAGTAGTTCCGTTATTTGCCCGCCGGGACTGGCGGCTTCAAAGGTAATCGTCGCCCAGTGCCGTAGTCCAAACCTAGCGTCTTCTCCAGATCATACCCCTGTTTCTGTATGAGATATTTGGATTGGGGACTATAGAGATACAGAGGCAGTCTTCCGGCATCTGACCCGAGGTCGGCTTCCTCTATGGTGAGGGGATGCGGGTTGTTCGTCCGGCCGAAGATGATTGGATGATCCCCTCCCTCGATTATTCGGTAAGCGTCTTCTACTGGAGTAAGCTGGATTGTGGTGTACACATTTGTCACTTGTGTGTGTAGGTGAGTGCCTATACCGTGTTCCATAGCATACATTGTACATAGCTTATTGAGCTCGGTGTAGTTCAAAGATAACCCTTTATTGATGAAGTAAGGCATCTTTTCTAGGGGGATTACATCATCTGCGGAGGGAACATCAGTGTGGGCAGCCACATACTTGGCTAACTCTGGTTCCTCTTCGGCTACCCCCTGTGTAAATGAAGACTGAGAGGATGTCCTGGAAAGCTTGATTGTCAGTGGTTCAGTTGATGGAGCAGAGCGTGGAGTTGTCGGCAGACTAGCGACCCCCAGTTTGGCACTTGATGTGGAGCGAGGAGTGGCTGGTTCGCTAGAAGTGTCCGACCTTGCATCGGGGTGACGACCCTTCTTGGGAAGGCGTATCGTCAGTGGCCTATCGGAGGGATTGAGCTTCTCCGTTTGGGATTGACCGGCTCTCGGCAGTCTGATTGTCAGTGGCCCCGTTGTGGGTCTTGACACTTGGCCGGACCTTGGCAGCCGGATTGTCATCTGCCCCTCTTGCGCCGAGAGGCTGATCGCGTCCATCCTCTGAGTGGCAGTGAGAGGTGCGGACCTGCCCGGTTTGCGAGCTTGGAGGTGGATCGTCAGAGGTCCGTCTAATCCCGTAGCTGTCTCGGTATGAGCTTGTACGTCTCCTTCATCAAGGTGCCTCTTCGACTTTTCATATAGGTAGGAGTCTGAGTAGTAGGATTCGACCCCTTTGAAGGGATCGATATCAGCAAATTCTGTCTTCACGAAGTCGTGTTTGTCGACATATTTGAAGCATTGGTGTAGCATGGAAAGCACGATCATGTAATCGTGTATCCATGGGCGCCCCAAGAGGATGTTATAAGAAGTGTCTGCATCTATGACGTAGCAGGTGACTGCGGATTGGAGGTCACCAATTTGACACTTCAGACGAATCTTCGCAATAGGGTAGCTCCTGCCCGAATTGAAACTGCTGATGGCGGTGCTTGTAGGTGTCAGGCGATGCATTGGGATGCGGAGATGATGTAGCAGACCCTTCGGGATGATGCTTATGGAAGAGCCAGGATCTATGTGCATCCGATCCACCTTCACGTTGTCGATGTACCCCGTGTAGTATAGCGGGCGATCGTGTAGGTTGGTTTTGATGAGCATGTCCTGCGGAGTGAAGACGATGTTGGGCATTGCTTCCGTGCAGGCACTGTCTTGGAGATCCATGGGTGAGTCCTCCTCGGTGAGGTTGGATTGAGCCAGGTAGACATCGACATTTTGGAGTGCTTCGCTTAATGCAATACGAACGTCCTTGGAGAGCCTTAGGAGTTCGTACAGTGACAACTTGGCCGGTGTGTTAGCCAATTGTGCTAAGATGTCAAAGTTGTAGGGTCTCTCTAGCCCTTGGGCTGCCTCTTTTCGGAGGGATTTGTCGAAGCGAGTCTTCCTCGGTCTAGGCTTGTCGGTCGTCGAAGGCTGAGCCGGTCCCGGAGCATCAGTTGTAGTGGGTTGATGATTTTCAGATGGATTGTCAACCACAGGTTGGGATTGCGCTCCGGACCGCGTGACGACGGCTGTAGCTTCCTCGTTGTCTGTCGAGATTGTGTGGCAGGTCCTGACTTTTCCACTTTTCTTTTTGTCGGTGGTAGATGGTGTGGGCCGAGTCACTTCTGACACCAAGTCTGGATGAATCCACATGACCTCCCCTCGTGATGTGGTGAGGGGTACTAGACCGGCAGCCTAATCTCGAGGAGGTGGAAGATTGGTAATCTCCATTGTCGCTAGAGGGACAGGGATCACCCTGTCTTGAGTCTCCGTCGGAGGGAAGCTGCCGAATTGTACGGACACTATATTGGCCGCCACGGTTACCTCTTCGAAATCGATGGCCAGAGCGTTCGAATCGATGAGGTTCTGGATGTACCGTTTCAGCTGGTAGCAATCGTGTGTAGCATGATGAACATAGCGATGATAATGGCAGTACTTTGGATTTTCCATCTCTGCCGGCCGCGGTTCCCGCCTTGGTGGAGGAAGCTGAATCCTGTCCCCTTGGATGAGCATGTCCAAGATGGGCTTGACGTGACCGTCTTCGAAGGAGTAATCGATTTGCGGCCATTGTTTGTCTGCTGGCTTCGGCTCAGGTTTTTGTGCAGTATCGGCCACCATAGCCTGCTTTCCCTTGCTGTCCCGATTGTTGGAGGGGCTACCCCCATTATCGTTGTTGGGACGCTTGCCCTTGTTTTCTCCTTCCGAGATGTGCAATCCCAGTTGGCGAGCCTTCTTCAGTCGTTCTTTGGCGCTTGTGGCGCTGATGATGAATGTCTTCCAATCTTTGAATTGACTTTTGCCCATCCAGAGACTGATTGTTGGGAGCAGTCTCTTTTGGCAAATTTCAATCAAAGAGGAATCTAGATTTCTGGAGGGCAGCTTCATGGCGGTTTGGCGGAACCGCTCAATGTAGTTCCTTGTTAATTTCTTCTCCCCTTGGACGACGTCCATGAGAGTGGACATGGTGACGTCCTGTCCTACTTTGTAGAATCTCTCCAAGAATAGGCGCTTGAAGCCGGCGAAGGAGTGGATGCAGTTGTCTGGCAGATTGCGATACCAATCGAAGGCGACCCCTTCCAATGCCCCAATGAATAATCGCGTGAGGATAGCATCATCATAGGGCAGATGGTCGGTGGTGACCTCGAATTAAGTGATGTACCGACTTGCTGAGGTCTTGCCATCATACAGGTTGATATTGAACGACTTATATTTTGGTGGGAATGGAACATCCCTCCATTCGGCAGGGTATTATTGCCGTATTCTGAGGTCTTGAGCGTTTTCCCGGGCATGGAACATGGCTCGGAGCTCCTAGACCTCTCTTCTTACTTCTCGGGCCTCATCTGTCGCGGTAGGGGCCGTTATTTCGGGAGGATTATTGCCCGGGTTTGGTGCCGCTGAGTTCGAGTCCGCATTGACCGCGGGACCCGTGCTTGTTTGGCCAGGCGTTCCTCCTTGCAGAGTTGGAAGAGCGGCTTTGATTTCGTCTACAGACTTGACCAAGGCCTGCAGTATAGCCTCCAAAGTGTCGATGCGTTGGCGATCGCTGGAACCACCTTGGTTGCTGTCCGTTATGAACACCGTCCTTACATGAGGAGGGATAGAAGGAACGGTGGAGGATGTGCCCTCCGAGTCATACCCATGCACCGAGAAGTCATCGGGGTAGGTGGGAATATTCTCTTCGGGCTCGGACTCGGAGGGAACGGTATCCCCAGCCTCAGAGCTTGCTTCGTCTTGAGAGCCATGGATGTCCTCGGCGACATCAGCGTCTGTTGTACCTGTTGGGAGAGTTGTTTCCCCGGGCTCGGCTCCTTGAAACATCGGATTGTTGTGTATGTTCGGAGGAGTGCTACCCCCAGTTCTTACGACCCCCAGCGAGGTAGATGACGAATTTCCCGTTGCAGCAGATTTCGTCTTTGAACGGGTGTGTTGGAATACTCCGGTGGAGGACTGCCGTTTAGACTACGATTTCTTAACTGTAGTGGTGGATATTTTGGGGCTGGAGATGCTTGTCTTCTTCCATCTCCCCTCGACGGGGACTTTCTGAGTGGAATTACAGGAGACAACAGGAGGTGCTTCGTCTTCTGAGCTCGGATGTTGTAGTCTTTGGAAGACCGACGGCCGATCTTCCGTTGCTGCCGCGTTGTTGCAACAGCAGTTGACGATGATTTGGGTGCAATGATGTCCAAGCGGGGACTCTTTGCACACCGAGGCTCCTTCTCTTTCCTTGCGTTTGTGGAGGATCGCCTCACGCAGGTCAGAGGAACCACTTTGTCCTTTTGCCGCCGGGGGCTGGACTCGAGCGGTTCTATACAACTTCCCATCAGAGGCCCGTATGATAATCAACGGGACACCCCGATAGTTAGAGGTTGGGACAGCTGACTGGGCTTGGTGAGCCCGCGCTGCCCTAGACTTCCTCCTTTTAGCACTTGCGGGTGCGTAATAGGAGGAGTCCAAGTTGAATACCACAGAGTCTGGCTTATCATCCAGAGAACTATCAAGGTCAGGACCGCATGAGAGACGGTCGAAGATTGATCGAGAGAAGCATGGCACGGTCGTTATGCGGCTAGAATTGGGTGCCGTGCAGGCTGTCTGTATGCGGTTGTCTTCTGCCGTTGGATGAGTTGTTTTTATGCGGCTAGGAGTCACGACCGTGCAGGCTGGCCGCATGCGGTTAGCAATTGTGGCCGCATGGGTTTTCTGCAAGCGATTGACTTTCTCAGCCGCATGAGTTTCATCCATGTGGTTGGCAACTGTAGCCGCATAAGCTATGCGGCTGACAGATGTGGCCGCATGAGTTTTCTCCATGCGGCTGGAGGATGTGGCCGCATGAACTTTCTTCCTGCGGCTAATACCCTTATGCGGCTCGGATCTCATAGAGTTCCTCTTTGCCCCTGTAAGTCCAGCATTATAGTATTTTCTTCTGCCGGACTTGGGGACAACAGAGTTGTCTATGGTCTGAAGTGGGGCCGCAGGAGAGTCTTTCTCGCCGTCTTGAGCAACGGAGGGTATTTCTGCAAGAGCTTAAGTAGGAACAAAGGATCGGGGTCTCCACTCCTTGCGGGCCTTCTTTGTGCGGGCTCGCTTCTGGACCGGGCCAGCGCTCTTGTCGGAGAGCATTTCTTTGAACGCCTGTTGGTCGAACCGGGCGACCATCTTCTGTTGCGTGGAGCCAAGCTTGGCTGCATCCGATTACGTCACCAACTCCTCAGCCGTGGAGAAGTTAGTCCCCAGCAGAGTAGCCATCGTGTTTGCCATTGATTGTAAAAGTACAGAACAGTTTTATGGGAGGACTGAACTTAGACTCATAATACAAACTCGCTTGTACAAAGAAAGCCTAGGGACGAAAACCTAGGTACAGCAGTCTAAGTACAATTATTTATTTTAGATTCTGGGGGATGACGATAGAGGCTCGGAAAGGCGACGGCAGCCCTGCCTTACTCCTTGGACGATCGGTATGCAGCCTTGGCTCCTGTGAAGAGATGGTTGGCGTTGACGAAGAAATGCTCTTCTTGCTCTCCTCGTATTGCTCTTCTGTCTTCTCTCTCTCTCTGTGTATTTTTCTCTCTGATAGCGTATATCTCTCTTTGTATATTTTGCAAGGGAATTGTACCCTGCTATTTATAATAGTGGGGAGCATCATTAGGGTTTGGATGATTACCCATTCTCAAAGTGGCGGCAGCCTGATGCTTAATCAATCTGGACCGTTCGTTTTAATCGTGAAGGATCTGGGCCATAAATGGGGATAGCACTGAATCTTGTGAATGATTAATGCTGATTGCTTTAAATCTTCATGATTGGTTGTGTCAAGCTTGGATATCTTACCACGTGTCCCATTGGCTTGATCATGAATGATATGATCTGATCTCATTAATTATGAGGATAACGTTAAATATGGTCATTGGGATCTGGTAAATCTCTGATTGATTTGCATCTCATAATCATCCTTGCTACCAGCTGTCAAGTCGTAGGGGCAATTAAATCTCTGCCACGTGTCTTAATGATGGACTCTGCCAGAGTCGTATGATATCTATGAACCGCATGAGACAGCGTCTCAGTGAACCGCATAGGTATAGTATTTGCGAGCCGCATGGGATGGTTTCTCGGTGGGCCGCATAAGTGTAGTACTCGCGAGCCGCATGGGATGGCTTCTTGGTGAGCCGCAGGAAGACGATTCTTGCCAGCCGCATGAAGCTGTTCTTCACTGGAGCCGCATGGGGGTAGCCACGTGTCAATCTCGGATCGTGTCAGAGATTTTCTCCTATTTCCAAAGAGTTTGTCCTTATGACAGGGCCATTATGACACTTCATGTCAGAGCCGTCAGCTGTCAAATCATGGCAGAGCATTAAATAGGGCCATTGCTCGATGGCCAGCTGTATGAAGGGGTCCCATGGGGGCACGTGGCGTTGATCGAGCCGCATATCTCTGTTGGTCGAATGGGAGCCGCATGTACTTCTGAACCGCATGCGGCTAGGGGGCCTTTTGAACCGCATAGGACTGTCCCTATGTAAGCCGCATGGACTCTCCTGTCCCGAGCCGTATAAGACTAAGAGTCTCTCTGAACCGCATGGGACTGCTCCTGTATAAGCCGCATGGGGTTCTCCTGTTCCGAGCCGTATAGATTATTATTCTGATATTTTCTATGCTTCTACAACACATAGCTTACATGTTAGTTCCTTCCTCTTTTTATATATATATAATGTTGAATATGCATGAATATGATGTGCCTTGATGTGTGGTTTGTGTTTGGCTTGTATAGCCTTGTAATTGGTGTGTGATTGCTAGACTAGGCTTGGTTAGGCCTAATGAGACTTGCTGGGGTTTAGAAGTGGCCTAGTTGACCTAGTTTGACTAGTGTAGTTGACTGGAGTTGACCAAGTGTTGACTTTAGTCTAGTTTGGCCTAGACAGCATGCAGATGCATTATAGATTACATTTATCATTCCCTGTGTACATCTTGACTTATGTTGCTCTAACTAGGAGTCAGGTACCTCATCTCGGACAGTACATTTACTTCAGACATTCAAATACCAGGCGAGTACATTCTCTGACCGTTTCATACTTGCTAGAACGTCTATTCTTGCCATAGATTAATTTACTTGATGCTGACACGTTGGAACACGGATTGGTACTATATGGATCTTCTTTTGCGATGTTATCTCCTTTGTGTTCACTAAATACATATTGTGATGTGCGTTTCACTAACATATTATATTTATTGAATACCCTTATCATTGTACACTCATTGTGCATATTGTACTCTCATTATCACATTGAGCTCTATTGTACAAGCCATTGTACAAGCCATTGTATAAGCCATTGTATAAGGTAACGTAACTGAATTGGATCCTTGTGTATTGATTGGGGAGGGAGAGTAGAAATGGTTATGTGATCAATCCTATTGTATAAGAAATTGTATATGTCCATTGTACACCCACGTACAAAGGAGTCCCATTCTATTATATAACCTAACCGGTTTATATAACCATATTGTACTCTAAATCACATATTGCTTACAGTTCTTACTTATCATATATAGATATTTCCTATTATCATATCCTTCTGTTTTCATTTACATCTTCTTTCAGCGTTTCATGTATCTTACTCTATTGCACATTATATTTTTCTAACCTGTTATGAACTGCGTGAGATGTTTTGTGCTCGCTCCCGTCCTGACTGGACCTGTTGAAAATTTTACAGAGGATAATGAGGAACCCTGCACCCCTTACTTTGGAGCTTGCCTAGATGACACTCGCGACCTGGAACCAGGGGAGGTTCAGGCAGCTGCTGAGGATGATACCCTTGCTTAGTGTAGATAGCTTGGATTGTTCTTTCTTTCATGTTTAGTTGTTGTCCTTATTTTTCAGAGTTGTATATTTAGAAATATTGAGACTGGTAGTTGTTGAGACGTGTTATTTCTGCTGTACCTCAGTTGGGGATTTCTTTATCTATTTCTATCGTGCTATATTCTACCTTAGTTTGTGATTGAGTTGTACCTCTGTGTTGGACTCCTTTTTGGAGAGTATTCATATTATGCTAGTTATAGTTCATGACCTAGAACAGCGTTCTACCGCCGACACTGCGGCGTAGACTAGGCGCTGTTACGTACTCGTACCCTCACGGTGGGTGCGGGTCGTAACAATATTCCCTTGTCATCTTCTATTCAAATATCCCCAACCAAATCTTACAATCATTACTACAATATACACGAATGGAAAAAAGGAATAGAATATATCCTTTTCTTTTGCTTTCTGTATGATTTAAACATGCATTAGAATATATTTAAACAATATAAATCTAAAGGAAACAAATTATAGACCAAAACGTTAATCAAGATCAAATTATCATGGAATTTTGAGTCTAATCTATGTAAAGATTTAATGAAAGCGAAATCAAACTAACAATCTAATCTATAAAGATTTCATGAAAGCCTAATTATCATGAAATTTTGGGTCTAATTTATATACCACACATAAAAAATTTAATCTAACTTAAATTTATTTGTACCTACTAATTTTTAATTTAATTTAAATTAATTTATTTCAATAAATTTAATCTAATTTTACTTAGCAAATTTAAAATTTATTCTAATCCGAACAAAATCTCTTTTCATCGAACCATACCGAGCCGAACCAATCGCTTTTAGTCGAACATATGGTCCAGTAACAATAATATTACTTCAACAAATTACTTTCGACGTTAATTAGAATTCTTACTTTTAGCTAATAAATTTTCGTGATACCTCTATCTTTATATGTCATTTAATTTTACTATTTGCCGTGTAATCAATTCTATTAGAGTGTGCAAACCAAACCAAACTAAACCAGACCCAAGTCTTAAGTTAAATGGCAGTGTGGCCCGGGATGTGTCAGTATTCATCCCAATGCATACGCTAAAAGTAGTCATCCTCGGATCATTTTGAGTACCTAGTAGTCGATTGTCCACGGTTGCTACCAATCCGAACCAATCTCTTTTCATGTAACCATACCGAGCCGAACCAATCGCTTTCAGTCGAACATATGGTCTGGTAACAGTAATGTTAATTCAATAAATTACTTTCAACGTTAATTAGATTTCTTACTTTTAGTTAATAAGTTTTTGTGATACCTCTGCCTTTATATGTCATTTAATTTTACTATTTTCCATGTATTCAATTCTATTGGAGTGTGCAAACCAAACCAAACCAAACCGAACCGAACCAAACCAAACCAAACCCAAGTCTCGAGTTAAATGGCAGAGTGGCTCGGGATGTGTTAGTATTCGTCCCAACGCATATGGTAAAAGTACTCATTCTCGGATCATTTTGAGCCCCTAATAGTCGATTGCCCACGGTTGCTACCAATCCTAACCAATCTCTTTTCATCGAACCATACCGAGCCGAACTAATCGCTTTCAGTCGAACATATGGTCCGGTAACAGTAATGTTAATTCAACAAATTCTTTCAACGTTAATTATATTTTTTTAATTTTAGTTAATAAGTTTTCGTGATACCTCTATCTTTATGTGATTTAATTTTACTATTTGCCGTGTAATCAATTCTATTGGAGTATGCAAACCAAACCGAAACAAACCAAACCGAAACAAACCAAACCAAACTCAAGTCTTAAGTTAAATGGTAGTATGGCTCGGGATGTGTTAGCATTCGTCCCAACGCGTACGCTAAAAGTAGTCATCCCCGGATCATTTTTAGCCCCTAACAGTCAATTGCCCGCGATTGCTGCCAATTCGAACCAATCTCTTTTCATCGAACCATATCGAGCCAAACCAATCACTTTCAGTCGAACATATGGTCCGGTAACAGTAATGTTAATTCAATAAATTACTTTCAACATTAATTAGGTTTCTTATTTTTAGTTAATAAGTTTTTGTGATACCTCTGTCTTTATACGTCATTTAATTTTACTATTTGCCGTATAATCAATTCTATTGGAGTGTGCAAACCAAACCAAACCAAACCGAACTAAACCAAACCAAACCCAAGTCTCAAGTTAAATGGCAGTGTGGCTCGGGATGTGTTAGTATTTGTCCCAACGCGTACGCTAAAAGTAGTCATCCCCGGATCATTTTGAGCCCCTATCAGTTGATTGCCTAGGTTGCTACCAATCCGAACCAATCTCTTTTCATCGAACCATACCGAGCCGAACCAATCGCTTTCAGTCGAACATATGGTCCAGTAACAGTAATTTTAATTCAACAAATTACTTTAAACGTTAATTAGATTTTTTTTACTTTTAGTTAATAAGTTTTCGTGATACCTCTGTCTTTATATGTCATTTAATTTTACTATTTGCCGTGTAATCAATTCTATGGGAGTGTGCAAACCAAATCAAACCAAACAAACCCAAGTCTCAAGTTAAATGGTAGTGTGCCTCAGGATGTGTTAGTATTCTTTCCAACATGTACGCTGAAAGTATTCATCCCCGGATCATTTTCAGTCCCTAACAGTCGATTGCCCACGGTTGCTACTAATCCGAACCAATCTCTTTTCATCGAACCATACTGAGCGGAACAAATCGCCTTCAGTCGATTGCCCGTGGTTAGTATTAGAATTTAAATTTAAAATAATATTAACATCAACATTAAAATTAATATTAAAATTAAAATTAATATCTAATTAACATGATTATTAATATTAATATTAATATTACATTAACTAACAGTAACATTAATTTAACACTAAAATTAATATTGACATTTGATTAAAATTTGCATTAGCATTAACATAAAAAAATTTGGATAATTAATATTTTGGGTTAAAACATGACATGTGAGATGCCATGTCAACTGCCATGTCAGATGTCACATAATGGGAGATGATATCACCCAAAAATTTTGGGAGCCTGATAACATAATTGTATAAAAAAGAAGAAGAAGCTCAAACCTGGGAAAAGAAGCGCGCCCATTTTTTTCATTTTAGTTCGCCCGCGGGACTATTTCCCTAATTCTTTTATCCCATCTCTCTCTCTCTCTCTCTCTCTCTCTCTCTCGGGTTCTCTCTCACAGGTACTCTCTCTCGTTGACTTCCTTTTCTTCATCTTTTTCCTTCCTCCTTCCATTTTGTTAAAGATTTGTTATATAACCATCTGGCTCGTTTTTTTTTTCTTCTTCTTCTTCTTCTTCTTCTTCTTCTTCTTCTTTCGTTTAGGATTTGGTATACTAGACCTTCTAGTCCGGTTAAGGACTGTTAAGGATATGCTTCATATGTTGTTGTCGACAGCCTAGTCTTCGTCTTTTTTATTTAGGTTTTTCACCGATAATATTTTGTTCTCATTGTACATGACTACGAGAACGACGACTATGCCTCATTTCCCAATATTTTGCAAAGACAAACGAGATCGACAGCCACACCATGGGATAAAATTAATTTTTTACTAGTAGTCAACATATAGACATTTTTGTATTTCAAGCACGGGAAGTACTTCAAGAAATTCAGGATGCCAGCGAAAAGCAATTTTCAAAGCAAATAGTTATTCCATTAATTGTTTAATCGGTGTAGATAATATTTTCCAAAGTAAAAGATTACTTATTAATTGTTCTTAAATTTAGAACCCATCAACAAAATTTATCTGGCAGCAAGACCATCTTGAAGAATGTAGTCTCAAAAAAGTGTCAAAAGTATTTTATTATAGTAACAAATATTAAAATTAAGGTAGTATTAGAAATAATATTATAAAAAATATAATTATTATTAAATTATACTTTAAACTTAGATCCCATTAATAACGTGCAACTGGCAGAGTAAACCAAGTATAAGAATCTTGTCTAAAAAAGTTTCTTGCATTCATAGAGTTGATGAAATACATAAATTTAGATTTACATAGCCAGTTCTTCCCCAAATATTTTACACAACTGTTCTAAAGTTATGTTCACTATAATTTGCACAGGAATTGCAGACTCAGTCTTGTTAGTATTACTAACAGTAGCCTCATTCAACCATTGGAATGCACTGTTGTATTTCTGACATTGTAAGAATCTTCTTCCCTTGCTGTGGCTCCTCTTTGACACAAAGATAGCTCTCTTTCCTCTATAATTTGGATTAGGGCAAGTGGTTTCTTCCCAAGGACATTGTTTCTTCCAATGACCTAAGTCACCACATGTGAAACAACCTTTCTTTGAATTGTTGAATGTGAACTTCCATATTTGGCTTCTAATATAGCAGCATCCAGCCACTAGAAATCCAAGCAAAGGGGGCACTTCAGAAATTTTCTACCAGGATTTGCCTTCGTATTTGACTTCGAAAGGTACCTAATCCCCTTGCAGTTTTCGATGTTGTAAGGTGAGCTAAAAAATGAACAATCATCTTCCAAGGTGAGTGTTCTTCGAACATAACTGACATTTCTTCTGAACTAAACAAAACGAAAAATATTAGAGAGCCACAAAACAGTTGGAAAATGGAGAGAGAGTGGAAGATAGAACCACCACTATTACCTGTGTCACAGAGTGCGCCAAGGGAGGTCGATGGGCTACGATTTCTAGTTGAGCAGATAGATTGGGGATGGGTCTTTGTATTAATTGTTGCCTAGTGGGTTATAAAGGATGGGTGGGTGCGGGGGAAGGGTTACACTAATTAAAATAAATTTGGAGAGAAGTGGAGATATGATTAGTAATTGGGGAGTAACACTATATGCATGTTGATATTACTACTATATCATTGAAAAAAATTACATACTAGTAAACATAGCATTAAATGCTGCTGCATGCTTTATTCTTTTGATAACCAAATTTCTCCACGTGTCCTCATGTTTGTGGCAATGGAGAAGACGAAAGGATGGTTTGTTTTATCATTTTTGTTTGTTTGATAACCAAATATCTCCCGCGCTGCAGTCCGAAGCCAAAAGAGGAAAGGAGGGGGGTTGGGGGGCACGTGGAGGTGTGGGCCTTTTTGCTATAAAATTCTGTAGGCTGTTTATCATTTTTGCTTGTTTTATACGTGTGCATTTCCTCTCTTTGTATTGTATCTTCTCCTTTGCTTTACAACAATCTCTGTTTTCTTAAATGGCGGGGTAAGAGGGTGAAAATGAGCATCAGGAGAAACGATTAGATGATGATGAAGTACTTGAATCTTTTAACTTAGGAAACAATAAAGTGCCAGAGGAAGAAAACAATGGAGAAATGCATCATGACGATGACATCAACGGAAACAACGATAAGTTATATCGCTTCACCATTCCTAATGGATTTACGAACTGCACTAAATTACAATTATTTCTAATACTAATTTTGTCTAATTTTATTTTTTAGGGATGAATATGAAACTCGAATTGATTTCGATAAAACAGTGATGAAAAAAATAATGCAGACTACCAACATTAACAAAGACCCAAAGGACCTCGTAGATGATGATATCGTTGGCTTACACTTCAACTCTATTGAAGAAGCATACTCTTTTTACTAGATATATTCAAAAATGGTTGCTTTAGTGTTACAAAGAACGAAGAGAGGAAAGGCAAATCTAGGATGGTCAAAGGCCGTAGTTGGTGTTGTTCGAATGCTAGATTTAGACAGAAGAAATATAAAGAAGATCATAATAGGGTACGTGAGCCAAGGAGTGAAACCAGAACTGGTTGTCGAGCAATATTTCGGATTCTGTACGAAAGTTCTACAAAATTGTGGGTTGCCAAATTATTTAGAGTGCATCACAACCATACTCTGGCAAATAATTTTGAAAAAGTTTTTTGAGATCCTATCAAAAGATATCAGATGCAGAATTGGAAGAAGCCAAGCTAATGAAACAAGCCGGGATGAAGACTTCAACAATATGAAATTTATTGGTGCATAAGAAAAGTGGCTGGGATAATGTTGGACGGACGAAAAAAGATCTAAACAATGCTTTAGCTAATGATTGTAGAGAAGTAGACAATATGGATGTAATGACAACACTTACCTATCTACAATCTAAGGAAGACATTGACTTCGATTTCTTCTACACGTACAAGGTAGATAAAAATTCTAGATTGACCCATCTATTTTGGGCCGATTGTGCAATTTGATTCGATTATGAATTATTTGGCGATTCACTAGAATTTGATTCTACATATAAAATAAATAGATATTAAATGTCTTTGGTGGTTCTAGTTGGTTCAAACAATCATGCAATGACTTGTGTGTTTGGGTTTGCATTAATCCATAACGAGTTTGCAGATACATATTCTTGGGTTCTACAAAAATTCCAAGAGTCTATGGGAGGCAAATTACCAGAGACAGTTATCATAAATGGTTGCAGATCCATGAATAAAGCAATTGAGGACTTAATGTCCAGCGTACCACATAGAACGTGTTCATGGCATATCCTACACAATTTAATAAAACATGTACACAGAGAAGGTTTTGTAGGAGAATTGAGGAATCTGATTAAATGGTACGTCTCACACTTGGTAGTTTAATTTAAAGTATGTTGTTACAATTTTTTTTAATAATCAATTTTAAATTTTTTGTTGTTGTCCATGATTTTTAATCAGATACTATTCAAAGAATGAATTCGATAGTAATTGGCATAAGATGCTACGGGATTATAATGTAGAGAACAATGAGTGGACATAAGCATTGTATAGTACGAGGCATCAATGGGCAGACACATTCCTTCATGAAAATTATTTTGGTGGGTCTACTGCAACAAATGGATGTGAATCAATGAACTCTTTTTTGGAAAGATTTTTGTTTGAAAAGCTACCACTATGTAAGGACCTTCGACATATTGACCACGATTTGGCTGCCATACGTCACGGCGAGATGAGTAAGCAATCCATTGATAAACTCTCGACACCCAGTTTGAATCAAACTAGCATAGCCATAATAGAAGATCAATTTGAATCAATTTACACTTAAAATGTGTTCTTAGAGGTAAGAAAGAAAATCACACGTTCTGATAAATATGTTGTTGTCTAGCATGACAAGATAGGAGATGAAGAGGTCTGTACTATCGAAAAGAATTTATTGAAGGACTATCCTAACTGCAAGGTTATATTTTCTGGTAACGAGAACAAAATAACCTATGACTGCTTATGGAAGGAGAGCAAAGAGATTCCTTGTAGGCATATTTTTTCAGCAATGAAGACTTTGCATCTGTCAGAGATTTCAAAGAACTTAATTAAACATCGTTGGTTGAAGGATTATAAAGACATATATCTCTTCGGACCTGGTGCAGAAAGAAAATTCATCCAACCAGACATGATTGAGAGCACAAGGCATAATGATATTAATGAACAAGTTAATCTTTTTATGTATTATTTAAAAAATAAAGCAAAATTCAAGAGAAGGGAACTGAGTTGATGTCAGCTGTGCTGATTGAGTTGCAAAAATTGGTTACCGTTGTTGGCGAAGAAGAAAAATACGTAGCTTATGCAGTTCATCGAGGGCATGAAGCTTTTAAAGAGCCACATCCGGTAGCAACAAAAGGAAGACATGCTCAAAGGAAATCAATCCAGATAAAAGAAAGTCAGACTCATGCCAAGCCTAGAATCTATAGAGTTTGCAAAAAATTGGGTCACAATTATCGTAATTGCAAAGTACAGAAGCGTTGTAACGGGGAAGGGTCAATGGAACCAAATAATATGAGTGACTAAGTAAATATTGTGTTAATTTAGTTCTCGATAGTCACTATGTCCAGTTTTTTTGCTTCTTTTGGTTGATTTAATTCACGATTACCATAATTGCAAAGTCAGCCTAAGTGAATTTTTCCTTGATTTAATTTACGATTACCATAATTGCAAAATACGAAAGCGTTGAAATGTTGATTTAATTCTTGGCTAAGTTTAATTCTTGACTAAGGGTAAAGAAAATGTTATATGTCAGCATGCTCTTCAAACAAGCTACCCTCTTCTCTTTAGATAAAATAATTGTCTAATCTTTGATCGTTTATATGACATCAAGGATTTTCCGATGGCAGCGTAAGCCTTTATAATTCAAGCAATATTTTCAATTACAGCAAAATCCTTATAAGAATTAGACATGTTATACATTGTTTATTCCTCAAAGATTCTTTGATTTGTAAAATTTCATCGCTTGCTGTAATTCTATAGTAAATATTTATATATTACCAAACATATCCCAGGAGACATCTTGATATAAATTTCTTCACACATGCTAAGAACGTTACAAGTCCAGAAAAGTTTTCACATAATTCATGACCATTTGTTACAAAACAAAATTTCATTTGATACAAGAAACACAATTTCCATCATCCATGGTTGCGCAATTTATTTACATCTGAGTTGTGCTTCGAAGTTGCAATCCATGTAGCAAAAGTTTGTTTCTTTCAAATTCTGAATCAAACTGCATATAACAAACATAACATCAAAAATATTGCTCTAAAACTAGTGCAACTATTTGACTAAATATTTTTTTCAGACTTACATGGAAAGACTGGGAATCAAATTGATCAAATCGGCCTTGCATGAATAAAATTACGAAAAGACCACAATCATAAATATTTTTTTGTTGAGTAACATCACGACGCTTTATGGAGAATGTCGAAAAGTTGAATATGGCATTTTTTTCACTTGTTAATCTCTTCCTTAAGAAAGAGATCCAAACTTGAAAGCTACAATACCATAATACGATATATATTAATATACAACAAATCTATTAGATAATTTATTAAAAAAATTTAAACATGAACTTACTATTGCTTTTATAACCCCGTTGTGATAAACCGACTCATTTGAAGAAGTAGGGAGTCCCAAATTTCAACAGTCTTTAGTTGAATCTTAACTTTTACAAGAATGTAATATTCAACCGAAAGGATGGGTATGTATATCTGACCAAAGAATAATCATTATTACAAATTGAAATTCTTTCAGTAAATTGGAATTAAAAATTAAACCAAAACAAATTCATACCTCATTATAAGTTCTTAGAGAACCCATATAATCCTCGAAATATTTGCGCTTCTTCCATTCTTCATGAATGGCTTTATTAGAAGTCTTTGCTCTCTACATAAACATGAAATAATACATTACAAATGACAAATAAAGAAAAATAAATTGTTAAAGATCAATCATAAAAGAATAAAATGCTAACTCACTAATTTATGTGTTGGTAAGTACCATATACTAGCTTTATTATCGGTTCTATTCCATTCCTCCTCGGTGAGAATCGTAGACACCATGGTAACAATCTGAGCAATTCTTATGAAAAAAAACATATTGTATCAAAGTACACTTTGATAGAATTGAGACCATGCTAATTATTTGTCATTAAAAAAGATCACCGATCGCATCGAAGTAAACTTCGATAACATCAAAGATAAAAAAGTAGTATCTACATAACATATCTCTAATTCTTTTTCGTGGAAGAATGGTTTTCATATCACCCCAAGTAACATAATGATGCTTGCAAGATGTTATTATTTCACTAAGAAAAATAAAATAAATAAGCATGGTCGATTAAGAAAAAAAGTATGGTTGAAACAAAAAGATAACTCATATTACTTACTTGTCACTTTCATCATTATCCAAAAGGATAGGCTTCGAGGTTGAAGCTTTTTTTTTGACTCTTATAAGGGGTGACCGGTATTAAATTCCTTTCCATTTTTCTCTTAGGAATATGGTCAGGTGCATTGAGACCCATAAAATTGAAAATTTTATCGATCTTTTCTCCCGCTACTCTCAAATCCTCGTCTTCATCCTCTTCAATATTAATCACTACGTTGTTAACAACTGACGATGCCATACTATTAATAGCTATAGATTCTTCTATTTTTTCCAGTCACTGAGATATATGCATTTGTTCAACTTGGATTGAACCAAGCAAAGTTTGTATTAAAGAAAGTTGACTTGAAAGATTTGATACCTGGTCTCTGAACTTATGTATCATACGTAGAATATATGTTTCATTCAACGCTGGCTTCCAATCTTCCACATTTTTTATATGGTTTGACATCTTCTTCACTATTACAAGTTGAAACTTTGTAGTTCTTTTTATATGGAAACTTCTTTCTATAACATATATAAGATTACTATTATATAAGAAGAGAAAATACAAAAAAAGTAAAAAGTGAGGGAGATAGAAAGATATGAGACTCGACTCATTGTATCGGTATTTATATACGGATACGTATTTTTGTATTGTGCTTTTATTTTCTTGATTTTCGAACGCTTTAAAATTTTTCCAACTTATAGGTTTTCTCCTTGACCGGCATATCGCCAGTATACCATTGTATACCGACGGCATGCATGTCACTCCCATTTTCTGTTATACGTATTTTCAGTATACGTGTACGGGATTCTGATATTTGTCAGGTGACCTATGTTTTGATTGGTCCGTCTTAGCCATGACTTGGTTTAATCTTGTACTTGGTTTATTTTGGTTTGGTTCAACTTGGCAAGAGTTGGTTTGGGTTGGGTTGAGATGAGAAGGGTTTTGTATAAAAACCAACTCCTCTCTCTCTCTCCTCCATTCATTTCATTTACTCCTTCTCCATTTGCTCCTCCTCCAAAACTTAGGCAAGTACATCTTGCCAAATCTTGAACAATGTTATTTTTGTTTCTTCTATACTCTTCCTTTCATGATTCTAAGCCACTTTAGAACTTGGAGTTTTTGGTTTTGATGGTTATATTTTTATAGAACTAAGTTTTAAGATTTTTTTTTATTTTTTCTTGGTTTTAATCTCTTAAAGTTTGATATTTTCGAAAACTAATGGTTCCATGTTGTAGGAAATTTTATTCTACCCAATTTAGACCCTCGAAAGTCCCGATTTCGACTTATTTTGAGAGATTTATGGCCATTCTAGTCAATGGGTTCTCATGAACATTTGGAGGCTGGTTGGAGAAGATGAGCAATGCATGCTGATGCATGCTAGAACATGCATACTGGCGCAAGTATGCTGGCACATTGTCACGACCCGCACCCACTGTTTGGGCACGAGTCGTGGGTACGTCCAGCCTACGTCGCAGTATCGGTGGTAGAACCCCGTCTAGTCATCTCTGTATTTTAACAAATACAACCATGCAGTTTATAGATTTCCATAACACAAACAAAATCCACAACTAGTCCACAATGGCAAGATGTACACAATAATTACAGTGAGACTGAAGATAATGACTGATATGAATAGTCTCCAAGGTAGAGACCAAAATAAGAAAAATAAATAATCTCAAGAGAACAAATATGTGCCAAAAGGATGTCCACTACTCCACTCTCATAGTCCACAAATAAAATGAAATACAATAAGAAAAGAGTTTCTGTAAGCAACTCATGCTCTATGGCATATTGTCTAGCTAAAAGTCTCCTGCAGAGTGTAACCCCGCATCCAAGTCTTCTTGCATGCACAAATCAGGGTCTTCAGTCTGCTCATAATAAGTAGTACAGAACTCCTCTAACTTATCACCTAAAATGTTTGTTTTCCAGTCAGGAATGGAATAAGTACACATATGATAGCTATTCGAGACACAATAGAATCGCTAAACATGTATATAACATATGTGAATGAAACTAGAAAATAACTAGTATCATGGTACAAGGAGAAGACATGAAACTCTATCAATAAGAAAACAACTACTAGAAGCAATATATAAATCGTGGTGTCATGGCAAGTGGTGAAGAACACGATGAAATAAAGGGGAAGATTAACTATCTACGTGCATTAAAATATCATTTTCGATACGTGAACGGCTAAGGGGTAAATCCGACACCCTGCACGTGTCGTGTGCAGCTGCTATTATTCAAGAATAGACTCATGGGATAGGTTGGGTTGTTCACATGCCTACTAAAATATTTTCTCTGCCCAGCTAGTACTCATGGAATCAATCGTAAGTGGGGTAAACATAAGAGATAATCAAGATGTATAATAAAATTCATGGTACTAATCCTTGTGTGACGATCATGTCAACAAGCAGCAAGACATATGAATAACATGTAGAAAAAACTATCAGAAATAGTAATAATCAGTATATGCACTTGTCTGTTGTCTTGAGCTGCGAGTATGAGTCACAATCCGTATCTCGATCCAAGTAACCTATTTTAATAATAAATACTGTCAATAATTATAACCAAAATGAATCTAAACTCACTTATTTAGTTTTAATTTGCAAAGTCTCTTATGGAATTCCTAATTGGATTGGTATAACTCTTACCCGTTTGATAGGTTGAACTTTTATCCGTATACATGCCTACATAGTTAATTAGGCTATACTGACCTCCCTTGACACAATTTTTCCTATTTGATACCCCGGTGATTCTCCTCTTGTCCTGCTCTAGGGTATCCTATACTAGCAATGTACCTACAGGGTCAGTTTCTTACATCCATAGATACCAAGACCTGTTGTTGAGCAGAACAAACAAAAGCACAGGTATCACTCTTAGCAGTCAAACCATGTCATGGCCCCATTATTATATCCAGTTATACTATTACTATCTTCAATCTTATAGTCTCAAAAATATGGGTGTAGGCTAAGAAGCAACAGCAGTGGCACTAGCAAAGTGCCCTGTCAAATTGGTCTAAGGTGCCAGACTTTAAGGTTCAACTTTGGGAGGCTATAGTCAAGGTCTTCATCATTTAGTAGTGTCAATTTGATACTAGGAAGAATCCACAAATCAGTGTCAATGGATATAAGGAAATTTACAAGACAACAATTTTAACAGAACTTCGCGCAGACTAGTCCCTAAGTTCTCTGATACTATGTATTTCTAACCTTGGACTGCTCTTACGTCACTCTCCCACACCCTTGCCAATACCTGTCTGTTATTGCCATACCTGCAAATGGGTTTGGGGCTCATCTGGCTCGTTCATAGGAACCTGATACTCAAGTCATTACATATGCATATGACTTAGCCTAGTCCTTTAAGTTTGGTTATCTATACTTGAGCCAACAACTACCACTAGCCTGTAGTTACTAGAAGAATAATGGCCCAAACCTCACTGATTCTCATATGTATTTCACATGGTTTGATACATGTTTCTAGTATCATTCTCTTAGTGTATTCTGGACACGAATTTCCTAGTACAGAAAATCTGACATCAATCCACCTTCCCCAATACTCAATGTACCCTTGTTACTCTCATCCCCTATATGAATCTCAACCTCTCCTGTACTCTGGGTGCACAGCTGTTTCCCCCGGGTAAGAGAGGAATGGTTTAGTTTCTCAATACCTGACTTATATACAGATGATGGCAAAAACCCAACTGGATACTGGGCATACAGTTGCTATCCTCTTACATCTATGGTCATGTCATTCACACATGTTACTTCCTCTATCATTCTCCTATCTGGCATAGCTTCTAAAACTTTCCCCCTATCATATTTGATACCCGACCTTCTCATATCAATCTCTTGATTGAAATCCAACTCACAGGCCTATGATCGAGTCCCCTCTACACCATTTTCTAAGTCAATGAACCAAAACCCCCTAACCACACTATGGTGAACTGATTCCCAAATGTCAGTTTGTAAACTGATGCAATATTAGTTAAGAACTGATACTAAGCATCAATTTGGATAAACTCATACACCCCTCTGTACAAAACTTCCCTCTGTATAGTTCTCATGTCTAGAACCTAACATCAAAATCTCACAAACTTATCTATATAATATATGTAAGATATATATACATATACTAGTCTACTGTACAGGCATTTATATAGGATACCTATAGCAGATATGGTATAGCAGTTACCAATTACTCTAGCTCACCTACCTACATTGGTATAGCATATGGCAACATGAAGAACAGGTTATATATATATACATCTATATAATATCCACATATAGCCACAAATACTGAAGCCCCTTCTTTACCTGTCACATGTGTCAGGCACATGACTCACTCGAGCCCTTGTAAGTAGCCCTGTTACCTCACCTGGGTATCCCTGCCATGGGGTTTGTCCTGCTGTAGGTACCCAATCCTATGGCCAAGCTGGCTAAACTACCCTGTTAACCTGGCCCTAAACAAGGGGCAGGATCCCCTGCTCATAGGGCATTGCCAACCCCCACTGCACACTGTTACTCTTCCATTGCAGGACTTCAACAGAACTGCCTCTCCCATCCTTCTGATACTCCTCACTTTCAAGAGAGTGGGTCTGTCCTACTCTATCACAGTACCCACTAGGTACTCAGAGTGATATAAGGGAGCTCTCATGACAGTACCCATTGGCATAAGGAATTCTTAGATGACCACATCTAATGGGTACCAGGGAAAGTTTATGTGACTTTGCTATGTCAGTATCAATGGATACCAAGGAGTGCTTGTGATGACTTTTGATTTAGCAAGGCTGAAAGGACACGTCTTACCCTGTCCACTACCCGAACTTGGTTCCAGTATGGTCATGTACTGACTCTTATTAAATTCTAGTTCTTTATGGTACATATCCCTTATATTTGTTAACCCAATGATTATATCATATTTTTGAATATGGCTAATCAATTGAGTTTAACATAATGACGTCACTAATATTCATGTAATCACTATTATATTGCTACTTAAACTTAGCATTGTCCTAAATGTTCTATATCATATTGCTATACTTGTATCATATTGTTTTGTTCGTCTAACATGTTCTTATAGACATGCATTAAGCATGATCAAGCTTTGTCAAACCAGGACATATGCAATGGAGAATTATTGATGGGCCAAAGACGGCGTTATACATGAAAACTTCTCTGAACTGCCTAACGACCTATCCGGGGCCTCGCATCGGGGGTTCTGTTGCCCGGTCAGCGGACAGGGGTCGAGGGGACAGTGCCCTCCGTGGGGGTTCGGAGGCGAAGCCCCCGAAAGGTATTCAGATTTTCAGATCTGTTTATCTTTGGACGACCACCTTCAAGGAAAAAGGCGTCTTCATGTTTGCTCAAATATCTGAAGAAAGACATCATCAAAGGGCTCTTGATTTTCCTATTTCATCAATGTATTTTCATATTTATTGAGTCTAGGAATACGATGTAAACTGTGTCGTACTGGCAAATAGGCTATCCAAGAAACGTTTTCAAAATACCCTTTCATTTTGAAAACAAGCCCACTTACAAAAGCTCAAACTACTTCCTAACTGTTTCACTTTTCAAAAAGCCCAAAAACTAATTTGCAAAAACCCTAACAGAACTTCAACAGAATTCGGCCTGAGTTCGGTCCAAATTCGGCCAGAGTTCGGTTAGTGAACGTTGCTTTTTGAACTTGGTCTTCCTGTAGTTACGGATCCCAACGAGATTTTCTCATAGAGTTCTGTCCGAATTCTGCCTGAATTCTGTCAGAATTCTGCCTTTGGAAAAACTATAAATAGAGAAGGATTTCGATCATTTTAATTCACTCACACACCAATTCACTTTTATATCTCTTCTCTATAAGCCTACTACTTCTTCCAAAGTGTTCTGAGCTATTCATTTTCAAATCCCAAGCCAGTTACAATTCTCTAGTCGATTTGCCAGTACGGTACGGTCTAGAAGTTTCAGAGTGATTATAATCAGAGGTTTGATTGAAGAAAGACACTTCACAACTGAAGTTGGTCGAGTACTTCGGATCAAAGCTTGTGTTGTAGAAGTTGCAAGAACTTCGGAGGAAAACTTGTGGTGATTTTCCATAGTGGATTCAACTAGAAGCTAGAGTTCTTCCGACTGGACTAGTCCTCACAAGAGGGAAACCAGTATACATCCTTGTGTTTGCGTTTGCTCTCTACTCTCTACTTTTCATTTATATATCTGTGATATATATATTATGTGATCTTTTTACTAACATTTTTAAATAGTTAATTTCTGCTGCCGACTCTATTCACCCTCCCTCTAGAGTATTCTGCTTTACAACTCGTTCCTACAATCGGTCCTACAATTGGTATCAGAGCGGGTTCTCTTTATATAGGTATTGCTATTATACTAATTGTTCCTACAATTGGTATCAGAGCGGGTGCTTGTTATATAGATATTGCTGCTCATACCAATTGTTCCTACAATTGGTATCAGAGCCAATGCTCCATCTAGAGGTATTATATTCTGATCCCAATTGTTCCTACAATTGGTATCAGAGCAGGTGCTCCTTATAGAGGTGTTATGCTCATACCAATTGCTCCTTCAATTGGTATCCTAGCAAGGACTCTATTATTTGGTCTAACATCCTTGGAGCAGATCCTCACTACCAAAACAGGTTATACAGGTAAAGCGATGTAACATTGCTATTATATTCTTATTTATTATAGTTGTTACATTGATCACAATAACACATATGGCAAGTATGTACTTCACAACTGAAGAGCAATCCACAAATAGACTCCCACTATTTGATGGAACAAACTATAGTTATTGGAAAACATGGATGAGCTTCTACCTGAAGTCTCTAGGTTTTGATTTATGGTCAATTGTTGTAAATGGCTACAAAAAGTCTACTATCACTTCTATTCTTACATCCTCTATAATCAACAAGCCTTATTATAGTTACACGGAGGAAGAAAAGAAGTTAGCTAGCCTTGATGAAAAAGGTATGCATATATTTTATTGTGCTGTAGACACAAATTGTCACGCCCCAGTACCGAAATACGGAGACGGACTAGGCCAGCTACTCAATATGAGGTACGTAACGTTATACGGCGATCGTGGCTGTCGAGAGACTAGGGGTACATGCTACAATCAAGTCTCCTATGGTCCCACAGAGTTCTATGTCTCAATCAATCAAATCACATCAGCAATTAAATGAACATTAAAGATAAAGCAGTAAGGCGTCTCCGACGCTTCATCAAAATGGTCATGAGAGACTAGCTTTATAATTTAGCTATCTCAGAGAGTCAGAAGTACAAAATTATACACAGCTGCAGTCTGTTTAATTACAATGATGTACTGACACAAAATATCAAGTAATCCAGCTAACAGGTGCCGGTGGCTAAACGCCGCAAAAGTATAAGCAGGAGTGGTGGAGAAGAAACCCACTCGAGTCCCCGAACCGCCATGCTCCTAGTATGCACCATGGATGTCAGGAAGGAAGATCGTGTCCTCTGGCTCTGCAACGAGATCTGGCCAAACAAAACCAGCGGGGTCAGCCCCGAATAGCAAGTACCGCCAAAGGGGCACAAGAGTTAAGATTAAAAACCCAGTTAATAGAATGATTGATAATAGTAATACTTATGCTACTATTATAGGGTAGCGCAACATCTTCGAACCCATATGGCACCCTTACAACCAAACAAGGACAAAAGGTGCCGCATGGAGTCGGGACGTGTCGTACTCTATAACATTCACATAAGTTAAAAGGTATAAGCAATAAAATCTCCTGATCGTGACTTCGGTCGATAGCCTATCGCAGCACAATAACCAACCCAACAATCAAACAAGAATATAGGTTGGATCATGTACCATGATAGACCATCTTCCTCAGTCATTCACAGAAGTAGCACTTCACAATCAGAATAAGTCTTCCGTTCATAACTTCGGTCCACAGCCTATCATAGTACGATAACCAACCCAACAATCAAACAAGAACATGGGTTGGATCACGTACCATGACAGTCCGCTTCCCTCAGTTATTTACGGAAGGTAATAGGATACAAGCGAGTCATTTTCACAGCCAATCAAGTCTACGAGTTTCTAGTGGGACGAGGTTATCCTCGCGTCATGTTATTAGAAAATCCTCAGATCGTATCTTTCCAGCAAGGCTAGCCAACCCAGGGGTTCGCGTAGACAGGTATGATTGAGCACAGGTCCCTCGTAAGGCCACCTTGCTAAAACATATAAGATATAGCAGGAATTAATCGGATACAGTCATCCACTCGTTGCAGATGACACAGTATCCGTGGAGACCAGCCGGCGCGTCAAGACAGTATCTCAAGGCGGCTGGTGTAACACGATCTCGGGATTTTGCCCTCCCCATGCATCTAGTATGTTTAGTTGCCTAGTTTAACCCTAGGTGAAATCTTGGACTCACATGCTGTGGCCTGCATGATTATCCTCCTAAAGTCGTACTTTAGTACGAGTACCCCAAAGAGGATCCATGTCAATCAGTATGTCAACATGTTCTACCCTCCTTAGTGTAATGCATCATTGCAAATACGCCACGTGGAGTTACGAGTCATTTGTCGAGCATGAACAAGAACTGGAACATTCAGGTACATGTATCAGGAAGGAACACTTTGTTCTCCGGGGTCACATTAGTGCTCATATCATGCTCGGGACAAAAGGCATAAGGATATAAAATGGGCATATAATATCTAATAAAATATCAAAAGCGTACGCACAAAAGCACGCACGCTCAAGGGGTAAAAGTCACGCAGGCTCACTCAGGCTCACTCAAGGCAGCGTACGTGAAAAGTCACGCAGATTCAAGGGAAGAGCTGCGTGAAAAGTCACGCAAGCTCAAGGAGAGAGCTGCGTGAAAAGTCACGCAAGCTCAAGGAGAGAGCTGCGTGAAAAGTCACGCAAGCTCAAGGAAAGAGCTGCGTGAAAAGTCACGCAAGCTCAAGGAGAGAGCTGCGTGAAAAGTTACGCAAGCTCAAGGAGAGAGCTGCGTGAAAAGTCATGCAAGCTCATGGAGAGAGATGCGTGAAAAGTCACACAAGCTCAAGGAGAGAGCGGCGTGAAAAGTCACGCAAGCTCAAGGAGAGAGCTGCGTGAAAAGTCACACAAGCTCAAGGAAAGAGCTGCGTGAAAAGTCACGCAAGCTCAAGGAGAGAGCTGCGTGAAAAGTCACGCAAGCTCAAGGAGAGAGCTGCGTGAAAAGTCACGCAAGCTCAAGGAGAGAGCTGCATGAAAAGTCACACAAGCTTAAGGAGAGACACGCTTCCAACAGGAAGCGTGCTCAAACAGGAGCACACTGTTCACTGTCTTCTCCAAACAGCAAGAACACCATGGCTGAACCCAAACTTCAAAGCATCATAACTTGGCCATCCGAACTCCAAATCTAGATTTCTCAAGTTCCAACTTGGGTGAAACTGAATGCTCTTCCACATGGAAGCATCAAAATCCCATAAAATCTAACTAAAGTAGATCAAACCATGCAAAATCCGAAAATGATTAAAACCTAGATCTACAAAAATTAAAGCTTCAAAATAGAAATTTCCAAGTTCTAAACTAGTATAGATTGAGGAGAAGAACATGTTTTGGCAAATAGTTTTGTAAGAAATCATTGACAAAAATTATGGATCCATCTCTTGAGCAAGTTGGTACTTGCCTTGGTTGATGGAGGAAATATTTGGTTGGTGGAGAAAATAAATGAGAGGAGAGAGAATGAGATGAGTTGTATTTATAATCTTGAACCCAAGGGTTCATGATGAACCATGGGTGAACCAAAAATAGGTTTCCCAAATGAGCCAAAACTGTAGGCCCAAATGCAGAAAATAAATTACGAAATATTATTTTGTCGAATATTTTTTGGGAAATGCATGAAGAAATACTGCATAATAAATATAGTATAAATACAAGGTAAATACAATTTATCGGTTTACGTATTAAAATACGTATTCCAGGATCGGGGAGTGACACAAATGCATTCAATCTTATTACTACTTGTATTACATCTCATAAAATTTAGAAAATTCTTGAAGCTACTTATGAGTGCAGGTATGAAAGCAAAGCTAGCAACTCCAGAGAGGAGGATAGTCTTCTTAATGATGCAAATATGTACATGATGAGATTGGGATTTAAGGTACAACACAATCCTTTATACGAAGAAGATCTTGTATGTGACAACTGCAAGAAGATAGGCCACATCCAAGAAGATTGTACTACTGCTAGAAAGGAGAGTCACTACGAACGATCAAAAAAAGAAAGATCATCATCTCATAAGTACACTAGCACGAGCATATGGTATGAAAGTAAAGCAAGAGATTCTGAAGAAGAAGAAGAAGAAGAAGAAGAAGAAGAAGAAGAAGAAGAAGAAGAGACCTCATAAAGCTACAAATTTATGCTCAATGGCATTATCTAACGAGGTACAGAATAATTTCCTTCTTGAAATGATGAGTTATCTGATGCTTTCAGTGATCTATTAGAAGAACACAAGAAAGTATTAGATAAGTATAAGCAAGCTAGAAAGGATATTCTATCCTATAAGCGTGAGAATGAGAAGCTTACTTGCTTATTGAATGTTGCAAGAAATACTTCTACTTCTGATATTTCTACTGAGATTTCCATACTTGAGTTTAGATTGCATAAGTCACTTGATTGCATTAAGAAAAGCACTCAAGAAAATGCTAAACTTCAGGAGGAACTTGAATCAGAAAAGAAGAAGTATTCTATTGCTTCATGTAGAATTGATGCTCTTAATGCTAAATATGATGAGATCTGTGCTAACTCTAAAAGTTAGAGATTAGTCTGGGAAAGCAGGTAGTACAAACTATGACTCAGTCTAACACAAGACACGTGACACATCACAAAGTCACACATGACAGATCATCTAGAAAGGAAGCAAGCAAAGCTAAAGCTTCACACAACCATGCTTTCTATTACAAGTATCTACGCACATCATGTCATCCCACTGCACGTTCTCATACTACTGCACATAGCACTATTAATACTTTTTGTTATTATTGTGGTTTGAATGGACACGTTTCTAATTGTTATCAAATTAGAAAACTTGTTGATATGAACTTGTGCAAATGGGTTCCCAAAGCTAACAAATGTGGATCCAAGTATTGGATGCCAAATTCTTCACCTAATATTTCAGGTGGAGCTACTTATGCTGAACCTTAGAACCATGGAGCATGTTGGTGATTGCAAAGCTACAAAGGTCATCTTTCAAGCAATTGCACCAACAGAAGTGTGGTCACTAGAACCACTTTGGTAACATGCTTTCCAAATAGTTCCTATTATCTAGCATGTTCTTTTTGATGTCTTGCTACTAGCCCTCATTTATGTCTTTTTAAGTATTTATTATTTGAATCAATGTGAGATATAATCTTAGCATGACTATTGTCTAACTTAAATGTTTAGTTCACACTATATAGTGTTTATTTTCTATTAGTGTGACACATTTATCTATGTATGTTCTTTATTTTAGTTTTATCCTTGAAGCATGCATACCACTCTAGTCTATAGGAGCTTATTGTTTTTGGTTAATATGCTTTTGCCTCTCTGTCTTTAATATTTTCTAATGGTCACTTCTTATTGATTTGTCTTTAACATGTCATATTTACTTCGATCAGTATTTTGTGAGTATGTACGTTTAGCACAAGTCTCTTGTTTACTTGAAAAGTATATACATATACTTTTATGTTAACCTTGTGCTTGCATAATATATTCACTATTGATTCTCAAATTTTATTGTGATTAACTTCTTATGAATCAATTAAATCTTTGTCTGACAAAGCATATTTTTGCATGTTTTTGATCTTATGATATTTTTTATGCTTATTAAGGATACATGAATAATTCATTTTCATTTATATATTGCTAATGTTTCTTATATTTTTGTATAAATATCTTTATGGGGTTATATGAGTTAAGTTCAAGTTCTATATTATTTTAAAAAGTAGTTTTTTAAACTTGTGATTATCTCATACTTAAGCTATTGATTTTTTTTTAAAAACAAATTTATGTTCTTATCTTTATTAGCTTCTTCCTCAAAGGCTCTTTTTCTTGGATTTTTGGTTGACATTTTGGATACATGATATTTTTAATATCTTGATCTTGATAAACCATTCCTTGGTTATTTACTTTTAGACATTCTAGATTTCGACGATGTTCGATGATACTGCATATATTCCTTTGAATCTAAGTTCTTAAGAGTAAACATTATTTTGGGAACAAGTCGAAAGGGTCCTTCTGTCATACAAGTGTAAATAACCTAAAGCGACACGGTGTAATAGTCTTCGGACTACCGCTACCTGGGAACCGGCCCCTACAGCTAACCCGAAGTGATCTATACTTTATAGACTTAAGATTTATTAAGGTCTAAATGCAACTATTATCTAGTTCTGGATCCAAGGTACTGAACCCAGTTCCTAGGTTCCAAAATACATCAGCGTATCTAGTTCCTATAATTTTAATTTACAAATGTTTTATATTTTATTGTTACCCAATAATTTTGTAGCATATATGGATTAATGTAATTGATACATCTTATACCGTATGCTACATTATTCTAAGATTTTTAAGTCCATATAAATTTTTTTTATATTGCACTAATTCTTCTTAAATCCTTGGTTATTAAAAAAGAAATTTGTTTTGGGTACAAGCCTACACAGGGTCTGTCTGTCACCGCGACTACGATCGAAACGAAGCGGTACTTAAGTGTTCTCCGGTGAACCTTCGTTAGCTGGGACAGTATCCCAACAGCTAATCCAAGATTGATCAACGCTTTATAAACGAAAGATTTATTGTGATCTAGTTGCAATTATTATATGATGGATTTTTGGATTTTAGATTTGATGGATAATATTATTTAATGATATTTTTGTACAAAAGGTAACATAAATTGATCTTCATAGGTTAATGTTTGTCATCTTTTGATATATTCTTTTCTGTCTCACTTTTCGATATTCAGACTTAATGATCTGTGACTACTCATTGAATATTATGGTCTTGTGATTTCGTCTTTAGCTTGCGTAATATTCATGATTTTAAGCTTTATTATATTCTTCTTATTCTAGTTATTTACTGTCTATAGCAGTAACTCTTTGCGAAGAAGAAGTCAAGCATATTGAATTTTCCTCTCTGAAAGCATTTTTTTTTCTTTAAGCCTCCGGTTATCAGATGGACACCGTGCAACGGCTTTAAAAGGGAAGAAATAAACTTTGATAAGAAGACATAATATTTTTGAATTAGTTTCCTACTTCCAAAAATATGTCTCTGAACGTTTTTTTAAAATTTTGTCAATACTATTTTTTTTGGATATAGCCATGTAAAGATGGAGCAGTTAATTGTTTCAAGTCAATTATCCCCTTGACATGCTATATATCTAGAATACACTTTTCTTTGGACATTTATCTAGTTATGTTTATTTGTTGAAATGGATTTATTTATGATTTATGGATGCTTTTATTGAAATTATTTTCGTGATTCGAATCGACAGCTTTCAGTCTAAGGACTAAATGGATGCATTCGAACATTTATTAAGACAGTTTTTCGTAATAAATTCCACATTTTTTTGAAAAGTCTTTTTGATTTCTTTTTGATTTATTGAATCTGTCCGGTACTCAAATGTTATTATTAAAGACAGTTTTCAAAATATTTTAATGTCTTGAAATATTTCTTTTATATATATATATTAGAGATATATTTTTTTTGTTCATCTTTAAGCATTTATTCATTGGATATTTCTTTTATTTGCCTAAAGATGATGTTTGTTTTTGGAACTTAATATGCATTTGATCAAAGGAAAGAAAAGATGCATATCTTGGATATCCCTTAGATCTTGTGATTATTTATTTTATCTATTTTATGCATATAAATTATTTTTGAACTATATACGCATATTTTAAGGGGAAACAAATTAATTGTTTCAATTCTTTTATGTCCTTAATATGTGGTATATCTAGTTCATCATGGACATATATTCTTTTGCTTAACATATCTTGTTGATTTGTTCATAATTCTTTATTTTAGTAAGTTTATGAGAGAATATATGATTATTATTAATTTTAATTATCTCATTTTATTTGAATTTCTAAAAGTTATCTTGCCAAATATATTTAATCATTCTTATTTGATTATTCTATGAGTTTAAACTGATTTGACATTTATTATTTAGATTTTATCTTAAAGTTCATGATTATCTATATTTACACTGATCATACTTTACGGGGGAGCATTCAAGTCGACTGAATTTCTCCTTCTCAAGTATTTTGTCTTCTTTACCTTCATATTTACCAAATAGATATTCATATATCATGCTAAGGTAATTAAATTCAAATGTATGAACTTTGGTATAGATTTTGCATAGATTCTAGTATACGTATTTTGATTTCTTTTCGATGATTATACTCTTTATGGAATTGATTTACAAATTTGTATGGGCAAATTATGAATCATATTTTTTTATGATCATTGTTAAAAGTCTCATTATATTTTTGATTTTTTATACTAGATCTGCGAATTTATATTCTTCATGATTTATTTATGACCAATGATTGATTCCTACTATATTTTTTTGGTCTATTTCAAAACACAATATGATGAAAAAAATATGTTTTGAATGTCATTTTTGGATTTCTAGTTGGTAAACTATGTATTGCTTAAATTTAGTTTTCTTTGTTTACATTCAACCAATTATATCGTGTTTTGACATATTTTTCTACGTTATGTTTTTTTTTCTGAACTTGTCGTTACACTGTTCTCCTAATCCTTGATCATGATTATTTTTGCTTTCCTCTTTTACTTATGCTTGAGTTTGTTTTATATCTTATTATGGGGGAGCTTATTTTTGATCATGTCAAAGGGGGAGAATTAAGTTTAAGTTAACACACAATATTCTAGTATTATGTGTTTATTAGTGATCTATTGTACATATATTAAACTTAAAGGATTTGCCATAATCAAAAAGGGGGAGATTGTTAGCCCAATGATTATATCATTTTTTGAATATGGCTAATCAATTGAGTTTAACATAATGACATCACTAATATTCATGTAATCACTATCATATTGCTACTTAAACTTAGCATTGTCCTAAATGTTCTATATCATATTGCTATGCTTGTATCATACTGTTTTGTTCCTCTAACAAGTTCTTATAGACATGGAGTAAGCATGATCAAGCTTTGTCAAACCAAGACATATGCAATGGAGAATTACTGATGGGCCAAAGACGGCGTTATACAAGAAGATTTCTCTGAACCGCCTAACGACCTATCCGGGGCCTCGCATCGGGGGTTCCGCTGCCCGGTCAGCGGACAGAGGTCGAGGGCTCTTGGTTTTCCTATTTCATCAATGTATTTTTTATATTTATTGAGTATAGGAATGTCACGCCCCGCTCCCGTATGGAGCGATCGTCCTCGCTAAGGCGTGATGCCGCACGAGCCTAGATTGCGCTCATACAAGGCAGTTCCATAACGGCCGATTACATCGGCGGCGACGGGGTCGTCGCACAGAAGTCCCAAGCAGAAACATTAAACACGCAGCAAAAATTTAGAACGAAACACAAGTTATTCAAAAGAAGCTCTTTATTGATATTGAAACAAAGGTTACATTAGAGGCGCAAGGCCAAGATTACAATCGCTCAAGCTCACTCTTCTCATATTACAAGTCACTCAGCTCTCTCTCATCTCTCGATTACAATGCTTGAGCCAGCGGATGCTTCGGAAGGCGATGTCCATACATTATGTCCGTATAAGTCTTTGACTCCACGCGGCCGCACGCTTCAAATTGCCAAGGAACTCCATGCCTCGACGTATCCAAGCGAGCCCTGTACCACAAGCTTCTAACTGCACCTGCACATGAAAACTATGTGGGTGTCAGTACTCAACTGTACTGGTGGAGTGAGCTCCTCGTCCACCCATACAAAATCGACACGTTTTATTTTACTTTGTGCAATACAAGCCCCCTTACGATTGTCTTTCTAGTCTTGCCTTAGGATCGATTTTAGGACCGACGCCTGGGTCTATTTTGTGTCTCTAGACCGTCACCGTGCCTTGCACTAATAATGTACTCATACTTTACCGCTAGACCTTCTCATTCCAATAACGTCAACGTATTGCCTTGTGCTTGCCCCTTCGTGCCTTACTCTGGGACGTAACGACTCGTTCGTGCAATGAACTCGATTCGTGCTTTAGTATCACCGAGGCAGTGCCTCCTCGCTTAGTCTTGCCTATACTCATGTTGTGACAACGCGGCCATGCCTCACATCTCGAGGTCGTACCCAAAAACTCAATATGACTTAACCAAAGTTTCCCTACGGCCCTTCTCGACTTAACTCGCAATGACTGACCCGACTTGTGGAACCGGTGTTGAGAACTCAAGCACGACGCCATATCTCGTGCCGAAGCATATGTCTTCACGTATAGTCGAATTGTAGGCTTTATAAAACTTTGGGTGCAACCGAGCACACATTTTATCATTCAACGCATACCGTGCTTACACTTCCTTTGTTATGACCGACACTGTGCATGCGGATTCGCCGCTTAGCATGCCAATTATCTATATGAAAGGCCACTGGCATGACAAGCCATCGCGAACATAGCTCGGGTAGGCGGCGGGTCGTTCAGCGCAGGTAGCGAGCCCCGTTGAAAGCCCTCGACTACCCACGCAATAAAAGCATGCGCTGCTATAATGTCTACCCCTAGGATGACTGGGCCCGGTGCCCCGACGTATAACCAGTCTAGGCAGAAATCCTCGTCGACAAGTGTCCAATGACCACGCACCTACGAGACATCTAGACTCACGTAAATGCATGGCCTAATTTATTGGTACGACTGGGACTATACTTTGCAACTCGTGCTCTTGGACCACACTTGGCATAACGTGCCTCGGGACCGTGAGGCTCCCAACTGAGGGACCGTCTCGTACATTTTAACGTGGATAGGAACGCGAGACTTCCAATCGAGGGACCGCCTCGAACTTCGTAACGTGGATAGGAACGCGAGACTCCCAACCGAGGGACGCCTCGAACATCTTAACGTGCATAGGAATGTCTCATACTCTAATGTATTCCGTGCGACACTATCGTCCAAGTCACACTCTATGTGACGAGCCTTAAGACCGTGGGAACGAATGGCTATATGCAGCCGTAGAACCGTGGGACCGTGCATACGCTCAACTTGAACAACCAAATTCTTTGGGTACCTAAACTCATGCCCTAAGCCGTGCGATACAACTTAGCTTGTGGGAGGATCAAGGCTACGCCGAGCCTTGCATTCGAGGAAACGTGCATACTTTATTGAGCATCTACGCGGGCGACGCCTATGACTTAGGCTAACTCATAGTTTGTGATGAATACCAACTACCTTCTCCCAAGCCATGGGACGAAGGACCGAGTGTCATTTTCAAAGCACGCTGAGCACCAACTCTAAGCAGACCGTAGGACGTTTTCCATGTTCTAAACTCGATTCGATCCGTCAGGATAATTCCCTTTAGCTATGTGGATTCGTCACTTTTATTATTAAGCCTACTTGTGCAAGTTAGAAACATGCGATTTATTATGTGAAGGCAAAGATGAGACAAGTTCACCGAAACTACCCCACCTGAGCGATATCTTCGAGTCGCCGTTGCAAGGATAAGTCCGAATGCCGTCGGTATTTCGATTCCTCCGACTGACTTCGCGGGACGGAGCACTACAACATACACCACTCAGAACAAGACTCATCCTCGAGACTTTCCTGAAGGCAAACATCCTACCATTTCTATGGCCAAGACTTAATCGTACACACTCCGCCTACGCGTTTCTTCGATTTCGAGCCACGCTCGTGCTTATCGCTAACTTAGTCGTAAGGCACACCAACCGATCAACCAATATTCGAACTCGTCTCAATTCAATGATCGCATTACCGTCAATATTTCTTCGAAACTTATGATTTCAAAATCCTCAACACTTTCCGTTCCTCAAGTCTCACTTGATTCAACGTATCACTTAGTTGGATCGTGCACATATTCTAGGCGTCCCCAAAATACATACATTTCAGCCAAGCCTCATGATAGAGAATCCGCTATCACCACTCGAGTCGGATCGTGCACATATTCGGACGTCCCTGATATACGTGCATGTCAACCGAGCCTCATGAGTGGTGCCTCCATTATTTCCTTTCGTTTCGCACTCGGACGTCTTCCGAACCGCTAGGCTATATCTTTCGTCAGCACTTGAATCATAGTTCCCAAACAACGATAACAACACTGACCCCATCCTAAGGTCAAACCAAATCGATGGTACGGGGTTTTCTACCCAAGCTCGTATCACTCCGATTTCTAAACATCGAGCACAAATTTCCTACGCACAACTCAATATTTGTCGCACGGGGTCCGAGTCGTTCAGTAAAGCCATCCTACGATAAATCACATTTCAACCAATCCTCGACAAGAACATATCGCTCGTTCATCAAGCCATTTCGTATAGTCTATTTCTTTGAACACGTTCGACATAATCCGCCAATCAATCTCCAAGTCAAGCACGCTATGATACAAATCATCTCTAAACCGTAATTCATATTTCACGTTTCCGAAGTCATCTATTCCAATTCATGTAATCGATCACAAGGTCGTCTGACTTAACAGTATGCCACGCTCCGATCTCACGCGAGTCCGATTATCCACGGTGGGCATGAATCACCATGCAAGCTCCCGCGAGAAAATCATTCTCATCGGGACGTAACTCTTGGTTGTGTCTAGACTAGTTCATTTTTGATGCGTGGATTGGACCTACTCAATCCTCAAGTTTTATTCAGTCATCAATCGCAAGTCCTAACATCCTCGTGTTCCCTTTCGCATCAAACCGACAAGTCGGGACAATCAAAGTTGCCGCATCCTGATTTTCCGAGTTCGATCACTCCCGTGACATGAATCACCATGTCAGCGCTCACGCGGAACGATCGCCCCAAATCCGACGCAACGCATGTGCGAGGTTAGAGTTGCGCTCGCGCAAGACAAGACCGTCGACGTTGTGGTTATCAACGCAACCATCAAAACACGAGTTCTTTCACCCAACATTCGTCTCAATCAAGATCCTAAGTATTGCATCCATCAGAACGATAACACTTATACGATCGTCATTCACCGTATCAGAGTACCCCCGAGTTATCGCATATCGATCTCTGATACGCCACAATACCATCGATGATATGCGTAACCTGACGATCTTCCTTTGTAACGAATTTCGAATCGTGCGAATGATGCTATCGTCCGACTGGATAATGTCCTCGATATTCAATTTTAAGTTCAATCATTATCCCTCGAATCGTTCATAATGTCAATTTCTTCAACCCAAATTCACGTATCGTTTATCCATCTATCTTAAGTCATTGACTACGTATTTCCTTAATTCGCATCATTCCTTGTTAACTCAATCATCGAATACATCCATTCCAATCCTCAGAGTCATTTTCAAACATTCGAATCAAACTTTTTCATGCATGCTATCTTTCCGTCGTGCTAATTTTTCGTATACGATCCGTATCAGTTTCTTAAATCAAGTCATCCATTTATTTTGTCGTTTAGAATTTCCATTCAACCATTTCATAACTCGCACTATCGTTTACAAATCGTCCGAATGGTATCTCGTTTGTGACTCTCGAATCATGACCAACTAAGCGCTACTCGTTCTAAGGCCTTGTGATATCATCGCTTGTGGACGCACTCGCACTATCCGTAACTCCTTTAGTTTCGCTTGAACAATTTCTATAACATCCATACACCATTCAGGGTCAAGTCATTCTACAAATCCTCAAAACTATCATTCGAATCAAAATTAACTTCTTTGAATCCCGTTCAAACCATTCCTCGAATTTTAAGCACGCTCATCTGTATCGCATAGACGTTATTGTCGCTCGATAGCACTCTATCGATAGTTACTCTAAGTATATTTTCATTTTCGACCGAGCGGTACTCAATATCGCTCGCAACTCGCTTGCACCATAAAGTCTTGGTGTGCGACACACGGCACAACTTAGCCAAAAGGCCATGTGCATAACCATCTCGTACGGACTATATTCCGAGTTTGCACGCTCATTCTGCTAATGTCGACATAGGACTCGTTAGGCACGCACGCGACTTGCTAACTTTAGCACGCATTTTCTGTCAAGTCAAGGTCGGCACCGTTCGGCCCAAAGGCCATCGCCTATCGATACGTTCGATTGAACACTTGTACGAGCTTTGAAAATATTAGACTTATTGTATGGACATCCCGTGGGACAATTGAGAGAGAGCGCACCAACGATAACAACTTGCTAAAGCAACTTTCAGAGTTCGCAGAAACTTCGGAGTTAAAGAATTCAATCGGTAGTCCAAGGACGTAAAGCCGTGCTCTGATACCATTATGTCAAGCCCCGCTCCCGTATGGAGCGATCGTCCTCGCTAAGGCGTGATGTCGCACGAGCCTAGATTGCGCTCGTGCAAGGCAGTTCCATAACGACCGATTACATCGGCGGCGACGGGGTCGTCGCACAGAAGTCCCAAGCAGAAATATTGAACACGCAGCAGAAATTTAGAACGAAATACAAGTTATTCAAAAGAAGCTCTTTATTGATATTGAAACAAAGGTTACATTGGGGGCGCAATGCCAATATTACAATCGCTCAAGCTCACTCTTCTCACATTACAAGTCACTCAGCTCTCTCTCATCTCTCGATTATAATGCTTGAGCCAGCGGAAGCTTCAGAAGGCGATGTCCATACATTATGTCCCGTATAAGTCTTTGACTCCACACGGCCGCACGCTTCGAATCGCCAAGGAACTCCATGCCTCGACGCATCCAAGCGAGCCCTGCACCACGAGCTTCTAACTGCACCTGCACATGAAAACTATGTGGGTGTCAGTACTCAACTGTACTGGTGGAGTGAGCTCCTCGCCCACCCATACAAAACCGACATATTTTATTTTACTTTGTGCAATACAAGCTCCCTTACGATTGTCTTTCTAGTCTTGCCTTAGGATCGATTTTAGGACCGACGCTTGGGTCTATTTTGTGTCTCTAGACCGTCACTGTGCCTTGCACTAATAATGTACTCATACTTTACCGCTAGACCTTCTCGTTCTAATAACGTCAACGTATTGCCTCGTGCTTGCCCCTTCGTGCCTTACTCTAGGACTTAACGACTCGGTCGTGCAATGAACTCGATTCGTGCTTTAGTATTACCGAGGCAGTGCCTCCTCGCTTAGTCTTGCCTATACTCGTGTTGTGACAACGCGGCCAGGCCTCACATCTCAAGGTCGTGCCCAAAAACTCAACATGACTTAACCAAAGTTGCCCTACGGCCCTTCTCAACTTAACTCGCAACGACTAACCCGACTTGTGAAACCGGTGTTGAGAACTCAAGCACGATGCCATATCTCGTGCCGAAGCATGTGTCTTCACGTATAGCCGAATCGTAGGCTTTATAATACTTTGGGTGCAACCGAGCACACATTTTACCATTCAACGCATACCGTGCTTACACTTCCTTTGTTATGACCGACACCGTGCATGTGGATTCACCGCTTAGCACGCCAATTATCTATATGAAATGCCACTGGTATGACAAGCCATCGCGGACATAGCTCGGGTAGGCGGCGGGTCCTTCAGTGCAGGTAGCGAGCCCCGTTGAAAGCCCCTAACTACCCACGCAACAAAAGCATGCGCTGCTATAACGTCTACCCCCTAGGATGACTGGGCCCGGTGCCCCGGCCTATAACCAGTCTAGGCAGAAATCCTTTTCAACAAGGTGTCCAATGACCACGTACCTACGAGACATCTAGACTCACGTAAATGCATGGCCTAATTTATTGGTACGACTGGAACTATACTTTGCAACTCGTGCTCTTGGACCACACTTGGCATAACGTGCCTCGGGACCGCGAGGCTCCCAACCGAGGGACCGTCTCGTACATTTTAACGTGGATAGGAACGCGAGACTTCCAACCGAGGGACCGCCTCGAACTTCTTAACGTGGATAGGAACGCGAGACTCCCAACCGAGGGACGCCTCGAACATCTTAACGTGCATAGAAACGTCTCATACTCCAATGTATTCCGTGCGACACTATCGTCCAAGTCACACTCTATGTGACGAGCCTTAAGACCGTGGGAACGAATGGCTATATGCAGCCGTAGAACCGTGGGACCGTACATACGCTCAACTTGAACAACCAAATTCTTTGGGTACCTAAACTCATTTCGTAAGCCGTAGGATACATCTTAGCTTGTGGGACGATCAAGGCTACGCCGAGCCTTGCATTCGAGGAAACGTGTATGCTTTATCGAACATCTACGCGGGCGACGCCTATGACTTAGGCTAACTCATAGTTTGTGACGAATACCAACTACATTCTCCCAAGCCACGGGACGAAGGACCGAGTGTCATTTTCAAAGCACGCTGAGCACCAACTCTAATCAGACTATGGGACATTTTCCATGTTCTAAACTCGATTCGATCCGTCGGGATAATTTCCTTTAGCTATCTGGATTCGTCACTTTTATTATTAAGCCTACTTGTGCAAGTTGGAAACATGTGATTTATTATGTGAAGGCAAAGATGAGGCAAGTTCACCGAAACAACCCCACCTAAGCGATGTCTTCGAGTCGCCGTTGCAAGGATAAGTCCGAACGCCGTCGGCATTTCGATTCCTCCGATTGACTTCGCGGGACGGGGCATCATTTAGAAAGCAAGCCCACTTACAAAATCCTAAACTACTTCCCAACTGTTTGACTTTTCAAAAGCCTAAAAACTAATTTGCAAAAACCCTAACAGAACTTCAATAGAATTCGGCCCGAGTTCTGTCCGAATTCGGCCAGTGTTCGGCCAGAGTTCGGTTAGTGAACGTTGCCTTTTGAACTTGGACTTCCTGCAGTTACGGATCCCAACGAGATTTTCTCATAGAGTTCTGCCCGAATTCTGCCCGAATTCTGCCCGAATTCTGTCAGAATTTTGCCTTTGGAAAAACTATAAATAGAGAAGGATTTCGATCATTTCAATTCACGTACACACCAATTCATTTTCATATCTCTTCTCTATAAGCCTACTACTTCTTCCAAAGTATTCTGAACTATTCATTTTCAAATCCCAAGCCAGTTATAATCCTCTAGTCGATTTGCCAGTACGGTACGGTCTAGAAGTTTCAGAGTGATTATAATCAGAGGCATGATTGAAGAAAGACACTTCACAACTGAAGTTGGTCGAGTACTTCGGATCAAAGCTCGTATTATAGAAGTTGCAAGAACTTCGGATGAAAACTTGTGGTAATTTTCCATAGTGGATTCAATTAGAAGCTAGACTTCTTTCGACTGGACAAGTCCTCACAAGAGGGAAACCAGTATACATCCTTGTGTTTGCGTTTGCACTCTACTCTCTACTTTTCATTTACATATCTGTGATATATATATTATGTGATCTTGTTACCAACATTTTTAAATAGTTAATTTCCGCTGCCTACTCTACTCACCCCCCTCTAGAGTATTCTGCTTTACAACTCGTTCATATAATCAGTCCTACAATTGGTATCAGAGCGGGTTCTCTTTATATAGGTATTGCTATCATACCAATTGTTCCTATAATTGGTATCAGAGCGGGTGCTTGTTATATAGATATTGCTACTCATACCAATTGTTCCTACAATTGGTATCAGAGCCAGTGCTCCATCTAGAGGTATTATATTCTGATCCCAATTGCTCCTACACTTGGGACCTTACTCTTTGCTATCCAATCTGGGTCCTGCTCTGAAACACCCTGCCTACATCAGTACAATGTGTCACAACAGTCTCCATACCTCTATTTTCTATGTGTTCCCTGGGCCACCCCATGTGCCACCAGTATGTGATATACACAACATAATACCATTATAACTTAATATATGCATGTACCCTGACCACCTATTCTCAGGATATCCTATCTACCTAGGAGAGACAAGTCCAGTATCTGTTATCCTCAATAAAACCCTGTTGCCCCTGGCATGTAGCCATCAGAAATTGGAAGCCCAGACCTAGCTCTGAGACTAAGGTCAGATTGACACTCGCTATCAATTAGGTACAATGATGTTACACTTGATATTAAGGTATCAGTGTGATACCAGATGTTGAACATGATATCAAGTATCATGTATGCTACTAAGGATCAAGGATGATATCGAGTACCAAAATTTGATACCAAATATACACCTTGATGTCAGGCTACCCCTGTTGATACCCCCTTTATTTTCCATGATACCTGAAATCGTATCATTGACACCCTGTGCTCGACACACAAGTACATCCCATAATTCCCTTATTTGACATTAAGTCGAACACCTACCCATCTCATCCTATATTGGTTAATTACAGGCGTTTACAAGTCTAAGGATTGATTAGTTTTAATGAATTAAAACCATGGTGGGTGAAAGTTACCTGTCGAAGGTTGGATTGCTTCAAATCTTCAAGTATTACCTCGACGCAGAGCAGAGGAAGACTCGTGGCAGGAAAATTAGGGTTCGGGGGAAGGGGTTGGTCGATCCTTAATATATACTCCAAGGTTTAGATAGGATCAAGACCTGATTTGGATTTAGTCTCCAGGATTTGATCATAGCTCTTCGATCCTGAGTTTTTAAATTCGAATAAGTATTCGGCTGTAACTGTGTTTAAATTAGCCCAATTTACAATAAGCCCGGCCCCACTCTTTAATTGGATTTGCAAAACTCCCATTTTCCCTATTGTGTCAGCAATGATTAAGAAAATTAATAATAACAATTTAAGTAACAGAAGTTTTTGGGGCTGGGGTTCACAAACCTACCCTCCTTAAAATAATTTCGTCCACGAAATTTAAATATGGAAACAAGGGTAGAAATTTATACCTCATGCCTCGAAAAGGTAATGATAGCGCTCTCGCATCTCGTCTTCCCTCTCCCAAGTGATTCGCCCGAAGAATGGTGTCTCCATACGATACGCACCAATAGAATAGTTTGGTTGCGCAACACTTTCTCCCGGCGATCTAAGATCTCCACGGGCTGCTCTTGGTAACTAAGGCTCGGTCCCACCTCAATCTCTGAGTGGTCTAGCACGTGACTGGGATACGCCACGTGTCTCCTCAGCTGGGACACGTGGAATACGTTGTGCACACCCTCCAATGTGGGTGGTAATGCCAAGCGGTATGCCACCTCTCCAATTTTCTCGAGGATGTGAAACGGCCCAATGTACCTCAGACTGAGCTTTCCACCTCCTCCAAAATGTATCGTACCACGTGTTAGAGATATCTTCAAGAACACCATATTGCCAACCTAAAATTTAAACAAGAGGTTACAACCTAATCCTATCTTTATCAACAGTCTCAACTCAAGGAAAATTATACATCAAACTCTAACGGTCTTCGGTGACAGTTAGCCCAGTATTTCTGTCTATCCTATGCTACTCGAAGTCGCTCCCTAATCAGCTTCACCTTCACCGCGGCATCCACGATCATCTCGGGCCCCAACAGTGCTCTCTCACCCATGTCGTCCCAAGATAGTGGGGTACGACATCACCGCCCATATAAAGCCTCAAAAGGGGACATCCCGATACTAGCTTGGTGGCTGTTGTTGTAGAAAAATTCCACAAGATGAAGGTGATCCTCCCACGGGCCACCAAAGTCTAGTACGCATGTCCGCAGCATATCCTCGAGCGTCTGAATGGTCCGCTCTGACTGTCCATCTGTCTGTGGATGATAGGTTGTGCTAAACTTGAGCGATGTGCCCAAGCTAGCTTACAGACTCCTCCAAAAGTGAGACATGAACCTGCTGTCACGATCGGAGATGATACTTACTGGAACGCCATGCAACCTGATGATCTGATTCACGTATAACTCCGCCAACCTCTCCGTAGATAGCCCCACTTTGAATGGTAAAAAGTGGGCTGACTTGGACAACCTGTCAACGATGACCCAAATCACATCCTTCCCGTCTGGCGAACATGGAAGGCCGGAAACAAAATCCATAGTGATACGTTCCCACTTCCACTCGAGAATCGGCAACGGCTGAAGTAAACCCCCTGGTCTCTGTCTCTCGGCTTTGACCTGCTGACACACAAGGCATCTAGAAAAGAAATGTGCCACCTCACGCTTCATGCCATACCACCATACGTGGGCTCTCATATCCTTGTACATCTTGTTGGCTCCAGGATACAAGGAATACGGATGATGGTGTGCCTCTTGCATGACCTCCTCTCGTAGCTCTCCACTAGGTACACATAATCTTGTCCCATGCCTCAATGAGCCATCCTCTACAATGGTGAAGTCATCCAACAAACCGGCCCGTGCCTACGCGATGATACTCCTCATCTGCTCATCCTGGTGCTGTGCCTCTCGTATCCTGTCCATCAATCCAAACTGAATCTGCATGCCCATCATCTGCATCTCGACCCCAGGAATGACGACCTCAATGCCTTGGCTCTCTAAGTCTGCTAACAAGTGCCGTTCTCTCGTCAAGAACATAGCCACTGGATACCGACTCAAGGCATCTGCAACTACGTTTGCCTTCCCAGGATGGTATTGCAACAAGATGTCGAAATCTTTCATCAATTCCAGCCATTTATGTTGCCTCATATTCAGCTCCTTTTGCGTAAAAACGTACTTCAAGCTTTTGTGGTCAGTAAATATTTCCACACGCTCTCCATATAAGTAGTATTTCCACAACTTCAGGACGAATATAACTGCTGCCAACTCTAGGTCGTGGGTGGAATAATTCTTTTCATGTGGTCGTAGCTGTCTGGACGCATATGCTATCACCTTCTTGTTTTGCTCTAAAACACACCCCAAGCCCTTCCCTGAAGCATCGCTATAGATAGAAAAATGGTCGGAACCATATGGCAACATCAATATGGGAGCTATCGTCAGCCTCTTCTTCAGCTCATCGAACGCAGCCTGACAGTCCTCTGTCCACACGAACTCTACGTCCTTCCGAGTAAGCCTAGTCATCGGCTCTGCGATCCGAACAAAATCCTGCACGAACTTCCGGTAGTACCCTGCCAATCCTAAGAAGCTCCAAATCTCAGTCACAAAAGTCAGAATAGTCCATGACTCAACAGCAGCAATCTTCTTTGGGTCAACGGATATACCATTTCCTGTCACTACATGATCGAGGAATTCCACCTTGTCAAGGAAAAACTCGTACTTCGAAAGCTTTCCGTAGAGTTTCTCCTTCCTGAGGGTCTCTAGCACGATCCTCAGATGCTCTTCGTGCTCTTCCGGCGACTTCGAATAAATGAGGATGTCGTCGATGAAGACCACTACGAACATGTCAAGGTATGGGTGGAACACCTTATTTATCAAGTTCATGAAGACTGTCGAGGCATTTGTCAACCCAAATGGCATCACCATAAATTCGTACTGGCCGTAATTGGTATGGAAGGCGGTCTTCGGGATATCCTCCTTTTTCACTTTCACTTGGTGGTACCTCGACCTCAAGTCGATCTTCGAAAATAATCGTGCACCACTCAACTGATCGAAAAGATCGTCAATTCTGGGTAGTGGGTATTTATTCTTGATCGTCTTGCTATTCAAGGTCCGGTAGTCGATACACATACGTACCGTCCCGTCCTTCTTTGGCACGAGCAGCACCGGTGCACCCCAAGGCGACGAACTCGATCTAATAAACCCTTTCTCCAGTAACTCGTCAATCTGCTTCTTCAGTTCCATGGTTCTTTATTGTTGATCCTGTACACTCGCTGCAACTCTGGCTCTGCGCCTGTCACAAGATCAATGAAGAACTCAATGTCTCTATCTGGCGGCAGTCCTGGCAGCTCCTCAGGAAAAACGTCAAAAAACTCTGCGATAATAGGATGAGGTAGCTCCTTCTCCGCTACCATGGTCCCACAAATAGCGTCGCCACGCTGCTCTACTGCTCCTCTAGCAAACTCTAACACGGTCTCCCCAGGCGGACTAAACACAACACATCCGTGGTGACAATCGATGCTAGCAAAATGTTTACTCAATTAATCCATGCCGAGCACTATATCAAAACTCGGGAGTGGCATTATGAGTAAACTAGCGCGCATTTCCCGGCCTCCTATGGTAATGCGGCGACCGACGCAAACATCCTTCACTAAGATGATGCCTCCGCCAGTTGAGATTTTATAAGTACAGTCTAAAGACTCAGATACAATACTATGTCTAAAGATAAAAGCTGCAGATATGAAGCTGTGACTGGCCCCAGAATCGAATAAAGCAATAGCTGAAAAAGACTCAAGGAGAACAGAACCTGCTATCACATCAGGAGATGCTAGTGTCTCCTCGACCGCCATGGCATAAGCTCTGCCCTGCTGCTGGTGCTGGACGAAGCGCTGCTGCTGTGTGGGCAGGGGTCCCCTCTGCCGCTGGGGTATCATGGGCCTCATCGGTGCTCCCGGGGCAGGAGTTGTCCCCTGTGTTGCATGAATCCGTGCCGCCAGACACTCTCTCATCTGATGCTTGCTAGATCCGCAGAATAAGCATACTCCAAGTCATTTTTTGCATACCTCCCATGAATGTCCCAGCTTCCTACAATAGTTATAAGGTCTCGGGGGCTGCCTCTGCTGGTTCTGCTGAAAAGTAGAGGCTCTATCTGGAGACTGGTACTGCTGCTGCTGGATGCGAGGCTGTAGTTGATGCAGCTGTGTCGCGGCCTTCCCTGGAGCATTGGACCGCTTCGCTGATCCTGATTGGATATTGCCCCCTCCGTATGCGTCTCTATCTTTCTTCTACTTGCGCTTCATCTCTTTCTCTACGTCCTGCGTAACCTTCAAGATCCTCTCGTATGTGGTGGCTTGGCTGGTGGCAATGGCTATGCGAATCTCATGTGATAGCCCCTTTCTGAACTTCTTGGCCTTGGCTGCAGGGGTCAAGGCGTCTGCGAAGTGACTGAGGCGGGAGAACTCGGTAGAGTACTCGTCGATGGAGAGGTTTCCCTATTCGAGGCTCTCAAACTCGTTTTCTAGCTCTTTTTTGGCCGCGTCGGGGTAGAACTTTGTCTTGAACAGTTCCTTGAATTCTTCCCAGGTCACATCTGGCACGGTGAATCGGGGCTCGTCTCTGCACCACGTGCAAGCAATGTCATAAGCTGCATGCTGGCTGTCTCGACCTTCTTGTCTTCAGGAATTCGGGCCATCCGGAGGTTGCGATCCATATTCTCTAACCAGTCGTCCGTGTAGAGAATCCCTTCCGTTCCTTTGAATTCCCTGGGCCTAAGGTCCATGAAATTCTTGGAAGTCCCGGGGCGCAGTGGAGGAGCCTCCCTTGTCTGAAGAGCCTCCCTCAGGGTATCACGGAAGATGTCAGCCTGTCGTGTCTGGGAAGTGATAAGCTGTTGGAAAATCCTAAGGAGTGTGGCATTATCCAGCGCAGGTGCTGGAGGCAAGACTGGGGCTGGATGCTAGAAGGGTGCTGGCTGCTGGAAGGGTGCAGGCTGCTGGAAGGGTGCGGGCTGCTGGAAAGGTACTGGTGGAGGGAAATGTGCTGGTGGCGGAGTCGGCGGAGGGAACTGGAGAGGTGGTGGAATGTCATCACGGCAAAATCTCGAAGTCTGTAGCTGGGGCGTCTCGCCTAGGTAGGTGAAGCAGCCTCTGTGGGTCGATGGGGTTCCATTCGTAGAAGACCCGCCAACGGTTGCTGGGGTGTTCAAGTGAGCAGTGTTCCTGCCTTGAGAATCCATCTGACTGCCACAAAAGTAGAACCATTAGTTGCTATGAAGATTCAAACAGGATGCAGATCAAAGGAATAATTGAGATCAAATGTGGAATTCAATAATGATTTTTAAACATGTGGAGATGGTCCATAAAGTCTACTCTTACTCGCAGGCCGTAGTAGTACATCTAAGTTGAGTACTACCACGAGTTTCACCGTTTTTGCGAGAACCGGACCTGTATTGGCCACCATAAAAATGTGTCACGACCCGCGCCCACTGTTTGGGCACGAGTCGTGGGTACGTCCAGCCTACGCCGCAGTATCGGCAGTAGAACGTTGTCTAGTCTTCTCCGCATTTTAACAAATACAACCATGCATTTTATAGATTTCCATAACACAACCAAAATCCACAACCAGTCCACAACATCAAGATGTACACAATAATTGCAGTGAGAATGAAGATAATGACTGATATGAATAGTCTCCAAGGTAGAGACCAAAATAAGATAAATAAGTAATCTCAAGAGAACAAAAATGTACCAAAAGGATGTCCACTACTCCACTCTCATAATCCACAAATAAAATAAAATACAATAAAAAAAGAGTTTTTGTAAGGAACTCATGCTCTATGGCATAATGTCTAGCTAAAAGTCTCCTGCGGAGGGTAGCCCCGCATCCAAGTCTTCATGCATGCTTAAATCAGGGTCTTCAGTCTGCTCATAATAAGTAGTACAGAACTCCTCTAACTCATCACCTAAAATGTTGGTTTTCCAGTCAGGAATGGAATAAGTACACATATGATAGCTATCCGAGACACAATAGAATCACTAAACATGTATATAACGTATGTGAATGAAACTAGAAAATAACTAGTATCATGGTACAAGAAGAAGACAAGAAACTCTATCAATGAGAAAACAGCTACTAGAAGCAATATATAAATCGTGGTGTCATGGCAAGTGGTGAAGAACATGATGAAATAAAGGGGAAGATTAACTATCTACGTGCATTAAAATATCAGTTTCGATGTGTGAACGGCTAAGGGGTAAATCCGGCACCCTGCACGTGTCGTGTGCAGCTGCTATTATTCAAGAATAGACTCATGGGATAGGATGGGTTGTTCACACGCCTACTAAGATATTTTCTCCGCCCAGCTAGTACTCATGGAATCAATCGTAAGTGGGATAAGCATAAGAGATAATAAAGATGTATAATAAAATCCATGGTATTAATCCTCGTGTGACGATCGTGTCAACAAGAATCAAGACATATGAATAACAGGTAGAGAAAACTATCAAAAACGTTAACAATCAGTATATGCACTTGCATGTTGTCCTGAGCTACGAGTATGAGTCACAATCCATATCTCGATCCAAGTGACCTATTTTAATAATAAATACTGTCAATAATTATAACCAAAACAAATCTAAACTCACTTATTTAGTTTTAATTTGCAAAGTCTCTTATGGAATTCCTAATTGGATTGGTATAACTCTTACCTCTTTGATAGGTTGAACTTTTATCCTTATACATGCCTAGATAGTTAATTAGGCTATACTGCCCTCCCTTGACACAATTTTTCCTATTTGATACCCCAGTGATTCTCCTCTTGTCCTGCTCTAGGGTATCTTATACTAGCAATGTACCTACAGGGTCAGTTTCTTACATCCATAGATACCAAGACCTGTTGTTGAGTAGAAGAAACAAAAGCACAGGTATCACTCTTAGCAGTCAAACCATGTCATGGCCCCATTATTATACCCAGTTATACTATTATCTTCAATCTTATAGTCTCAAAAATATGGGTGTAGGCTAAGAAGCAACAGCAGTGGCACTAGCAAAGTGCCCTGTCAAATTGGTCTAAGGTGCCAGACTTTAAGGTATAACTTTGGGAGGCTATAGGTCCAGGTCTTCATCATTTAGTAGTGTCAATTTGATACTAGGAAGAATCCACAGATCAATGTCAATGGATATAAGGAAATTTACAGGACAACGGTTTTAACAGAACCTCGCGCAGACTAGTCCCTAAGTTCTCTGATACTATACATTTCTGACCTTGGACTGCTCTTACCTCACTCTCCTACACCCTTGCCAATACCTGTCTGGTATTGCCATACCTGCAAATAGGTTTGGGGCTCATCTAGCTCGTTCACAGGTACCTGATACTCAAGTTATTACATATGCATATGACTTAGCCTAGTCCTTTAAGTTTGGTTATCTATACTTGAGCCAACAGCTGCCACTAGCATGTAGTTACTAGAAGAATACTGGCCCAAACCTTACTGATTCTCATATGTATTTCACATGGTTTGATACATCTTTCTAGTATCATTGACTTAGTGTATTATAGACACGAATTTCCTAGTACAGAAAATCTGACATCAATCCACCTTCCCCAATACTCAATGTACCCTTGTTATTCTCATTCCTTATATGAATCTCAACCTCTACTGTACTCTGGGTGCACAGCTGTTTCCCCCGGGTAAGAGAGGAATGGTTTGGTTTCTCAATACCTGACTTATATAAAGATGATGGCAAAAACCCAACTGGATACTAGGCGTACAGTTGCTATCCTTTTACATCTATGGTCATGTCATTCACACATGTTACTTCCTCTATCATTCTCCTATCTGACATAGCTTCTAAAACATTCCCCCTCTCACATTTGATACCCGACCTTCTCATATCAATCTCTTGATTGATATCCAACACACAGGCCTGTGATCGAGTCCCCTCTACACCATTTTCTGAGTCAATGAACCAAAAACCCCTAACCACACCATGGTGAACTGATTCCCAAATGTCAGTTTGTAAGCTGATGCAATATTAGTTAAGAACTGATAATAAGCATCAATTTGGATAAACTTATACACCCCTCTGTACAAAACTTCCCTCTGTATAGTTCTCATGTCTAGAACCTAACATCAAAATCTCACAAACTTATCTATATAATATATGTAAGATACATATACATATACATATACTAGTCTACTGTACAGGCACTTATATAGGATACCTATAGCAGATATGGTATCGCAGTTACCAATTACTCTAGATCACCTACCTACATTGGTATAACATATGGCCGCATGAAGAACAGGTTATATATATACACATCTATATAATATCCACAAATAGCCACAAATACTCAAGCCCCTTCTTTACCTGTCACATGTGTCTGGCACATGACTCACTCGAGCCCTTGTAAGTAGTCCTGTTACCTCACCTGGGCATCTCTGCCATGGGGTTTGTCCTGCTGTAGGTGCCCAATCATATAGCCATGCTGGCTAAACTGCCTAGTTAACCTGGCCCCAAACAAGGGGAAGGATCCCCTGCTCATAGGGCATTGCCAACCCCCACTGCACACTGTTACTCTTCTATTACAGGTCTTCAATAGAACTGCCTCACCCATCCGTCTGATACTCCTCACTTTCAAGAGAGTGGGTCTGTCCTACTCTATCACAGTACCTACTAGGTACTCAGAGTGATATAAGGGAGCTCTCATTACAGTACCCATTGGCACAAGGAATTCTTAGATGACCACATCTAATGGGTACCAGGAAAAGTTTATGTGACTTTGCTATGTCAGTATCAATGGATACCAATAAGTGTTTATGATGACTTTTGATTTAGCAAGGCTGAAAGGACATGTCTTACCCTGTCCATTACCTGAACTTGGTTCTAGTATGGTCATGTACTGACTCTTATTAAATCCTAGTTCTTCATGGTACATATCCCTTATATCTTGGGACCTTACTCTTTGCTGTCCAATCTGGGTCCTGCTCTGAAACACCCTGCATACATCAGTACAATGTGTCACAACAGTCTCCATACCTCTATTTCCTATGTGTTCCCTGGGCTTTACTCTATACTGCTACCCCTTGGTACTAACACCCCATGTGCCACCAGTATGTGATATACACAACTTAATACCGTTGTAACTTAATATATACGTGTACCCTGACCACCTGTTCTCAGGATATCCTATCTACCTAGGAGAGACAAGTCCAGTAGCTGCTATCCTCAACAAAACCCTGTTGCCCCTAGCCTGTAGCCATCAGGAATTGGAAGCCCAGACCTAGCTCTGAGACTAAGGTCGGATTGACACTAGCTATCAATCAGGTACAATGATGTTACACTTGATATTAAGGTATCAGTGTGATACCAGATGTTGAACATGATATCAAGTATCATGTATGCTACTAAGGATCAAAGATGATATCGTGTACCAAAATTTGATACCAAATATACACCTTGATGTCAGGTTGCCCCTGTTGATACCCCCTTTATTTCGCATGATACCTGAAATCGTATCATTGACACCCTGTGCTCGACATATGAGTACATCCCATAAGTCCCTTATTTGACATTAAGTCGAACACATGCCCATCTCATCGTATATTGGTTAATAACAGGCGTTTGAAAGTCTAAGGATAGATTAGTTCTAATGAATTAAAACCATGGTGGTTGAAAGTTACCTATCGAAGGTTGGATTGCTTCAACACTTCAAGTATTCCCTCAACGCAGAGCAGGGGAAGACTCGTGGTAGGAAAATTAGGGTTCGGGGGAAGGGGTTGGTCGATCCCTAATATATACTCCAAGGTTTAGATAGGATCAAGGCCTGATTTGGGTTTAGTCTCCAGGATTTGATCATAGCTCTTTGATCCTGAGTTTTTAAATTTGAATAAGTATTCGGCTGTAACTGTGTTTGAATTAGCCCAATTTACATTAAGCCCCCACTCTTTAATTGGATTTGCAAAACTCCCCTTTTTCCTATCTACTTTTTAGAACTAAATATATATATATATATATATATATATATATATATATATATATATATATATATATATATATATATATATATATATATATATAAGACTTATTGTGTCAGCAATAATTAAGAAAATTAATAATAATAATTTAAGTAACAGTAGTCTTTGGGGCAAGGGTTCACAAACCTACCCTCCTTAATAATAACAATTTAAGTAACAGAAGTCTTTCGTGGTGCACTCTTGAACATGTTTTTCCTTGCTTATATGATAGTGACCCGTAGAGGCGCACTCTTGACAAGTATTCTTTACATGACAAGTAAACCTTAACATGATAATTTTTGATAGTGGTCCGTTGTGGTGCACTCTTGACATGATAAGTAAATCTAAAACATGACATGTGTAATCGAGATGCTGTTGCGACGGCTATTTCTCCTTGCTAATGTAACTCTTTTGGACACCGTGGTTGAATTCATTGTGTATACGTAAACAAGCTACATGTCTCGTCTTGCATCATGTCTAGGACATGGATTCCTAATTACCACGGTCAGGGATTCATACTAAATCTGACTAGGGTAATGACTAGATTGATCAAGTAGCTCATAAAGAGATTTTCTAGTCACAGGCAATCCCGTTATCTGGGCGCTTTAATTGGACTTGTAGCCTGCCGACGAGTAGGACACATTTCCAGCATGTTATCATGCGTTGCACCCCCAAGTCACCTAATACAACTCTCTCAACTTACAACTGGATAACCAGGATAGTCTGCAGGACTTGTGACTGTAGGAATCTCTCATTGCATCTTGTAGTAACTAGGCTTGTGATAACCCTAGTTAGCTAATGTATAAAGCCGTACTTATTGCTTGGCCGTGATTGACGGATGAAGTCAGTCCAGTCCAGTCTAGTTTTATCTAGGCAGTGTTCGTATGTTTATTCAGTACATTATTATTTACGCCTTACTTTTGTCGATAAATGATCGGAGGCCGAGTTCTGTTTAGGAGAAGGGTTACAACCCCGGTCCTTGTTTGGTTTACGGGTTGTAACTGGGCTTCCGAAATAGCTCCCAAGTCATCTTATCATTTGCCGTCCTATTCAGTACTCACACGTTCTACATGATCCTTATGTTGTACAATAATTAGAGACTAAGTTCTGTTCAGGAGAAGCGTTAAACCCCGGTCCTTGTTTGGTTTCCGGGTTGTAACTCGACTTCCGGAATAGTTTCTAAGTCATCCTATAATTGTTGTTCTATATCGTTCTCATAAGCTCTCATGCTCTAATTATCCCACATGCTCACATGTTCAGTTATCTCACAAGCTATACATGATCCCTATGCCGAGTCACCATGCGCTCATGACCCAGCTATTTCACAAGCTCACATGTTCAGTTTATTTTTACTCTTAAGCTTCTGTTTACTTAACATGTCTGCATTTTATATTATGTCACATGTTAATTACCTTATGCTCCAAGATGCTTTACTTATTGTCTTTCTAGGTTCGGGATAAGTACATTGGTAGTGCCTGAGTCTCGATCTGCTTTTACTTAATTATATCTCTATCTGTTGTTATGTTAGTTATTGCTGGTTTTAGTTCATAGTTTGGCTTCCTTTGTGGTAGTTGCTATTTAGGGTCTGACCCCACTGGTTTTGTTTGCCCAGATCTGATAGAGAAGCCCAAGGGATCTTCTGTACCATCTACTCGACGATGAACATTCGAAGCACCAAAGTACCTGAATGGGTTTCTTGTTTCATTCTTCCACTTGATATGTACATTATTCTTTTATGGCGTTTAGCCTCGGAGCACGTGTTTAGCTCGTGTTTTCGTTCTTGATATTTAGCCTGCGGGCCAAAACATGATGTGCGTATTCAAGACTATAGATAGAGCTTATCATGTATGACTATTAGTCTTGCTAGTTCTCTATTTTGTATTACTAACTTCATGATCATCCATGTATATATGGTTTGGGATTTTTACGATTGTATGTCTGATGATCATACTTCTTATACTTTGTATAATTGCCTGTGATTGAGATACCTAGGATTACTTGACCTAGGATCGACTGTTCGCTTGTAGAAGTAACCCCCATATCTTGACAGCTTATACGTGATTTCAGAGTACTGGCGTACTTTAGTATTGCGTAGTTGGCCTTGTCCGTCCCCACTTGTCAGTATTCTGGTTTTGGGACATGACACAGGTTTTAGTGGTGGCCCATGCAGGTCTGATTTATCAGATATGTAGGGGTTACTAATGTTTAGTTATCTCAATCAAAATTTTCTTTCATTGATATCCTTCGTATTATTCTCTATCTCTGATCCTTTGACCTGATATCTGCCTTGTTCGTTGATCTATCATGTTCCCTCGATTTGATCCTTGTGTCCTTTAACTTTTAGGGACACTGTTCCTAATCCTTCCAATTACCTTGTTCGGGTTCTGCCAATGGTAGGTCAGTAATCTTCTATTAGGCCAGTTGTGGAGGATCAGTCTCAGTATTCAGGTGTAGTGTCTAGAGTTGACTCGAGGGCAGAGATGTCAGTCCATCCCGATCATCCCGTTGTGCCCATACAGTCAGCACTCTGGGCGGAGGTAGTTCCAGATCAGCCCGATGTACCTGTACTCATAGGGATTATCAAGGAAATGATGGAGTCACAACAATGACGAGATCTCGTTCTCCAGCAGAGTATCCAGATGTTGATTGACCGAAGTGAGCAAGAAATACCCGACAAATTTTGAGCCGAGGACTTGCATCCAGAAGAAGTATAGATTAGAGCTGGACAGTACCAGTCATCCAGACAGTCAGCATATCGAGCCCGACCTACCATGGAGGCAGTAAGAGAGCAAGAGCATGTAGCTAGGAGGATCGAATCTAGAACTGAGGGTCGTAAGAGGTATCATTCACCCGTATCAGACTTTTTACCCCAACGTCCATCACCAGTACCAACAGACCAACGTCCATACCACCACTAGGAGTTACCAGTCGTATGTTCCTTCTGCGGAAGGGAAGGACACACACATCTTACTTGTCGAAGGGCTAACTTTATGTTTATCGTGAGGTTCACCTGACCACATGATAGGAATTTGTCCCCGGAGGAGTCAAGGTGGATCGTCATCCTTCCAGCCTTCCGACCAGCAGGTATCAGCGTCGGTTCAGCAGCAGCAAGCTCAGAGATAGAGAAACCAACAACAGTATTGAGAAGAACAAGCATGTACCTATTGTGGAAAGTTAGGGCATTCTAGATCAGTTTGTTGGACGGCCAATAGGCGATGCTTCCGCTGTGGAACAGAGGACCATTCAATTAGCACTTGCCCATATCTGACATCTCGAGGACGACCATCTACACCGGATATACTACTGCAGTCCTTTCAGTCACCTTATTCATTACCTCCAACAGTGGACGAGCAGTTGAAGCCAATACTAGATGTTCAACCATTGGCACAATACCCACCGCCATCATGAGCTCAGAGGGTTAGGCAGCTCAGAGCACGAATGCGCAGCACCAGGAGCAGCTGTAGTATCGGCATGTGGGTTGTACCTTGGGAGTCTCAGGTACCAACTTCATGGTCTTCCTTCAGTTATGACCTTTGGATCTGTCTTTCAGTAGCAGGCCAGGTAGTGGCAGTATATCTTGGGTTCTTGTCGACGACTTGGTATTCTATCTATATATGGAGTATAATGGTCGGCTTGACTTATTCGATGAGTGAATGCGAGTTTCTCGTCCTACTCTTCTGTCTTCGTATCTTGAGATACATGATATCTATCACATGTCTCGACTACGAAGATATATCATGGGTAGAGTCGTGTCTTGGACTAATTCATTGGTAGCGACTTACTTTGAGACTTGACCTTTATCCATTTTGGAGTCAGCGTAGGCCAGCGAGGACGTTGGTCCCTACTCTACTGACTCAGGAGACATATCTATTTATATGCCTCCAGCCCTTCTTGATTGTGGTTGTGTTATTTCTTACGCATTATTTATATTACTGTTGCCTTCATTTACTGATATGTCATGCCTTGTTTGATTTAGATAGTTGTATTTTCTTGAGCTTTTGTTTTGGTTATCATGCTCGACTAGCTTTAGGAAATTCTAAGGACATAATTTTTCAAAGGATGGAAGAGTTGTGAGACTCGTCTCACTGTATCGGTATTTATATACGGATACGTATTTTGTACTGTGCTTTGTATTTTCTTAATTTTTGGAACGCTTTAAAATTTTTCCAACTTATAGATTTTCTCCTTGACCGGCATATCGCCAGTATACCATTGTATGCCGACGGCATGCCTGTCACTCCCATTTTTTGTTATACGTATTTTCAGTATACGTGTACGGGATTCTGACATTTTTTAGGTGGCCCGTGTTTTGATTTGTCTTTCTTAGCCTTGACTTGGTTTAATCTTGTACTTGGTTTATTTTGGTTTGGTTCAACTTGGCATGAGTTGGTTTGGGTTGGGTTGAGATGAGAAAGGTTTTGTATAAAAATTGTCATGCCCCGCTTCCGTAGGAGCGATCGTCCTCGCTAAGGCGTGATACCGCACGAGCCTAGATTGCGCTCGTGTAAGGCGGGTTCCATAACGGCCGATTACAACAGCTGCGACGGGGTCGTCGCACAGAAGTCCCAAGCAGAGACATTGAATAATAGCAGCAAAAATTTAGAACAAAACACAAGTCATTCAAAAGATGCATTTTATTGATATTGGAACAAAGATTACAAAGGGGGCGCAAGGCCAAGATTACAATCACTCAAGCTCACTCTTCTCACATTTTACAAGTTCACTCAGTTCTCTCTTATCTCTCAATACATGTCTTGAACCAGCAGATGCTTCGGAAGGCAACGTCTATACATTATGTCACGTATAAGTCTTGACTCCACGCGGCCGTACGCTTCGAATCGCCAAGGAACTCCATGCCTCGATGAATCTAAGCGAGCTCCGTACCACGAGCTTCTACCTGTGCCTGCACATGAAAACTATGTGGGTGTCAGTACTCAACTGTACTGGTGGAATGAGCTCGTCGTCCACTAATACAAAACCAACACGTTTAATTTACTTTGTGCAACATAGTCCCTTTATGATTGTCTTCCTACTCTTGCCTTAGGATCAGTTTTATGACCGACGCCTTGGCCTATTTTGTGTCTCTAGACCATCCCGTACTTGCAACATCAACGTTGACCTATCAAGTCGTGGTTGCCTTACGGCCCAAAATCAGAGACACAATTACTCGGTGAGACACCATTTCCATGTGACCGTGCTAAAAATCCATCTTGTCGTGTCTCGCAACTCAGTGTGACTTGACCATATCGCCGCATCGCGGCTCTTGCTACTTTGATCACCAACTGACCCAATCAAGACTTGTGGGCTAAGTGTCACTCGACCGACTTTGCCTTGCAGCGTTTCCTGACTTAAACTCAAGATGACTCAAATCTAACTTATGCACTTATATGCCGGCAACTTAAGACTCGATGCCACATCTCGTGCCGAAGCACGTCGCCTATGTTGATGCCAAATCTTAGGCCCAAACATTCTTCCAAAATGTACACACATTCAACTTGACTCATTGATATAGTGAACACCACACTCGACTCAATCCAAAGGCATACACGTGGATCGTCGCTATTTTGTCGACATCTATATGAACTTAGTCACTAGCATAACAAGCTATCCTGGACGTATAGTTTTGTTAATCGGGGTCCTTTCAACGCAAGTAGCTAGCTCCGTTGCAAGTCCCCGCTTCACCTGTGCTGAAACCTTATGCATGACTATACCATGTTTCCTCCTAGGTCGAGTCGGTCCCGTGGCCCAGGGTTGCCGCTCGAGGAACCATCGCCCTTGTCGACAAGTTGTCCATGACCATGTAAGACTCGACTCAAACTGACGTCTCATACAGTCATCCTTCTTTCAGTGTTACCATCTCTTTCAGAACCAAGTTCAAGACTTCTATCCTTGAGACCCCTCGACGACCCATGGTCACGAGCCTTCTTTCTTGATGCCCTATCCTTTTTACTCAACTTAGGAATGACTATTTGATAACCCTTTTTTTCTATAACTTACTTTAAATCAACCGTGGCTCGTGCCATAAACACTAAGTCCGTGCACCATGCCTTAAACCGACTTGTGATCCGTGCGACACTATCATCCAACTCATACTCCATATGACTTGCTTTTGGACCGTAGGACTTTGTGGCTATACCCAGCCTTAGAACTCGTGGGACTGTGCTTACTACTACTCCGATAGCCTAACATAACTTTGCCTAACTCACTCGCACAACAACTCGACGAGCAACGCTGCGTCAAGCCTCGCATCGCAGAAACGTGCCGCGCATTGTGTTTAACTTTTTGTGACCAAGTAATCTGGGTGCCTAGACTTATGCCTCAAATCGTGCAACGCAGCTTAACTCATGGGGCAAGCCAAGGCTATGCCAAGCCTTGGGCGATGGGACCGTACATGATTTATGAAGCATTCATGCGGGCGACGCCTATGACTTAGGCTACGTTCATAACTTCGCCAACTCAAACCAACTTTCCTTCTCCCAAGCTACGGGATGAAGGATCGAGTGTCATTTTTCAAGCACGTCGTGCACCAACTCTAAGCCAACCATTGGACCTTTTCATATTCTAACTCAATTCGACCCGTTGGAATTATTCCCACATCTATGTGGATTCGTCTCTTTTATTATCGAGACTAATTGTGCAAGTTAAAAACATACAATTTATTATGTGAAGGCTAAGATGAGGCAAGTTCACCGAAACTATCCCACCTGAGCGAGCGGTCGCCTCGTTCGAGCGATGCCTCTGAGCAGCCATTGCAAGGCTAAGTTCGAACGTCGTCGGCGTTTCGATTCCTCCGATTGACTGCGCGGGACGGGGCTCTACATCATACACCACTCAAAAAAGGTTCGTCCTCGAAACTAACTGAGTACACTTATCGACTTATCACTTTACTCAACATTCAAGGACTCTCGCACACACTACTCCTATGCGTTTCCAAAATCCGAGCCACACTCGTACTACCCTCAACCTTTTCTTCAAAACTCACGATCTCAAAATCCTCGATACTTTCCGTTCCTCAAGTCTCACTTGAATTTAACGTGTCACTTAGTTTGGATCGTGCACACATTCCAGGCGTCCCCGAAATACATGTATTTCAACCAAGCCTTGTGATAGTGAATCCAATCCCACCTACCGATTCATCCACTCAATCCTGAAAATCAGTCGTATCGATGCTAACTCTCGCAACATGGACATCTCGCCTAGCCGCTAGGCCATCTCTCTAGGCTAAAGTCTATTGTCAATATTGGAATCATAGTTACCAAACAACAATATCAACACTAACCCTATCCTACGGTCAAACCAAGTTGATAGTACGGGGTTTTCTACCCAAGCTCGCACCACTCCAATTTCTAAACTTCGAGCATAGATTTTCTATCCACATTTCTTACATTCGTCGCACGAGGTCCGAGTTATTCAGCAAAGCCATCCTACGACAACTTATATTCAACCAATTCCACGACGTATCAATATCACTCGTTCATCAAGCCATTTCGTATAGTCTATATCTTCGAACACGTTCAACATAATTCACCTATCAATCCTTCCAAGTCAAGCATGCTACGAAACAATTCATCGCTAAACCATAATTCACATTTCATATTCCCTAAGTCATTCATCCCAATTCACGTATTCGATCATGAGCTCATCTAGCTTAACAATATATTGTGCCCCAATCTCACGCGATTCAGATTATCCACGGTGGTCATGAATCACCATGCACGCTCCCGCGGGTTAACCATCCTTATCGGGACGTAACTCTTGTTTTGTGTCTAGACTAATTTATTTTTGATGCGCGGATTGGACCTACTCAATCCTCAAGTTTTACTCATTCGTCAATCACAAGTCCAACAAATCCTCGAATTCACCTTCGCATCAAGCTAACAAGTCGAGACAATCAAAGTTGTCGCGTCCTGATTTTTTCGAGTTCGATCATTCCCGTGACATGAATCACCATGTCAGCGCTCACGCGGAACGATCGCCCCAAATTTGATGCGACGTATGTGCTAGGCTAGAGCTGTGCTAGCACAAGACAAGAATGTCAACGCTGTGGTTATCAACGTAACCATCAAGACACGATCGTTTTCATCCAACATTCATTTTCATCCATCAGGACAATAACACTTGCACGATCATCATTCACTGAGTCGGAGTACCCCCGAGTTATCGCATATCGATCTTTGATACGCCTCAATACCATCGATGACATGCGTAACCAGACGATCTTCCTTTGTAATAAATTTTGAGTCGTACGAATGATGCTATCATCCGACTGGATAATCTCCTCGACATTCAAATTCAAGTTCGATCATTACCCCCTCGAATCGTTCTCAACATCAATTTTCTCAAATCCAAATTTACGTATTGTTCATCCGTCTATCTTAAATCATCGACCAAAATATTCTCTCAATTTGTATCATTTCTTGCTAATTCAAATCATCGAACAACATTCAATCCAATCCTTAGAGTCATTTGCGTAACTTCAAAATTCAACTTTTCCATGCATGCTATCTTCCCATCGTGCTAACTTTTCGTATACAATCCGTATAATTTCCTTGATCAAGTCATCCATTTGTACACCCTAACTTTTTCCTCGATTCGATTTTACCTACTCAATCATTTTGTATTTCATACTCGCGCAATCCTCAATCCCGTGCACGTTCCGTGTGCGTCAATTTCTAGGTTGTTCGAATCAACTCGTCAAATCTCAAGACTACAACTTGTTCAACGACACTCAATCTAAGGCTTTGCATAACGCGAGGCTTGCTGATAGACTCACTGATACCCCGCATCCTCAATCGATCGACCGACATCCCTGAGTCTTATCGCATACACCACTCAGGGATGAAGACATTCGACAAATCCTCAAACTATCATTCAAATCAAAATCGACTTCTTCAAAATTTTTGTTCAAACCATTCCTCAAAATTCTAAGCATGCTCATCTATATCGTACTGACGTTATCGCCGCTCGATAGCACCCCTATCGATAGTCATCTCATTTTACTCAATCGAGTTCAACTCATTCTTGCTCGAAATATTACGAATCCCGCACTCGACTTTGCTAAGGTCGACACAAATCCTTGGTGTATATGCCCAGCCCGACTTAGACAACCGTGCTTACGCAAACCATCTTTTTGTTTTGTCAAAAACTGTTCTTCTATGTTTTACAAAATAGATAGACTTATTGTATGGACATCCCGTGGGACATTTGAGAGAGAGCGCACGGACGATATCAACATGCGGAAGCAACACTTTAGAGTTTTGCGAAAATAACAGAGTTAAAGAATTCAATCGATAGTCCAAGGACGTAAAGCCGTGCTCTGATACCATTATGTCACGCCCCCACCCCCGTAGGAGCGATCGTCCTCGCTAAGGCGTGATGCCGTACGAGCCTAGATTGCGATCGTGTAAGGCGGGTTCCATAATGGCCGATTATAGCGGCTGCGACGGGGTCGTCGTACAGAAGTCCCAAGCAGAGACATTGAATAATAGCAGCAAAAATTTAGAACAAAACACAAGTCATTCAAAAGATGCATTTTATTAATATTAGAACAAAGATTACAAAGGGGGCACAAGGCCAAGATTACAATCACTCAAGCTCACTCTTCTCATATTTTACAAGTTCACTCAGCTCTCTCTCATCTCTCAATACATATCTTGAACCAGCGGATGCTTCGGAAGGCGACATCCGTACATTATGTCTCGTATAAGTCTTGACTCCACGCGACCGTACGCTTCGAATCGCCAAGGAACTGCATGCCTCGACGCATCCAAGCGAGCTTCGTACCACGAGCTTCTACCTGTGCCTGCACATGAAAACTATGTGGGTGTCAGTACTCAACTGTACTGGTGGAATGAGCTCGTCGCCCACCAATACAAAACCAACACGTTTGATTTACTTTGTGCAACATAGTCCCTTTATGATTGTCTTCCTACTCTTGCCTTAGGATCAGTTTTATGACCGACGCCTTGGCCTATTTTGTATCTCTAGACCATCTCGTGCTTGCAACATCAACATTGACCTATCAATTCGTAGTTGCCTTACGGACCAAAATCAGAGATGCAACTACTCGGTGAGACTCCATTTCCATGTGACCGTGCTACAAAACCATCTTGCCGTGTCTCGCAACTCAGTGTGACTTAACCATATCGCCGCCTCGTGGCTCTTACTACTTTGATCACCAACTGACCCAATCAAGACTTGTCGGCTAAGTGTCACTCGACCGACTTTGCCTTGCGATGTTTCCTGACTTAAACTCAAGATGACTCAAATCCAACTTATGCACTTATATGCCGATAACTTAAGACTCGACGCCACATCTCGTGCCCAAGTACGTCGCCTATGTTGATGCCAAATCTTAGGCCCAAACATTCTTCTAAAACGTACACACATTCAACTCGACTCATTGATATAGTGAACACCACACTCGACTCAATCCAAAGGCATACACACAAATTGCCGCTATTTTGCCGACATCTATATGAACTTAGTCACAAGCATAACATACTATCCTGGACGTGTAGTTTTGTTAATCGGGGTCCTTCCAACGCAAGTAGCTAGCTCCGTCGTAAGTCCCCGCTTAACTTGTGCTGAAAACTTATGCACGACTATACCCTGTTTCCTCCTAGGTCGAGTCGGTCCCATGGCCCCGAGTTGCCGCTCGAGGAACCATCACCCTTGTCGACAAGTTGTCTATGACCATGCAAGACTCGACTCAAACTGATGTCTCACACAGTCATCCTTCTTTCAGTGTTACCATCTCTTTCAGAACCAAGTTCAAGACTTCTATCCTTGAGACCCCTCGACGACCTACGATCGCGAGCCGTCTTCCTTGATGCCCTATCCTTTTTATTCAACTTAGGAATGACTATTTGATAGCCTCTTTTTTTTCATAACTTACTTTAAATCAATCGTGGCTCGTGTCTTAAACACTAAGTCTGTGCACCGTGCCTTAAATCGACTTGTGATCCGTGCGACACTATCGTCCAACTCATACTCTATATGACTAGATTTGGGACCGTAGGACTTCATGGCTATACCCAGCCGTACAACTCGTGGGACCGTGCTTGCTACTACTCTGATAGCCTAACATAACTTTGACTAACTCACTCGTACAACGACTCGACGAGCAACGCTACGTCAAGCCTCGCATCGCAAAAATGTGCCGCGCATTGTGTTTGACTTTGAGTGACCAAGTAATCTGGGTGCCTAGACTTATACCTCAAATCGTGCAACGCAGCTTAACTCATGGGGAAATCCAAGGCTATGCCAAGCCTTGGGCGATGGGACCGTGCATGCTTTATGAAGCATTCATGCGGGCGATGCCTATGACTTAGGCTACGTTCATAACTTCGCCAACTCAAACCAACTTTCCTTCTCGTAAGCCACGGGATGAAGGATAGAGTATCATTTTTCAAGCACGCCGTGCACCAACTCTAAGCCGACCGTTGGACCTTTCCATATTCTAACTCAATTCGACCCGTCTGTATTATTCCCTTATCTATGTGGATTCGTCTCTTTTATTATCAAGCCTACTTGTGCAAGTTGAAAATATGCGATTTATTATGTGAAGGCTAAGATGAGGCAAGTTCACCGAAACTACCCCACCTGAGCGAGCGGTCGCCTCGACCGAGCGATGCCTCTGAGCAGCCGTTGCAAGGCTAAGTTCGAACGTCGTCGGCATTTCGATTCCTCCGATTGACTGCGCGAAACGGGGCACTACAAAAACCAACTTCTCTCTCTCTCCTTCATTCATTTCATTTACTCCTTCTTCTCCATTTGCTCCTCCTCCAAAACCTAGGCAAGGACATCTTGCCAAATCTTAAACAATGTTATTTTTGTTTATTCTATCATCTTCCTTTCATGATTCTAAGTCTCTTTAGAACTTGGAGTTTTTGGTTTTGATGGTACATTTTTATAGATCTAAGTTTTAAGATTTACTTTTTTTTCTTGGTTTTAATCTCTTAAAGTTTGATATTTTCGAAAACTAATGTTTCCATGTTGTAGGAAATTTTATTCTACCCAATTTAGATCCTTGAAAGTCCCGATTTTGACTTATTTTGAGAGATTTATGGCTTTTCTAGTCAATGGGTTCTCATGAACATTTGGAGGCTAGATGGAGAAGATGAGCAGTGCATGCTGATGCATGCTGGCACATGTTGTCATGGCGCATGCTGTGGATGGTGCCTTTTAGCTCATGGCGCATGCTGTCATGGCGCATGCTGTCGATGGTGCCTTTGGCCCATGGCACATGCTGTCCTGGCGCATGTTGTCCCTGGCACATGTTGTTATGGCGCATGCTATGGATGGTGCCTTTGGTCCATGGCGTATGTTGTCCCTGGTATATGTTGTCATGGCGCATGCTATGGATGGTGCCTTTTGGCCCATAGCGCATGCTGTCCCTGGTATATGTTGTCCTGGCGTATGCTGTGGATAGTGCCTTTGGCCCATAGCGCATGCTGTCCCTGACACATGCTGTCCTGGCGCATGCTGTGGACGGTGCCTTTGGCCCATGGCGCATAATGTCATGGCGCATGCTGTCCCTGGCGCATGCTGTCCCTGGCACATGCTGTCCTAGCACATACTGTCCTAGCGCATGTTGTCCCTAGCACCCCTTTTGACCCCTTGTGCCATTTCTTGCCATGATAATTCTTGTTACATTTATCCATGCTTGTCACCTTGGTCCTTAGTGTAAAGTTGTAGATCTTTGTCTTGGCTTCAAGAATCTTGTTCTTTTACTTTAATTAAAGTTCATATGCGATTGATAAATTCAATCATAGTTTTGATCTTTTTGGCATGTTTTTTGTACTTGACGTTTTTGAGGTTTCCCTCGACTGTAATAAATTCTTATCATGATTAAATGATTTTGTACAGTTAGAGAATAAATGTACCCCCTTATATTCTTAACACTAGCACAGATTCAATTCTTATTTTATGTCAAGTAGTACTTTTTATTTATTTCTTCTCCCATGCCATGATACGTCTTTTATCTAATTTTTTCTACATGCGACCTTTATTGTCATATTTGCTTATTCTTAGATAGTGGCCCGTCGGGGTGCACTCATGATTTACGTCTCTTATTTGCTTATTCTAGATAGTGCACCCGTTGTTGTGCACTCATGTTACTTGTCTTTCTTTGCTTACATGATAGTGACCCGTCGTAGCGCACTCTTGAACATGTTTATCCTTGCTTACATGATAGTGGCCCATAGAGGCGCACTCTTGACAAGTATTCTTTACATAACAAGTAAACCTTAACATGATAATTCTTGATAGTGGTCCATTGTGGTACACTTTTGACATAAAAAGTAAATCTAAAACATAACATGTGTAATCGAGATGCTGTTGCGACGGCTATTTCCCCTGCTAATGTAACTCTTTTGGACACCGTGGTTGAATTCATTGTGTATACGTGAACAAGCTACATGTCTCGTCTTGCATCATGTCTAGGACATAGATTCCTGATTACCACGGTCAGGGATTCATACAGAATCTGACTACGGTAATGACTAGATTGATCAAGTAGCTCATAAAGAGATTTTCCAGTCACAAGAAATCCCGTTATCTGGAAGCTTTAATTGGACTTGTAGCCTACCGACGAGTAGGGCACATTTCCAGCACGCTGTCATGCGTTGCACCCCCAAGTCACCTAATACAACTCTCTCAACTTGAAACTGGATAACCTGGATAGTCTGCAGGGCTTGTGACTGTGGGAATCTCTCATTGCATCTTGTAGTAACTAGGCTTGTGATAACCCTAGTTAGCTAATGTATAAAGCCATACTCATTGCTTGGCCGTGATTGATGGATGGAGTCAGTCCAGTCCAGTCTAGTTTTATCTAGGCAGTGTCCGTATGTTTATTCCAGTACATTATTGTTTACGCCTTACTTTTGTCGATAAATGATCGGAGGCTGAGTTCTGTTCAGGAGAAGGGTTATAACCCCAGTCCTTGTTTGTTTACGGGTTGTAACTTGGCTTCCGGAGTAGCTCCCAGGTCAACTTATCATTTACCGTCCTATTCAGTACTCACACGTTCTACATGATTCCTACGTTCTACATGATCCCTATATGTCCTAAAGCAAGCTCCCAAGCAATAGCACAACAAATTTGACAAATTTATTTTAGAATTTGCCTTCGTGCTAAACGAATATGACAAATGTTTGTATTCAAAAAATACAAATAGAAGTTGTGTTATCTTTTTGCTTGTATGTTGATGATATCCTTATTCTATGATCCTCACTAGAACTGATAAATAACAAATAAAATTATTTATTTAACCAGTTTGATATGAAGAAACTAGGCAAAGCCAACTTGATCCTAGGAATACAAGTGTCCAAATGCAAAGAGGGCTATACTCTATCATTAACACATTCAATTGAGAAAATACTAAGAAAGTTTTGAGTATTTTGACAAAAAGTCTGCCCTTACTCCTTGTGACAGTAACGTTATTCTCAAGAAGAATGAAGGATCACCTATAGGACAACATAGATGTTCACAGATGAAAGGGTCCCTTATGTACATAACAAATAGGACCAGACCTGATATTGTATTTGCCATTGGAAGACTAAGTAGATATACTAGTAATCCAAACCAGTCACATTTGACTGTATTAGATAGAGTATGTAGATATCTGAAGGGTACTCTAGATTATAAACTTTATTATACTAGATACCCTAATATCAAAGAAGGTTACTCAAATACAAATTGGGTAACTGATTCACATGATGTGAAATCCACTAGTGAATATATTTTTACTTTAGGAGGAGCTGCAGTCTCCTGGGATCTTGTAAACAAACTATAATTGTTAGGAATACAATGGACTCCGAAATGATAATATTGGACACTACTTATACAGAAGTTGAATGGCTTAGAACTCTCATTATGCATATACCTATTTGTGTTAGTCCTGTTCCTGCAATTACTATAAACTGTGATAATAAATCTGTTATAGAACTACTAAAGCATGATTTTGTGAAGGCTAAGATGATCTGGCACCTGTAGATGTGCTTCAAGTCTATAAGGAGCCTATTGGGCAAATATGTGGTTGTTGACTATATAAAATCAGAAAAGAAACTTGCAGACTACTTGACGAAGGGTCTGTCTATTATGGAATACTGACTCTGGGATTAATTTCTCTAAAAATAAATGCCCAAGAAGCTGTACAATATTGTACACGGATACCCCATCCCTATAGTGACAGTGTTCAGTTGTGATATGGTTAGGATGAGTTTAATACTTACTAAGTACAAGCATGATATACATGATTGACTCATATTACCAACCCTTGAGGACTTACCTATTTGAGAGGTCGTGAAGGCCGTGACTATAGGATATGGCGATCCTAGACAACTCTCATGAATATAGAAAAGTGTGGCCAATCTAATATGCCACCAGATAGACCCAAGTACATCTAGCGTACTATATGTGCTATTTTTTGAATCTGGTTCGAGAAGATTGCTTCAAGGCGCAGTCCATCAGTTCTTCTTCTGACAAAGACAATAGTAACTAAGTGAGATTCAAGATTATAGTCCATCTGATCTACGCATAGTATATAACTGCCCAGGTTCTTCTCTACTCTTCTCTACAATTACTTTAGAATCTTTTTTTTGTGGGTAGGGGGGTTGTTGGCTCTGTATGTGTGTTTTTTCTTACACACATAAGCAAAAGCTCACTTCCTAACTTTATAGTCCTACATCGGCTGGGTTTGGGGAATAGTTTGAGCATATATTGCTTTGCTCCTTGTTTCTTCATTCAAGTCTTGTGTGGGTGCCCTATGGGCCACACGCACATGCCACCGTCGCCGCCCGGCCCGACTCGATTTGGTTAGGTGCGCGTAACGGGTGTGAGTACGTGCATATATCTGCGGGTGTCGAATGCCGATCTGATTTCCTCTTCGAATTCGGATTGAGACTCTAAAAATCTTTTTGCTCCTCTTTAATTATTTGACTGTTTGTAATCAATAAAAATCACAAATACCCCTTATACCCTATAAAATATGAGAATTTTTTTAATTTTTCTTGTTTTCAACATGATGCTCCATAGGTTCTTGAATTTTTTTCAGGTGCGTCATATCTTTTCTCACTTTCTCATACTTTATATTAACTTGGCTTTCTTCTAAATGGTAGAAGCATATGTTGTGAGGATCCTAATTTTTGGGAATTATTTTTTATTTATTTTATATGGTTTTATATTTATTAAATTATATTTTAGTATTAATTATAATATAGATGTACTTCTTCGTAGCTTTGATTTTTGGAGCACAAGAAGTACCAATCATTTGAAACGTTCTTCATGAGTTGTGAAGTAGACAAGCCCACCTTCAATTTTATTTTATGTCCTATCCAAACTTGTCTTCTAGGATTCTTTTGACTTTGCACAACTTCGGATCAAATTTAGGCAATTAGATTATTTACCATAATTCCAGACCTAACTTCCTACGTGAGTTCGGAACACGATATAGATCAAACCTATTCGACCCAATTATGGTTTTAACCCATTTTGAGTCTACGACGCACATGCCAAAGGTGTGCCACTCAATCGAGTCCCTATGTGTTATTTATTTACGAATGACCCAAGAGACTCATGGGTTGACTTTTGAGTTCGATTTGATTAGAAAATATATTTGGAACCTAACTTAGCCAACCCCACTTGGTAGAGCTATGATTAGGTTGCCATGACTTAGTAAAATTAATTTGAATTTATTTTGGGATTTATACAGCCAAATAGATTTAAATATAATTTTGTATATATATGATTCTATTTATAAGGGCCTAATTCTATATATGAATATGGCCTTAGCCATGGTTAAGTTTTGGAGAGCAAGATGTCTAAGAATTTTGGTACGGTTAGTGTAATTGTGTGCTTTGACTCGTATATTAGCTATGCTAGGGAAGGCTCGGCCATAGCTGTGCCCCAAGTAGGAAAACCAGTTAAAATTGTAACTTAACCCCTCTAACCGATTTAATTACTTAATTATTAAGACTTATGACTTTAGGAGATCCGGTTGGACCAATTTAGCCCGGCCTAGACCTGAACCAAACCCAAGCCCATGTGGTCATGGATGCGTCCAAAGACGTCCATTTCAATATATATTTTATGTGTGTATGCCGTATTTTATTTTAGTAATCTAATAAGTATTTTATAAATATTTGTTATATATATAATATATGTGTCAATTGATATTAAATTATTATTTTATTTTGGAAATTTTAGGAACAATTTCTAAAATGCCATTTTAGATTTTAGAACTTTTTTTAGGCTATATATAAAGTTGTGTATATATAAGTATATTCATAGTATACGAGTATTAGGCTATATATATCTACCAAAATATTTTATTTATATAAATTTTAGTAAACAGAATTAATAGATATAAGTTAGAACTATTGGTCATATTTTAGATATTTTATAAATATTACTTGCATTTACCAAATATGTGCGTGTGTATATATATAACATACCATATGTATATGTATATATGTAAATATAAGGATATATAGTTATATATATAGAAATAGAAGGAAAAAAATAAACGATGAAAATCTTGCGAGATTTTCATTGAAAATTGAAAATCTCGCGAGATGAAAACCCATGCCAAACCCGCACACCAGAACAACAATGAAGCGTTGATTCTTCCCACCTTTAAATCCTAGATTTTGAACCAATTTAGTCAGATATCTTCCAACATACTAAGGATCATATCCTCTTCAACCTAGATTTTGAATTTAAATCTTATCGAAATCTTTTTCTAAGCTCGGATTAAAAATTCGACTGCATATAATCAGGCGATATGTCTTTAGAGAAAAGAAAATAAAAACTTCGAAACCACCTTGCCAAATGTCACTACCACATTTTAGTTTGAGGGTATTTCCATCATTTTGTGAATTTGAATTTATTTTGAATTATTGAAGTGATGATTGTTATTTTTGACCTTGTTAGTTGAGACTTTGGAGACTGACCTAGATGTTGACTCTAGCTATGGTGACTTGGTTAGCATGGTGGACCCTAGTCTAACTTAAGTCAACCCAAGTTAAGTCATTTAGAATCAAGTTTCAAATAGGAGAATAAAAGATTAGGTTCAAGGAATTTTGACTTAAGGATTTATTTTCTTTAGCATTGAAACTTGGCCCAAGCCCACTAGTCAAAACCCTAACCCTAATTTTCCTCCTCTATGGTCGGCCACATAGGGATTTCCCCTCTATATAATATCTCTTCCTTTGGTTCTTGCCTCTTTTGTATTAAATCAACTTTTGGAAAAGGAAAGGTATTGTCATTCTTCTCCAATCCATAACTATTCCATTTTAATTCCTTTTTGACTCTAGTTTCTTGCATTATAGTCTAATCCTACTCTATTTTCTGTTCATGGAGAGAAATCTCAGCTTTTGAACAATTTGGAGCTTTTGGCTAGCAAGGAGAATCATTCTATTTTGGGGCTTTTCCTTGTCATTAACACACTATAGGTAAACCCTCTAAATTGTGTTTTAATTCTGATTTCTTTGCATATTAGCCTAGATCTAGGTGTCTCCTAGCTGTGGTATGTGATTTGTATAATTTTGCATTAATTTCGTGTCCGTATCGGACACGTATCATACCTAGTCCTAGGTGTTTGTGAAAATGTCGCAATGGTTTTTATTTTAATATTTTTAAAAAATAATTAAAGGGAAATGTAGATCTATATGTAAGTTATGATTTCCATGTGGACTGAGTCGACCACTGTGTCCTTCTTGTGTCGGAATGTGACACGGATACGCAGTACGAGTAGTGTGCTCGATGCCCTGCTGTTCGGGTTGTAGTGTGTACTAAACATGACACCACTGGACACGAAAATTCGTGGACACATGAAGCACATGTCTGACACCATCCTCCCAAAATTTGGGATCATATGGTGCACTATATAGGGAGTAATCTGACCCGTACTGGACACGCGCTGTGCACGCACAGTCGCATGACATGCACTAATATGGGTCTCATATCCGTTGTGGACACATTGGGGACACGTTGCAGGCTGTCTAGGGTGTAGCACTATCCTTGGCGAACCCCCAGGCACGAGCACGAGTCTTGGTTTGTAATGTATCGTGTCCATGAACGCAGTGAACATGTGCACGAGGCTGTGCACTGTCTTAATGAACACGAGTGTTGGATTGGTCTTGGACACGTTTGTGTCCAGTTTTAGGACACCAAAACACTTGCACGAGACATTCACATGTGGCACTTCATTTACCAACCTTTGAATTTGATTATTAGTTGTATTTTATTTCGAATTTGTAAATTCCCCAAATTTTTGATACAAGAGGCTGATACTCGATTTTTCTAAAATTAATTGGGTTTACTGATTTTGTTGGTGATTGAATTGCAATGTTGTTTCCCCTGTATATATCTGAGTTTAATCTACATGTTAGGTTTCATGTTAGCTAGGTGATTTGGTTTTCGAGTTTGCATTTGGGCTGTCAAAACTGATTTGTTTACACTCATACAAGAACATAAACTTGAGAACTGTGTATGAGTGCACTGTTTTCTCATATAACACACTCACACACACATGTAAACTGAGAACCTATTCTACCTATGTACGGCCACTCATACTCATACACATGTACCCAATGAACTGTCAACCTGAGAATACATGTACACTTGACTGAAAACTGAGAACATTGACACACACACACATTCACACTGTTTTAGCCTAAGAACCTACCAACTGTTTTCCTGAGAATTGATACACTGTCATGTGTACACTGAAAATAAGAACCCCTTTGACACACACATGTACACAGGAACAGGAAACACCCTATATCTATGCTACACACACCCACACATTGATACCACACACACATCACCCTATTCTACACATACACACATGAACTGAAATCTGAGAACACATTGATATCACTCACACACCCATACATACACATAGGAAAACCTAAAGTACACACTATTGACACACACATATATATATATACTGTCATTCTATTCCTCTCTCTCTATATATGTATATATATATATAATATCTATATTCTTGTGTGACAATAATATAATATATATATATATATATATATATATATATATATATATATATATATATATATATATAAAATATATATAAAATATATATATATATATTTTTTAGTATATACTAAAATATTATAAGCAACATACATATATATTATAAAAATATATATATTATACTATTTTAGTATATACAAATGTGATAAATATGTGTGTTTCCAATGTAGATTAGTACATAGGCATATAGCCCTATGAGATATAGCCTATATGGTTTCTATGTGTAAGCCTATGTGTATATGACATGTATATACATAGGATGTGTGTTGATGGCTTGTATGGCTTTGTGATGATGTGTTAATGCTAGATAGGTATGGTTAGGCTTAGTGAGACTTGTCTGGTTAGGTTCTGACCTAGTTGACCTAGTTTGACTAGTGTAGTTGACTAGAGTAGACCAAAGATTGACTTTAGCCTAGATTGACCCAAACATCATGTAGCATGTATTGTAGCAGTCTATTTTACCATTTAGGATATGTTGTGACTTGTACTGTTCTAATAGGAGCCAGACACTACTCATCAGGCAGTATATTCATTCAGATACTCAGGATATCAGGCGAGTACATTCTCTGACCGTTTCATACTTACTAGGACTATATTCTTGCTCTAGATTACTTTACTTGATGCTGTCACGATGGAAACACGGATTAGTACTATATGGATCTTTTCATACGATGTTATCCCCCTCGGAAGCATCGGATACATCATGTCATATGTGTTTCACTTTCATCATGTATTCCTGTGCTTTCACCATTCATGTGCACTCTCGTGATTTATGTACTCTCATGTTCACGGAGCCCTCATGTTTATATTCATGTGCACCCATTTATGGGCCCCCATGTGAAATCATGTACAATAACATAACTTGAACGGATCCTTGTGTATTGATTGGGGATGGAGGAGTAGAAATAGTCATGTAGACATTTCTAAAGTAGTGTAGCCATGTACAACCTCTCATGTTTATTATCAAGCCGTTCACATGTCTATCTTGTACTCTAAAGCTCTAGTTCACTGTAGTTCTTTACTTATAGTTGATATTTCTTTACAGTTTTCTCTTTTACTTCATGTATATTCTTCAGCGTTTCATGTATCTTACTCTATTGCCTGTATTATATTCATGTCATGATATGAACTGCATGAGATGTACTGTGCCCGCTCCCGTCCTGACTGGACCTGTTTAAAATATTACAGATGACCTTAAGGAGTTCTGTCCCATATACTATGGAGCAGGCCTAGATGACACATGTGAGCTGGACTCCCAGGAGGACCCAGCACTTGCAGAGGATATTACCCCAGTAGTCTAGGCTAGTTAGCTAGACCAGTATCTTACTTATTATTCTGTCTTGTTGGATACACTTGTACTTATTTGGGGATTTATTATTCTAGATTTGGTGGAGTTGTTTATCTTAGAAATTTAGTTCCTCTCTTTTATCTTGTATTTTATCTGTGGATTCTGTTGATCTTATCTTATCTATCTATCTTATCGTACTTTCTACCTTAGCTGTGATTGATTTGTACTTTATATTATTCCTCTATTTGGAGAGTATAACTGTACAGGTACCTTATAATTGTTAAATGTATGTGACCTAGGACAGCGTTCTACCGCCGACACTACGGCGTGGGCTGGATGTAACCACTTCACGTACCCCTATACTGGGTGCGGGTCGTGACACGTTTTTAGTGGTGGCCCATGCAGGTCCTCCTAGTTAGAATTGCGGTGGTATTCGAACTAGAGTATCACTGCAGCCTGCAGTAGGATTAGGATATTTTTGAAGGTACTCGATCACAATAGGAAAAACTCTTAATCAGATTCCTTTTATCTAAATTTGCTGCTTATTGTCTTCCCTTGAATATAAACTGTCCTCCTTTGCTATTTCGACTCATTCTCCGAAATTGTTTTCTTGTTTGATCTATCTCCAGGATGGTAGAAACTAGATCTCATCGCCCAGGACAGGGGGACACTGATGAGAGGTCTGCCACCTCTCATCCTCAGCAGCCAGCCCTCGGTACTGCAGCCCCAGTTATGCCAGCTGGGTGGGTGTTTCAGCTGCATTCGGAGGAGCCCCTCCACCAGCAGTTCGTAGGCAGAGCCCGGTGATTCCGGAGATGCTCCAGCAGCAGCAGCCACCTTTAGGATCCGTTGACGCAGTCCATCTGTTCACTTTCTTCCCGCAGTTCATTGAGGCCCAACAGCAGCGTCAGACGGCAGAGTTCAGTCGGGGCATCGATCTGGCCCTGACGATAGTTGAGAGGGCTGCAGCTCAGCCTACGGCAGTTCAGCAGCAGCATCAGCCAAGGGAGAAGGGCGTCTAGAATTTCCAGAAGATGCACCCGCGGGACTTCAGGGGTACAGAGGGTATTCTGTACGCAGATGAGTGGATTGAGCACATGGAGGAGATCTTCAGGCTGGCAGAGATTCCAGCGAGGCTACAGATTGAGGCGGCGGCTAGTATGATACAGGATTTAGCTCGCACGTGGTACCAGACAGACCCGAGGGTTGGTACAGTTGGGCAGACTTGGGCAGCTTTCAAGAAGCTATTCAAGGAGAAGTTTTTCCCCGACGCAGGGTGCCCTCGAGACTCAGTTCGAGGCTTTGGTACAGGGCACTCAGACTATCGAGGAGTACGTCGGGAAGTTCTGTCGTCTGGGCATTTTTGTTGAGGGGTTATCTGAGGCAACGAAGGCCGGGAGGTTCAGGAAGGGGCTAGTGAAGGAGGTGAAGTCCTATACAAAGAGTGCCCGCAGTGCCACTTTTGAGGAGATCCTGGTGAGTGCCTTAGCAGCAGAGGATAATCTTGAGCTGAGGCTCAAAAGGGAACGAGACACTCAGGGAGCCAGTGGTAGCGGAGGAGCGGCCAAGAGGCCGTACTTTCAGCAGCAGCACCAGCAGAGATAGTTTCAGCTGTAGCAGTTCCAGCAGCTGAGACTTCAGCCAGATTAGCATCAGCAGCCGAGGCAGCAGCAGCAGGCCCCGAGGCAACAGTCTACTAGTTGTACCTTCTGTAAGAAACCGGGGCATGGATGGACTGAGTGCAGGAAGAGGCTGGGGAGGTGTCTTCTCTGCGGTTCGTCGGAGCATCAGATGAAGGATTGTTTCCTCTTCGCAGGCAAAGAGGCAGAGGTCAGGGGGTTTATTGCAATCATTGCCCATTCCAGAGTGGAAGTGGGAGCACATCACGATGGATTTTGTATCTGGATTGCCGCATACACCAGGAGGGAAAGACGCAATTTCGGTCACCGTAGACAGGTTGACCAAATCGGTTCACTTTTTACCATTTAAAGTGGGTACGTCTACTGAGAGGCTTGCAGAGATGTACATGTGGCAGATTGTCAGGATTCATGGAGTTCCGATCAGCATTGTCTCGGATCGGGATAGTCGCTTTACTTTCCATTTCTGGCGGAGTCTGCAGACTAGTTTGGACACTCAGCTCAAGTTTAGTACTGTATACCACCCTCAGACGGACGGACAGTCAAAGAGGACTATTCAGATGCCCGAGAACATGCTGCGGACGTGCGTCTTAGATTTTGGAGGATCCTGGGAGGATCACCTGCACTTGGTGGAGTTTGCTTACAACAACAGTTTTCAGGCCAGCATTGAGATGTCACCTTTAGAGGCACTGTACGGGCGCAGGTGTCGTACACCCTTATCTTGGGATGATGTTGGAGAGCGAGTTTGATTGGTGTCATGCCCCGCTCCCGTAGGAGCGATCGTCCTCGCTAAGGCGTGTTGTCGCACGAGCCTTGATTGCGCTCGTGCAAGGCGGGTTCCATAACGGCCGATTACAGCGGCTGCGACATGGTCGTCGCACAGAAGTCGCATGCAGAGACATTGAATATTAGCAGCAAAATTTGAAGAAAACACAAGTCATTGCAAAATACTATTTTATTGATATTGAAACCAAGGTTACAATGGAGCGTAAGGCCAAGATTACAAGTCTCTCAAGCTCACTCAAGCTCACATTACAAGTCACTCAGCTCTCTCTCATCTCTCAATACATGTCATGAACCAGCGGATGCTTCGGAAGGCGACGTCCATACATTATGTCCCGTATAAGTCTTGACTCCATGCGGCCGCACGCTTCGAATCGCCAAGGAACTCCGTACCTCTACGCATCCAAGCGAGCTCCGTGCCACGAGCTTCTACCTGCGCCTGCACATGGAAACTATGTGGGTGTCAGTACTCAACTGTACTGGTGGAATGAGCTCCTCGCCCACCCATACAAAACCAACACGTTTGATTTACTTTGTGCAACATAGTCACTTCTTATGGATTGTCTTTCTAGTCTTTTGTCTTAGGATTATTTTAGGACCGACGCCTTGGCATATTTTGTGTCTCTAGACCATCCCGTGCTTGCAACAACAACGTCGACTCAAGAACGTTAACCTATCAAGTCGTACTTGCCTTTCGGGCAAAATCAGAGACGCGACTATGCGATAAGACTCCATTCCCGTGTGACCGTGCTATAAGTCCTTGTTGAGGCCGTGCCTCGCAACTCAAATGAGACTCAATCATATCGCCGTCTCGCGGCCCTTCGCTACTAAATCATCAACTGACCCATCCAACTTGTGAACTAAGTGTCACTCGACCAACTTTGCCTTGCGGCGTTTCCTCACTTAAACTCAAGACGACTCAAACCAACTTATGCAACTTATATGCCAACGACTTAAGACCCGACGCCGCGTCCCGTGCTGAAGCACGTCGCCTATGTTGTAGCCATTCTTAGGCCCGAACACTTGTGTTCCAACCATACACACATTCAACTAGACTAAATCCAAAGGCACACACGCGGATTGCTGCTCGTGCCGACCTGTCTATATGAATTGGTCACTAACACCACAAGCTATCGTGGACTTATAGCCTTGTTATTTGGCGACCCTTTCAACGCAAGTAGCTAGCCCCGAAGAAAGTTTCCGAATAACCCGAGCGGTTCGTCCAGCTACGGCTATATCATATTTTCCTCCGGAATGATGCGGTCCCTCGACGCCCAGGGTTGCCGCTCGTAAAAACTTTTCCTTGTCGACAAGTTATCCAATGATCATGCAAGACTCGACTCAAGCTGATGTCTCACACAGTCATCCTTCTTTCAATGTTACCATCTCTTTCAAAACCAATATCAAGACTTCTATCATTTGAGACCCCTCGACGACCCACGGTCGCGAGCATTTTTTCCATGTTACCATATCATTTCATTCACTCATGAATGCCTATTCGATAGTCCTTTCTCTAAAACTCATTAAATCAACCGTGGTTCATGCCTTAAGCACTAAGTCCGTGTATCGTGCCTTAAACCGACTTACGTTCTACGGGACGCTATCGCCCAAGTCATACTTTATATGACGGGCCTTGAGACCGTAAGACTTTGTGGTTATACCCAGCCGTAGAGCTCGTAGGATCGTACTTGCTACCACTTTGATAGCCTAACATAACTTGCCTGACTTAGATGCGCAACGACTCGACGAGCAAAGGCTGCGTCAAGCCTCGTATTGCGGAAACGTGCCATGCATGCGCTTGAGTTCTGAACGACTAAGTCATTTGGGAGCCTAGACTTATACCATAAGCCATGCAACGCAACTTAACTCCTGGGCAAGCCAAGGCTATGCCAAGCCTTAGACGATAGGACCGTGCATGCTTTATGAAGCATTTATGCGGGCGACGCCTATGACTTAGGCTACATTCATAACTTCGCCTACTCAACCAACTTTCCTTCTCCCAAGCCACGGGACGAAGGATCGAGTGTCATTTTCAAAGCATGTCGTGCACCAACTCTAAACCGACTGTTGGACCTTTTCATATTCTAACTCAATTCGACCCTATCGGGATTATTCCCTTTAGCTATGTGGATTCGTCTCTTTTATTATCAAGCCTACTTTTGCAAGTTAAAAACATGTGATTTATTATGTGAAGGCTAAGATGAGACAAGTTCACCGAAACTACCCCACCTGAGCGAGCGATCGCCTCGACCGAGCGATGTCTTCGAGCAGCCGTTGCAAGGCTAAGTTCGAATATTGTTGACATTTCGATTCCTTCGATTGACTGAGCGGGACGAGGTACTACATCATACACCACTCAGAAAAAGTTTCGTCCTCGAAACTAACTGAGTACACTTATCGACTTATAACTTGATTCAACATTCAAGGACTCTCGCACACATTTCCTCCATGCATTCCTCAAATCCGAGCCACGGTCGTGCTACCCTTAATCCGTACTTTAAAACTCATGATCTCAAAATCCTCGACACTTCTCATTCCTCAAGTCTCACTTGAATTCAACATATCACTTAGTTTGGATCGTGCACACATTCCAGGCGTCCCCGAAATACATGCATTTCAACCAAGCCTTGTGATAGTGAATCCAATTCCACCTATCGATCCATCCACTCAATCCTGAAAATCAATCCTACCGATGCTAACTCTCGCAACATGGACATCTCGCCTAGCCGCTAGGCAATCTCTTTATGCTAAAGTCAATTGTCAGTATTGGAATCACAGTTTCCAAACAACGATATCAACACTGACCCCATCCTAAGGTCAAACCAAGTTGATAGTACATGGTTTTCTACCCAAGCTCGTATCACTCTGATTTCTAAACATCGAGCATCGATTCCCTATACACATCCCAACATTTCGTCGTATGGGGTCTGAGTCGTTCAGCAAAGCCATCCTATTGTAAGTTCATTCAACCAATCTTCGATACATCAATATCGTTCGTTCAACAAGCCATTTCACATAGTCTATCTCTTCAAATACGTCCGACATAATCTGCCTATCAATCCTTCCAAGTCAAACATGCTACGACAGAATTCATCGCTAAGCCATAATTCATATTTCATACTCCCTAAGTCATTTATCCCAATTCACGAAATCGATCACAAGGTCATCTGACTTAACAATACGTTGCACCCCGATCTCACGCGAGTCAGATTATACACGGTGGGCATGAATCACCATGCATGCTCCCGCGAGATAATCATTCTCATCGGGACGTAACTCTTGTTTTGTGTCTAAACTAATTCATTCTCGATGTGCGGATTGGACCTACTCAATCCTCAAATTTCATTCATTCGTCAATCATAAGTCCTACAAATCCTCGAGTTCACCTTCGCATCAAGCCAACAAGTCGAGACAATCAAAATTATCGTGTCCGAATTTTCCCAGTTTGATCATTTCCGTGACATGAATCACCATGTCAGCGCTCACGCGGAATGATCGCCCCAAATTCGACGTAACGCATGTGTGAGGCTAGATTTGCGCTCGCGCAAGACAAGATTGTCGACGTTGTGGTTATCCGCATAACCATCAAGACACAATCAATTTTATCCAACATTCATCTCGATCAAAATCCTCAGTATAGCAACCAACCGAACAATAACACTTGCACGATCGTCATTCGCCGAGTCAGAGTACCCCCGAGTTATCGTATATCGATCTTTGATACGCCTCAATACCATCGATGATATGCGTAACCTAACTATCTTCCTTTGTAACTAATTTTGAGTCGTACGAATGATGCCATCGTTCGACTGGATAATCTCCTCGACATTCAATTCAAGTTCGATCATTATCCCTTTATCTTAAGTCATCGACCAACGTATTTCCTCAGTTCGCATCATTCTTGCTAACTCGATCATCGAACGACATCCATTCCAATCCTCAGAGTCGTTGCATAACTTCAAAATTCAATTTTTTTATGCACGCTATCTTCCCATCGTGCTAACTTTCTCTATACGATTTCATCTATTAATTCCCTTTATCAAGTCATGTTCGCTACACCTTAACATTTCCTCGATTTAATTTACCTACTCAATCACCTTCGCATTTCATACTTGCACAATCCTCAATCCCGTGCACGTCCCGTGCGCGTCATTTCTAATCTGTTCGAATCAATACGTCAAACTACAAGGCTAAACTTTATTCAATGATACTCACTCTAAGGCTTTGCATAATGCGATGCTTGCTGATAGACTCACCGACACCCCGCATCCTCAATCGATCGATCGATATTCCTGAGACTATCGCATACACCACTAAGGTATGAAGTCATTCAGCAAATCCTCAAAACTATCATTCGAATCAAAATCGATTTTTTCGAATCCCGTTCGAACCATTCCTCTAATTCCAAGCACGCTCATCTATATCGCACTGACGTTATCGTCGCTCGATCGCACTCTTATTGATAGTCATCTCATTTACTCAATTGAGCCCAACTCATTCTTGCTCAATACTATTTAATTTCCACACTCGACTTTTCTAAGGTCGACGCAACCGTGCTTACGCGAAACATCTTTTTGTTTTGTCAAAAACTGTTCTCCTATGTTTTGCAAAATAAATAGACTTATTGTATGGACATCCGTGGGATATTTGAGAGAGAGCGCACCAACGATATCAACTTTACGGAAGCAAGATTTTAGAGTTTGCGGAAACAACGGAGTTAAAGAATTCAATCGATAGTCCAAGGACGTAAAGCCGTGCTCTGATACCATTATGTCACACCCCGCTCCCGTAGGAGCGATCATCCTCGCTAAGGCGTGATGCCGCACGAGCCTAGATTGCGCTCGTGCAAGGCGGGTTCCATAACGGCCGATTTCAGTGGCTGCGATGGGGTCGTTGCACAGAAGTCGCATGCAGAGACATTGAATATTAGCAGCAGAATTTGAAGCAAAACACAAGTCATTACAAAACACACTTTTATTGATATTGAAACAAAGGTTATAATGGGACGCAAGGCCAAGATTACAAGTCTCTCAAGCTCACTCAAGCTCACATTACAGATCACTCAGCTCTCTCTTATCTCTCAATACATGTCTTGAACCAGCGGATCCTTCGGAAGGCGACGTCCATACATTATGTCCCGTATAAGTTTTGACTCCATGCGGCCGTACGCTGCGAATCGCCAAGGAACTCCGTGCCTCGACGCATCCAAGCGAGCTCCGCGCTACGAGCTTCTACCTGTGCCTGCACATGGAAACTATGTGGGTGTCAATACTAACTGTACTAGTAGAATGAGCTCCTTGCCCACCCATACAAAACCAACACGTTTGATTTACTTTATGCAATATTGTCACTTCTTATCGATTGTCTTTCTAGTCTTGCCTTAGGATTATTTTAGGACGACGCCTTGGCCTATTTTGTGTCTCTAGACCATCCCGTGCTCGCAACAACAACGTCGACTCAAGAACGTTAACCTATCAAGTCGTGCTTGTCTTTCGGCCAAAATCAGAGACGCGACTACGCGATAAGACTCCATTCCCGTGTGATCGTGCTATAAGTCCTTGTTGAGGCCGTGCCTCACAACTCAAATGAGACTCAATCATATCGCCGCCTCGCGGCCCTTCGCTACTAAATCATCAACTGACCCATCCAACTTGTAAACTAAGTGTCACTCGACCAACTTTGCCTTGCGACATTTCCTGACTTAAACTCAAGACGACTCAAACCAACTTATGCAACTTATATGCCAATAACTTAAGACCCGACGCCGCGTCCCGTGCCGAAGTACGTTGCCTATGTTGTAGCCATTCTTAGGCCCAAACACTTGTGTTCCAACCATACACACATTCAACTAGACTAAATCCAAAGGCACACACGCGGATTGTCGCTCGTGCCGACCCGTCTATATGAATTGGTCACTAACACCACAAGCTATCGTAGACTTATAGCCTTGTTATTCGGCGACCCTTTCAACGCAAGCACTACCAAAATTTATCGTTTTAGCGACGGCCACATCCGTCGCTAAGACGACGGTAAATACAATTAGCGACCGAGTACCGACGGATATTGGCCAAAAACATCCGTCGGCAATCAGCTCGTCGCTAATAACCTTCCGTCGCTAAGTTGTCGTCACATGACGGACTAGCGACGAATATTCGACGTTACAATACGAAGCCTTAGCGACGGATGTCCGACGGACTTTCGTCCACTTCAGCTTTTAAGTACTGTACTGTGTAGGCTATAGCGACGTACATTTCTGTCAGAAACCCGTCGTAACAGCGTATCACATTGTATCATTCCGTCGCTAATGCGTCGCAAGGCGTCGGTAATTAACGACCGCTTTCCGACGGATTACTGACGGACTATCCGTCGAGCAGGTTCTGGAAAAGCTTGGCATTTCCAGCACCATGGCGACAGAATCGCAGTCGCTAACCCGTCGCTACTGCGACGCGACAGCGACGGATTTCTGACTGATTATCTGTCGCCATGGTTCTGAAATTGTCATACATTTCCAGAACCATGTCGACGGATTTGCCGTCGCTATGCCGTCACTATTTAGAGCGACAGATTAGCGGCTGTCTACCAGTCGCCCTGGCGACGGCGGTTCCGTCGCTAGTCCGTCGAAACTTATACCACCAGAACGTTACCGACGGATAATCCGTCGATAACCCGTCGCTGCCTGGAAACATTTTAAAAACTCCAGATAGCGACGGATTACCCGTCGGAAATTGGGATTATCCGTCGCTACACGGTCACTAGTCCGTCGCTAACTGGGTTTATTGGGAAAAAAATTACAGCACTTTCCCTGTTCACAAATATATGCATAAACCAAACCAATATATAATGTACACCAATTATCCAACAATCACACAGACCAAATATATAATGCAGTCACATTATCCAAGAATCACATGGACCAAGTAATGCACATACGAATTTAATGCACACCAATTATCCAAGAATCATATAGACCAAATCAAATTAATATAAAATAGATATCAATTATCCGGAAGAGTAACCTAATATCCATCGTTATAATCCGATCATTGCACAAATATTCCAAAATTTTCACAAATATTCCAAAACACATAGGAAAGAGTTGGCCAGTTACAGTAACCTAATATCCATTCCTGGCGACCGATCATAACACAAATATTCCAAAATTTTCACAAATATTCCAAAACACGTAGGAAAATTGACTTTCGCCTCAACAATGACCACAAGTCAGACGATGAATTCTCACAGCCAGGGATGATAGTTGCGTTGAGGCATGTACCATTCTATCAGCCACTTTGCATACGAAGGCTCAATCTGGTTGAGGTCTTCTGTAGGGACAGGAGGGTCGGTCCCGATGCTACTACTCTCTGACGGTGGCTCCTCCTTAGCTTCAAGCTTGGGAGCAATCTCTTCCCTGATGGTCATCGGTTCTTCCTTGACCTCGACCTTTGGTAACACCTTCTCCTTAACAGTCACCGGCTCTTGTTTGACGACGGAGACTTCCTCCGTGTCGACCTCCAAGGGTTTCTTGCCTCGACCCCTTCCTCGACTAGCAGCACCACCTCGACGAGTCCTAGGAGCCATCTTTCTGACAACAGAAATTTTCATATAGGGTAAAGAAATTTACTCAAGTTATAAAAGTTGTGACGTTGGTTTTTTTTGCGTTCATCATCATTAGAGGGAGCAGCACTGGAAAAGTTGTGACGTTGGTAGCATGAGTAAAAATCTGTATCACAAGACTAACAGAATTACTATGTAATCATGTACTCACCAATAACCGGATGTAACTGGAGTCGTTGGGCCTATCGTGCAGTAATTTGTGGATCCGCTGGTATAGGCCAGATGTACTTAGTATCTAGTGTATCAAGCCTGTATCGGTCTATCGGATTGGTATAGGACGTATCATATTGGTATTGGCCTTAACAAATTGGTATCGTCCGATATCCGATATGTACATGTATCGGCCGTATAGCTAGGATTCATATTGGCCTTATCGATTTGGTATCGGTCATATCCTATATGTATCGACCGTGTTGGATTATTATATACCATTTCGGATTAGTTTCATGGAAGGTTTAGTAACAATTGTACTTGGATTTCTCTCTTCTCGAGCTAGAATACCATTGCAAGAGAATCACCAGATCGTGATTGGCCAGTTACAGTAACATACATACTTCCTTTTCTATCAGGAAAAGCGAGATTAAAAATGAAGTATGTATGTTCTGTAACTGGCCATTTACGCTCTCGTGACTCTCTTGCAATGGTAATCTAGCTCTAGAACAGAGAAATCCAAGTACAGTTGTTACTAAACCTTCTACGAAACTAATCCGAAATGGTATATAATAATCCAATACGGCCGATACCTATCGGATATGACAGATACCAAATCGATAAGGCCAATATGAATCCTAGCTATACGGCCGATACATATCGGATAGGACGATACCAATTTGCTAAGACCAATACCAACCGATACGGCCTATACCAAAACGATAGATCAATACTAAACCGATACGGTCAATACTTATAAGTGCCTACGGTCCAGGAGGTTGATCCGCTATAGTACACCCATGTACGATCAACGAAGTAACGATCCATTTCAATTTGGATGTGAAAATCTGTATCGTAAGACAAACTAAACATAATCAGTTCTATTTCACATGCTTAATTGCCAAGTATGGGAACGAATGGCTCAGAACACAACCCAAAATTTATTCTAGCATACATTAGTGTGAATCATCTACGTTCTGTACATATAGTGTAGTATATGTTCTTATCGTATCTGAAATTATCGTTTCAGAATTAAGATGAACTCACATAGATTACAGGTGCCCCATATTTGAGTGCTACACCAAGACTCATCGTGATGAGGTTAGTGATTTATTTAACCTAATATAGTAATCTTGTAATTTAAAGTTGGAAGAACGTGCAAGTAGCCTTATAGTTTCTGCCTCGCCAGTCGAATGGCTTAATTGCCAAGTATCGGAACGAATGGCTCAGAACACAACCCGAGATTCATTCTAGCATACATTAGTGAGTTTATCTTGATTCTGTTACATCCTTCAGATACTAGATACGATAAGAACATATACTACACCATATGTACAGAACATAGATGATTTACACTAATGTATGCTAGAATGAATCTTGGCTTGTGTTCTGAGTCATCCGTTCTGATCAGGCATCTTCCTTCTCCTCTCCTCCACCATGGCTCTGAACAAATCTGCTCCTCCCTCTACTTCCCTTCTTCTTATTTGACTCTCTCAGCAACATATGACATCCAGCTCAAGTGTAGAGTCGGGGGAGAAAAAGTGGGCAGAAAGAGGAGGGGGAAGCAGCACAGCCGACGGCATGACCCGGAGGAAGTACAGAGGTTTTCTTCAACAGCCGTAGGAGAACTATAAGGATATATCTTTTTAGCGACATATCACATTGTCAAAGACCCTTAATGTGACAATCATGTTACCGCGGTGTCGGAAGACTAACATGTTAGTCTTCCGACACCGCGGTAACATGATATTCACATGAAGGGTCTTTGACAAGATGACATGTCGCTAAAAAGATATATCCTTATAGTTCTTCTACGGCTGTTGAAGAAAACCTCTGTACTTCCTCCGGGTCATGCCGCCGGCTGTGCTGCTTCCCCTCCTCTTCCTGTCCACTTCTTCTCCCCCGACTCTACACTTGAGGTGGATGTCGTATGTTGCTGAGAGAGTCAAATAAGAAGAAGGAAAGTAGAGGGAGGAGCAGATTTGTTCAGAGCCATGGTGGAGGACGAGGAGAAGGAAGATGCTTGATCAGAACGGACGGCTCAGAACAAAAGCTAAGATTCATTCTAGCATACAATAGTGTGAATCATCTATGTTCTGTACATATGGTGTAGTATATGTTCTTATCGTATCTAGTATCTGAAGGACGTAACAGAATCAAGATGAACTCACTAATGTAATACTAAGACATCATCTACTACTATATAAGATATAGTGATAGGTTGTCGTATCATCATTGCCGAGGGATGAGGGTCGGAGGACAGTCAACTTTATCTTAGGCTACTTGCATAGTTTCTGCCTCGTCAGTCGAATGGCTGCAGGGACTATGTCCTGATCACCATTAGTGTGAATCATCTATGTTCTGTACATATGGTGCAACACTTTTCCTGTTCACAAAAATATGCATAAACCAAACCAATATATAATGCACACCAATTATCCAAGAATCACATAGACCAAATATGCACATACGAATGGCTGCAGGGACTATGTCCTGATCACCATGTCGTACCGTAGATTAATGCAAATGGAGCTGGAGCCAAAATACAGAAACCAAAATACAAAATACAGAAACCAAAATACAAAATATAGAATTCAAAATAGGACCCTCTGTGAGAACGGATGGCTCAGAACACAACCAACCGAAGAGGATACCCTGAGAGATCCATCTGAGTAGGACGTATACTCTGAGAGATCACCTTTACAAGAATGATATCAGTAGTGGGATTGAGTGCTGGAGGGGATACTATCAGAGTATACGTCCTACTCAGATGGGTCTCTCACCGTTACTATTTTTTTCTAACAGCATGGTGGATGTGCTCCGTTAACAGAATCTGACTCCAAGCCAAAACTTTGCTCCGGAGCTTAAGTGGACATCCTTCGTGTAAAGCTCGAGTGAGAGGTTCCTGACAGCATGGTGGTCTCCTTTGTCAAAGTATCCGTGCTCGTCCCACAACCAATGTGGGATGAGCACGGATACTTTGACAAATGAGACCACCATGCTGTCAGGAACCTCTCACTCGAGCTCTACACGAAGGATGTCCACTTGAGCTCCGGGATAAAGTTTTGGCTCGGAGCAAGAATCGGTTGACGGAGCACATCTACTATGCTGTCAGAAAAAATTAGTAACGGTGGGAGACCCATCTGAGTAGGACGTATTCTCTGATAATATCTCCTCCAGCACTCAATCCCACTACTGATATCATTCTTGTAATTGTGATCTATCAGAGTATACGTCATACTGAGATGGATCTAGTATTCTCTTTTGTTGGTTGTCGTATCATCATTGCCGAGGGATGAGGGTCGGAGGACAGTACAAATAGTTTAATACAAAAACAACTCAATATGTAGTCCAATACAAATAGTCTAATACAAAAACAACCCAATACAAATAGTCCAATACAAATAAGTACTAATAGCTAATGAGAACCACGCTGCTCACGCAAACGCTCAGGGATACGTTCACGCAACCACCTCGAAAAAGCGAGATTTTTGACGCGAGGAGAGCTGTGTCCCTTGCAAGGACTGCATGAAGAGTCCTCTCGGTCTCACTAGCTACAGGTGCTGGATGAATAGAACTTCTGGTCTCACTAGCAACCAGTGCCACTTCCTCCTTAACTGTAGGAGGAGCCACCTCAGCATTCACTGTTTTTCTCAAACGACGTGCCGCTCATCGGGTCATGGGTGCCATCTGGTAAGATCGATAGTCACAAATAATATAATTGTAACAGAAGCAAGCTAACTAAAGGAACCATCATATAATTTGAGTATATTTTCGAAAGCCGATAAAGTATAAAAAATTTGATTTTTTGCCAAGTATGAGAACAGATGGCTCAGAAGACAACCCAAGATTCAATCAAGCATACATTAGTGTGAATCATCTATGTTCTGTACATATGGTGTAGTATATGTTCTTATCGTATCTAGTATCTGAAGGACGTACGTAACAGAATCAAGATGAACTCACATAATGTAATACTAAGACATCATCTACTACTATATAAGATATAGTGATAGGTTGTCGTATCATCATTGCCGAGGGATGAGGGTCAGAAGACAGTCAACTTTATCTACGGCTACATAGTTTCTGCCTCGCCAGTCGAATGGCTGCAGGTACTATGTCCTGATCACCATGTCGTATCGTAGATCAAATGGAGCTGGAACTGGAGCCAAAATACAGTACTACTTCACCATGTCGTACCATTTTACTCTCTCCTCCTTCCCCCCTCCGGCGCTCTCACTCTCTCTGGCGCTCTCATACTACTAATCCCTATGTGTTTTAAGTGTGAGAACGGATGGCTCAGAACACAACCCAAGATTCATTCTAGCATACATTAGTGTGAATCATCTATATTCTGTATACATATCATGTAGTATATGTTAACCTTATCGTATCTAGTATCTGAAGGACGTACGTAACAGAATCAAGATGAACTCACTAATGTAATACTAAGACATCATCTACCACTATACAAGATATAGTGATAGGTCGTCGTATCATCATTGCCGAGGGATGAGGGTCGGAGGATAGGCAACTTTATCTACGGCAACATAGTTTCTGCCTCGCCAGTCGAATGGCTGCAGGGAATATCCGTCACCATGTCATACCGTAGATTAATGCAATTAATGGAGCTGGAAATATCCGTCGCTAACCGGTAACTAGTCCGTCGCTAACTGAGATTGTCACATACACATATGTATATCACAGCTAGATATATAGATATATACATCTATACAGAAGCACACAACTGATAGAACTCGCACTGTCCTTGAGACAGTGAACATATACACCATGAATCCAAACCCCATATATATTCATATTTACTAATCCAAACACCACCAAACTAATGGAACATCCAATATGGATAACACATTATTTAGCCAATATATAAACTCAGATGAATTTGAGAAGCAAAGCCACCCGTCGCCCCCGACCAAAGCCCGTCGCCCCAAGCCCGCCGCCCAGTAGTTCGGTTGCATATATATGAAGAGTGCTTATGGGTGTGCGTCGGTTGCAAATAGCCCCGACGCACCCGCCCCAAGCCAGCCGCCCAGCCCCCGACGCCGCCGCCTCAAGCCAGCCGCCCAGCCCCCAACCCAAGCCAGCCGCCCAGCCCCCGATGCCCCCGCCCCAAGCCAGCCGCCCAGCCCCCGACGCCCCCGCCCCAAGCCAGCCGCCCAGCCCCCGACCCAAGCCAGCCGCCCAGCCCCCGACGCCCCAACCCCAAGCCCACCGCCCAGCCCGCCGCCCCAAGCCCACCCGCCTCCCAGACCCCGACGCCCCCGCCCCAAGCCCACCGCCCAGACCCCGACCCAAGCCAGCCGCCCAGCCCCCGACGCCTCAACCCCAAGCCAGCCTCCCAGACCCCGACGCCTCCGCCCCAAGCACACCGCCCAGCCCCCGACCCAAGCCAGCCGCCAAGCCACGGACGGCCCAGCCCCAATCGTGCCGCCCAGACCCTATAACCGAGAGAGAGAGAGAGAGAGAGAGAGAGAGAAAGAGGGGGGGGTTACCTTCGGGAGAGAGAGAGAGGAGAGGACGCCGACGCCGATAACCTTTCCGACGCCGATCACCGAAGCCGACACCGGCGAGAGAGAGAGAGAGAGAGAGAGGAGAGAGAGAGGAGAGAGAGTGAATTTGGGGGGAATACGAAAAGTTCCCCCCGCCGTTCCATTTAAAGTCTGGAACGTTTATTTAGCGACGGACGAGCGACTGGTAAAAGACCGTCGCCAATCGGTCGCCTTTTTGGATAAGTGTCGACTGCGCATCCGTCGCTAAGGCGTCGAAAATATGTCCCGCCAATTTTCTACCCAATTCCCGCCAAACTAATCGACTGTGTAGCGACGACCAAAACTCCGTCGCTAAACACCGACACTCTAGCGACGGATGTGCGACCTTTCCTTCCCCTAAAATTAAAATAAAAATGACAAAGGATTGTAGTCGGTAAGCAGTCGCTGAGCGGCCACAAAACCGTCGCTAATACCGACGGAATAAGTCCGTCGCTAATACTCCGTCGCTAAATGAGCGTATTTTGGTAGTGAAGTAGCTAGCCCCGAAGAAAGTTCCCGAATAACCCAAGCGGTTCATCCAGCTACGGCTATACTGTGTTTCCTTACGGAACGACGCAGTCCCTCGGCGCCCAGGGTTGCCGCTCGTGGAAACTTTTTTTTGTCGACAAGTTGTCCAATGACCATGCAAGACTCGACTCAAACTGACGTCTCACACAGTCATCCTTCTTTTAATGTTACCATCTCTTTCAAAACCAGTATCAAGACTTCTATCATTTGAGACCCCTCGACGATCCACGGTCGCGAGCATTCTTTCCATGTTACCATATCATTTCATTCACTCATGAATGCCTATTCGATAGTCCTTTCTCCAAAACTCATTAAATCAACCGTGGCTCATGCCTTAAACACTAAGTCCGTGCATCGTGCCTTAAACCGACTTACGTTCTACGCGACGCTATCGCCCAAGTCATACTTTATATGACGGGCCTTGAGACCGTAAGACTTTATGGTTATACCCAGCCGTAGAGCTCATAGGACCGTATTTGCTACCACTTTGATAGCCTAACAAAACTTGTCTGACTTAGACGTGCAATGACTCGACGAGCAAAGGCTGCGTCAAGCCTCGCATTACGGAAACGTGTCGTGCATGTGCTTGACTTCTGAACGACCAAGTCATTTGGTTGCCTAGACTTATATCATAAGCCGTACAACGCAACTTAACTCCTGGGCAAGCTAAGGCTATGCCAAGCCTTGGACGATAGGACCGTGCATGCTTTATGAAGCATTTATGCGGGCAACGCCTATGACTTAGGCTATATTCATAACTTCGACTACTCAACCAACTTTCCTTCTCCCAAGCCACGGGACGAAGGATCAAGTGACATTTTCAAAGTACGCCGTGCACCAACTCTAAGCCGACTGTTGGACCTTTCCATATTCTAACTCAATTCGACCCTGTCGGGATTATTTCCTTTAGCTATGTGGATTCGTCTCTTTTATTATCAAACCTACTTGTGCAAGTTAAAACATGCAATTTATTATGTGAAGGCTAAGATGAGGTAAGTTCACCGAAACTACCCCACCTGAGCGAGCGGTCGCCTCGACCGAGCGATGTCTTCGAGCAGCCGTTGCAAGGCTAAGTCCGAACGTCGTCGATGTTTCGATTCCTTCGATTGACTGAGCGGGATGGGGCACTACAATTGGGACCTGAGATGGTTGTTGACGCAGCCGAAAAGGTAAAGCTTATCAGGGACAGACTTCGCGTGGCACAGAAAAGACATCGGTATTGGGCCGATAGCCACCGGAGGCCTTTGGAGTTTGAGGTACAGATTAGAGATAGGATTAGAAGTAGGTTGTTTGTTTGTGTTTGTTTGATCATGTTTAATTATTTTGTAACTTGAGACCTTGTTTGTGTTTAGGTTAGAGACATGGTTTTTCTGAGGATATCTCCGACTTGTGGTACCATACGTTTTGGTGGAGTTGGAAAGCTTAGCCCGCGCTTCATCGAACCTTTTGTGATTAGCGGAAGAGTCGGTGATGTGGCATACAGGCTAGACTTGCCACCTACACTAGTGGGTGTCCACAACGTATTCTACGTATTATAGTTGAGACGATATGTGGCTGATCCTAGCCATGTACTTGACCATTCGAAGATTGAGGTGGGACCTACTCTCAGTTATCCAGAGCAGTCAGTGGAGATTCTGGATCATCGAGAGAAGGTACTGAGAAACCAGGTGATATCCTTGGTTTGCGTCGCATGGAGGCATAATTCTCCAGGAGAGTCTACCTGGGAGCGGAAGGATGAGATGCGCGAGCGATACCCATATCTTTTTGGACCTTGAGGTATGATTGTCTATCCTTCACATCACTCTAGTTTCGCCTTTTAATTTTAAGGATGAAATTCTTTTAAGGAGGGTAGATTTGTCACTACCACATTTTAGTTTAAGGGTATTTTAGTCATTTTGTGAATTTTGAATTTATTTTGAATTATTGAAGTGATGATTGTTATTTTTGACCGTGTTAGTTGAGACTTTAGAGACTGACCTAGATGTTGACTCTAGCTATGGTGACTTGATTAGCATGGTGGGACCCTAGTCTAACTTAAGTCAACCCAAGTTAAGTCTTTTAGAATCAAGTTTCAAATAAGAGAATAAAAGATTTGGTTCAAGGACTTTTGACTTAAGGATTTATTTCCTTTACCATTGAAACTTGGCCCAAGCCCACTAGTCAAAACCCAAACCCTAATTTTGCCTCTCTATGGCCGGCCACATAGGGATTCCTCCCTCTATATAATATCTCTTCCTTTGGTTCTTGCCTCTTTTGTATTAAATCAACTTTTGGAAAAGGAAAGGTATTGTCATTCTTCCCCAATCCATAACTATTCCATTTTAATTCCTTTTTGACTCTATTTTCTTGCATTAGAGTCTAATCCTACTCTATTTTCTGTTCATGGAGAGAAATCTCAGCTTTTGAACAATTTGGAGCTTTTGGCTAGCAAGGGGAATCATTCTATTTTGGGGCTTTTCCTTGTCATTAACACACTATAGGTAAATCCTCTAAATTGTGTTTTAATTCTGATTTCTTTGCATATTAGCCAAGATCTAGGTGTGTCCTAGATGTGGTGTGTGATTTGTGTAATTTTACATTGATTTCGTGTCCGTATCGGACACGTATCATAACCTAGTCGTAGGTGTTTGTTAAAATGTCGTAATGGTTTTTATTTTGATATTTTTGAGAAGTAATTAAAGGGAAATGTAGATCTATATGTAAGTTATGACTTTCATGTGGACTGAGTCGACCACTGTGTCCTTCTCGTGTCGGAATATGACACGGACACGCAGCACGAACAGTGTGCTCGATGCCCTGCTGTTCGGGGTGTAGTGCGTACTGTACACGACACCACTGGACACAAAAATTTAGGGACACATGAAGCACATGTCTGACACCATCCTCCCAAAATTTAGGATCATATGGTGCACTACACAGGGAGCAATCTGACCCGCACTGGACACGCGCTATGCACGCACAGTCGCATGACACGTACTAATACGGGTCTCATATCCATTATGGACACATTGGAGACACGTTGCAGGCTGTCTAGGGTGTAGCCCTATCCTAGGTGAACCCCCAGGCACGAGCACGTGTCTTGGTTTGTACTGTGTCGTGTCCACGACCGCAGTGAACACGTGCACGAGGCTGTGCACTGTCTTGATGAACACGAGTGTTGGATTGGTCTTGGACACGTTTGTGTCCAGTTTTAGGACACCAAAACACTTGCACGACACATTCACATGTGGCACTTCATTTACCAACCTTTGAATTTGATTATTAGTTGTATTTTATTTCGAATATGTAAATTCCCTAAATTTTTGATACAAGGGGCTGATACTCGATTTTTTTGAGATTAATTGGGTTTACTGATTTTGTGGGTGATTGAATTGCAATGTTGTTTCCCCTGTATATATCTGAGTTTAATCTACATGTTAGGTTTCATGTTAGCTAGGTGATTTGGTTTTCGAGTTTGCATTTGGGCTGTCAAAACTGATTTTTGTACACTTACACAAGAACATAAACCTGAGAACTGTGTATGAGTGTACTATTTTCTCATATAGCACACTCACACACACATGTAAATTGAGAACCTATCCTACCTATGTACTGTCACTTATACTCATACACATGTACCCAATGAACTGTCAACCTGAGAATACATGTACACTTGACTGAAAACTGAGGACATTGACACACACACACACATTCACACTGCTTTAGCCTAAGAACCTACCAACTGTTTTCCTGAGAATTGATACACTGTCATGTGTACACTGAAAACTGAGAACCCCTTTGACACACACGTGTAAGAGTATATCTATGCTACACACACCCACACATTGATACCACACACACATCACCCTATGCTACACACACACAGAGGAAAACCTAAAGTACACACTATTGACACACACACTTATATATATATATATATATATATATATATATATATATATATATATATAACATTATTGTCACACAAGAATATAAATATTATATATATATACATATATATATATATTTATATATATATATATATATATATATATATATATATATATATATATATATATATATATATAGAGAGAGAGAGAGAGGAATAGAATGACAGTATATATATATATATATATATATATATATATATATATATATATATATATATATATATATATATATATATATATATATATATGTTGCTTATACTATTTTAGTATATACAAATGTGATAAATATGTGTGTTGCCAATGTAGATTAGTACATAGACATATAGCCCGATGAGATATAGCCTATATGGTTTCTATATGTAAGCCTATGTGTATATGACATGTATATACATGGGATGTGTGTTGATGGCTTGTATGGCTTCGTGATGATGTGTGAATGCTAGATAGGAATGGTATGGTTAGGCTTAGTGAGACTTGTCTGGTTAGGTTCTGACCTAGTTGACCTAGTTTGACTAGTGTAGTTGACTAGAGTCGACCAAAGGTTGACTTTAGCCTAGATTGACCCAAATATCATGTAGAATGCATTGTAGCAGTCTATTTTACCATTTTGCATATGTTGTGACTTGTACTGTTCTAATAGGAGCCAGACACCACTTCTCAGGCAGTATATTCAGTCAGATACTCAGGATATTAGGCGAGTACATTCTCTGACCGTTTTATACTTGCTAGGACTATATTATTGCTCTAGATTACTTTACTTGATGTTGTCACGATGGAAATATGGATTAGTACTATATGGATCTTTTCATACGATGCTATCACCCTCGGGAGCATCAGATACATCATGTCATGTGCGTTTCACTTTCATCATGTATTCCTGTGCTTTTACCATTCATGTGCACTCTCGTGATTCATGTACTCTTATGTTCATGGAGCCCCCATGTTTAAATTCATGTGGACCTATTTATGGGCCCCCATATAAAATCATGTACAATAACATAACTTGAACAGATCCTTGTGTATTGATTGGGGATGGGGGAGTAGAAATAGTCATGTGGACATTTCCAAAGTAGTATAGCAATGTACAACCTCTCATGTTTATTATCAAGCTGTTCACATGTCTATCTTGTACTCTAAATTACTAGTTCACTATAGCTTTTTACTTTTATTAGATATTTCTTTACAGTCTTCTGTTTTACTTCATGTATATTCTTCAGCGTTTCATGTTTCTTACTCTATTGCCTGTATTATATTTCTGTCATGATATGAACTGCGTGAGATGTACTGTGCTCGCTCCCGTCCTGACTGGACCTGTTAAAAATATTATAGATGACGTTGAGGAGTTCTGTCCTACATACTATGGAGTAGGCCTAGATGACACATGTGAGCTGGACTCCCAGGAGGACCCAGCACTTGCAGAGGATATTACCCCAGTAGTCTAGGCTAGTTAGCTAGACCAGTATCTTACTTATTATTCTGTCTTGTTGGATACACTTGTACTTATTTGGGGATTTATTATTCTGGATATGGTGGAGTTGTTTATCTTAGACATTTAGTTCCACTCTCTTATCTTATCTATCTATCTATCTTGTTAGACATTCTGTTGATCTTATCTTATCTATCTATCTTATCGTACTTTCTACCTTAGCTGTGATTGAGTTGTACTTTATATTATTCCTTCATTCGGAGAGTATAACTGTACAGGTACCTTATAACTGTTAGATGTATGTGACCTAGGACAGCGTTGTACCGCCGATACTGCGGCGTAGGCTGGACGTAACCACTTCTCGTACCCCTACACTGGGTGCGGGTCGTGACACCAAAACCCCTCCTGATCGACTCGGAGACACCCCGACATCCCAGCGCCGCTGTAGGACCACTCTGGCCGTCGGACTGTGAGACAGAAGCCGCAGCAAGTGACAGCAAGCAACAGCAACAGTTATGTCAAACTGTACAACTTCGCGAAGACATTACTCCGTCCACGTTCGTTCGTTTCAGGAAAGAATTTCTTCAGTATGTAGACAACTCTACCGATTCTGCTTTCCTTCAATTAGATTTTTTATTTTGCACTATATGCAACGAAAATCAAGTTTCAAAATCGAGAAAAAACTCGATTTTCTTGAATTAGAAATTGTCCCAACGTCCAATGTTTGCAGTCGATTTGCGACCAGATTATCGCAAATTTTGGAAAACCGTTTTAACAGACTTGTAGAAAACCTAACCAAGATGGAATCCTTATTTTTAGAATTAATTCTAGTTGGTTATTTTTTGTTTAAAATTAGGATAAAGTTGACAAAAAAATCTATTTTCAAAACATTAAAATTTCTCGATACGGCGTCCCGACAAACCGAGCAATGTGGTTGCGAACCGAAAGAATCGAAAGGTGTGTATCGACTTCGTGCACGTGTGGGCTTTGACGGAATTCGAATTGGTTGCGTGTGCATGACGAATTTGATGCGTATCCGTCGAAATTCACCGTATCGACCTTTTTTAAAATTCCTTAATTACTTGGTGCACGTTCGTCAACTCTAGACGAAACTTGAGCCAATAGGACTGTTTCATTTTTCTGGTCATGTATGCCAAGTTTGATCCGATTTTGAGAAGGTCGACCGGAACGCTATTTTGGCAGGCCCGGGACCCGACTCAACGGACAAAATTGTGCATGTCCCACCAGAATTCAACTTTGAACATACGGTTGGGTTCGTCTCGTTGAACGGACATGTAGACATATAGTTTGATGAATTTAGAGACCATAGGCTCTGACACATTTTTCGGTACAAAGCGGGTCCAATGGCGAACATCGTTTTGACCCAAAATTACCGTTTTGCTCCTATGTCCAGAATTGGACTTATGGATAGGCTATCTTAGCTAATTTGACTATTCTGAACACATTGGTCATGTCTGTTTCAGAGTCTGGAGACTGTTGCAAGAGTTTGAGTTTTGTGGTTCACTGAGTTGTTGGATTGTCGGTTCTACGAACTACACCAGGCAAGTACACCTTGCCACACTTTTTACAGTTATTTACATGCGTTCTCTTATTATTCTTTCTTGTTTATATCTCCTTTTATTTTCCATATTTGCTATCTGGCCATGAGTTATTTCTATGTCGCTTACCCATTATCATTTATTCTTATCATTAGTTATTTCTCCATGTATTTCCACACATGACTTTGATAGTGTGGTTTACTTGAGTGACTTTGACTGAATCACCTATGCCATGATACTGTGACTCGATCTCGTGTTCCTTGTTACCTTGACTTGACCCTCTACCGATAATAGGTTTGCTAGTTGACCACTCTCGACTCAGGAGACCCACGGCAGGGCTACGATAGAGACTCACTATAGTTAGGGAGTACCACGGTAGGGCTACTAACTATAGGACCGGGAGTGCCACGGCAGGGCTACGGTCATTCGATTTATTTGTAGTCATTCTTCGTATTACTTTTCATATGACATGTCATGATTATAGAGTCTTTCCATGAGATCTTTACTCTTGTCGTAGCAGTTGTTATCCCTATTTTCTCGTATGTTATTTACTGTACAGTAGGCATGTATATTATGTGTCTTACTAGTCCCCTGAGGACCTGGTGATCTCTCTAGGTATTAGTGTAATGCATGTGGTTCGTATTGCGTATCTTGGTATACGTATACGTAATTTGACCCATATTGCATGTCTCCCTGCTTGATTTATTCTAGCATTTCATTGATTGGTTTATTCTTGGGTTGGTTCGGCTTGGCTTGGTTTGCTTGGTTCATCATGAACCAAAGGTGAACCCTCTTACCTACCACCACCCTTCTTATTTATAACCCCTTCCCTTTCTCTCTCATCATTACTTCCTTCCATCTTCATTTACTCTCCACCACCAACCAAGAGAACCCTAGCCTAGGCAAGTGCAACTTGCTTCATGAAGGAATCCACCATTTTTATTGTTCTAAACTCTTCTATACAACTTTCTAATCCACCGTAGTTCTTGTCATTTTACATTTTCTTGTATATTTTCTTGTAGATCTAGGTTTTGGCCATTTTTGGATTTTCATGGTTTTGATCTATCAAACCTTCTTGTTTTCAAGTTTTGATGGTTCCATGTTGTAGAAAATTTGGTTCTACCCAATTTAGACCATTGGAAGTCCTGATTTCGACTTATTTTGAGTGAATTATGGTCTTTTGGTTCATGGGTTTTCATGGCCATTGGAGGCTGGTTGGGGAAGATGAGCAACGCATGCTGTTTGCTGGCAGAAAGCTGTTGCTATGCTGTTTGCTGGCGCATGCTATTTGCTGGCGTATGCTGTCCTCGTGCATGTTGTCCTGGCGCATGTTGTTTCCTGGCACATGCTGTTTGCCGGCAGAAAGCTGTTGCCATGTTGTTTGTTGGCGCATGCTTTTTGCTGGCGTATACTGTCATGGCGCATGTTGTTTTCTTGCGCATACTGTTTGCTGGCAAAAGTTGTTGCCATGCTGTTTGCTGGCGCATGCTGTTTGCTGGCGCATGCTGTCCTGGCGCATGATGTTTGCTGGCGCATGCTGTTTGCTGGCAAAAAGCTGTTGCCTGCTGTTTGCTGGCGCATGCTATTTGTTGGCGCATGCTGACCTGGCGCATGCTGTCCTGGCGCATGCTGTTTTCTGGCGCATGTTGTTTTGCTGGCTTTTTTGCTGGCGTATGCTGTTTTGCTGGTACATGCTGTTTTGTTGGCACATGCTGTTTTGTTGGCGCATGTTGTTTTGCTGGCGTATGCTATTTTGCTGGCACATGCTATTTGCTGGTACATGCTGTCCCTGGCACCACTTTTGATCTCTTGTACCATTTGTTTTGCCATGACAAATCTTGTTACCTTATCCGTGTTGTTTCTCTTGATCCTTAGTGTAATCTGGGATAATTGTGACATGAACACGACATGATACATGAACCTGATACGATTCATGGGCACGACATGATAATGCATGATAGTGACCCGTCGTGGTGCACTCCAGACAAGTAACATGACATGACATATAACTGAATGTTGTTGCGACGACTACCTGACATGACAAGTATGAAAAACCTGGATACCGTGGGCGATTGTGCTTGTACAAATGAACTAGTCTTATCTTGCATCATGCTTAGGATGGGACCCCTGAGTACCACGGTCAGGGGTACCTACTGAAATGGACTAAGGCTAATAAATAGAATAACACAGTAGTCATGAAGAGATTTCCCAGCTACAGGCAATCCCGTTACCTGGGTGCGCTTGGGATCTGTTGATTGCCGTCGAGTAGGGCACATTTCCAGCACACTGTCATATGTTGCACCCGCTAAATCACCTAAGGGTACATATGTTTCCTGGATGATGTACCCACTTGAATTCAACCCTAATATTTCAACCTGGGTAACCTGGATGGTCTGCAGGGCTTGTGGCTGTGAAATAATTTAACTACGTCTTGCTAGTAACTAGGCATGTGATAACCCTAGCTAGTTAAAGTATCAAGCTGTACTTATTGCTTGGCCGTGATTGTTGAATGGGGAATGATCAGTCTAAGTCTTGTCTTGATCCTGTACCAGATTGTTACATGACCTAATTTTTCTATATTATCTTGCCGATAAATGGTGGAAAACCAAGTTTCATTCAGATGAAGGGTTACAACCCCGGTCCTTGTTTGGTTTACGGGTTGTAACCTGGTTATCTGAATAGTTCCATAGTTATCTCGTCGTATATCATCCCGATATTTTTATATTTCCAGTTCTTACTTATTTACACTCTTGTGCTAATTGCTGGTTTTAGTTCCTAAGTGAAGCTTCCTTTATGGCACTTGCTCTTTCTGGGATCTGACCCAGCTGGTTTTGTATGGCCAGATTTCGGAGCAGCTCCAGAGGATCTATCGACTTTCCAGCCCGATGGTGACCACCAGGCGTAACCAGGGCAACGAGTGGGTTATTTTTGGCTCTCCCACTTTATTATAAAAATATTCTTTTGTGGCGTTTAGCCGATGAGTACCTGTTTAGCTCGATTGCACCTTTACTTATTGTCTGACTACGGGCTGTAACATGATTGACAGATCCTAGGGTTGATCATGTATGACTAAACTCTTGCTAGTCTTCACATTTTGTAATGACTAGCTTCATGATCAGCTGAATATGTAATGTTTAGGACACCCTAATATTGTATATTTGGTGATCTTACATCTTGTGATATTTGCTTACTTGCTTGTGATGAAGATACTAGGCTTATTCGTGACCATAAGAGACTGTTGGCTTATAGTTAAACCCTCATGTATCTAGACAGCTGTGACCGTATAGCGAGGTGGGTTGCACTTTAATATACGTAGCTGGTTATGTCCGCCCCCATTCTCCAGTATTCTGGCTCTGGGACGTGACATGGTTTAAGTGGTAGCCCATGCAGGTCATGTAAATCAAGATATGTGAGGGTTTACGGAATAGATGTCTCAATCAGTACTCGCCCTTGATCTCTGTTCGTATCCTCTGAATCTCTGGATTCTTGACCTGTTCACATGCTTGTATCGTTGATTTGTCTTGGTCCTTCCTTATTGTTCCCCATGTCGTCTTCTTCAGCGATATTATACCTGGCCCTGCCGATCAGCAAGGCGGAGCACCTCCCGTGGACCACCAGCAACCTGGAGATCAAGTCCAGCATTCCAGAGTAGCCTCCAGAGTCGTGCCTATTGGAGGAGAACCACCGGTCCAGCCAGTTCAACCTGCAGAGCATGATGATGGCACACTGGTGGGTCTCATCAGGTCATTTATAGCTTCCCAAGACCGTCGAGTAGATGCTTTGCACCAGGCAGTGACGGATGCTCTGACCAGAGGAGGTCATCAGGGTAGCAGCACGGCCAACAGCTTCAAGCGCTTGAACCCTCCCTTCTTTGATGGTAGCGAAGGTGCTATCGCCGCAGATGCTTGGCTTCAGGACACATAGGTGATTCTAGAAGCAGCCAGAACCCCAGAGAACGAGAAGGTGGCCATAGTGCGCCTACAGTTGTTGGATTTGGCCCGCAGCTGGTGGGCGGCACAGGCCGTTGGATTAGTGGCACCCATTGCTTGGGCAGTATTCAGAGAGAGATTCCAGACCAAGTATTTTGATATTTTAGCTCGGTACGATCTACAGACGAGATTCACCAATCTGAAGCAGATGGACAGGACGGTCGACGGATATGCGGTCGAGTTTTCGAGACTTAGTCGGTTTGCTCCCACCTTGGTGGCAACCGAGTATGACAGAGCCTAGCGGTTCCAGCAGGGGCTCCATATCGAGATTTTGCTGGCAGTAGAGCAGTTTGAGCATCAGACTTTTGATGCAGTCTTGAGAGCAGCTAGGAGGCATGAGTATACCTCCCAGAGGATCGTGGATAGGGCCGGAGGTCGGAAGAGATCTCACGACCAGATAAATCAGACTTCAGCACCAGCCCCGGCAGTCAGGGCTTTGACCATTGGAGCTCCGAGGCGGGCGGCCTCAGTGACGTCGGTTCAGCATTCAGTCCCGACGTACCCTCAGCAGCAGAAGCAGAAGCCCTCTTCCGCAGTGGGATGTTCGTATTGCGGGAAGCCAGGACATGTGGTAGCAGAGTGTCGCAGGGCGCAGGGATTGTGCCTGGCTTGTGGAGCAGCGGATCATAAGGTTGGATCCTGCCCGAATAGGGGTAGTTCATCATCGTCCAATCTTTCTAGTTCTTCGGTGAGAGAACCAGTACCAGTCCAGCAGCAGCAGTATCTGCCTCAGAGGCCCTTGCCGCCTCAGTCCCAAGTATTACAGCAACAATACCTCCAACAGTATGCACAAGCCCAAGCTCAGATCCAGAACAGGCAGCGAGGATTTCAGCAGAGGGGACCAGCACCCCGAGGGCATGGTCAGGCTATGGTGATGACCGCAGAGGAAGGATTGGCACCAGGAGAGGTAGTGGCAGGTACTATTCTCGTCAACTCCTTTCCAGCTTCAGCTTTATTTGATTCTGGTGCATCACATTCATTTATGTCTGCACGATTCGCGACACGGATAGGATTGGAGCCCGAGTTATTATCAGTAAGGCTCAATATACTTACTGGTAACGGACTCGTGGGAGTAGATAGAATATTTTCCTCGTGTCGGATCGTAGTTAGCGTTAGAGAATTTCACGCTAGATTGATAGAGTTCCCGATGGCCGATTATGATGTGGTCTTAGGGATGGATTGGTTGAGGAACCAATATGCTAGAATAGACTGCCATATCGGCAGGGTTATTTTTAGCATTCCAGGAGAGCCAGAGTTTTTCTTTTCCCGAGGCGAAGTTGAACCTTCTCCTCCGGTATTGCAGATGGCCGTGGCGGCAGTGCAGTTCTCCCAGATAGTCGAGGAGTTTCCAGATGTTTTCCCAGAAGAGCTTCCAGGGATGCTGCCATATTCACCGTAGACTTGATTCCCGGGACAGCCCTAGTATCGGAGAGAGTCTACAGATTGGCGCCGTCAGAGTTAGAGATATTGTACAAGATGATTGAAGAACTTAGGACCAAGGGATTCATTCGTGCAAGTGGATCGCCTTGGGGAGCCCCGATGCTTCTTGTGAAAAAGAAGGATGGTACGTCCAGGTTATGTGTTGATTATCGTATCTTGAACTCAGTGACAATCAAGAACAGATATCCCCTCCCGAGGATAGATGACTTGTTTGATCAACTCAAGGGGGCAGCAGTATTTTTGAAGATCGACTTGCGCTCAGGATATCATCAGATCAGAGTCAGAGAGAAGGACATCCGTAAGATAGCTTTCAGATCCAGATATGGGCATTGGGAGTTCCTTGTTATGCCATTTGGAGCGACCAATGCGCCGTCTGTATTCATGGACCTCATGAATCGTATCTTTATGCCTTATTTGGATCAGTTCGTGATAGTGTTCCTAGATGACATCCTGGTCTACAGCAAGAGTGAAGCAGAGCATGAGCAGCATCTCAGAGTTGTCCTTCAGATTCTTCGTGAGCACCAATTGTATGCCAAGTTCAGTAAATGCGTGTTCTGGCTCGATCGTATTTCATACTTGGGTCATATCATCACCAGAGGAGGAGTAGAAGTGGATCCCCAGAAGATCATGGCCATTGAGACATGGTCAGTACCCAGCACAGTTGCAGAAGTTCGCAGTTTTCTTGGCTTGGCCGGCTACTACCGAAGATTTGTTTCGGACTTTGCTCGAATTTTTGCGCCCTTGACCCAGTTGACCCGCAAGGATGCGCAGTTTGCTTGGACAGCAGAGTGTCAGAGTTTTTTTGAGCAGTTAAAACGAGGCTTGATGACGGCTCCCATTCTCACACTTCCAGATGGGACCGGGGGATTCTCAGTATATTGTGATGCTTCAGGCAGAGGTTTAGGATGTGTTTTAATATAGCATGGGAAGGTAATAGCTTATGTGTCACGTCAACTTCGTGAACATGAGAGGAATTACCCAACCCACGACGTAGAGTTGGCGGCAGTAGTGTTTGCACTGAAGCTTTGGAGACATTACTTGTATGGAGATAGGGTAGAAATTTTCACCGACCACAAGAGCATGAAGTATGTTTTCACCCAGAAGGATCTTAACATGCGTCAGAGGAGATGGCTAGAGCTACTTGTGGATTATGATGTCAACTTGCAGTATCATCCTGGAAAGGCCAACGTTGTTGCAGATACATTTAGCAGGAGAGCCGGAGTTTATTTTCTAACAGCTCAACCAGAGTTATTAGAAGATCTTCAGAAGATGGGTATAGAAGTTGTCCTTCCAACCAATGTGGCATTGATGGCCAGTATGCAAGTTCAGTCCACTATAGTCGAGAGGATCCGGATGGCACAGTCAGCAGATTCTAAGCTTCAGCGACTCAGAGCAGAGTATGAGGCAGGAGGGCGACCAGAGTTATGCATTCATGAAGACGGTACACTTCGACATGGTAAGTATCTTTGTGTACCCAGCGGAGATATCCGACATGAGATCTTGGTAGAAGCTCACAGTTCTCAGTATTCCATTCATCCCGGTAGTACGAAGATGTACCGTGACATTTGTCAGCACTTTTGGTAGAATGGCATGAAGAGGGAGATAGCCCGGTTTGTCTCTCGGTGTTTGGTTTGCCAACAGGTTAAAGCTGAACATCAGAGGCCAGCAGGACTTCTTCAGCCCTTGCCAATTCTCGAATGGAAGTGGGAGCATGTAACCATAGATTTTGTGACTGGATTGCCTAGATCCCCAGCTGGTCGAGATGCTATTTGGGTTATAGTTGACCGGCACACGAAGGTGGCTTACTTTCTTTCGTTCAGAGTTGGTCAGTCGACGGCTCAGCTAGCAGAGATGTACCTCCAAAAAATCGTCAGGTTGCATGGTGTTCCAGTCAGTATCACCTCGGACCGAGATTCAAGATTTACGTCGCACTTTTGGCGTAGCCTGCAAGAGAGCTTGGGGACACACCTCCAGTTCAGCTCAGCATATCATCCGCAGACAGATGGTCAGTCAGAACGCACGATCCAGACTCTTGAAGATATGTTGTGGTCCTGTACGCTCGACTTCGGTGGTTCGTGGGAAGATCACCTGTACTTGGTGGAATTCTCGTACAATAATAGCTTCCAGGCCAGTATCCAGATGGCACCGTTCGAGACACTGTATGGTAGGAAGTGCAGATCCCCGCTAGCCTGGGATGATGTTGGAGAGAGGCAGATGCTCGGCCCAAAAATGATTGCCCAGACAGTTTTAGTGGTCAGGAGAGTCAGAGATCACCTTCGAGTTGCCCAAGATCGCCAGCGCCGTTGGGCCGATTCTCATCGGCGCCCTCTTGAGTTTTCGGTCGGCGACTATGTATTCCTGAGGATTTCGCCTAACCGTAGCGTCATTCGTTTTGGCGTACGGAGAAAGCTTAGTCCTAGGTATATAGGGCCGTTCGATATTCTGGAGCGAGTAGGTGATGTATCCTATCGTCTCGCTCTCCCGCCGTCGCTACGTGAAGTGCATGACGTATTCCATGTATCCCAATTACGACGGTATATCCCGGACCCGAGCCACATCATAGATCATTCGGAATTGGTTGTTGGTACCAACCATTCGTATGAGGAGAGGCCCATGTCTATATTGGACCGGAGAGAGAAGATACTCAAGAACAAGACTATCAAGTTAGTCCGAGATGCGTGGGGTCATCACTCTTTGGGTGAGTCAACGTGGGAGCGTGAGGATGATATCCGATCGCGATATCCCGACCTGTTTGACTCGTGAGGTATAATGTTCTCCTTATACCTCATGCCTTCGATTCTTTGCTTGCACGATTGATTGATTGCCTAGTATAGCTTGCTTGTGATTAGTATAACTTGTCCTTGCCCCTCTAGCCTCTTAATTAAATTCTGAGGACGGAATTCTTTTATGGTGGGTAGAGTTGTAATGCCTGTGGTTCGTATTGCGTATCTTGGTATACGTATACGTAATTTGACCCGTATTTTATGTCTCCCTGCTTGATTTATTCTAGCATTTCATTGATTGGTTTATTCTTGGGTTGGTTCGGCTTGGCTTGGTTTGCTTGGTTCATCATAAACCAAAGGTGAACCCTCTTACCTACCACCACCCTCCTTATTTATAACCCCTTCCCTTTCTCTCTCATCATTACTTCCTTCCTTCTTTATTTACTCTCCACCACCAACCAAGAGAACCCTAGCCTAGGCAAGTGCAACTTGCATCATGAAGAAATCCACCATTTTTATTGTTCTAAACTCTTCTATGCAACTTTTTAATCCACCTTAGTTCTTGTCATTTTACATTTTCTTGTATATTTTCTTGTAGATCTAGGTTTTAGCCATTTTCGGATTTTCATGGTTTTGATCTATCAAACCTTCTTGTTTTCAAGTTTTGATGGTTCCATGTTGTAGAAAATTTGGTTCTACCCAATTTAGACCATTGGAAGTCCTAATTTTGACTTATTTTGAGTGATTTATGGTCTGTTGGTTCATGGGTTTTCATGGCCATTGGAGGCTGGTTGGGGAAGATGAGCAACGCATGTTGTTTGCTGGCAGAAAGCTGTTGCCATGCTGTTTGCTGGTGCATGATATTTGCTGGCGTATGCTGTCCTGGCGTATGCTGTTTGCTGGCAGAAAGTTGTTACCATGCTGTTTGCTGGCGCATGCTGTTTGCTGGCGCATGCTGTCCTGGCGCATGCTGTTTCCTTGTACATGCTGTTTGCTGGCAAAAGCTGTTGCCATGTTGTTTGCTAGCGCATGCTGTTTGCTGGCGCATGCTGTCCTGGCGTATGATGTTTCCTAGCGCATGCTGTTTGCTTGTAAAAAGTTGTTGCCTGCTGTTTGCTGGCACATGCTGTTTGCTGGCGCATGCTGTCTTGGCGCATGATGTCCTGGCGCATGCTGTTTTCTGGCGCATGCTGTTTTGCTGGCGCATGTTGTTTGCTGGCGCATGCTGTTTTGCTGGCGCATGCTGTTTGCTGGTGCATGTTGTCCCTGGCACACCTTTTGATCGCTTGTACCATTTGTTTTGCCATGACAAATCTTGTTACCTTATCCGTGTTGTTTCTCTTGATCCTTAGTATAATCTGGGATAATTGTGACATGAACACGACATGATACATGAACCTGACACGATACATGGGCACGACATGATAATGCATGACAGTGACCCGTCGTGGTGCACTCCAGACAAGTAACATGACATGACATATAACTGAATGTTGTTGCGACGACTACCTGACATGATAAGTATGAAAAACCTGGACACTGTGGACGATTGTGCTTGTATAAATAAACCAGTCTTGTCTTGCATCATGCTTATGATGGGACCCCTGAGTACCACGGTCAGGGGTACCTACTGAAATGGATTAAGGCTAATAACTAGAATAACACAGTAGTCATGAAGAGATTTCCAAGCTACAGGCAATCCCGTTACCTGGGTGCGCTTGGGATCTGTAGCCTGCCGTCGAGTAGGGCACATTTCCAGCACACTGTCATGTGTTGCACCCTCTAAGTCACCTAAGGGTATATGCGTTTCCGGGACGATGTACCCACTTGAATTCAACCCTAACATTTCGACCTGGGTAACCTGGATGGTCTGCAGGACTTGTGGCTGTGGAATAATCTCACTACATCTTGCTAGTAACTAGGCCTGTGATAACCCTAGCTAATTAAAGTATCAAACCGTACTTATTTGCTTGGCCGTGATTGTTGAATGGGAAATGATCAGTCTTGTCTTGATCATGTACCAGATTGTTACATGACCTGATTTTCCTATATTATCTTGCCGGTAAATGGTTGGAAACCAAGTTCCATTCAGATAAAGGGTTACAACCCCGGTCCTTGTTTGGTTTACGGGTTGTAACCTAGTTATCTGAATAGTTCCATGGTTATCTCGTCGTATATCATCCCGATATTTTCATATTTCCAGTTCCTACTTATTTATACTCTTTTGCTAATTGCTGGTTTTAGTTCCTAAGTGAAGCTTCCTTTGTGGCACTTGCTCTTTCTGGGATCTGACCCAGCTGGTTTTGTATGGCCAGATTTCGGAGTAGCTCCAGAGGATCTACCGACTTTCCAGTCCGATGGTGACCACCAGGTGTAACCAGGGCCACGAGTGGATTATTTTTTGCTCTCCCACTTTATTGTAAAAATATTCTTTTGAGGCGTTTTGCCGACGAGCACATGTTTAGCTCGATTGCACCTTTACTTACTGTCTGCCTACGGGCTGTAACATGATTGACGGATCCTAGAGTTGATCATGTATGACTAAACTCTTGCTAGTCTTCACATTTTGTAACGACTAGCTTCATGATCAGCTGAATATGTAATGTTTGGGACGTCCTACTTTTGTATATTTGGTGATCTTACATCTTGTGACATTTGCTTACTTGCTTGTGATTGAGACACTAGGCTTATTCATGACCATAAGAGACTGTTGGCTTGTAGTTAAATCCTCATGTATCTAGACAGCCGTGACCGTATGCGAGGTGGGTTGCACTTCAATATACGTAGCTGGCTATGTCCGTCCCCGTTCTCCAGTATTCTGGCTCTGGGGCATGACAATTAGATGAAGGTATGATACATTGACGGATGATGGTTGTTACTCCAAGACTTCAGGTATATTTTGTTGTTGTTGTTATCGTCATCTTCCTTATTTACATGTTGTCCTATATCTTATTCTCATTGCTATTATAGCCTAGTCTTTTACAAGCTTCTATTTACTTCTAGCTTGTTCATGATAAATATGTTATTGGAGATCCACTCTAACATATTTATTTATTCTAGAATCAGTGTGTTACGCTCTGATCAACCTTACCGATATTTAGTGGATTGAGATATAGTTGGTCTAGAACAACCCGACAGCTTATACGTAGTCGGGCTGGGCTGGAGTCCTCTCGATGCGTAGCTGGCATGTATAAGTATCCTACTCCTACATACTTTGGGACTGGGGTATGATATATTTTTTTAGTGGCCCATGCAGGTCGAGTTAGCCATTTTGGTTACGTTACTGTACCGAGCGGGCGTGCGAATATGACTAAACTCTTAGGAATCTCAATCCACAACTGCCTTGACAATTCTTTTAGAAATTTCTCTACTGTCCTTGAACTTCGTATTTGCTCTCGATTATTCTTCCTTTGCTTACTCGTACCATTGCTTCTCGTCCCTTCATATTTCAGAGTGACGAATGATCGTGCTTTATAGAATTTATCAAAAATTCTTAGGTTATAGTTTAGTTAGTTTGCTTATTGAATTTTGGTTGCTTAATAGATAGGAGGGGATTAGAGAGGCCATATATCATAGATATCTAGTGGTAGTGATTTTTTTATACTAGTGTGCAAATGTTATAAATTTTAGGGCGCCACCTGTTTGATAGGGTAGTGTGACCAAATGTGGGTAGACGTCCTCATGATAGAAATAAATATGTGATCATACTAGGTTAGCTCTCTTATGGTAGTCGTTTGATCAAAATAGAGTGGTAGTTTTAGTGTAGACCTCTACGAGATGAAACTAGACATAGCCTAATCCAACCCATTTACCATTATGCTCTATCAGTTGTAAAGTTAGGATTAGACAGATTGGTAGGTATCAGTTAGCTTGGTCAAGTGAAAATATACTTATATAGTGGTGATGATAATATTGTTAGGAGGACAAGATTTCAACATGATCATTGTAAAACCGCCACTATTAAGAAGAATGACTAGAGATAACCATATATAGTTTTACGATATAAATGTTGCAAAACCAAATTGTTTAGGATTGCTTATTAATTGAGTTATTAGAAGTGACCTAGCCTATCCCTGGAACTATTCCTAGTTACACTACCGCGGTTCTTCATTAGTGAGCCTTACTTTAATTTCGAGGACGAAATTTTTTTAAGATGGGTAGATTGTGAGGACCCTGATTTTTGGAAAATTATTTTTTATTTATTTTATATGGTTTTATATTTATTAAATTATATTTTAGTATTAATTATGATATAGATGTACTTCTCCGTAGCTTTAATTTTTGGAGCACAAGAAGTACCAATCATTTGAAACATTCTTCATGAGTTCTGAAGTAGACAAGTCCACCTTCAATTTTATATATCATGTCCCATCCAAACTTGTCTCCTACCATTCTTTTGACTTTGCACAACTTCGGGTCAAATTTAGGCAATCAGATTATTTACCATAATTCTAGACCTAACTTCCTACGTGAGTTCGGAACTCGATATAGATCAAAACTATTCGACCAAATTATGGTTTTGACCCATTTTGAGTCTACGATGCACATGCCAAAGATGTGCCACTCAATCGAGTCCCCATTCACACATCTAATCATTAAAACTATAATTTTTATAAAGTAATTTTTTTAATTGTTATACTTTGTGGTCTTACTAAAACCTTCTTCAAAAACTCATTTATTTTGAATGTTTTGACTTGGTACCCATAACACATTTATTTTGAATGAGCAATTTATATACAATTAAATTGTTCTGTCATACAATTAAATTGGTATCCTTAACACATTTGATTTTGTGAATGACCCTCTGATCTACTCTTCACATCTTGTGAAGTTATATTGGACCTTACCAAGATGAAGAACAGTAGAACACAATGTAGTTTTCCTTTGGGAAAATCAAGGGTAAAAAAAAAATTGTTAAGAATCAAAAACTCAAATAGAACACAATAAAAAAATTATTAAGGAATCGAAATTGTACACAAACAAAAACTCTAATAGAGCAAAATCATAAATATTCATCATTTTTTCACATCACTACGTTTTGTTCCTAGAATAAAAATATCTAAAAACAACCAAAATTGTACATAAACAAAAACTCTAAAAATAAAAATATGCTATTAGAGTTATGAACTCTAATAAAAACTCTAATAGACACTACAAGAAAAATGGCTTTTCTTGACGGTTTTTTCCCGTCAAGAAAGACTTTTCTTGACGGTTTTGGATCCGTCATCTAGGCCCCCGTCAAGAAAAGTCGACACTTTTCTTGACGGTTTTTTGTTTGTATCCTTGACGGTTTTAAACCGTCAAGAAACATGCGTTATCTTGACGGTTTTAAACCGTCAATAAAACAAACAAAAAACCGTCAAGAAAAGTGTCGACTTTTCTTGACGGGGGCCTAGATGACGGCTAATAACCGTCAAGAAAAGTCTTTCTTGACGGGGAAAAACCGTCAAGAAATTGTTTTTTGGTGTTTGCAAACCGTCACGAAATGAATTATTTTTTGACGTTTTTGCAACCGTCAAGTTAAAAACCGTCAAGGAATAAAAAAATTTGCCGTTTTACAACCGTCAAGATAAACATAATATATTCCAGAAATCCAATTACCAAATACACATAATTACACAGAATCCAATTCCAGAATCAATATATAATATCACAAGCATCACACAACTATAATACACAATTTTTATATTAAAAAATACGTTGTTCGTACATCCAAACATCCAACAAGTACATCCAACCACAAACACGTTCGTACACCATAAATATCCTAAACATTTATAGGAGTAAATTAACCAAAATATCTCTGAACCCAGAGCAGCATGCAACAAGTACATCCAACAAGTACATCCAAACGTCCAACCACAAACACGTTCGTACACCATATATACATATCCAAAACATATTTACAGGAGTAGATTAACCAAAATATATCTGAACCCAGAGCAGCATTTCCTTTAGGTTAATCTGCAAACAAGGTGAACATAACATTATAAGTCAGCAACACAACTGAAATTCAATCAAATTTTGAATGGACAGAACAATCTAGGGAGGACTCAAATGTTGCAGTAGTTTAAATGTGCAGGAAATCAGTTGGGGAAAAAATACAGAAATAGAGAGACAGTTCAGTTTAACATTCAATTCCCAATTAACATCAACAACAACCCCCAACCATCTCAGATATCACAGCATAGAAAACAACTAAGGTTAAACCCAGTTGAGTTATAACATTTAGTTCTTACTGAAAACTCAAATTATTTAGCAATTTCAAACCCAGACTAAACCCATATTCCCAGATTTACAGTTCATAATACCCCCATATACTAGTTAACATAGGATACAATCTCAGATTTATAAAATGGAACCCATTCTCAGGTTGGGGTCATATCTGTCAATACTCAGTCCATTAGAAACCTATGATATCACAAACAAATGCAATGTATAAAACTCCCAATTCTGGAAAAGCACAACTAATATACATAGGTAACAGAAATCAAGCAAAAGTATCATGTTAGTTTTTGAAATCAAGAAAAACATGTGAGTATCAGAACTCTACATCAGAAAACCCAAGTATACATATGAGTCTCAGGCATGGTTGCATGTTACCATATCAATTTACATTTAGCAATCAAGTAAATTTAATGAACATTAAAACTCAGAAATGGTTCAGTTAAGCACTCAGTTTAGCACTCTTAACATATTAAGCAATCCCAACACCAATCTCAGGTTTTAGACATTCATTAAGAACCCAGTTATATTCAACAAATCAAAGACTCCATTTCTCAGTTAACATGTGAACTCAGGTTTCAAGCATACCAAATAAACCCAGTTATATTCAACAAATCAAAGACTCTTGCTATTAAAACCCCATTACTTGTCATGCCACAGGGCTATACCAACCAAGGTTCACAGTATCGGTATCGGACTATTCCTATGAGTATTGGTATCGGCAATATCGGTAGTATCGGCTGTATCGGATCGGAGTATCGGATTTTTTGGTATCAGAAAACAGACAATTATTAATAAATTATTTACATTTAAAAACATATATTTTATACATTTAGGCATAATTTTAAGTATTTTCAGTGTTATTTCTTAGTAGTTTTGAAACTAAATAAAATATTAGTCACCTTACCGATTGGCTTACATACAATAGATTGATTTTCTTCTTTTACATGCTTTTACAACCTTATTATGCTTTAAACCCTTGTTGATTTGTCTTTTTCGTTTAATTTTTCTTTGCCGAATTGTCCGGAAAAGAGACCCTCATTGTCGGTATCGGCCAGTATCGGGTATCGGTCGGTATCGGATCGGGACATGCCAAACCGTATCGGTATCGGCCGTATCGGATCGGTATCGGCCGATACTTTAAACCATGATACTCACTCTCTATTAACACACAGAGAAACACATGACACTCCTGACACTAGCCAACCCTCTACTACAAACACTCGAGACACTACTTCTTCCCATACACTCACTCACACATGCCGTACATCACTTCCTAAGCTCAGACTAAGGGGGTCAAGCCCCTGCCACTGAAGCTCACTCTGCTGCAATATTGGTCAAGGCACTGCCCTCCTACTGCAGACCCATCAAGGCCTGCTCCTTACTGCAACTGGCAGTTCCCCCCCTGCCTGCAGGGGCATAAACCCCATCCATTGACCTGCCTGCACTCCAAGGTTAACTGTTATTCTAACAGAAAGTAGGGAGCAGTCCCCAACTGATAACAACAGTCCCAATTGTTAACTGCTACAGCTATGCTCCATTATCCGAGCCCCCTCTTTATTACATATACTGATACACTAAACTCCAACCCCTTCCTCTACACAACTGATATAATGTCAAGTGTAATTGGTATAAGATTGAGCTATAGCCCTATATCACACAAACGTACTTATATATAGCAGTCCTTATATAAATGTTGTTTCCTAATGGACATGAACTCATCTCCACACTCACAAATACCATAAACTCATTTCACATTCACTGTGGAGTAAGGAACACAGACATACACACACACACACCAAATGCATATAACAGTCCACTCTAATCATATTCTTAAAACAGTCCACCATTTCCCCTCTCTTAAGAGATGCTCAAAATCTTGTCCATGAAGTAGATAAAGTCCAAAAATTACCTCAACTGATTGCTTAGATTAAGAACTGCGAAACATGATCCATCCACTCCGTACGCACTTCATTGATTTCATCAAATGTGTATACACACTTTTCATTATACTGTTTAAAAATAGGAAGAAAAAATGAAACATAAGTGATAATATATAAATATATTATAAACATACATGTTGATTAAGAAGAACATCACCTTGGGATTAAGCAAGCTTCGATCATATGAGATCTCTTTCATATATCTCATAACGTAGTAACCACATTCGATGGAGCCGGTTTGATTCGGTACCTATGCATAGAAAAGCAAAGATCTTACACACTTGTTCATTTTTGATTTATATATATATTAACGAGAAATATATTGAGAGAAATATATTGTACCTGAATTGCAATCCAGTTCAATTTAAATTTTTTCACTTGGTTACCACATTGAGCATGAAACATACGAAGCCCGCTATGCAAATTAAAGTGGAAAATATTATTTGTCATTATTAAAACATCTAACATTGACTATAGTTGTGCGAAGTATTGGGACAGATATATTCATGCATACCTTGTTACAATGTGCTTAAGATCATCACAGATGCAACTTCCCAAAGAATCCAAATAGTATGCTCTCATTAGTAAAAGATCAATGACTACCAAAACCCAATGATCACTGTAACACCATATAACACCAAGATATATACAAGTTATTGAGTATACAACCAAACAATTGCTAAATAACACAAGTTCAAAGCGACAAAGCATGTCAAGAGAAATAGTCGACTTTGTTTGTGACTGTGAAGTGGTTGATTATTGGTCGTGTGGTTTTAAGTGAGGGAGGACTGATTTGAGTTACATATGCATGGTACAAATTGGAAAAAAAAAAGGAAAACTGAAACATAAACTGAAACTGAGACTAGCCCAATATGGAAACTGGAAACTGAAACTGGGTTTCAACAGGGAACCCAACATCTCAAAGAGTATCCTATACTCTTATTTGGTTTCCAACAGGAACCCATCATCTCAAAGAGTATCCTATACTCTTATTTGAATATACATTCATGATTTCTTGAAAATGGAGAAAGAATGAAATATGAATATACATTCCAGCAAGTTATATGTTCCAGAATGTTATAAAAGAAAATAAGTAAGAAATGTATCACCTCGGGTTGTATGGCAAGAAAAATAGTCTACTTAGCAATATGCAAAGTGCAACTACAAAAGTTTTGGAGTAAAATAGAGGATACAAGGAACAAATGCAATATAAAATATTGTAAAAGTCTACCTGGGCTTCAGCATTCGATGACCGTAATCTCGTCCTCAAGCTCTGTTGTTCTTCCTTTCCTGCAATAAGAATGTGAGTGAGAAGGATGAGTGTCTATAAGGAGTATAACTGGACTCACTATTTGATAAAGTAACCAAGGCTTTGATATGAAGTTATTTGATTGATAACTTAAAAATAACATAAATACTGTAAACAATGAGATCCAAGACCCTTAGTAACAGTGTAAACACTGCAAAAGAACATAAACACTGCAAAATTCGTAATCATCATGATGCTCCCGGCTACAACTATTCTTCTTCTTCAGTAAATTAAGATAGCTAACTGGTCTATATATAGTCACATATATTACACAAATGTGGCTACAAAACTTGACTGCCAAGTGCAGTTAACTAAAAATGGCCACAAAGAATATATTATGTTTATCATGAAGTGATACCGACGAACTTACAAAGGACAGGATGTGAGAATCAAGAAGGTTTAGAAGACTTCAAGAAGGTTTAGAAGACTGCAAGCATCAACCACAACCATAGACATTCAGAAACATCATATAATGTGAGTTCAGTAACGTTCTTAACAATGTAACTGTGAAATACACCAAACAGTGACATCAAAGAAAACGTAAAACGAGACGGCCACCGAAATATAAAGGTTAGTTTAAGAAGCTACAGAGACAACAGATAAACGCAATATATCGATCATTTTTAGTAAGTGAATGATCATTTCCGCCATGCCATCAGATTTACTACAAAGATTAAAAATGAGCTAAGATATCAAAGATATTTCCAATCTAGATGAGAAATAAATCGGCATGAATAATGAAATAAACAACTATCACTGCCAGCGCAATGAAATGATACAATTCATCGTGGATTTTTTGAAGAACATTACCAGGCAGATTGACAATAAACAGACAGGTTACTTCTGGTATTCATGGAAAGTTAAAAAGGAAACTAGAACATATACTGATTTAAAGTGCTTATAATAATTACATCGGCCATCAACAGTCCATGCTTCTGTACCTTTTTTTATAGACATATTTACATAAGGATCATTATATATAGATAACATTAGTCACTGACGACCGCATACATGTACTATCCACTGCAAGTTGCATGTTTAGTTTCCAGATATATAGATAACATTAGTCACATATATTACATATTCAAATCTATAATAAGCTATATTCTCCCAAATTTATAAACTAACAATATAATGGGAAAGTTAAAATACGAATAAAGAATTTAATGGGTGAACAAATTCAAAACAGGAAACTCAGCCAACACTGTTCAGTTATATATTCAAATCTCAGGTCATCAACAAAGTTAAAACTCAGCTTTATAGGAAAACAAACTCAGTCATATCATAACATATGGTTTCATACAAAGGAAAATTAGTTTGTTCATTTAGAGCATTCAGTGAATCAGTTAATAAAGTTCTCAGTCATAAGTTCATTTAGAGCATTCAGTCCTAGCCTATCACCAGTAATATAAATTTAACATTTCAGTTTATCATCAACTAACAAAACAACATGTAAACCTTGTTAAAAACTGGAAGGAATATAATAGGACCTCTAGTCCTGGTGGTTATATAACTACCATCTTATCGCTCCTCCTTACTAGTGTACCTATTGGCTTGTATTGCACTTTTCCAAACCAGCTAAAACATTTTTTTTCTCATCTTGTCCTCAATTGGCGTTGTCTCCAACTTCACATGATTTTTCCCTTAATCTTGTCCTCAACTGCACATGTGAGATACGAAAATATATTATGGGACACGGGCAAATGATTTCACGTGTACATGATGAATGATGATATAGCTTTTGTAGGTGGTCTATCCAAATGAAATTTATCGATCAAATTGGAAAAGTGGGCTAGGTGTTTGCATTTTATAGGGCAGGAAATAAATGAAAAGAAGGGTTAATGTAAATATTCCGCTGCCGGAACTTGAACCCTGGTCTCTCTGGTGAGAGGCGAGTATCCTAACCAACAGAACTACAATGGAATCTTGATATTAACCTATATTTCACTTTATAACCTATATGATATACAATCAATTTTTAATTGCTCCGAAGACTTATTTTTATACACTGTTAGGATTTTTCAGAATCCAGATGTAGAAGTGGCACTTTGTGTCCATATTAAATAAGCACTGTCGTGCGCAATTCATGCAGATTTAGGATAATAAGTGGGACACGGAAGTGATTTGCCGTTTGTGGAGTCTACAAATTCCATGGGAGGTGTGAGGAAATATCATTGAGAACCTTACGAGGATTTTCATACCTTCTACTCTTATTTAATTGTTTATATGAAGAAGAAGATTTGAACTTGATCCGGATTCCTTACAACAAAGGAAGCACGTTCACTCTAAAAGTGTGGCCGTGTCCTGTCGGTCATGTATCGGACTCTCCTCAGACACTCCAAAATACACTAGGACACACCAAAATAGGTGTCGTGTCCGTTTCGCTGTGTTGTGTCGTATCCGCATCCGTGCAACATAGACTACAACCAAAGACAATTTTTTATGGCCAATAACTCATGCACCTTCCTATTTGTATGAGGTGTACTGGCTACACAAGGGATTGCCTGCAGTGTTCTGAATCTGGATTTGGAGAGCATTGACACCAAAGAAAGAGAAAAGAAAAAGGAAAAGAAAAAAGAAAATGGTGTAGAAAAATCAAGATTCAGCTACCTACCAAGCAGATATTTTCATGGTCAGGAATAATATACACCACAAACACACCACCATACATGTCGTACCACAATTCTAGGCTTGAAGAGGGCATCATTCTGTTGAGATTGATGACATCATCAACCCCTAGTCCATTCGAAACTGGAACTGAAACCAATCTGTTACCATTCGAAAACCCAACTCCCAATCAATCGAAAACACCCATTGAACCCACATAAACACCTTGTTAAATTTCTAAGTGTGTTTGTGGGTCAATCACGTGTTGGATTTGCAGAACCTACTGATTAAATTAGGATGATCGAAAAACCCTAAGTTGGCTGACACAAAAAAACCCTAAGTTGACACAAAAATCGAATTGTAGAGAGAAGAAATGAAAGATATTATACCGCATGGTGAAGATCGAAGTTGCCGTATGGTAAAAACGTCGGGGACGTCGTGTAGGCCGTCGAAGAGAGGGTTTTCTCGAGGGAGAGGGGACGTTGCGTAGGACGTTGGGTAGGCCGCCGAGGAGAGGGTTTTCTCGATGGAGAGGGGACGTCGTGTAGGCCGCCGAGGAGAGGGGACGTCGCGTAGGACGTCGTATAGGCCGTCGAGGAGAGGGGACGTCGCGTTGGACGTCGTGAAGGTCGCCGAGGAGTGGGTTTTACTGTTTGGAGGGAGAGGGAAGAGGCCGGAGGGATGGAGGTTGATTTCTCATGGAGGAAGAGGGCGGAGGGAGGCTTTTCGAAGTGGAGGAAGAGGTCGGAGGGAGCGATTTCTCGAGGAAGAGGCCGGAGGGAGAGATTTCTCGAGGAAGAGGTCGGCTGGGGAGAGAGGGTTTTCGAAGTGGAGGGGGGGTTTTGTTATGTGCGAAGGGTTTTTTCAGATCTGCTCTATTTGGTGCGAAACCGTCAACAAATTAATATTTTTAAAAGAAATTACGATAATGGCAGCTGAAATAGCCGCAGGAATTTTCCCGCACAGACTTTAGTTGACGGTTATTATCAAAACGTCAATAAATAGATTTGTATTTCTTGACGGTTTCACTAAAACCGTCAACTATTATGGTATAAATTTGCTAAATTAACACAAAACGTGTGTTTCCTTGACGTATGTCTAAAACCGTCAAGGTTACCCATTTTAATGACGGTTTTCCACGACCGTCAATAAATAAACCGTCAAGAAAAGCCATTTTTCTTGTAGTGAGAACACAATAAAAAACTCTAATAGAACACAATAAAAATAAATAAATCTCGCAAAAAATGTTTTGATCTCACAAGATGAAGTTTTAATAGAACACAGTAAATAAGAATTAAATATCGCTAAAGAATATTTTGATCTTACTAGAAGAAGTTTGTTTCATTCGTTCACATGTGTTATCCTATCGGAAGTCTGAACACCCTCTAATCTATATTAAGATTATATATATAACTATAAGAAACAACAAATTATTACCAATGTTTTGTTTTAAATTTGGAAATCTTTGAAAATATTTCAATTTTATGTTGGAAATTAAGAATTATCCTTGGAATTCTGGCCGCCACTATCTCTCCTCGCTTTTAGGTGTTTTAAATTTGGAAAGTTTTGCAAAATCTTTCAATCTTTATATGGAAATTAAAACTGACTCCTAAATTCCGCTACCTTTCTCTCCCATTTTAAAACTTTCGCCTAAAATCTTTGGAAATTAAAACTGACTCCTAAAATTCTGATGCCTTTCTCTCCTATCTTAAACCTGACGCCAAAAATATCTCAATCTTTCATTTGGGAATTAAATTTCCATTTTAAAAGCTGATGCCTAAAATCCCCCCCCCCCCCCCCCCCCCCCCCCCCCCCCCCCCCCCTTTCATTTGGGAATTAAATCTTTTCCCTTTTTTAGGTTGTATTTACCGTTTTCAAAATTGCATGGGAATTAAATGCTTGCCATTTTTTAGGTTGTATTTACTATTTCCAAAACTGACCAATAAATCATCCTACATATATTAATATTTTTTGGGTCCTCCCAAATTGTGGGCCCTAGGCGATCGCCCTGGCCGCCCTGGGCCAGGGACGGCCCTGGAATTGATTTCCTTTCCATTCCTTTCTGCGAACCAAACGTGGCCTTAGGGCACTGGACCAAGGGACTAATAAGTGCTGGCTGAAGTTAGTGATCGAAGGTGTGAAGATATCTTATATATTCTAAGGGCATTCCAAAACTTACTTGGGGCTAGCCCAAATTTTTTCAAAAAATTTAAAAGTTTGCCACTCTCATTTTTTTTACTTGGGGCTAGTCCAGATTTTTTCAGGATTGCCAAACTTGTTTGCAGTTCTTACTCCAAGTAGGACTACAATAAAGTTGGAAGTCCTAACATAAACCAGGCCTGCCAACTTTTTATTTGGCTAACACTTGGCTTTCTTCTAAACGGTAGAAGCATATGTTACTTAATTTTATTGTGTTTGGATTCTAGTTATTTTCTTTTTATATATATATATATATATATATATATATATATATATATATATATATATATATATATATATATATATTCGTGAAGATATTTTGATAAATTTTAACTTAAAATCCAATTAAATATAAATTTATGTTGTATGTAATAAGGATATTTTGGTAACTATTATATTTTTACTAATCCTCCTCCCACTCAAAAACTTTCAATCTAAGCAAGAGTTATTAAACACAGTCATTTAACGCTTCCTCCAATTCAAACAAGGTTATATGTATTGACTTCCCCGTCCCTCATGGAGGGCAGATACGATGCTCGGCGGAGGTGGTCGGGTGAGCACGAGTGAGGACGGATTTGGTTCTGTCCAACAAAATCCTATGGGAGTTGTCATTAGATAGGTAGAATGGGTGGAGAGAGAAGCCTCTTCTACTTCATGATTGGAGAGTAGAGTTTGTTGACTTTAGGGTACTGGACTAAGGGACTAATAAGTGTTGGCTGATGTTTCTCATCGCAGGTGTGAAGATACCTTATATTTTTGTGTATAAGGTACTAGACAATCGGACTCTTTCTACATTTGGCAGACGATAGATATAATCATGGACTAATAAGTGTTGGCTGAAGTTACTCATCTTTCTTCCATCAGCTCAAGAATTTACTTCCAATGCCTTTACCAGTGGCAATTTTGAGTTTCATCTTATTTTGGTTAAACCATTCGTCTTCTAAAAAATAATTGCATATGTATACTTTTCGGCCTCGTTTGGTTACCGGAATTTCAGCTTGAGAAAGGAAAGTGATTCCTTTCCTATATTTGGGAGCCAAAGGAAAGTTGTTGGAAAGGAAAAATGATTCTCAAGAGGTAGAAAAATAGGGGGGAAAGTGGTTCCTCCCATTTATCTAAGGAATCACTTTCCCTCCAACTTTTCCGCATTTATTACAAAAAATTTTGACCAAAATATCCATGTTCATAATATTATTTACCATTTTTATCCATAATATCTTTTAGACAAAAATATTTCTAAGTAATAATTATTTTTATTAGCACGAGGGTATTTTTGGAAAATTGATTTGATTTTGTTTTCTTTCCTTACAAACACCAAACACTATAATAAAAATTAAAGATATATTCCGGCTATAATCCCGATCTTTCCAAACACCGGAAAGAAAAGTTTATAGGATTTATAATTCGTTTGGTTCGCGGAATGGAAGGGAAAGGAAATCAATTCCTTGTAATTTCCTTTCCTTTGGGAAATTTTATTTCCCATTGATTTTCCTTTCCGATGTTTGGAAACGCCAAGGAATTCGGAAAGGAAAGTGATTACTTCAATGTGGGAAAGTGATTCCTTGCTTGGATGGATGGAATCACTTTCCCCCCTAATTTCCCTTCCATTGGGAATCACTTTCCTTTCCTCCTCAATTCCTTTGACACCCAAACATAGGAAAGTAATCACTTTCCTTTCCCAACCCGAAGATTCCGCAAACCAAACGAGGCCTAAAGGAAAGGAAATACCAAGGAATCAGCTTCCTTTCCATTCCGCGAACCAAACGAGGCCTTCATCTCTTATCAAGTACTTTTCAGCTCTTAGTATTAGTCCAATTAGTTCCGCGTTATATCTCCCTTTCTAGGAAACTGCATGGCCATGGCCTTAATGATAATGATAATTCTATGGTCAATACGTACTTTGATATAATTATCTCTGATTCTGTCATCCTAACTCCTACATAATTTATTTTCAGTGTTATATACTCAGTATTCCCAGTTCTTCGTTAAACCAGGAAGGAAGGAGAGAGAGAGAGAGAGTATTATGGCATCGTTCGAGCATAACAAATCGACCCTCCTTCTTCCAATTCTCTTCATCACAGTCGTACTACAAATTGTGTCCCTCTCCCTCTCCACTGCAACAGCAAGAGACACCATAACACCAACTCAACCCCTGGCCGACAACGAAACCCTTGTTTCAGCCGGAGGTACCTTCGCCTTGGGCTTCTTCACCCCAAACAACTCCGACCGCCGGAGGTACGTCGGCATATGGTACTACGACACCACATACGACCAAAAAACATTAATTGTGTGGGTGGCCAATCGGGCTAACCCGGTCATCGGATCGACCGGGCAACTCTCCGTCACAGCCAACAGCACGGTTACGATCACCAACCGAAAGACGTCGACTGTAGTCTGGTCCATTGGTCTTACGCTAACCAATCCGGTTGTCGAGTTGTTGGACAACGGAAACTTTGTGGTGAAAGAAGAGGGCGACAACACTCAGAACAACTATGCATGGCAGAGCTTCGACTACCCAACTGACACTTTGTTGCCAGGCATGAAGCTTGGTGTGGATAGAATAGCCGGTCTCGACCGCAACCTTACGGCATGGAAAAGTGAGGACGATCCATCCCCTGGAGAGTACTGTGCCGCGATGGTCATCCGTGACAGCCGCGAGATATACCTATTCAACAGATCAAGTAAGATATGGCGCAGCGGACCTTGGGATGGTAACCAGTTAGGCACCATCCTCAGGCTGGGTGCTAGCTTTGTGAACAGCTACAAAGAGGTGCCATTCTCCATCCAAGTAGGATCCCAAACAATCCTAAGGGTTGTCCAGTCAGGCGTCTTACAAATGCTAGCTTGGGCCCCGAGGGATGAAGAATGGGTCCTATTATGGGGAAATCCAGCTAACCTGTGTGACAACATTGGCCAGTGCGGTAGTAATTCGATCTGCGACATTACCCAGTCACCTATATGCCGCTGCCTGCAAGGGTTCACACCTAAGAATCCAGCAAATTGGGAGTTAAGAGACTACAATGATGGGTGTGTAAGAACAGTAGCATTTGATTGCAGATCAGAGGGGGCCGATACATTTCTCTCTCTTAACGGGGTGAAGCTGCCAGAGTCCTCAATGCTCTCTTTGGATTCCTTTAGCCTTGATGCATGTGGGTCAGAGTGTTTGAAGAATTGCTCCTGTGCTGCGTTTGCTACCAGTGAAGGTGCAGGTGGGTGTGTGATTTGGGTGACTGATCTCTTGGACGTGGTGCAGCTCTCTGGTGGTGCTGGGCTAGATCTCTACATGCGCAATGGATTAACCGATGCAGGTAAACATATATGCTTTTTTTTTTTCTTCAAGTTAATTTATTATGCAAAAAACTAAACTACAACATCCTACAGATTATTATCCTTCATAATTTTCTTCACTCTATTCCACAACACGAAAACCAATTTCCTCTACAAGTCATATATTTTGTCTTAAGATTCACTCCATCCAACTTCAAGAATGGGTAACACGGTAACACCAGTTTGGATGCTTGAATATGCAACTACAGTTTTCCAGTTCCGCTGTTTGGTTGGCACGGGGAAGTGTGTGTTATAGGAGGCGGGAAGGTATGACATATTTACACTTCCCGTCCTCCTCCTTTTTCACTGTTTACTTGCACCAAGGCCTCGTTTGGTTCGCAGAACCATCGGGTTGGAAAAGGAAAGTGATTACTTTCTTATGTTTAAGGAATTGAGGAGGAAAGAAAAGTGATTTCCTATGGAAGAAAAATTAGAAGAAAAAGTAATTACATCCATCAAAACAAGGAATCACTTTAGTATTCGCTTTCCTTTCCAAATTTTTTGACATTTCCAAACATCCAGAAAAAAAATCAATGGAAATTGTAACTTTCCAAATAAAAGGAAATGCCAAGGAATTGATTTCCTTTCTCTTCCATTCTGCGAACCAAACGAGGCATAAATGGTTCTGATGTGTGCTGATTTGGAAAAATTTTAGGCGTTGGGCTGTATATACAAATATGTCTCGGATGTGAGCTCAATTATGGCCGACCAAACGGCGGAACTAGAAAACTGGTGTTGCATATTCAAGCATCCAAACTGGTGTTGGAAAAGGGCTCACTAAATAATTTCTCCAACCTCTAACGTATTTGTATATTCAATCCGAAAGAAATAAGTCCCAAATGGCCATAATTGACCGAGAATGGAGGAGATGGTCAACCGTCCCTCTTCAGTCATTGTTAGAAAGGCAAGACTGCGTTCCTACAGTCGTCTCCATGTTACATTCTTTAATTAGGATACAAAATCACGGACAAAACCACTACCTGATTACTATGCTTGTTGGAGAACAACTTGTAATGATCCTATCACCTTGAATGAAGTGAATAGAAATTTGTAATTTGAAGAAGAAAATAGATTTATTATTAGATTTTGAAGAAGAATATAAATTTGTAAATGACTCTGCATACAAAGTTTACTTAGAAGTATGATGATATTTTAGCTTCACATTCGCAACCTCAAAAGGCCAATTGGAGAATAGTAGTAGTCATTGTGAGCCTTCTTTCAGGGGCACTTCTACTTTCTTGTTTCATTTTCTTCCTTTGGAGAAGAAAGAAAAGGCGAAGAGGTAAGAAATCGTCTTTTCTATCTTTGTCACTCTTTTGCCTTTTTTTTCCTTCTTAATAACATATTTCAATATTTTGTGTAGTGATCTTAGGAAGGACAATTTTCTTCAGTGACAAATTGGATGAAGACGACAGGGGAAAAAAGACCCGGATCTTCCTTTGTTTACTTTTGGCACCATCGCAGCTGCAACAGAGTCCTTTTCGTCTGAAAACAAACTTGGACAGGGTGGATTTGGTCATGTATACAAGGTAATGCTTTTATGTGGGCTGTAAATAGTCAAAAAATGTTAAATTTTCTCAGCTATATATTTTAGGAACTTTCCACTAGTTTTCAAGGATGCTAAATTTAGATAATATAAGTTCTTATTGTTGGATGCCACAATTGACAGGGGACACTTGGTGGGGATAAAGAAATAGCAGTGAAAAGACTTGCTAAGAGTTCACAGCAGGGTGCGGAGGAGTTCAAGAATGAGGTTATGCTTATTGCCAAACTCCAAAATAGAAATCTTGTTCGGTTACTTGGATGCTGCATTCATGGAGAGGAAAGGATGCTGGTATACGAGTATATGCCCAACAAAAGCTTAGATGCATTCCTATTTGGTATAATCTTGTTTTCTCCAGTTATTTTCTTATATTCATTTAATATTATTTAATACAAGATTCAAATTATACTTGTTGGCGAACATGTAGAAGGCAAAATGTTTTGTTTTCAAATACAAACATGCACTAGATTTAATTACTTGTTAAATAAATGTTAGAACACCTTAAACCTTATATGATGTAGTTGCCACACTTTTGAAGTTCAATGAGGCTCGGCCGACAAGAATATTGCATATTGCTTATGTATATGTTATTACAAAAAAAAAGCAACAAAGCAGCTCAACGTTTTAAGAAATGTATGAACAACATATTATAGTTTAGCAGTAAGTTCCAAAACGCATACAAGAAATTGAAATAAAATATCCTATTTCGAATGTCTTTCTGAAATAAAATTTTATTTTTAGTAATAGGCAAAGTATAAAGATGTTTGAACTATCAGTTTTTCCTTGTATACATATCATGCATGTTAATCGTTTTTATGATTCATTGATAAACAATAATGTTACAAAGTAATGTAGTTCCTTATTGTCACGACCCGATCCCAAATAATTGGGTCGAACCGGATCATGTCCAGCCTGCACCGTTGTTGAGACGACGGCAGTAAGCTGTATCACTCATGCAGGTAAATAAACAACACAGTCTAATTGCCACAACTTTAATAATTCGAATAGTTTAAAACTTTTTACAATAAAATGAAAGATACATGAAATACACTGTTTTCCACAAACATCATGAATCACAAGAAGAAGAAAATCTAGGCAACCGGCTCATCAGTCTCGAAATCATCGTCCTCTAGTTGGGACCTCGGGAAATATCGCAGAACAAAGCCTCATCAGTGATACCTAAAATGTTGGGTCTCCAGTCAGGAGGGAGCAAAGTACAATTCATGCTAATTTAACAATTGAAATAATAATAGAATCATGCACTTTTAAACAATTTAGAAATGAACAGTTTTCTAACAGTAAAACAGTGTGATTTGAATAGGCAATGAATATGACCGGCTTGGGTTTGTTACAGTTCAGATACGGCTTATCCTCGTGTGTATGAGGGGTAAGCTAATACAGTTACAGTAGTTACAGTAGTTTGGATGTGGTCATACTCATTACACTACTCCCTCAGTCCCCAAACAGTTACAGTAGTTACAGTCAGTGCTCTCAGAGAGAGTTCCGTGTTGCATCGTGGTTTAAACTTGCAGTAAAGCGATCATTAAATAATTGTAAACTAACACAAAATGTACTTGCCTCAAAATAGACTGGACTGGAGAGGATGAAGACTTCGAAATGGGAATTTAGGATCGTCCTCGAATTCCTACATTCGAGAAATTGACTCAGAAACCAGGGTTACCAATCTAGCTACGCTAGTTGAAATCTCTAATTGTGTCCTAATCCATTTTAATTCTTTATTAATAAAACACGAACAAAAAATACGATTATTTATGCGTTGAATTAATAACGAGGGAAAGATCGTTTAAACTTTGTATTTTGGAAAACTCGTCGATACCAATTTAATTTGATTAAAACTTTGTATTTTCATAATTATAAATATAAAACTAAATTTCTTATTTTAGTCACTACCAAAATAAGTGGTTTTAGCGACGCCCAAAAACGTCGCTAAAACAATAAAATCCGTCGCTAATATGAAGCACCGACGCAATTACCGACGTTTAAGTTTTGTCGCCGTTTTCTTAGTCGCTGATTACAAAAACGTCGCTGAACGTCGCAATTACCGACATCCAGCGACGTAACTGTACGTCGGTGAGTTCTCGACGTCTACCGTCGTGTCGGCGGTATATTAGCGACGTATATGTAGTCGCTACACGTCGGTGAAGTCCTGGAATAATTCCCGATGTCTACCGTCGTTTCGTCGGTAATATGACTTATTTTGGTAGTGAGTGAGAAATACATGATCGTTAGTTAATATTAAAACTTGTAGATTTTAGGTGAAAAAATCTTTATTAATTTTTATATGAAAATAACTTTTATTTAGATTTATTCGTACGCTACAAAAACTCGCAAAATCAGCAAATAACCAAAAAATCCTACGCTACCAAATTACAGTTACAAAACCAACAACCAGCCGGGCTTATGCCCATTACAATTTATTTACATAAATTGAAATAAGACAGAAACGGTCGTTAGTTCTAAACTTTCTATAATTAGTTATAATTAAATAAATAAAATAAATTAAATAGTGACTAGTCTCAGATTTGGTCCAATCGTCAACTAGGCTAATGCCTCAAGGTCCGGGCGAGGCCGGTTTCGTTTGCACTTAGCCGGGGCCCATTGACCGATACGGTCGTCGCCCAAAATCCAAATATTTAATATAATTCCGAAATCCATTTTGAAATCATTTTTAAAATATAGTTAAATTTACGGAAAAATTCGGCAGCATCTCCTCTGTTTTTGGTCAACCCAAAAATTGAGAAATATGCCGATAATCTTTCCTGCAAATCCCAAACCAGGGAATCCCAATATATATATATATAAAAATAACCACAAACATTCCACAGATTATTTCGGAACGACCCGAACCATGTTCGGAAGTCCGAATCCAACCAAAACATTCAAGCACGCTACCGGAAAAATCCGAAAATCCAAAATATCGAAATCCATTTTCCGAAAAGTTTCGGAAAAGAAAAACAACCAACAGAACCTTTCCGAAGGTTCCGAAACGACAACGTCGCTAAAAACCGAATTTCCGGAAGGGAATCGGGGACCAATCTCATTACAGACTAAAGAAAATGGAACGGGATAGGGGTTATACCTTGGGTTGCTCGGCTAGAGCTCTCAGATGCGAAATAATAGAAAAAAATGACGAGAACAGCAAGTCGAGAACCCGCGGACAGCGCTGTCGGTGCTGTCCAGATCAGCGGGGCACAGACTCGCGGGAACCGGGGCAAAGGGAACAGCCGAAGCGCTGGACAGCGCTGGACGAGGCCGCGAGAGCGCGGGGAGGCGCTGCGAAAAAGACGAAGGGGCGCTGGGAAACCGGGGCACTGCCTCGGGGACGGGCGCGCGGCTGGATCTGGTCGGGGAGGCCGCTGGGGTCGCCGGGAAGCGGCGGCCGATGGTCGGAGGGGCGCTGAGGAGGGTCGGCGAAGGGGCGCAGGGGGTCGACCGTGCGGCGTCGGGCACGCTGGAGGCGGGGTCGACCGCGCTGGAAGGGGCGCCAGCGTCGGGGTTGGCCGGAGGGGCGGCCGCTGCTGGCGCGCCGGGCGGTGGTCAGGCCGACGGGAGTTCGGCAGGGGTCGGCTCGGGCTCCGGGGTTGTTGGGAAAGAGAGGGTTTGGTGAGGAGAATGAAGAGAAGGGTTTATATAGGGGTGAAACCTGGGGTTACGGAAATGGAGAGTTGCAGCAGTTTCGGAAGAGAGAGGGGTGAAGCCATGAATGAAGGGAAGGGAGAGTCAGCGGTTGTGCCAAGGGATCGGCCAGCCGATCATAAGAGAGGAAAAAGGAAAAGTCCTTCTTTCCTTAACAACTAAGAAGGATAGAGAAGACTCAATGTTTTAATAAAGAAAACTTTCTTTTTAATAATTATTTTCTTTAAACGATATATTTTGAATTATTATAACTAATGGATTTTAAGCATAAAATCAAATTTGGGTTTGATTTCAAAATGGACCGAGATGAGTCCAGAACAGGTTCGGGACGGGTCAGGCCGAACTAAAATCTAGGAATTTATTAATAATACCATTTTTCCTAAAATAATTTATATTAATAATTAGCTAAATAATAAATTATTTTAACTGAAATAATTAAGAATTCTAGATAAGTTCGGGACTTGGGAACGAGTTTAAGTCTGGGTCAACCAAAAATTCATGATTATTTATTTTAAAATTAGTAACTTTCTATTTATCTTTTAATACAAATTTGGCAAAATATTAATTTTAACAAACACTAAATTTTAATAATTTAGAAAAATAAAAAAAATTGAATTTCCAGAATTTTAAATAATTAACTAAAAATTACGGGTTTCACAACCTTCCCTCCTAAGAAAATTTCGTCCTCGAAATTAAATGATAGGGTTAGGAATTATCTCAGGTCAAGTTGGTTCGAGGACTGCACCCGTAAATCAGGTCAAACAATAAGAATTGCCAAGGCAGTCGTGAATGAGACGTTTAGGGGCAAGTTTCAACTATGTTACCATCCACGTAGAATAATAATATAAAAGCGAACCAAAGTACACGAGGTTGATCAGACCATCATGCACCGGTTCTGATTAGACAATATATTAGTGGGTGCACCCAATAAAATACTGTCATGATCAAGCTTGATAAAGAAATAGCTTGAAAAACTTAGGCTAACTTAGCAACATCAATCAAGTTTAGAATGAAAAGATAAGAAATAGGAGTTATGTGATGGCTCAAATTTTTTGTTCTTCTTCTCACCTCTGACTACGCTTGCTATTGGTTTCTCTGGCACTGAAAGGCTGAGTCCAATCTTCAGCTCTGAATTATCCAATATATGACTCGGATCTGGAATGTAGCATCTGAGCTGTGATACATAGAAGACGTTGCACACTCTCAAGATTAGCTGGTAGAGCTAACCGGTACGCTACTTCCAACTCGTCTTAAACTTCAAATGGCCTGATGTACCTGGCCTCAATTTCCAGCTCCGTCAAAACTGATTGTTCCTCTGGTAGGAGAAAACTTCACCGAAATGCTATCTCCTTCTTCAAACTTTATTGGTCGACGACTACTATCAACCCAATGCTTCTGTCTGTCTTGGGCAATCCTGAGCTTATCTCTGATCATTCTCACCTTCTCTGTTGCATCGATCACCTTCTCAGGTCCAAGTAACGCTCGTTCTCCGACGTCGTCCCAAGCAAATGGAGTGCGGCAACGACGTCCATAGAGTGCCTCGAACGGTGTCATACCGATACTAGCTTGGTAGCTGCTGTTGTAAGAGAACTCCACCAAATGCAATTGGTCTTCCCAAGACCCTCCAAATTCCAAGATGCAAAATCTTAATATATCTTCAAGCGTCTGGGTTAACTTCTCTGATTGCTCGTCCCTCGGTACTCCATGAATCCGGTAGATGTGCCTCTCGTACAATGCTGCCAACTTCTTAGTGGATAAACCAACTTTGAAGGGGATAAAGTGAGCTGACTTCGTCAGTCGGTCCACGATAACCCAAATGGCATCCTTCCCTTCTTAGGATTGAGGTAGTCCCGATACAAAATCCATAGTTATGTGCTCCTATTTCCATTTCGGGATGTCAAGCGGCTGCAATAGTCCTGCTGGTCTCTGTCTGCTAGCCTTCACTTGTTGACAAATTAAATATCTAGCAACATACCTGGCCACGTCTTTCTTCATTCCAAACCACCAAACAATAGTACACATATCCTGATATATTTTGTTGGCTCCAGGATGTATGGAATACTGCGACTGGTGCGCTTCTTGCATCAGCTCGTTCCTCAGTTCGCCAGTTGGTACACAAAGCCTCGTACCATTCTTCAGCGCTCTGTCACTGGCGATTGAGAATCCTTCGAGTGTTCCTGCCAACACTTGATCTCTAAGTTTGCAAAGTGTCTCGTCTTAAAACTGCGTCTCCTTGATTTTTGTCCATCAGACTCGAGCTCACTTACAACTTCATCAACAATGGATCAGCATCCAGCTCCTTCCTTCCAGGCAGTATAATCTCCAGTCCAAGCTTCTCGATGTCCTCTAGCAGGTGCCGCTCCTTGGTCAAAACATTGCCATAGGGTATCGACTAAGTGCATCTGCGACCACATTAGTCTTACCCGGGTGGTACTGTAGATCGATGTCAAAATCCTTCATCAGCTCCAGCCATCTTCTTTTTCTCATGTTCAGCTCCTTCTGAGTGAAAACATACTTCAGACTTTTGTGGTCTGTATATATTTCTACTCTCTCTCCATAAAGGTAATGCTTCCATAACTTCAATGCAAATATCACCGCTGCAAGCTCCAAATCATGTGTGGGATAGTTCTTCTCATGAGTCCGTAATTGCCTAGATGCATAAGAAATCACTTTTCCATGTTGTTGAAGAACGCAACCCAGTCCTTTACCTGAGGCATCACTGTAGATTGAGAAACCACCAGTTCCTGCGGGTAGCGCTAGGATTGGTGTAGTGGTAAGCCTCTTCTTCAGCTCTTCGAATGATGCCTGGCAATCTTCCGTCCAGATGAACTCTTCATTCTTCCGAGTGAGTTTTGTCACCGGCTCAGCAATTCTGGCAAAACCCTTCACGAACTTCTGGTAGTAGCCAGCCAAGCCCCAAGAAACTCCTGATTTTAGCAACTGAGCTTGGGGTAGACCACTTCTCAACAGCGACTATCTTCTTCGGATCTACCGAAATTCCTTCTCCGCTCCTCCTTTCTCAAAGTTTTCATAACTTTTCTGAGGTGCTCCTCGTGCTCCTCTTCCGTCTTTGAATAGATCAGAATGTCATCGATGACGACAACAACAATTGATCTAGGTATTCATGGAAAACCTTGTTCATAAGGTTCATGAACACCGCAGGAGCATTCGTCAGTCCAAACGGCATGACCAAGAATTCAAACTGCCCATACTTGGTGTTGAACGTCGTCTTGGGAATGTCCTCCTTCCTGCCTTCTTATAACAATAGATAATGCTATTCAGCAGTTCTAGGTACTATTCTTCATGGTTCTGGCTCTTGCATGAGCAGTCTCCAACTGCTTCATCTTCTATGAACCTCGAGTCTGCATTATGCCTTATTGTAGGAGGCAAGGTCTGCTGGATAGGAAGGGCCCCTAGGTTGTGGCCTAACAGGTGTTGCTGGGATATGTGCTCTAGTTTGATGAAAAGATAAGGGGCAGTCCTTTACCCGATGTTCAGCAGATCCACATGCCAAATATTTTCCCAATCTCTTGCGACATATATTGGCTTGGTGACCAGGCCTTTTGCAGTAGTCACAAACCAATAGCTTCTTACGATATGACTGTCGGATAGTAGAGTACTTGATAGAGCCCAAATATCTTCTAGATTCAGGGGTATCCCTCCTAGGACGAGGTTTCGCTCCAACTCGGTTTAAGATAACTAAGGCTACACCATTGACGTTCTTCATGTCTTCTCTCGTGATATTCATCTGTTCCTGCTGGGCTTCATCTTGAGCTTTCTGGAACTCCAGGATTTCTTAAAATAGGGCAACTATTTGGAAGGTGTTTGCTGGTACTGGTGGAGCAACAGGAATGGATACTCCACCAAGGAAATGCAACTCAGTTTGAGAAGAGGTAGGAATCGCCAGTGTAGTGAAAACTTCACTGGATGCATCATGGGGACGGTCAATCAGTTGCGAGGGAATAAACCCTGGACTTGGTTGAGGAGATGGGGTATGATCCGTAGATGACACCTCATCGCCAGCAGGATTGGTCTTTTCCTTGGTTATATTCGGGAAGGTTTAGGGTGCAAACATAAGCAAGGTATCCTACCAGTCTATAATCAAACAAAAATATTTATTTATATATAATTCGGACCTATGTTGTGACAAATCAATGTTCTAGTGTTCTAATTGTTTCTAGGTATGTTTTCCTAAGTTGTTGTTCAGACCTGTATGGGCCACCACTAAAAACATGTCACGACCCGATCCCAAATAATTGGGTCGAACCGGATCATGCCCAGCCTGCACCGTTGTTGAGACGGCGACAGTAAGCTGTATCACTCATGCAGGTAAATAAACAACACAGTCTAATTGCCACAATTTTAATAATTCGAATAGTTTAAAACTTTTTACAATAAAATAAAAGATACATCTAAAATACACTGTTTTCCACAAACATCATGAATCACAAGAAGAAGAAAATCTAGGCAACCAGCTCATCAGTCTCGAAATCATCGTCCTCTAGTTGGGACCTCGGGAAATATCGCGGAACAAAGCCTCATCAGTGATACCTAAAATGTTGGGTCTCCAGTCAGAAGGGAGCAAAGTACAATTCATGCTAATTTAACAATTGAAATAATAATAGAATCATGCACTTTTAAACAATTTAGAAATGAACAGTTTTCTAACAGTAAAACAGTGTGATTTGAATAGGCAATGAATATGACCGGCTTGGGTTTGTTACTGTTCAGATACGGCTTATCCCCATGTGTATGAGGGGTAAGCTAATACAGTTACAGTAGTTACAGTAGTTTGGATGTGGTCATACTCATTACACTACTCCTTCAGTCCCCAAACAGTTACAGTAGTTACAGTAGTTACAGTCAGTGCTCTCAGAGAGAGTTCCTTGTTGCATCGTGGTTTAAACTTGCAGTAAAGCGATTATTAAATAATTGTAAACTAACACAAAATGTACTTGCCTTAAAATAGACTGGACTGGAGAGGATGAAGACTTCAAGATGGGAATTTAGGATCGTCCTCGAATTCCTACATTCGAGAAATTGACTCAGAAACCAGGGTTACCAATCTAGCTATGCTAATTGAAATCTCTAATTGTGTCCTAATCTATTTTAATTCTTTATTAATAAAACACGAACAAAAACACGATTATTTGTGCGTTGAATTAATAACGAGGGAAAGATCGTTTAAACTTTGTATTTTAGAAAACTCGTCGATACCAATTTAATTTGATTAAAACTTTGTATTTTCATAATTATAAATATAAAACTAAATTTCTTATTTTAGTGAGAAATACATGATCGTTAGTTTATATTAAAACTTTTAGAATTTAGGTAAAAAAATCTTTATTAATTTTTATATGAAAATAATTTTTATTTAGATTTATTCGTACGCTACAAAAACTCGCAAAATTAGCAAATAACCAAAAATCCTACGCTACCAAATTACAGTTACAGAACCAACAACCAGCCGGGCTTATGCCCATTACAATTTATTTACATAAACTGAAATAAGATAGAAACGGTCGTTAGTTCTAAACTTTCTATAATTAGTTATAATTAAATAAATTAAATAAATTAAATAGTGACTAGTCTCAGATATGGTCCAATCGTCAACTAGGCTAATACCTCAACGTCCGGGCGAGGCCGGTTTCGTTTGCACTTAGCCGGGGCCCATTGACCGATACGGTCGTCGCCCAAAATCCAAATATTTAATATAATTCCGAAATCTATTTTGAAATCATTTTTAAAATATAATTAAATTTACGAAAAAATTCGGCAGCATCTCCTCTGTTTTTGGTCAACCCAAAAACTGGGAAATATGCCGATAATCTTTCCTACAAATCCCAAACCAGGGAATTCCAATATATATATATATATATATATATATATATATATATATATATATATATATATATATATATATAAATAACCACAAACATTCCACAGATTATTTCGGAACGACCCGAACCAAGTTCGGAAGTCCGAATCCAACCAAAACATTCACAACACGCAACCGGAAAAATCCGAAAACCCAAAATATTGAAATCCATTTTCCGAAAAGTTTCGAAAAAGAAAAACAACCAACAAAACCTTTTCGAAGGTTCCGAAACGACAACGTCGCTAAAAAACTGAATTCCCGGAAGGGAATCGGGGACCAATCTCATCACAGACTAAAGAAAATGGAACGGGACAGGGGTTATACCTTGGGTTGCTCGGCTAGAGCTCTCAGATGCGAAATAATAGAAAAGAAATGACGAGAACAGCAAGTCGGGAACCCGCGGACAGCGCTGTCGGTGCTGTCCGGATCAGCGGGGCACAGACTCGCGGGAACCGGGGCAAAGGGAACAGCCGAAGCGCTGGACAGCGCTGGACGAGGCCGCGAGAGCGCGGGGAGGCGCTGCGAAAAAGATGAAGGGGCGCTGGGAAACCGGGGCGCTGCCTCGGGAACGGGCGCGCGGCTGGATCTGGTCGGGGAGGCCGCTGGGGTCGCCGGGAAGCGGCGGCCGATGGTCGGAGGGGCGCTGAGGAGGGTCGGCGAAGGGGCACAGGGGATCGGCCGTGCGGCGTCGGGCGCGCTGGAGGCGGGGTCGACCGCGCTGGAAGGGGCACCGACGTCGGGGTTGGCCGGAGGGGCGGCCGCTGCTGGCGCGTCGGGCAGTGGTCAGGCCGATGGGAGTTCGGCAGGGGTCGGCTCGGGCTCCGGGGTTGTTGGGAAAGAGAGGGTTTGGTGAGGAGAATGAAGAGAAGGGTTTATATAGGGGTGAAACCTGGGGTTACGGAAATGGAGAGTTGCAGCAGTTTCGGAAGAGAGAGGGGTGAAGCCATGAATGAAGGGAAGGAAGAGTCAGCGGTTGTGCCAAGGGATCGGCCAGCCGATCAGAAGAGAGGAAAAAGGAAAAGTCCTTCTTTCCTTAACAACTAAGAAGGATAGAGAAGGCTCAATGTTTTAATAAAGAAAACTTTCTTTTTAATAATTATTTTCTTTAAACAATAAATTTTGAATTATTATAACTAATGGATTTTAAGCATAAAATCAAATTTGGGTTTAATTTCAAAATGGACCGAGATGAGTCCAGAACAAGTTCGGGACGGGTCAGGCCAAACTAAAATCCAGGAATTTATTAATAATACCATTTTTCCTAAAATAATTTATATTAATAATTAGCTAAATAATAAATTATTTTAACTGAAATAATTAAGGATTCTAGATAAGTTCGGGACTTGGGAACGAGTTTAAGTCTGGGTCAACCAAAAATTCATGATTATTTATTTTAAAATTAGTAACTTTCTATTTAGCTTTTAATACTAATTTGGCTAAATATTAATTTTAACAAACACTAAATTTTAATAATTTAGAAAAATAACAAAAATCGAATTTCCAGAATTTCAAATAATTAACTAAAAATTACGGGTTTCACACTTATGATCCCCTTACATGGATCATAACTGAAGGGTCTGTATTTTCTGTTAATAGTTGATCGGGGAAAACAAAATTAACACCCTTGGAATTTGCATTGATTGTTTTCAGAGAAAGAAAAATCTTCATTATTGGAGTGGCGAACACGATATCAAATTGTTGTAGGCATTACTCGTGGACTTCTTTATCTTCACCATGACTCTAGATATAGAATTATTCATAGAGATCTCAAAGCTAGCAATATACTACTGGACAAGGAGATGAATCCAAAAATTTCAGACTTCGGCATGGCTAGACTTTTTGGTGGCGATGAGACCGACTATAACACGAGAAAAGTTGTCGGCACATAGTATGATTCGTAATTTCATGTCATTTTATATTTCTATCTTTGTAACTCATAACTATATCTATGTTTGTAACTCATAACTCGAGTTCTTATCTTGGTGTAGTGGGTACATGTCACCAGAGTATGCCATGGAAGGAATCTTCTCTGTGAAGTCAGATGTGTATAGTTTTGGAGTATTATTACTAGAGATTATTAGCGAAAAGAAGAACAGAGGGTTGTATGCATTATCTCCACATCTAAACCTCGTTGCTCATGTAAGGGAGAACTTGACAAGATACTCATGTTTTGACTTCTGTAAGTTTTTTCACACATTTTGTGTTATGGTTCAGGCATGGAGCTTATGGAACGAAGATAAAACCTTGGAGCTAGTTGATGAAGCAATGAATAATAATTTTTCGTTGAACGATGTCCTAAAATGTATAAAATTGGTCTATTATGCGTGCAAAATCATCCGAAAGATAGACCATTAATGTCATCTGTTACCGAAATGTTGGGTGCTAGTGCTGATATTGCATCTTTACCACATCCTAAGCAACCTGGTTTCATTGCAAGAATGGAACCCTTTCAATTGGACCATATTTCAAACAATCGAGACACTTATACATCAAACGAATTGACAGTTACGCTTGATGGTAGATAGCTAGAAAATAATGTTTTGTCAGTTGTATAAGTTCTTTTTTAGGAACAAATCATTTGACAAAAATATGAGTTTCTCTAGTATTTACACTACAGACATAAATAAAGAGAATCAAGTTGTAGTTATTATATTTTCTTTTGTAATTGTACTTTTGTGTATAAAATTGGATTGTGATCCTTGTTCTCTACAAAAATATGAGTTCCTCTATTTTTTCTTTCCTTTTTGAACCATTTTTCTTTCCCTCCTTTCATTTGGCATCCAACTCAGAAAATGAATGACTTTCCTTTCTCAAGGCTCTTATTTCGCAAACCAAACGTGGCCTTAATGGTACAATGTTTCCTAGTTAACGAGTTATCATATTTATATTACATTTTGAACCACAATGAATAAGATGAGCCGTGAGTAATAAATTTGTTGTGAATTACAGGATGGTCTTTACTATTTTCTTTTGATGAACCTAAAATGTCTCAACGAACAACGATGGTAAATGTTGTGTTCTTGATACAGCGTGATAGCGGAACGTGCCTACATTCGTGCTTGGCAATGGCCAAGTCGATCGTTATGACGATAACTCGACTATAGTTACTTGGTGAGAGCAAAGCACTGTCGCAAAAACTCTGACATTGACCTTGTGAGGGGTCCGCAAGAAGGTTGCTTGAAAACCTCAAGCGAGGGATTTTCGAATCCACGGAGCGGTCGAGTCCACGACTAAGAAAAGAAGAGAACAAATCTCATAACTTAAAGAAGAATTTTATTGATTAAAAAGTTGTTCTCCAATTGCATACAGAATGTGCCTATTTATAGGACTTTCATGATAACCTAATCTTAATAAAAGATACATTCTAATTCTAATCAAATAAAGATAAATCCTAGTCAAGAGCAATGGTAGAGAAGATGAGACTGACTAAAAAAAGCACACCCGGCTCCATATAAGATTGGCTGGATTCAACAGGGACACAACATGGTCGTCTCTGAAGTTTGTCGCATATCCTTCTCCATCGGAAAGACCTATAAAGATGAAGTCATGTTCGATATTGTCGACATGGACTCTTGTCAAATCATCCTCGGTCGGCCATGGTAATTTGACAAAAATGTCACATACCGGGAAAGCGAGAACACATATTCTTTCCTTCAAGATGGACGACGTCTCACTCTTCATCCATTAGCACCGGGTGATTTTTCTAAGACCAGTCCACAAAAACAAAAGACCGTAATGATTGTTGACGGTCAAGAACTTGAAGCGGTCTTGAGAAACAAGAACTCTATGCATTGGTTGTATCGGGTAAAGCCGAAGTATTCCATACCAACATTCCTGAAGTAGTCCAGCCTTTATTACAAGAGTTCCGCGATATCATGCCGAATAAACTGCCTAGCGAATTGCCACCAATAAGAAACATTCAACATGAAATAGATCTCATCCCAGGTTCTAGACTTCCAAATATTCCACATTATCGGATGAGCCCCAATGAATGCAAAATCCTCCAAGACCAAGTTGAAGAGTTGGTCCAAAAGGGCTTGATCAGAGAGAGCCTCAGTCCTTGTTCAGTTCCCGCCTTGCTAGTGCCAAAGAAAGACGGGTCGTGGCGTATGTGCATCGACAGTCGGGCTATCAACCGCATCACCGTTAGGTATTGCTTTTCCATCCTTCGACTAGAAGACATGTTGGATATGCTTACTGGGTCTACAATTTTCTGAAAGATCGATTTGAAGAGCGGATACCATCAAATCTGAATTCGACCTGGTGATGAATGGAAAACTGCTTTTAAGACTCGTGAAGGACTCTACGAATGGCTTGTTATGCCTTTCGGACTTTCAAATGCACCAAGCACGTTTATTGCGCCTTATAAATCAAGTTTTGAAGCCATTGATAAGAAAGTTCGTAGTCGTCTACGATATCCTAATCTATAGACAGAGCCAAACTGACCATCTGAAGCACCTCAGGAAAGTTCTCAAACTTCTTCGAATTAATAAACTCTATGTCAATCTCAAGAAGTGTAGATTTCTTACTAACTAACTCATTTTCTTGGGATTTGCTATTAGCGCCAGTGGCCTCAGTGTTGATGAAGAGAAGATTAGAGCAATTCGCGACTGGCCCACTCCAAAGACAACGACTGAAGTACGAAGCTTTTATGGCCTCACCAATATTTACCGACGATTCATTCGTAACTTCAGCACTATTGTAGCACCATTGACAGAATGCATGAAGAGAGGAAAATTCATCTGGACTCCTGAAGCTAAAGCCAGTTTCATACTCATTAAGGAGAAGCTATCTACGGTGCCAGTCCTATCACTGCCCAACTTTGACAAGCTGTTTGAAGTTGAATGTGATGCCAGCATAGTGGACGTTGGTGCTGTACTAATACAAAAAGGAAGACCAATTGCCTTTCATAGCGAGAAGCTGAATGAAGCTCAACAAAAATGGTCAACTTATGAGCAGGAGTTCTACTCGATCGTACAAGCCATCAAAGCATGGGAGCACTACCTCATCCAACGGCCATTTATCCTACATACAGACAATAAAGCTTTATCTTTCATAGACAACTCCCGTAACACAAATCGAATGCATGCTAGATGGATTCAGTTTCTTCAGCGCTTCTCCTATACCATCAAGCACAAGGCCGGAGTTCAGAACAAAGTAGCTGATGCCTTAAGCCGTCGAGCCGACCTTCTCATCACTTTACATCAAGAGGTCATCGGGTTTGAATACCTCAAGGAACTCTACCCGGAAGACAAAGATTTTCAACAAGCATGGGAAGATTGTCAACCAAACAGAGCTGCAAATGGATATCACATCCAAGAAGGCTATCTCTTCAAAGGAAATCAGTTGTGCATTCCTCGTAGTTTCTTGCGGGAACATATTATTAGAGAGCTCCATGGTGGAGGTGGAGGTGGACATTTCGGTCGAGATAAGACGCTAGCCATAACCGAAGAAAGATATTATTGGCCGCAATTGAGAAAAGAAGTTAAGGGACATGTCCGCAGTTGTCCTATATACCAAGTTGCCAAGGGCCAAGAACAGAATACTGGTCTTTATATGCCTCTTCCAATTCCCGAAGGACCTTGGGAAGACATTTCCATGGACTTTATTCTTGGCTTACCATGAACACAGCGCGGTGCTGATTCTATCTTTGTCATGGTAGACAGATTCTATAAGATGGCACACTTTATTCCATGTCGTAAGACATCCGACACGACTCATATTGCTCTCCTTTTGTTTCGAGAAGTCGTGCGTCTTCATGATGTGCCAAAGTCAATCACTTCAGATAGAGATACTAAGTTTCTGTCACATTTCTGGAGAACATTATGGGAAAGATTGGATACATCACTACAATATAGCAGTACTAGTCACCCACAAACTGACGGACAAACAGAGGTCGTGAACCGCACACTTGGAAACATGTTGCGAAGCTTAGTTGGAACATGACCTAAGCAGTGGGATCTGGCTTTATCACAGGCTGAATTTGCTTATAACTGCATGCCTAACAGATCAACTGGAAAAGCACCGTTTGCCATTGTCTACTCACATCAGCCACGACATGTTTTGGACCTCGTCTCTCTGTCTAAGACTCCGGAACGAGACATTGGTGCTGAGCATATGTTAGAGCGGCATCAATGAATACATAATAAAGTGAAACAACAACTTGAAGAATCTTATACCAAATATAAAGTAAATATTGATCAGTGCCGCCGTCGTAAGGTCTTTCATGAGGGAGACTTGGTCATGGTTTACTTACGTAAGGAACGTTTTTCTACTGGCTCCTACAACAAATTGGCGAGAAGAAGATCGGACCATTTCAAGTTCTACGTAAGCTAAATGATAATGCTTATGTGATTGATCTCCCTGAAGACATGCAGATCTCTCCAACCTTCAATGTCGCCGATCTTTACGAATACTTTCCATCTGGCGAATCGCTTTATTCTGATAAGAACTCAGGGACGAGTTCTCTTGAAGCATGGGAGACTGATGTAGCGTAGAATCCTAGTCCCTCTAGGATTCCTTTTTTTTTCCTCTTTCCTCTTGGATTCCTTTTTCTTTTCTTTACTTTTTTTATAATCATATTTATGATAGGATTTTTATTTTGACTTTATCTTTTATTAGGATAGATTTTATTTTTATTTTATTAGGATTAGGTTATCACAAAAGCCCTATAAATAGGTACCTTTTGTATGCAATGGAGAACAACTTTTAATCAATAAAATTCTTCTTTAAAGTTTAAGATTTGTTCTCTTATTTTCTTGGTCGTGGACTCGACTGTTCCGTGAATTCGGAAGCCCCTCGCTTGAGGTTTTCAAGCAACCTTCGTGCGGACCCCTCACAAGGCCCTCCGTCGAAGTTTTTGCGGCACCGCTTCGCTCTCACCAAGCAACGGTGGTCCAGTTATCGTCATTACTGATCGACTTGGCCATTGCCAAGCACGAAGGTAAGCTCGTTCCGCTATCCTGGTGCGTCAATATCGAAGCAGAGGAAGCAGAATGGCTTCGGAAGCTCATGTATGATCTTCTAGTGGTTGGGGGCACAAATACCGATAATTTCGATATACTGCGACAACCTTACGACTACGGCGATGGCATTAAATGATCTCTTCAATGGGAAGAAGAGAATTGTACGGTTAAAGCACAGGGCAGTGCACGATCTCATCAAAAGAGGTGTCATTGCAGTGATTGATGTTTGGAGTCAGGAGAACCTGGCAGATCCGTTCACGAAGGGTCTCAAGCGCCAGCTGGTCGATGACACAGCTTGTAAAATAGGCTTGAAGGCATTCTGATATTATGTTATTGCAATCCTACCATAAAGTTTTATGCTATTAATTCAAAGAGAAATCTACTAGACATCTAGATTTTAGTTCAAGGGAGGATCACTAACTGGAAAAATATCTGGAATAGTGGGTACATGTCTTATGTTGCATGGAAAGGTTACAGACCTACAACCACTATTGTCTACTATATGTTTTCTACGAAAAATGGATCCTGTGATGAGGATGGCTTAAACGCCTTAATGAGTTCTCAGGCAGAGTAAATGCCTGGTATACTTTACAGGAAGCACGGTAGCACAGTACCACGAGGAGTATAACTCTATGCTACAGTGGGTTAACTCCACCATGAGGTTTCCAGGTAGGGGTAATACCTCAGCTTTGCAAGCTAAGTCACAGCGGCGTAGCACCGCAAATAGGAAGGTAGCCTAATGTTGTATAATAAAATTAAAGAGTTGTAGACAGCACTACAAAGGAGAGGATATCCTCATATTACAGTGGTACGACACCACGATGAGGTACCCAGATAGGTTGCCGGCATATATTTTATTGATTGAATGAGAATAAGAATTGAACATAAATTTCTATATGATGTGGACTGAGATTATTATGGATTGATGATGGCGAAGGATGAGGACTATCGCTGTTATGGATATCGTAATTTTCTCCTTAAGTTTCGAGGATGAAACTTTTCTCGGTGGGTAATTATGTAGCCCCGCACCGTGAAGGCACTAGATAAACAAAGAGATCGGATTGCTGGCTCTGTAACAGAAGACGATTGATCTGGGTGAGTGGACAAAGTCTCATTTTATGATTTGCTTATGCCTAATAAGAACCTGAGTTTTTGATTGAATGCTATTGCTAATAGCAAGATGGTAAATCATTGAGTATGCTTATAAGAGAATCCATATGCTGTCATGCTAAGAACATGAAAGGAGTTAACCTTTATGCTGAAAAGAAGCTTGTTGCCTGTTAATAGCAAATGAATGATGCCTTAATCAAAGTGCTTTACTATGCTAAGAACAAGAGAAGACATGCATGCTATGTATAAGATTGCTGCCCGATAGCAAGAAATGAAATGTTGCCATGTTAAATCAAACGAGATGCCTACCATGTTAAAAAGTTAGAGATATTGTCTCAAAAGAGAGAAATATTGCCATGTTTAATAAGAAGAGAAAAGAGATTGCTCGCATGTCCTGAATTCGTATACTTGCAAAGAAAGAATGTTTATGCTTAATCTGAACAGAACTGCTATCATGTTTCAAAGAAATAAATAATTATTTGTCCCTCAAATATGCTCTGAATGCTAGACATGTACAGACGTACTTGTATATGTTGCAAAGGAAAAGAATTATGTAGGAGCTTCTGCTCTGAGATCACAGAAAAGAAAGAAGGCAGAGTCATAGCTCTATTGTTTCAAGGAGAGAAGGCAGAGTCATAGCTCTGTTGTTACAAAGATTGACATAAAGAAAGATGAATCATTGTGCCTCAAAGAGTTTATCTGCTAGATGTTGTATTCATGCATTGGTCTCAAACAACTTGTATACAAGGTTACTAGATCTTTCGACGGTTTCCAGGGCACTGGGAGCCGATCGGCCTAGAAGAGATTGTCTAGACACCTAGAGGTACAAGATACCTCGGGTGTTGCATCAATGTCCACTAGCGAAGAGCTGAACCCAAGTGCCACAGCGGCTAATAATAGGAATACCCATGGACCATCATATAGATAGATGTTAATTGGTACAGAGTTGAACCCATGTGTCACAGCTGCCAATCAAGTCTGCATGTGTCTAATAAGAATGTTAAAAGCTAACGATGCGAGACGAATCAGAAATAAGAATGTTGGTTAATTATGTTTATGATCATCCTTTTCTTGTGCAGGGATGGACCGTCGGCTATGGTAAGAATTACTGAAAAAGTGATACATTCGTTGCTTAAGTTTTCTGATCATGATTTGCTTAAAGAGAATAACCTGTTGCAAAGAATAGCTATGTCCCGATCAAAGAAATTATGTGATAATCATGCTTGTAATATGACTCTAAGAATGTCTTGAACAGAGAATGCTAATGTTGTTGTCCCTAATAAAATGATATGGTTCATGAAACACGCTGCGCACTGCACATAAAATGAATAGTCATTGTGCTTAAAATGAACTGTGGCTTTTAAAGATATTTTCAAAGAATGTAAATTGACTCTGTATGCATGAAATGAATATAGGTAAAAGTAGCAAGATCACGTCACAAGAAATGTTTTCTCACTAAATGAACAGTGATCGTTTCAGACAAATGTAGCTCTTTGTTCACAATTACCAGTATACTGATATACTGACCCACCATCAGTCTGCATGTAGGTGCAATATGCATCGAGAAGGATAGTCCGAAGCGATAGTCCGAGCCTCATCCTTAGGAGCCAGAAATCAGAAGAGGTGCCAAGAGATGACATCTATTGCAAGAATTGGTTTTGTATATAAAGGGATGTAATATATGGGAACGGGATCATTGTAATCTGTAAAGTTTTGAGAGAATGTAACATATCAGAGAGAAACGAGAGCTTGTAATCTGTTTAAATAATATTAATAAAGAGAATTATTTCTTGTTACCATTGTGTTTCATATATCTGTAAAATGTTCGCTGCTGCTTCGAATATCTGCAATATGTTCTGCTGCGTATTGTTAACCTTGTCTATCTTATCTTGTTACAGGTCTTGGCCTTGTGCAAGCACAACTTAGGCTTGCACAGTATCACGCCCAAGCGAGGACGAACGGTCTCACAGAGTCCGAAGCGAGGACGAAAGGACTCTATGGGAGCGGGGCATGACATGCCACGTGTCAGCGCAGCAGAAGTCCGAACCGTACAATGACGGCAGATTCTTTCATATCTTAGGAACCCTAATACACATCGCATATATTCTCGGTTCTCTAAATAAAAGGAGCTCTTCTTCCACCAAAGGGAGAACAAAAAAGATCAATCAAAAGAATCAACCAACCAACCATCTTCAAGGGATTTTCTCATCCAGACAGCCTCTTGATCGGTTGTCCAATGACCAGACTATTCTACTTTGTTCTTTAGAACTTAGCCAATTATAAGGTACTTCACTTTATCATTGCAATGCTCGTTAATCGATTCAATCTTCATTTAGCACAGATCTATAGTAGATATGACATAAGAAAAACTTGTATCAGTTTCATGTTATAGTAGTTCTATAACAGCTATTTGTGAGGGATCTTATAATAATTTATTGACTCAACACTATAAAGACTAGCATATCTTTTTGTTTCTATGATAGCTTAAAAATCAGACGGTCGAGGGAAAGGAGGGTTAGCCACTCACCTTGGGTTGATTGAGGCGAAAGACTGGTTGGTTGCGCTTAGATGGTGCCTATGCGATCACCTAAAATTGCATAAGCAACTAATCAGAATACTACCCTATTCAATGAGTTCGATATGAAATACGAAATTCGAAGAACGCAAGCCATAAAAACCATCGAAAACATTCACAAAAATACATTCATAAAACCAAAGCCAAAGAAACAAACACGACATGAAAGCCAGGCAGCGAAGAGGTTTCTCGAGCCTCAGCCGTAGAGGCTTTCCTCGAGACGCAGACTGCTGATATAGGACTTGATTCCGAGAAAGACATTCTAAACGAGGAAAGGGTCTTAATTCAATCAGTCTCATTCAATCGATCCCGATCAATCGGTTTCGACCATATCGATAGTGATGGTGTTCCTTTATCGCCCACCCTGTGGACGAGAAATGGGGCATGATGTAGGGACGAGGTACTACACAACTTATGTGTGTATTCGAGGATTCCACATATTAGAGTTTTTTCATATGCATACAGCTGGCATGCTACGTATTCTTAGTCCTACGTGTAGTGGGACTGGAGCGTGACATTTAGTATCATGTCTTCCGTAGTTTAATATTTTGTTCTTATCGCTTATTTTTTTGCTATTATAGTCGTGCATTTGTAGACTCATATTGTTCATTCAAAGCTTATTCGGACAAGGGTAGAATGGGGTGCACACCATGATATAAGTTGTCCATACTTGTTTTTTATTTTTTGTGGATGAGATCTAGATTATTTATTTGTACTCATTACCTTAGTTTATGAACCAGAGTTCATACTAGACAGCGTAGTATGCTTTGATGGATCCATTAAATTGGGTTCCCCCTCGGAGTCGTATTAGCTGGCCGTTGTCACGTGACTCGGTCCCATGTATTTGTGGCTGGGCGTGCCTAGTTTTAGTGGTAGCCCATGCAGGTCGAGATCAAATCATTTTGGTTGTGTTACTGTACTGGACAAGCTTGCGTTAGGATAAATTATTAGGATCACAATCCACAATTGTTATTGAAAATTCTTTTGATTTTATCTATCGCCTTTAGAGCTCGTAATTGAAGTCGATCATCTTTCTTGAACTCCTTATTATTGTTTTTCGTCTTCTCCTATTTCTGGAAGATTGTTTGCGAGAACAAAAGTTTTCTAAGAAAACTAGTTTACAAACCAAGAAAGAAAAGTACAAAAGTAATTTGATTCTAGGGAAGTACAATTGTAGGAATCTGATTAGAAGACGATCACTTATCCCTTGGATGATGTGATATCGAAGAAGAAAGCCTTTGGAGAGTGCTGCAGCAACGTAGTCATGAGATTATGATCATTAGTGATACTCGAGAAGTGATTTAGAACTCTAATTATAGAGTTTTGAAATAACTGTCAGCCAGTTACTCTGATTGGCGCATACTTGTAATTGGCGCGCCATCATCCGTTGGTGCGAACGGTTGGTTCAACTGTTGGGGATGTATGGCATTCTATGAGAGATATACACTTTGTCGTGGGCAGTGTCACGTACATGTTCTTCGAGATTAGTGGCATGCGCGCCACGTCATCTAACTACTGCTGGATGATGATTTGATCAATTGGTACCAACTCACAAGTGGCTCCCGACACAATTTGATGATTAGCGCCCTCTGCTTAATGTAGAATAATGACTACCTCATGCCAAATGATAAATAGTGCAAGGCAGCTGTCAATCATTATTACAAAATCTGACATAATCTTCTCGAGCGCCACGCGTTCGGGATTCGAAAGGATTTTTCGCGACTGACACATTGTCAGTCATTATGGTGAGTGCCTGAGCTTCTCGAGGAAGTTTGCCACGTGGGATCTCGTGCCATTCTTTTGAGCGCCATTTGACTCTGAGCGCCATTTATTTTCGAGCGCCATTTGATTCTGAGTGCCATTTGTCCAGCGCAATCTGTTCTTTATAGCAATTTTTTTGGCTTCTATAAGACCCCCTTCGAAGTTTTCAAATTTGAAATTTTTAAAATTTGAAATACTTTGAATAAGAAGCAACTTCATGCGTTTAGCGCACTACAGGAGCTTAACTGACCCCAAATTTTACGTGCAATTTGCGCAGCCGTTACACTTCGAGTTTGGCTATAAATATCTGAGAGGAGAGAGAAAAAGTTTTACTCGAAAAATTTCTTCTTCCCGTGCTCTTCGTCTTTCTCTTCTCTACTTTCAAAAGTTTTCGATCATCCTCTGTAATGGCTCCAAAGAAGTCGGCTCCTGACAAGGGCAAGGGTGTCGTCAGAGCTCCGTCGCGTACGTCGTCGTTAAGGGTGCCACGGTACGCGCCACCGTCGATGAGAGCCAAGGAGGCGAACCCAGCTCTTGAAGGTGATCATCAGAGAAGATGATGAATAGTAGGCTTAGCGCCATTCGATGGCAGCGCCAAAAGCAAGCGTCAACCATCTCTTTCAGAGTCCTGGTTGGCGCTGCACAATTTTACAAATTATGCCACCTCTTTCAGAGTGCTGGCTAAAGCGTATTGCGTACTGTTGTGTGTTACAAAGTGCGTTGTGCTCGCACAAAAAACAATAAATGCACAAATTTTGAACTGACATATGCGCAACTTGAAGAACTGCCATATGCGCAACTTGAAGAACTGTCATATATGCAACTTAAAGAATTGTTATATTTCATGCACAAATAACAATAAAATAGTCATAAGGCATAAACTTAGTATGTTTAGCATTCAGAAGTTGTTGCACTGTATGCACATTTAGACTGTATGCGCAATTTAGGTTTTGTACAATATGCGCAATTTTTAGAAATTTATCATATTTTGTGAAGACTAAGCTCTTTTGCCTTCATGGTTTTAACCTTCGCTTCTTCTTGCAGTTGACCTCATGGAAGACCCTAATGCAGATATATTGGCCTCTGCTTTCTGAGTTTTAGAGTATCAAGAAGATTTGTCTCATGTCTTCTTCCCTTAATATGACCTTCCAACTACTAGGAGAGCTTTACTAGAGTCCCAAGATAACAAGACTCTATTATGTCTGATGAACGGTGATCCCCTAATAAGTTTGGATCAGGTCCCCCACAAGAAACCAAACTTCTTGTTTGGCGAAGCCTTTAAAAAGGACTCTCAGCCTAAGTCAAAGAGGGAGAAACATGTTTATCAGAATGGGAATAGACTAATGTATCTCACTGATATGACGAGACATTTGTCTTTATCTCGTTATGCTCATGCCAGCTATCCTCGAAATATGGCATGGGAGCTAACTCCTTTCAACAAGCTAGAGTTGGAAGGATAGCCCATAGAGTAGGACCTCAGAGGAAGGACACATTCTTTAGTTCATCAGAGAAGTATATCACTCACTTGAGAGTCCTAAGACCGAGTTGTGTGCCGGCTGAAGATTCATCTATGATAATTTCAGTCAGAATACCCTTCTTTGCAACCTGTTTGCTAAAGTGGAAGGAAAGTATCCGGAGCAGAATATGCGGCTGACGGGTTCGATTAATCCAGATATCAATGCTGGAACCTTCTTTCAGTCTGGGCCTTGAATAACTTTAGAGATAAGCTGCTTGAATTGGAGCTTTATGAACCTGTTTGGACCACTTCCTGCGGCATCTATATCAACTCCAATTTGTTTTTAGCCTTGGTGAAAATATATAACAACAAGACAGGCACTTTTGTGACTCCTCGAAGAGAGAGAGGCTTCGCCCTTCATGAAATGCAGTACATCTCTCATCTGACAATGGGTGAAAACCTATATGAAGAATACGTGCCAATAAATGAGGAGTTGGATACCTTAGCCAAGAAAAACCCCAAAATGGTGGCAGTATTTGAAGAGTTATTATGTCATTTCATGATCAGCACTCTTCTATATAAGAGCCAGGCAAAAGGGACATGTTATCTGTCTAAATGGCTAGTATATCTATTCTTGGGCCACGTTCAGGAAGTCAAGGTGCAAAAGCACCTAGATTGTGAGCCTCGCTTTTTCGAACCACTTGACCGTAGTACTATCCAGAGATTGATAGAAGAGTCAAGGCATGTCGATAATGAGCTGATGGAAGATTGGCGTGAGTTTACCACTGGCACTCCTATCGAGACTTATATAAGAAAAGATGGTAGAAAGATGTCTCGAGAAGCTACTCTGTCAGGTTTTCTCTCCCTGTGGCTGTGATATTTCGTGGTTTCCAGAGCCAGTGCCATTGGCAGAATCTACTGAGACATACTATTTGTCATTGTACGTTTAGTATTTGGGCACAAAATGGATATTCTTTCTGAGATGACTTACCGGCTGAACGCAGGTCTTCGTTCTTTCACAAATGCCATGATGGTGGATCCGGCAGTAGAGACGAGTTTCCTCGTACTGAGATGCCATATACTTATTTGTTCGACTTGTTATTGTTGTACCATCCCATTCTAATGGATGCGGCTCTAGGTGTTGTAGGAGGGGATTTTTTAGACGTTATGCCACGTCTCGATGGAAAGTGAATACCCTTACCGATTGCAGAAAGGCATTGAATATGGGTTCTGAGTGGAGATTCTACTGCGTTCCTCCTCCTCCCAGATATGAGAATCTTCCTCCCTGCTCATGGACATACACTACTAAAATATGCCATATTAGCGACGTTGTTTAGCGACAGAATAAAACACCGTCGCTAAATATGTAATATAGCGACTCCCTTCTATTGACATCGCAAAACGTCACTGAATAGCGACGTTCAGCGACAGTAGATTAACGTCGTGGAATAGCGACGTTCAGCGACATATTATTAAAATATGTTGCTATATATTAAAATGGTTGCGACGTTTAGCGACCTCTACTGTTGACGTCGCTAACTTTTTAACTTAGGGCACAGTCCTGTTTCCTTTTTTCCCCTCACTCAAAAACTCAAAAATTTCGTAATCGAGCTCTCGGCGACTCCCTCCCCCCCCCCGGCGACTCCCTTCCCCCCGGCGACTCCCTTCCCCCCTCAAGCGACCCTACCCCCCCCCCCCCCCCCCCCCCCGTCGAGCTCCTCCTCCCCCAATCCGAGCTACTCCTCTCCGGTAAACCTTAACCTAACTCCTCCTCCTCCTTCTCTCTCCCACACACACACACACACACGGACACACACACACACACACACACGGACACACACAGCTATTGTGTATGTTTGAGTAGGGATGGCAACTTGATCCCCCGAACCCGACGGGGACCCGAATTTTTTTCCCCGATAGGGACGGGTTTGGGGATATAGAAACGGGAATGGGGACGGAAATAGGGATTAAACAAAATCCTTGATAACAGTAACAAGGCTCATGTATCCGAGCATGTACCTACCCTGCATATAGGAAGGCCACAGACTAGTACAAACCAGGTGGGGATTTCGAAGGCATGTTAGGCATGAACTCCTCTTTGATACCCATTAGACAATAATAGGTGAACTTTCCTTTATATTCAAACTGATATCAAGTCAATGCAAGAGTGTCCATGTTATGTTATAAGTTTTTCACCTAGATATCAGATTTGACTAGCATATCTAGGTAGCAATTGGTACCAGAGAGTGCTGATACCAAGTCACTGCAAGAGTGCACATGACTTGGGGCTATGTACTAGCAGACCTGTAAATAGGTGCCTGTGTGAGTATAAGGGTCTGTAGCAATTTGATCAGGGATAAGTAGTGTCACGTCCCGCTTCCCGGATGGAAGGGTGACGTCATAAACACATCCCCAGGCTACGCGCCGAATTTCGCGATTGTCGCCCGTAATCATCAGCAGAATGGAAAATACAAGGAATTACATAGTATTAAAATATACTGTAGCTATTATACAGGGAAATTTTCCAACAATACTATTACAGATTATTATAAAGTGAACTTGCAAAATAACTACGATACTGCTGGCCATAACTGTAGGTAGTCCAGACAGTTTACTCCTCGTTGTAGTACGGCGATACTTCAGCGGAGGCGTCTTCTTCTTCTTCACCTAGTGAACAAATACTAGGTCGTTTAGAAAATGACGAGCAAGTCCTCGGCCAAGAACGGTGAAAGTTAAACAAAAATTAGGAATATGTAGTTTATAAAGAGAAATGAAACAGGGTATGCCAAATTGCTCTACTATATATATATATCTGTATACATATATATATTTGCTTTAGTAACATGAATGAAATCGACGTCCTACTCCATGAAAAATAAGATTTTCGAGCTTCCCTTGAGCTTTTAGTAGGAATTGCTTTCCTTGAGCAATTAAGGACACTGCCTATTTATAATAGGCAGCGTTGTTTCTGGAGTAAGATTGAAATGAAATACAGATGCAGTTTTGAGAACAATACTCCGAATAATCCTCTAAATATTTCTCGTGAACAATTCCGTTAACCTGGGATCAGGCTGTGATTTCCGAGCCTCCCTTGGGCTAAAACCATCTATTGATGTTACTGTCGAATAGATGCATTGATTTTCGAGCCTCCCTTGGGCTAGTACACCTAGTCAAAACTAGATGTACTGATTCACGAGATTTCCGAAATACTGATCAGTTTTTGTTATTTATGTTACGGGATATCTAGGGATATTCAGTTGTTCTCCCCTCCCAAATGCTTTCTTAGATAAGAAAGTTTCTAAAAATTTTCGAAAGTCAGAAATTTGTCTATCTCCTAAATTTCTCAAAAATTTCGGCAGAGTCTCCTTTGTACTTAGGAGCCCCGAAAATTTACAAGAAACATATATATGATAAAAAAAATATGGGCTCGCCGACCCCTTCGGTGGAGCAACTCTCAACACCGAAACCACGCAAGTAAATAATTGGGCTCGCTGACCCCTTCGGTGGAGCAACTCTCAACACCGGAACCACGCAAGTAATAATTGGGCTCGCCGACCCCTTCGGTGGAGCAACTCTCAACACCGGAACCACGCAAGTAATAAAAGAACAAAAGGAACTGGGAAATTTTTACCTGAGCAAGCAATAGTTACCTTTCTTTTGGCAATTAGTCGGGTCGCGGCTTGCTAATAGCTTTGCAGTTTGTCAAAATAGCAATTATTTATCCAACTATACTAGTTAATATGCAAGACTTTATAACATGTATCTATATATATATATATATATAATAATATATATATATATATATATATATATATATATATATATATATATATATATATATATGTAGATAGTATAAAGAAAATCAAATCAAACCAAAACTCTTCAATATCAACATTTTAATTTTGGTGCATGAAGTAAGAGAATGTAGAAAAGAACTTATTTCTTAAATATGAACACACAAAATTGAGTACTAAAATAGAAAAATACAGGATCCTCGTACTTTTTACCTTTCCGGCGTGCGGTCCAGCTGTTCAGTTCTTATGTGTATGTCAGACTTACCATTGGAGAGTCCCATATGTTCATATGTGTTCGTTTGTTCATGAAGAATTCAAGTTCAATAGTTCGTGTCTACAATTACGAGTTCAATAATTTATGTCCGCAATTGATTCCTCCATATGTGTCCAATCGCATATGCACTTATCCGTGATACGTCCCAATTAATGATTCTAGTGCCTAAGTTTAACAAATTGAATTCCTTTGCCTACGTCTATCAAAATTGAAAATTTACTAAAAATCAAAATTTGCCAAATTTTAAATATCTTGAAGTGGGTTAAATGCCACCAAATTTCAGAATTTGTAATTAACCCTAATTAAAGATAATTCCATGACTTATATTCCAAATTATGATGAGATGAAGAGATTAATATCTAATTATGAGACTTTAAATATATAATTAACCCATACAAGTTCCAATTCCTAGTATTATCAAAATTATATCATAAAAAGAAAATTGGTAGGTTCTTAACTTAAAATTCAGAATTAAAAGTGAATTCCTAATTTATTCAGAATTAACATTGGGTAATAAGAAAATTTTATTGGAGAAGGAGAAGGAGAAGAGACTTGCCTTGGATTGGAAACAACCTAAACTTCTCCACAAACCCTAAATTGAACCCAATAGCAAAGTAACAACCTTGTTAGTATTCTAACCTAGTTGGAATTGGAAAAATAAAGATTGGGGAAAGGAGATGAAGTTTACCTAGGTTTTTCTTGCTTTGGAATTGATGAGGAAGAGGATAAAGAAGAAGATGAAGTGGAGGTGGCCGGCAGTTGCTGGCGGCGGTGGGCGACGGCAGGTGGCTGGCGGCGGCAGGCGGCGGCAGGTGGCTGGCAGCGACGTGCGGCTGGCGGCGAGCGGCAGCGGGCGGCGGCAGCGGCTGTCTGGGGGAGGGGGTCGGTGTGTGTGTGTGTTTCTTTTGTTTTTTGTTTTTTTTCCTTTCTTTCTTTCCTTTGTGTGTGTGTGTTTATATAGAGGGGGAAAGAGGGGATGAGGTATGCTGGTGAGGTAAGGTGTGTTTGTGTGTGTGTGGGGAAATTTAAATGGGGAGAGTGGTGAGGTGTCCCCCCCAAATAAATACATGGGACACCTTACCCCTTTCTCCATTCTTCATGAAAATTCTATTGGTTTATTTATTTAGTTTGAACAAATAAAAATAATACTAATAATAATAATAATAATAATAAGAATATGACAAGTAGGATTTAATTCATTCCTTTGTATAAGTGTTCACTTATAGAAAGTTGGCCATGGTGATGTTCCCAGTTCTATTTAGGAACCTCATATGGGGCTTTGATACCTGGTAATGCCTAGGGACAGGTTAAGCCTCAGGATATTAGGCACTGGAGTAGGCTTATGCATAATGTTTTAAAGTACATGATAGTATCTGATTTGAGATACTTGCAGCAGACAGTTAGTAAGGAGTGGTTTACAGTCATAGATTAGATGGGTGTTTAGGTATGGGCTCGAACCAGAGTGGGTAAGTTGGTATCAGAACATCAAAGGCTTGTGTACTATCAAATAGGCTTAGAGGGTACGTGCTTGTACCCACTATTATGCTCGAATACATGAGTACATTGTTAAACGGGGACGGGGATGGGGATAAAAATTTAAACCCGATCGGGGATGGAGTACATTGTTAGATCATTAGCAAGTATTAGAGAGAGAATTATTATAATTGCCAAGTGTAGGTAAGGATTGGGTATCTCAAGATACTAAGTTATAAGGTAAATATAGCTACACACATATGTGTGGTGTGTGTGTGTGTGCGTGTGTGTGTGGTGGTGTGTGTGGTGTGTGTGTGTGTGTGTGTAGAGTTGAGAGTAATTGATTAGTGTGTGATACTAAATGTATATGGGGATATAGATATTAGTGTGTGTATGTATTAGCTATAGGTTTGTGTAGTGTTTGAGAGTGTGTAAGTGTGTGTAATATTAAGGTATATATATATATATAATAGGTAACAATTATGTGTGTCTATGTGAGTATAGTAGAGTGGTGTGTGAGTGTATAGTATAGGCTTGAGTATGTGTCCAGAGGGTGTCAGTCGAGTGTCAGTCAATCTAATATACTATTTATTTACCTCTATATCATACTAGGAGACTTATTTAGTACTAGTTGTGGTTGTAATTAGTTGATATTATATTCAAGTCTTGTCAATAATGTCTTTGACTTTGTCATGGGGTCTTAGATATCGGTTGTAGGTGACATTATATATATATGGTCTGGCGATATCGAAACGAATCTAGTGTGTCTGAATGAGATATCGGTTGTAGGTGACATTATATTCATGGGGTCTTTGACTTTGTCATGGGGTCTTAGATATCGGTTGTAGGTGACATTATATTCAAGTCTTGCTGTAAAACCCCTAAATTTCTACTATATTTTTTTTCAATTTTGTCACTGATTTAAAAAATTTATTGTACGTCGCGTAGTCGTATTGTACGTCGTGGACGAAAGTTAATTTTTCGAATTTGCTCGACGAGTACGAATGGGTGAGCATACATAATTTTGAAATTTTTTTTATTTTTTATGGTTTCAAAATAATATACAAAATAATTATTTTGTTAGCATTCCAAAATTTCCAAGTTTGTTATTTATTTATAAGCCTTTCATAATAAATAATTATTCGTATAAAATTTTATTTTAGAAAATATATTATGTAATATTATATGGTCATAGATAAATATTTCGTAGTTATTTATTAGTTTATTTTTAAATAATAATGTAATTTTCGAAATTATTATTATTAGTATTTTGGAAAATATATTTTTGAATTATTATGGCAATTTAAATCTTGATTTGATTCTATGGATTTATTTAAATAATTAAAATAATATCTATATTTTGATATTTGATTTACCTTATCTAATTTTAAGTTAAAGGTTGGAATTTAATTGGATTTAAATTAGATTTGGATTTGGATTAGATTTGAATTTGGATTTAAATTTATTAGTAGCCAATTATCTAATTGGGTTTAAACTACTTCTAATCCTTATCCAACTGGGAATTCCCACATCCTATAAATAGGCAGGTACTCCTCCATAAATTTCTCACATCCACAAAATCCTCCATAAATGTGTCGTGCGATCGTGTCTGTGTCCATCCGTTTTTATTCCATTATTTGTACATATACAGTGCTCCTCCTCCGTGCCGACAACCCCGGCACGATACATCAAATCCCTAATCCCCAAATTTCTAGCCCTAATCCCCAATTTCCTAACCCTAGCTCGCCGACGTCAAGTGCTGCACCCCAGCCCACAATCCATCACCGCAACCACCGTGAGACAGCACCCCCGACTCATCTCCGCCACCACCAGAGGATCCCGTCCCCTTTCCGCTGCTAATCTTACCACGATCCTCTTCCCCACACCACAGTACACCACCACCATTAACACCTCACTCCGACCTACGCTACCACGTCAAAAACCACCACACAAACACCCCAAAATCCGACCATCACAGCCACCACCGGCTCCGTCAACATCCCACCACAAAGCCCAAAGAGTAAGGAAGAGAAGCCAAACCTGCCCGCTCGTCGCCGCGGTGCCACGTGCCTCCTCCATAGTTGCGTCGTCCCGACCCCTGTTCCCTTCGCCGTAGACCGCCCCGACGAAGTCCCCTGGCTCCGGCCATCCCTCGGCAAAACCGACCGTCGCCGTCTCCTCCAACCAGCCAACCCCCATCGCCTAAACTTCCAGATCCGCCCGACCGCCGCGACCAGCCGTGCCGCCTCCACCTTGGCGTGCAGCGCCAACGACCAGACCGCCCACACCGTAGCCCTTCCTCCTCCGGCGCGTCTTCCCCACCTTGGCCTACCCTCCGTCGTGACTCAGCTCCTCTAAGGATTCAGCGCCGATAACCCTTCACCATGCTCCACCGTGACCGCCGGTGGAAACCCCTCTCCGCCGCGCCCTTGCCGACCCGAGCGCCAGCGTCAGCCACCGGCCGCCCGCTCCCCTCCGACTCCTTTCCGAGCTCCCTTCATCCTCTCTCCGTCGAACGCCGCCACCGCCTCCCCTCTTTTTTGCTCCGATCGCCGCCATCGCCACTCTCTTTCCTTTTTTCTTTCTTCTAAGGAATGAACCCCACTCTCTTTCCCTTTTCTGAAGAAGAAACAGTGCTGTGTTGTTATTATCATTATTTCATTACTATTATTTCATTACTATTATTATCTTTATTATTATTATTATCATTATTTATTTTTATTCTGTGTTGTATTAATATTATTATTATTATTATTTTTTTACTATTATTATTATTATCATTATTATTATTATCATAATTTCAAATTTATTGTTACCAGTTTTATTATTACTATCATAAACAGTATGCAAATTTCATATATTTTGGGTATTAAAATATTTGTAGGTATAAATTATTAGAACTCTTATTTATCATCAGTTTTTTTTCTTTTTCTTTTTTTTTCTTTTATGATTACTAATATTTTACTATTACTAATACTGATTACTAAGATATTTGCCATGATAAATTATACATATTTTCTAAAAAGTATATCATGAGTTTTGCCTACATCCGTGTCAAATTAAGTTCAGCCTAATAATATTATTATTTTTAGGATATAGATCTAAATAAATTTTAGTTGCCTAAAATAAAGTCTTAATATTTTCCAAACATTTTATTTATATAAATTTTTACTGATAAAATATGGTTTCCTACATAGAAATTATATTTTTACGAACTTGGAGTTTTAGCCAAAAACAAAATTTCTTGATTGTGAGTATTTTTCTAAAATTATTTTGACTACTATAACATAGTTTCCAAATACGATAATTATTTTCTAAAAAAAATAGTTATACATATTTTTATTTAATTTAAACAAATCTCTTCAATTATCGATCTTGTCTCTCTAGTCACATTCATATCTTCTTCCAAATCTCGAACTTATTTATACCGTCCCTAGCTAAGTTGACCGTCCTGGACCCAATGGAACTGTCCATGCCACCACTCGAGGTCACCTTACATAGTTGTTGCACACCGAAGTCGCAGTCCGTGCCACATTGATCATCGCAGCACACCAGGAGTCCTACCAGGCAAGACACCTTACCTTTACTGTTTAATTTCTTGCTCAATATCATGCATGTTTTGTTTCTTGTAAGTTGTTCTTTCAAAACCATATGTAGTTGCAAATTAATACTTTAGTTTATTTATACATTTGGCCTAGAGTTAAGGGACTACCTTTTTTAGTGTCGCATTCATTGGCCCTGACACTTGTGTATCACGAGTCACGAGTCTCAAATAGATCTCGGACGTACGTATCGACTGGCCATCGGTGCGCACATGCCGTGTGATAGGCAATAACTGCTAAATAGTTATAGTTGTCTAGAAGACTTAGCGGTTATTAGAAATATCGTGGTTTGGATTCAGCACGAGTAGTGCATGGGAGGGTGAAGACAGTTATTAGGCGCAGCTTTCACACCTTTACCTTCGTCTAGCTGTCATTTGTGACTCAGCCGAGAGCTAGTGTGCCGTACACTTATTTACTTTTCTCTAGATGCCACTAGTGCCTTGGTTGAAACACAAATGTGCCATACATTTACCTTCGTCTAGCTGCCGTTAGTGACTCACCCAAGAGCTAGTGGTCGTGCATTTATTTTTCTCTTGTGCTGCCCTTAGTTCTCTCGCTCGAGTGCTAATGGGACGTGCATTTACTTTTCTCTAGACGCCACTAGTGCCTTGGTTGAAACGCTAATGTGCCATATTTCTAGTCTCGGAAGCCCTTGTGGAACGTTGTCTTCAAATTGTATTTTCACATAAAATGGTTAAGAACCTTTATCTGTTTAGTCATATATAATTTTCGGTTGAGCTAACTTTATTCAGTTTATGGCAAGATATTATGTGTCTTGTTACGTCCCTCTGAGGACCTAGTTATCTCGCCAGGTGTGTGCTCTTGTCTTACGCAGGTGTTCTAGCTCTAGCCGTGATCATCGCTATATCTTCGAGGATGATTGTAATTGGATCGTCTTTGCTTCGCTCGCCAAACTCATTTCATTTCCATGTATTTCTTTCCTTACTTGTTGGTAGTAGATTTGTCTCCGCCCAACATATTGTATCAAGACAATTCATAATCATTATTTGAAATCTTTTATTCTTTTACTTTGTGTGGAGATTAGTCATGGTTTTACTGCATTTACAGCATTATACTATGTCCCATACGAGTCCTATGTACTTCGTATGAATACAGCTGGTATGTCTACTTTCCTAGTCCTACGTATTATGGGACTGGGGCGTTACACTTGAAAATTGATGTTAAGACAATTTTTAACTTGACCCTGGCGATATCGAAACGAATCTAGTGTGTCTAAATGAGATTGGCATCAGTAAGAATCGATAGCGTATATGTACACGTTGGATGCACAAGAACTTATGTGCGATATAGCATGGTTATTAGTAACTGTCCGCTACTAATGTGTGTCCCATAATAGACATAATATACGAATTTGTGCCTATTGGATAATGTGTGTCCATCTTTGCAGAATTATTTCCAAATGGATATGAATTACTACTTGTGGAATTGTTCATGGATGTACAATCGTCGTCTCCTGATGATATATATGGTGTGTGGGATGAATACATAGCGGGAGTAGAGCAGTTCCTGCAGTTTGCTAAGGCGTTCCCTCAGTACATGGACGGCACCAAAATTAAGTGTCCGTGTGTGAAATGTCATAACGTGAAATATTATCCAGAAGTGGAAGTGACATATCATTTATACTCGAGGGGTTTTACGCCTAATTACTATCAGTGGACCGCATACGGAGAACTTGTGTCTTTAGCATTAGAGCCGAGACTTATGTTGAGCCGTATATGCATGCGGGACCTAATTTTTTTCAGATAATCATACATACGACGACGGGTGCGTGAACATGATTTTCGATGCTGCGGGGCCTAGTTTCGTTCATGATGCAGCTGAGGAGGTACCGAATGTCGATGCTGCAAAGTTCATGGAGTTGCTAGAGAATGCAAGGACTCCATTGTATCCTGGTTGTGAGGATCATTCATCGTTGGAGGTGGTTACAAGACTGTTTAGCATTAAGTCAGATTTTAATATGTCGCAAGAATGCTACAATCGAGTGTTGGAGTTGATTATAGAGATCTTGCCAGCGGTGCTAAGTTACCTAAAGACTTCTATCGGTCTAAGAGATGGTGAGATCGCTCTGGATGGGATACGAGAAAATCGATTCTTATCGCAATAGGTGCATGTTGTACTACAAAGACGACAAGGACGCAGACGTGTGCAGATTTTGTGGTGCTGATCGCTATAAGACACTAGTACAGGAAGGTCTACTGGTGCAAGAAGACCGACCGATTCAATGCACTACTTGCCTTTAACGCCGCGGTTGCAAAGATTATTTATGGTGAAAGAAACGGCCAAAAATATGAGTTGGCACATATGAGAACAGATTGAAGGAGTGTTGGATCACCCATCCGATGGAGAAGCGTGGAAGCACTTTGATCGAGTGTATCCTAATTTTGCTTCAGATTCGTGTAATGTCAGGTTGGGGCTATCTTCTGACGATTTTACTCTTTTTGGTCTTTCGGGATCCCAGTATTCGTGCTGGCCTGTGATTGTCACTCCGTATAACTACCACCTTGGATGTGCATGAAGACTCAGTACATGTTTCTAACCGTTATAATTCCTGGTCCGAACAATCCCAAGAAACATTGATGTGTACTTACAGCCTTTGATAGATGAGGTGAATCAGTTATGGAAAGTAGGCGCTAATACGTACGATGTTTCCAGGAAGCAGAATTTTCAGATGAAGGCAACCCTTATGTGGACCATCAACGACTTTCCGGCCTATGGAATATTATCTGGATGGAGCACTCATGGCTGTCTCTCATGTCCGTATTGTATGGACCGTACTAAGGCTTTCCGCTTCAAACACGAAGGAAAACCATGCTTCTTTGATTGTCATCGACAATTTCTGCCAAAAGATCATCCGTTCAGAAGGAACAGGAATGCATTCCGTGCCGACGTTGTAGAGAAGGGTGATCCACTGCCAAGGTGGTACGGAGCCACGATATGGGAGGAGGTTAGAGATTTTCCAAGTGCTATCAAAGATCCTACAACTGGGTATAAGTGCTATCGAAGATCCTACAACTGGGTACAAGTGTTATTATCAGGTATGACTAGACCAGGAGGAGGATAACGCGAAGGATATTATGTTAGGCAGTCCCGTCTGCCTTGGGCTGGGGATGCAGATTTCGTACCCTCATCCTCATCTCCGAGTATGTCAGTATACCGTTCTGTTCCTGGTCCATTACCGGGACAGGGCAGTTCTAGCAGGTTGGCGACTCCTCCATCGTCGTCCAGCATTCCTGATCCCGCGTTCAGCATTCCTCCCCGTCCAGCATTCCTCCTATCGACGGCTATATGGGGAGAGACGACGTCGAGCATATGGAGGACGGCGATCAGACTGATCCTGCCCAGGCAGGAGGTGAGAGCGATCCTCCATGCGCTCCCCCGGACGACACGCGTATGGAGATTTGGACGGACGGGCCTACGAAGTAAGTTAATTAGTTAATTATATTTCTCAGATTTTAATATGTACATATATATTCATGAAATTTATTATTGTATAGATATCGGCCTCCTGCAGTACAGAGACAGCTGGGGTTATTTCTGAGGCAGAACTATGGTGGGCCTTGGATTAACTACTCGGATGCTCCCACAGATTGGAAGGCCTTTTGGTTGGCCCACTTCAAGGTAAAAAATTTGTTTATTTTTAAATTTTAATAATTATTGTGTATATTATATAACTTTTCTATTTTACTTCTTGTAGAGGACCTATTTCTATCCACCACACCGGGCGACGAAGATCGAGGCCCAATTTCTGCCGTCACAGGCAAGCTCATCCGTGATGCGATCCATGACCAGAAGTCTCGTGATCGCTCCGGAAAGCCGATCCATGGTTGGATCACGCCAGAGCAGTGGACTGCGATGAAGGCTAGATTCGGCGAGGCCAGGTACCAGGAGCGGTCTGACAAGGCCAAGGTGGCACGGTCGAGCGCCAGTAAGTGGTGTGTGTGGCTCCATTCCGATGACAGAGCATTTTTCGTCTGGTACGTTTTCTATGACGGATAACATTTTATATATAGTTGGATAGAATGTTTAATACTAATAATAGATAATATATTTTAACAGGCAAAAAAGGGTGAGGATCCGAACATGGTGATCGTCTTCCTGGTCACCCATCGAAGGGCTGGAGAGTTCATTGACGAGAGGGGCGATGCAGGCATATGTACGTTCTATTCTTTGTATTAATTTACTATAATTTAGAAACAGGAAAATAGATATCAATATAGACTTTAGCAAACACTTACACGTTAGCAAACATTATTCTAGGCCGAGTTTCTTCGCCTACAAGAGGAGGCTGCTGCTGCTGCTAGTACGTCAGCAGAGGGAGGGGCTGGTACTTCCTCCCAGCCGCCTACAGCTCCATCGCCGGACGACCTCTAGATGACCGATGTTGGTGGTCTTCAGAAGGGTACGTACTACGTTACAGGATCCTACGGCGCCTATTTGGCTTCAGAGTCATCCCGGGCCCCCTCTGTCAGTGCGCAGTCTCCAGCTTCGCAGGCGTCATCACGAGCTCAGGATATTCGTCGTCAGATCGACGAGCTGCGTCATGAGTTGCAGCAGCAGATTTCTGATCACCTTACCGCAGAGCGACGATCCGACCCTCCGATGATCACCGGACGATTTGATGCGGTCGAGCGCAGTATACAGGAGCTGATGAGTCTGCAGCAGGCTACAGCTGCCAGCTTGCATACGCTCACCAAGTCTACGTAGCGCACAGAGCGTAGACAGGTCGAGCTGGAGGGATCGCAGAGGACCATGTCTTCCTCACTCACTCAGGTACAATCTTCGATTGAGGAGAGTACTCAGAGGATGGTGAGTACCCTTGCTGCGCATGGTGAGCGACTGCGAGAGCTGGAGCAGATACGTCCTTCCGGTCCATCGACGGCGCCGACTCCAGACATTGTACTGCCTCCTACTGCCCCTACGGTGCAGCTCACACAGGAGCAGTATAAGTACATGCTATCCTAGATGCGTGACAGGGGTCCTCAGTGATCCAGTAGATTTTTTATCATCTTTGTATGTATTGGCCCTATGGGCCCATTGACCGTTCTGTACACTGATTTTCATTATTATTTGAATCTGTTGGACATATATGTTTCTTGGACATGTATGTTTGTGATATTTAATTTGTTGGTATTTTTATTGAGTACATATATGATATTTAGTTGTAGACTGTTATGATGGGAGACTGTTATTCATCTATTAGTTGTAGACTGTTATGATGGGAGACTGTTAATTATGATGATATCTGCAATGGGGATGACAAATATATCTACGCTGTGTTATAAGCGATGATCTGATAAACAAAGGAGGTGCTGCCCAAATTTTAAAAAAATATAATGTTTATTTTTGTGATGATGTGTGTCTGTGTTTACAGTGTATGTGAAATACAGTGTTCGAAACCATCGATAGTTTCGATTACTGTTGTATGTTTTATCTTGGACAGAAAGAGCAATTGTTCATGGTGTACTTCTGAGAGCTTCATTTTCACATCCTTCACTCTCTCGGGACGTTGTACAGGATCCCAAGAAGGTGAAGGACGTAAAGAGGAAGCTCTGAGAAGTGCACCCTGAACTGTTGCTCTTTCTATCCAAGATAAAACATAGAACAGTAAGCGAAACTGTCGATGGTTCGAACACTGCACTTCACACACACTGTAAACACAGACACACAGCATAACAAAAATACACATTATATTTTTTTAAAATTTTTTTTCCAGTATTCTGCGACGGATAACGACGGATCTGCGACGTTTAGCGACGTATGTAGACGTCGCTAATACGTCGCTAATTAGCGGTGTTACGTCGCTACTTTGCTGACGTGGCAGGCATGCCATGTCATCACATAAATAGAAATAAACGTCGCTGTGTAGTCGCACTACGTCGCTACTTTTGCGACGTAAAGTTTTTGTCGCACTCCGTCGCTAACTTTGCGATGACCCAGCGACACTGTAGTGACGTCGCAAACAGCGACGTAGGGCGACGAATTTGTCATCTGCGACTAGCTTTTTCGCGACCTTTATTTCCGTCGCTAAAGTCGTCGCTAATTACCTTTAGTGACGTATTTTCCCTAATTAGCGACGTATCTGGACGTCGCTAATCTGGCTTATTTTAGTAGTGATAAAGCCTATGGCTACTCGTCCACCACCGGTGGCTTTCATATGGTTGAAGATGATCCGACCCTCTCACCTAGTATATCGGTTTGAGGGTGAGTACTTTTTGCAGCCTTATCTGCCTAGCCGATTTGCACGCCAATTCGACTACGATCAAATGCACGTCGGAAACGAAACCACCTGCCTAAAGGCTTCTGGATATTATCGATGGTGCCCGAGGATGGAGGTATTATAGTACAAGGGGTACTAAGGCTACATTTACTGTAAGCCTACCCTCCAGAATATTTTTAAAAAAAGATATATATATAAATTTTGTAAACATTTTTCTTCCTCCAATTAAATTGCATAATAATTCTTAATAAAAGGCTACATCATTTCAAATATGGTATTAGTCATTTGGTGTTGTGGTGCAGTGGGCTTCTCAGTCCGGCCCACCTTTTCTTTATTTTTGTTGTTCATCAGGAAGAGAAATTTCAATTAACAGCAAATCAATCATTCGTTTGATTTTGAATTTTCTCTAACCAACTTCCAATCTCCCCAAAATTTCCCGCCCTTGCTTACTCTCCACGCCACCCTGAGCTATTTATACACCTTTTTTTCCCAACTATTCTTCATTTCTGTTGAGGAATTGTTAGAATCCCTTCTTCTTTCTAAGTTCATCCCTCTTCCTGGATCCGATCCTAAAAATTCTTGAGCTCAGCCATGGCAGAAGGAGGCATCGCAACAATGGAGGTCTCGTCTAACAACACACCGTGATCAAGAGCATCCCTTCGACGACTGGTCGGAAGCTCGCAGAATTCTTCGATGGCTTCGAATTGATTCATCCACCAGTTCATCAATTCTTCGTCTCCGATCATTTGATCCTTGGTAAAACTCATCACACACTCTTCAATTTCTCTGAATTAGATTTTGCATGGCAATTTTGTTCAAAACCAAATTCCCTTATATGGATCAGGATCCAGAGCCAACAGATCAGCGGTCAATTGATCGAATTATGGATCTTCATCATACTGCGCCATCAAGGTGAGATCCATACTGACTCCTGTGATATGGTTAAGTTTCTGGATTTTGTGTTGACTCATAAATCGATTTGCAATTTAATTCAGTATTAACGAATTCCTGGATTTTCTATGTTTTATGAAGTTGCGAGTTATTTGGGGATTCCTTGAATCTTTTCTTTTCATCTATGTATCAGTTCCTTGATATCCTCGAATTTGCTAGGTAGTAGCAGTGATCTGTTGGTGAATTCAAATCGGATACAAGTGAGTATTCCATCCTTGTTCCTCTATCAATTGTATCAATCACATGTTGAGACCTTCCCTGTACCAATGTTACCTACTCGATCGCTCTGTAGATTGATCCAATTGGTGAAGCAGTTGCACTCAGTTTGTGTCAATAAGGATCAGATCAGCACACTTTCATTTTATCAGGTAATCTTAGTTGCTTATCATATTATTGACTTTATCTTCTCAAAGATTTGGTAGAAGATATAATCTGGAATTTTACATAGGGTTTGGCAGATTACTGATACTCTGTTTTGATATCAGTTAGTAATCGAGCATAACTATTGAATATTTTTCTTAAATTCTTAATCTATGGCAGATATTGAGATCTAGATTTAGTGTTATGCATTGGGTTGGTTTAGGCACAGGTTTGGAATGTGAAGTTAGGGTATATTCTAGATAACTGATTGGAATGTATCAAGGAATGAGGCCAGCCCTGATTGGTTGACATCTTGGTTTAATGAAACCTGGCTTCATGTTCTTTTCATTCTTTTCCTATTTGTTGTAGTTAGAACCATGGATGGCTAGTTTGGTAAAGAACTCTGATTTTACATATATATGTACATCTTGTAGCTCTGTATTATGGAGGTAGGTTAGAAAGTTAAGAGTAGAGAGTTTAGGTTCACAAACTTAAGTGTTAGAACCAGTAAGGATCATTGTATCCTGAAACTGATTAGAGTATCTGTCAGAGGACTGTACCCGACTTTGTCAGACTGATATATATATATCTGAGTTTAGGACTGGTTGTCTTAGTTCTTCATAGAACTATTGTATCAGCTGAACAGAAATGAATGTATGCCTGATTCAACACTGAGACATATTATTGCCTCAGTCGAGACTGATACTAACCTTGACTGATCTATTTTTCTGAAACATATTATGTGGAGTATAGAGTTTAGCTAAATATAGTAGTCTAGTATTTCAATTGGGGATACTCGAGTATGCATACAGGAATCACTTTAGGTAATTAGAAATTGCTTCATTTATTAAAAGGGGGTTTAGGATATTTAGATTGGTTGGTGAAGTGCAATTTTGAGACTGATTATTATCAGATAGAACTAGCTGTACCTGTGTAGTTTTCTTGAGAGCAATTTCAGGAATGTGAACTTGATATCTAATTCAAGGTTGGGCTAATGCATAGAGTGACCCAGGACTGATTTGATCTGTCCTATTTAGGACTAAATTTACCTGGGAATTGAATTGGCAGTTTGTTTTCAAGATGGGGTTATATCCATAATGATAATTTCAGCATCTTGGGATTGATTTTAGGTTCTTCTATTCATAAGAAGTGTTCATATATCTGAGATTTATCTTCAGGAATAATTTTGAGGCAGGTTAGAACTGGTCTGCATCAGTCTTAACTAAGACTGATTCATTACAGTACCTCTATTGGACTGAACTGAATCCAGGTCTTAATTAAGACTGATACACATCAGCCTAGGACTGAACTATTATATCAGTGATCCAAGACTAAGCAATGTTTAGAAATCTGAAGATTGGTATTGTTCAAATCTACCTTAGAGTTTTAAACCTTAAGCTTTAAGTGCCATGTTTCTTTAGCTAAATATTGTGGTTCATACTACAATAATTAGGAAACTATGGTATCATTAGATGTTGGCCATTTAAGGAATCATGACATATAAGTTTTGTGTGATAATGAAGTTGATGATAGTTGTCTCACATTTTAGGTTAGGTATAAATATTGTTTTAGTTGTACAAATTGTAGAAGTTAATAAGACATATACAAGATAGGTTTAGTGTAAAAAAACCAAGGTTATGTTGAAGTGACTTTTCTAGACTAGAAATATCTACCTTAAATTGTTGACTTATCAATTGTAAATTACAAACAGGAGGATTTCCAGCTTTACTACCCACACTTGATCACCCTGAGCAAGGCAAGTATACTCCTCGGAATTATCCATTTTCTCATGTCTTGTATATTCATTCTTGTATCTTCTGGTTGACACAATGTATCACGAGATTGTCTTGTATCATGTTTCCTTGAGTTTACTTGTGTCTGGGAGGAGAAATACTACAGATGTGTGATCAAACCCGTGTTACTATTCATGTGAATAGCTTAGGCCCCGCATCGTGCATGCGGGACCAAAGCCGTACCATTTCATGTTCATTGAATCTACCTAAGCCGATCACACACTCTGGATGTATTTTGATATATTGCACACTTCAGGATTCATGTTGTATTTCATGTTCAGGACTCATTTCATGTTTCCTATATTTACTTTCAGTATTCATGTTCAGGTTTCATGTCTTGTTCTCATTTCTCGTACTTTATATATATTTCATGTGTTCTTGTTCATACCATGATGTTCATGTTCATTTCTTTGGATATACTTTGCTCCGCTCCTGACTAGGATATGTTGCAGGTGAGTTGGAGGCTATCTGTGACACTTACTACGGGCAGGAGCCTGGAGGCACCTATGAGCCAGTTGATGTTGCCCAGGATCTAGAGGCTAATGAAGCCTAGTATTTTCTTCTTTAGTTTTATTTGGACTTGTATTAGAGACATCAGTACATTTTACATTTGCTGGAATGTAATAACTTTGAGACATGTATCTGAGATTCTGGATTTCGATCTATTAGATGTTGTCATTTACTTTCATTCTTATCTGGATTCATAGTTCTCCCTAGATATTGGTACAGCTTACTTCATCGTGTCTAACGACGAAGGCTGGACGTGTCCGACTCGTATCCGATTATTCGGAAGCGGGTTGTGATATGTTTTTAGTGGTGGCCCATGCAGGTCTATCCTAATGGTACCTATGTATTAGTGTACTATTGGGGGACTTGATTATACTAGGAAAACTTGATCACAGCATAGGAAAATCGGAAAATAAGGGTATATCAGGTTTATCAGGTGCATTGATATTATAAAAACATGGATTATTTTAGGTTTTAGGGTTTCTCAATCAACGAAGTTTTATTTCTATTGTAGGATGGTAACTACCAAGAAGACCACGGATCAGCCCAGAGTTGCAGGCGGTTCGAAACAGCCCGCACCAGATGCTTCAGTAGATCAGCTTCCGCCACCGCCTCCTATCTTTCCTCCGTTACCCTCGACGATGATGTTTGACGGCGCCCAAGTGATGGCCATGTTCCAACAGTTTATGGAGGCCCAGAACCACCAGGCAGTACAGTTCAGAGTGGCCGTCGTTGACGCACTCAGGACTCGAAAGACGGCAGCACCAGCACCGGTAGCACCTTCAGCACCAGCAGCACCGAGACCGGGGATGGCCAGGGACTACCAGAACCTCTGTCCGATGGACTTTTGGGGCAACGAGGGGATCGTTTATGCAGACGAGTGGCTGGAAAATGTGGAGAGGACGCTGAAGATGGCAAGGATCCCTGATGACTTGAAGGTGGAGGTAGCGAGCATGCGACTGTTCGACCTTGCCAGAGCTTGGTACCGCGAGGAGCTCCAGTTAGCAGTACCCCAGGTTCTTTGGGCAGATTTTAAAACTCTGTTCAAGAAGAAATTCTTCCCCGACATTGAGAGGGACGAGCTTCGGATGCAGTTCGAGGCCTTGCAGCAGGGGACCATGACAGTGGCGAAGTATACTTCAAAATTTACCCGACTCAGCAGGTTCGCAGAGAACCTAGTCGGCACGCCGGAGGAGAGGGCTTGGAGGTTCAAGAAGGGCCAGACCAGAGAGCTGCGACACGCAGTGGCGATTATCCAGGCGACTACTTATTCGAGCATCCTCAAGATCGCTCAGACAGTTGAGAAGAAGATGGACCTGAGGCCCAAGAGGGATAGGGACATCGGAAGCAGCAGTTACTAGACACCGACGAAGAGGGTACAGATGCAGACTCAGACGAGGCCACATCAGCAGGCAGCAGTTCAGCACCGTCCTGCCAGAGTTCCAGCAGTTCAGCATCAAAGGCAGCAGGGGGTCACTTGCACATATTATCATCAGCCAAGACACCACGTGGAGGTCTGTCGCAAGAGGCTCGAACTTTGCCTATTCTGCTGGTCAGACGTGCATCAGATGAGAGATTGTCAGCAGGCCACAACTAGACTAGCAGGAGGACCCCGAGAAGCTGGAGGACCACCACCTGTACCGACCAGAGTATTGCCTGCTGCACCCCAGAGAGGAGGACCAGCTCTACCACCTCAGCAGCAGAGATTTGCACAGCACCAGCAACACCAGAGGGGAGGACCACAGTGGGGACGTGCTTACGTCATGGCCGTAGTTGAGGAGGAGGAGGCAGCTCCAGATGTTATCACAGGTTCTGTTGTCATATATTTATTTCCTGCTATTGTATTGTTTGATTCTGGAGCCACACATAGCTTTGTATCATATGAGTTTCTGCATAGACACGGCTTCACACCTAAGCCCACTAGGAGGAACTGTCGGATTATGACAGGAAGAGGGGTAGTGCCAGTTAGTGAGATGGTGGATTGCCCTATCACTATAGCTGGACGGGAGCTTAGGGCTCGACTTCTAGTGATGCCATTGCCCGGATTTGATATAGTCCTCGGCCTCGACTGGATGAGCGAGCAGTTTGCCGTAATAGACTGCCATGAAGGGAAGGTCACTTTCAGCCCGCCTGGAGTTCTGCCGTTCGAGGTCAGAAGACGGATCGCAGAGAGGCCAGAGGGAGTCTACTTCTGAGAAGTTGCAGAAGCCCAAGAGTCGCCGCATCCGCTGATTACAGAGTTTCTCGACGTCTTCCCCGAGAAGTTGCCAGGATTGTCGCCGGATCGAGATGTGGAGTTCAGCATCGACCTAGTGCCCAGATCAACGCCGAAGTCCCAGCATTGCTACAAGATCAACCCGAAGGAAGCTGCAGAATTGAAGGCCCAAATTGATGAGTTGGAAGGCAAGGATTTTATTCGGTCCAGTGCTTCACCCTGGGGAGCACCGGTACTCTTCATGCCAAAGAAGGATGGGACTGTGAGGATGTGTATCGATTATCGTGCACTCAATAACATCACCGTCAAGAATAGATACCCGTTGCCGCGGATTGTTGAGCTGTTTGATCAGCTGAGTGGAGCGAAGGTCTTTTCCAAGATTGACCTTCGGTCGGGGTATCATCAGATGAAGGTTCGGGAGCAGGATATTCCGAAGACAGCTTTCAACACCCGTTACGGCCAGTATGAATTCTTAGTGATGCCGTTCGAACTCACCAATGCCCCAGCAGTGTTTATGAACTTGATGAATAAAGTTTTTCACAAGTATCTAGACAAGTTTGTCGTAGTCTTTATTGACGACATCTTGATATATTCGAAGACCGAGGAGGAGCATGTGGCACATCTGCGGATCGTGTTGGAGATTCTGCGGAAGGAGAAGTTGTACGGGAAGCTCTCGAAGTACGAGTTCTTTCTGGACAGAGTGGAGTTCTTGGGGCATGTGGTGACTGGAGAGAGGATTTTTATGGATCCCAAGAAGATTGAAGCTGTGGAAGCATCACTACAAGAAAAATGATCATTTACGGCGCGCGAAACGCATCGTAAATGATCATTCACGGCGCACATGTTGGTGCCATAAAAGGCCATGCCGTAAATGACCATATTATTTACGACGCGCATTTGAACGTTGTAAATAACCCCTTCATATTTTTTACAGCGTTCTAATGTGCTTTGTAAATAAGTGGAGTGGATTATTTACAGCATTCACGTGTGCGCCGTAAATAATAGGATCATTTGGGGCATAGTCTTTTACAACGCGCATCTGAACGCTGTAAATGATCCATCTCTATCTTTTTACAACGTGCATTCGAACGCTGTAAATGACGCTTTCTATCTTTTTACAACATGCAGTAGAATGTTGTAAATGATCATCTTTATTTTTTACAACGTGCTGACGAACGTTGTAAAAAATGTTTATCCATCTTTTTACCGCACACATTAGTATGTTGTAAATGACCATTTTTATCTTTTTACAACGCTCAATCGAATGTTGTAAATGACCCACTCAATCTTTTTACAACACACTGCGAACGTTGTAAATGATCCTATCCATCTTTATACAACTTGCATCCGAATGCTGTAAATGTCCTAACAATACAGAGACATTTGTTCCTGACATAACAATCATGCATATGCATGGATGAAGCAAGCTGAGGGAACAAATACAATAATAGCACCCAAATATATAGTGAAGCTTTGCCAAGTTCAAATGACACAATCACAAGTGCTAGTACAGTTCAAATTCATCACAAATGCAAATGTCAAACAAATATTCGGTAAAGCTTCTTCCAAGTGCAACGAAAATAAATATTCAGTAACAATTCAAATTCAAATGACACATTAAACAACTATTCAGTAAACATTCTGCCAAGTGCAACAAAAATAACAGTTCAAATTCAAATAAAAAAAATTACAACTTTCAATTGATAAGATCTCCTTGTCGTTGTCTTGTATATTGAAAGAAAAACCACATCATTCATCTCTTCTTCAGTTGATAAGATTGCCCTGAGTTACTTTGGGAACAAAGTATTGAGTTCCTGTCATAAAAATTACAACATTAAATTAGCACCCAAGGATAAAGTCCAAGTCATATATGTAGAGAGAACACAATTCAAATTAATTAAATCTGTAACAGATTACATAAAAATTACAACCGTGTAAAAAATTTGTGTAATAGAGGGTAAATCATCTTTTACAACAGATTACAAAAAAAGGGTCATAAATAGAGGGTAAATCATCTTTTAAAAAATAGGCCTAATAGAACAGAGAGATGCCTAATTAAAAGGAGTCCAAGAACAAAATAACCCACAACTAACATCTTTTTCCAAAGTAAAGGTAGGAGAAAATGCTAGTAGCGTGAGGATTTTGGAAAACCAATTTAGCAGCATAAACCAGACCAAAGTTTAACCAATTTAGAGCATCACGGCTGGTCCTATTAATTTACCTTCAGTTTTGTGGGTATATGATAATGTATTTCACCTTCATGGTCAACTAATGCTCCTAAAGGATTAAAATACTTATTTTTGGTCGTCTCTTGGCCATCAACTCTTGGTCATCAATTTTAATTATTCACTCATCCCTTGGCCATCAACTCTTGGTCATCAATTTTAATTATTCACTCATCCCTTCTTGTACTCCTGTTAAAACAATTCCATAGTTTGTCTTCATCAGATTAATTTTGAATCCCTTAATTTTAGAACTTCTCATCATATTTTTGTCTAAATGCACATTTCTACTTATGCCTTCTGTAGGTTATCCAAAGAAAAAAAAATCATGTCAGTCAAAAATCAGGATAAAAAGAAGTGTTGTATTAGGCAGCCCAAAGCTTCAACTTTGTTTGATCCATAAGAAGCAATGAATCATCAGAATAACCATCTCTGTTTTCCTCATTTTATATATGCTATTATAACAAATGTTATATGTTTCCTTTGAACCTCTCCTAAATAGCCCATTCTGATACAAAAGCTTCCAGTTGCTGTGATAGAATAATTTATACGCAATATAGCAGGATCAGTTCCCACGCAAGAACACACATAAACACCACCAACAGAAATGTGCTCGTGCACCATATATTAATAAGTCAGATGTGCAAATTCAGATGTGCTTAGGAGAAGGCAAATTCACTTCAGCATCAAGCAAATTATGTTCTTAGGAGAAGGCAAAATGAAAACTAGAATTCAAATATATCATGAAGACATGTGGAAGTAAAGTCAGATGTGCAAGGAATCATTGAATAATAATCCAAAGCAACTAAGTAATGCCAAATTGTACTAAGAGTCCAAAAGACCAGGTCATTGCTTCTTTAGATTTTTGTTTCAGTAATTTGAAGAAACAAGTCCTCGTCTTTTTATTCCTTTTTATATTTCTACAACCTTGATACAAAAAGATAGACTATAATCCACAACATCAAAAAAAGATATAAATTCGTGACTGCTAGGTCAAAAGAAAGAATATTACATTTTTCATCATTAATTACAACTACAGTCAAAGAATTGCTAAGTGATCCAAAGGTAGCTCTATGTTATCTTAAATCTTTCAGGGACACCAGTGACCCAAATGGTGAGAGCAAGTGAGAATGTTGTTCAATATCTAACTTATACACTACAGTTATTTGATTAACATGATGTATAGACAAGTTGAACTTGCCAAGATTTTGTATTTAGTCTGCATGGTGATGTATAAGTTTATAATTAGGTGCTACTCCTAATTATATGGTGTTGAAGTTTCTCTCTCAAAATTAAATGTTCTACATCCCCAGTTCAGAATGTCTAGTTCAGCATCTGGAAGGAGATGACTTTCTACAGCAACTCCAATCATCGAGATGCTTTCTTGCATGCTTTCCCATGCTCTTTCGTAACATTTTCCAACTCTTAGTCTATGTTGTGTTTTTCTTCCATTTTCCATAAGATGAATTTTAAGACTTTGGTAATGAGAAGGAATGGTGACTTGGTGGCGGTAAAAATTCATGATGTCTTTAACTCAAGTTTCAAGGGACCTTTCTGAACATGGCTTCTGGTTAATGTCTTGTAGTTCAACTAGTGGAGACAATTCTAAATTTTTGTTTGCCATATCACTATATTCCAGAAGCAATGGTATGGTATCCGATAATTGATCTTGTTTTATAGGAATGTAGGGTTTGGATTTCAAAGTTATCCGAAATCATTAATGGTTATAGAAAGGATATTACATCTTGTGAACCTATGTTCTAATGCCAAATTCTATGTTCTAATGCCAAATTCACTTCAGCATCATATAAGGCTCCTTCATAAATGTGAGACTATAAACTCACTTTTTTTTCTAAAAAACAGATTTTGCTGCAACCCCTTTATCTTTGTGTATTTCCTTTGTCCTTCATAAAGATTTCACCTTCTTGTATAATTTGCTTAAGGCTAAAAGTTGGGGTAAAAATTTAGAAGCATCACCATCATCTTTATGGCCTTCCAGGTTACCATCATCTTTGTTCATTAACCTATCCTTGGGGATCATGTGTTCAATTCCCTGATCTTCCAGGTTACTGATTTAAAGAATTGTGTCATCGTTGCTTTACCACATGACTTACATTGCACTCAAAAAGCAGAACAGAAAACAATATCATCATATATAAAAAAGAGTTCCAAGACAATGAGGAAAATATCATATAGAGTTCCAAGACAAACCTCATAAGTGTATGTCCACATTTCATTGTTCAGTCCAGACTTTGTTCATTAACCTGTCCTTGAAAAAGAATCACATAGTTTAAAAAATGCTTAAAAATCACATAGTTCTAGAAATACTTAAGATTAACATAGTTGTACCTCAAATAAAGAAGCCTAGTCCAATTTGATATATCTTATGGGCCATGCAATCGTACTCTGTTCAGCACAAGAAAGTTTACCGAACTCAGTTGTTGGTCGATACAAAACAATGTCATCAATTACATCATGAACCCAAACTTTCCAACAATCATGGCCTAAAAGAACATGATGGACCAATGCACTTGGATCTGTTGATGCAATTTCAGCAGTAGCAACAACAACTTCATCTTTCGCAAACCAACTAAGCAATTTGCACATCCTATTCTCAATATTAGAACCTTTAGCTCCACTCGCTAATTCATGTTGTCTTCTTTGTGTTCCTTCACAACCAAAATCTTGTATACTTGCTGCACTTCCTTTGTTGCTTTTTTTGTTTTGTGCTCTCTCGCTAGCGGAAATTTGAATGCTCTTATTGCCTTTTTGTTTTCCCTGATCATTTTGTATTCTCTCATCTTTAGAACTTCTACCAATTGTGTCTTCCTTCTGTTTGCTTTTTGCTCTCTCATTACAAGATAGTTGATCGTTGAAATTTTCTTTGCGTTTTCTTTTCGCTATCTCATTGGCCGAAAGTTGAACACTTGTATTTTCCTATTATCATTATATAAGTAGGTCAAATATCAAATTTTGTGATCAAGTATTGACAAAACCAAAAGAAAAGTTAATATGGATATTTTATAAACCTACAGAGTTATTTCCTCCTTTGTCGAACCGATCCAAAAGATCTTTCACCAAGCCCTTCAAGCTCTCCAATTCATTCTCTAATCTTGTGACTTTATTACCCATATGAATTTGACCATCCACTTTTGAAGGATTTGCTCCAAATCCAAACCCTCTTACTCGTCCTCGTGGATCCGGACCAAGTACTTTTGCTACGACATCATTTGTTATAGAAGTATGTTGTGACGGGTCTTTCTGAGCCTTGTATTGCTTTACTTGTTGCTAAAAAAACACAAATTGGAGATATATAAATACTAAAATACAAAAACAAACAAAAGAGAGCTTAAATATACAACAAGATATTGTTACCACTATATCCGAGTCTTGAACTTCCCCATCTGAATTGGTCTTTCGTGCTTCGTATGCATGAATCCAAACATCGGCCCTTGAAATTGCTTCAGGTGTCTCACTTTTTTGCTTCGGCAAAATAACAAATATAGATAACTACAGTAATCACACATTTTAAACCAAGAATGAGCCCAACATATTATTCTTACCAACTCGTCTTCAACAACGGCAAAACTTTTTCTACTTGTACGATGCACTAAATCAACTTGTTTTGCTCGCATCTCTTTGAATTTTTCAGTTCTTTCCTATGAAAAAGATTAGGGAAAAAAACGTTGGTGATATAACAAGATACAAAAGTGTAAGAAAAAATAGAGTTAGGGAATAAAACATTGAAGTATGTACTACGAAATCTCAAAACTAGAATTACCAAAAAAGTATGACTTGTTCTGGCTTTAATAAAAGACATCCACTTATCCATAGATTCAATGTTTGCAGGTTTGAGGAGGCTAGCAGCACGTTGTAGGCCTACCACTTCCACTTGCGTCCTCACTTGTTTCACCAAATTGGATCTCCATTCTCGCCAAATCTTAAGTAGCTTTCTAAAAGTATAATCCTTGTGGCACTCATCAATAGCAAAATTTTGCTGCAAAAATATGATCCAAATTTGTTTGTTAAATATCATGTAAAATATAAGAAACAAGTCAATAGTAATACTAACAAACTTACCGTTACATGTTCCCAAATCTGATCTTTGAAATCAATTGAGACATCCTTCCATTTAGTCATATTAACTGGTAGCAGCTCTCTTGTCGTCATGCCAAGGAAAGAACTAAACTTTGCAGCATTTTCCTTAATGGATTGGCCTCTATGGTTGAAATCAAGGGGGAGAGGAGCATGCTTAGCTTGTTTGCTAACTGCCAAACATTTTGCCTTACCCTAGGCGTTCTTTTTGGTTTTTCTGCATTGACCTCTTCTACTAAACCATTTGGTAGTGTATTGGATGATGTCTTAGGTGGGGAGTTAGAATCTTCATTAGAAACGCCATCCAACATTGGTAAGGACCGGTTCTTTTCTTGTCTACATGCAATAATAGCAGCAATTCGTGAAGCTTTCTTGTGTTTTTTGGTTCTCCTTGGAGCACTGTTTGAGCACTTCATCAAACAAAAAAAAGTTAAAATAATGAAAATAAATAGTAAATGTTTAATACTTGTAAATTTATATGTCTAGAATAATTTATTGTAAGAAATTGAGTGTCAGTTCATAGTAATAGGTAATAGGTAAACTGAGTATCAATAATTATAATGCATGGTACATGATATCATATTCAAAGTGTATACAGTGAGTGTTCCAGATGCTTTATAGGTAAGGTAGACTGCAATTTACAAGCCCAGGAAGATTGGACAATTTACAAGCCCAGGAAGAATTCCATTATCCTGATCCTGTTCAATCAAAAATAAACCAACAAGACCTAACATAACCACCAATCCCCACTGCTAGTGCCTCCCTGCAAGAAGAAACTATACAGTGCCTCACAAGTTAATTCCTCCACTATATCAATGTTGATATTTCCATAATGATTGAGGAAGAAGGGGTGAAAATGCCAGGAAAATAGTGCAGTTTGATTACACTAATAGCAGTGTAAAGCAGTGAAAGGGCTCAGGTTTGGTTACATAGGGTGCAAATGACAGGAGTGAAAATGACATCATTTGACAGGAAAATAGCACAGTTTGATTGAGGAAGAAGGAGTGAAAATGACAGGAAAATAGCACAGTTTGATTGCAGAATGCATGTTACCTAGGACATCTTTATTGCAGTGATTGATATATCCATCATGAATATATGGCATGATCGATTGCCTGATTGTTATGGTTCTAAATTTTTTGCCTTTATATCTGTGATTGACATCATTTGGTTTTACAGCTGCTGGCTTTTCACATGGAAACTTATTGGAATATATAAGACCCTTTAGATGTCTCAAATCGATTAGCATAAACTAGCCATACAATACCAACCAGTAAAAATGGCACGAAAAGGAAATCAGCATAAAAATGGTTTGGACAGCAAAAGCACCACCCGTAAACAAGCAAATTCAGAGTCTGTGGATGTATCTTTGTCAGAGGGAAAAGAATATATACATGCACATGGCGAAAACACTGTTGACAGAGAACTGCCAGATGGTGAAAACATTTGCAGGTTATTCAAGTTTTCCTATATTTTGCCTAAAAGTATTGACCAAATATTGCTAAATTTATTCTGCAGGATGCATGCAACAAATTTATTCTACAGGATGCTTGCAACATAAAAAGTAACCAACAGAATAAACATATATTGCTAAATTTTGCTTCAATTACTTTACTACGATTTGTCAGAGAGAAGGTATGTTTAAAGTTAAAAAAAACTAAAAGTTGGAACTTACTTCTTCACCGTTTTTAGCCATCTTATTGACCAAATATTTATTCTTAGATAATTTGATCAATCTTCACCGTCTTCACTTTCAGTCTGTTAAGAAAACATAATATATAATTCATTAGATTCATAAAATAAACTTCTACTCAAACAATAACTCAAGATTAATATAGATAATTATATAAATGGCCTTGGTATGATTACCGATACATAAGATAGATCCTCATAATCACGTATTACACAATCTTCATCATCAATATCAAAGTGAAGGTGTGATACATCTAAAGGAGTGCATGGCATGTATTCATTCCCATCATCCGTCTCATTCCCATAAAAACCTCTTTGTGGGGCTTTCAATACAACATACCAATTCGATGTGTCCAACTCTCTTGAATAAAATACCTATTTTGCTTGTGATGCAAAAATAAATGGATCCCTCTCAAATTGATGCTGTCCTTGATGGAGGTTAACTAATGTAAACCCATCTTCAACTTTGATACCATTTTTTATATTTGCCCAATCACAATCAAATAAAGGTATTTTAAATTTGTAGTAGTCCAGTAACATGATATCTTTTATGATACCATAGTAAGTTACTTTTCCTACTACTTGTGAAGAATCTTCGTACTTGCTCGACACATTGTTTCTGCTTCAATAGAAACCCCACAATTTTGTGTGCTTTTCTCGGCATCCTTTGTGTGAAATCGATTTCCATTGATAACATAACCAGAATAAAACTTTACTTCACTCTTAGGCCTACATGCAAGCCATCTAACAATATCTGATATTGGAGTACTACTACCACTTCTTACTTCATTTCCCAGCCATTCACTAAACGTGTTCATATGTCGCTTTTCTAAAAGAGATTCATTCTTGGCCAAACGTTTATCTAAACGTATAAGCTGTTCTTTGTGCATTCTGGAACAATAAAAAAGATAAGTTAGAGTGTAAATAATGAGGATTAAAATTTAAAAAAATTACTATAGAATTATAACTTACTCTCTCCATGGATCAACTTCCGCGGTATTCTTCAACACATAACGATGGGCAATCTCTAACATAGAAGAAGTCATTGACTTTTTTGTCCTACCTTGACCAAGTGGCCGTCCTTCAACTATTGTTCTATCTTCAAAATCTTCATTGCGCCTATGTTGATGCCCTATATCAGCTGCTTGTCTTATGTATCCAGAACAAAAATGTGTCAACTCATCAGCTAAATACTTCTCAGCTATGCATCCTTGGGGATTAGAACGATTCTTAACATATCCTTTTAGGACCTTCATATACCTAATCATGATTACATAATAAATTTAAGCTTTATAAGTAATCAGATTAGGCTATAATTAATATAGAGATATACCATAAAAATTGATCCTCACCTTTCAAAAGGGTACATCCATCTGAAAGGTACCGGTCCAGCAATCAGCGCTTCTTGTCCAAGATGAATAGTTAAATGGACCATAATGTCAAAAAAAAAGACGGAGGAAAGAACCTTTCCAACATGCACAAAGTTTCAGCAATTTTATCTTCAAGAAGCTCTAGTTTATTTTTATCAAGTACCCTTTGACATAATTGATTAAGAAATGCACAAAGGCGAAAAATAGCAATCCTCGGTCCCTGGGGTAAAAGTCCTCTCAATGCCACCGACAACACTTATTGTACTAAGACATGACAATCATGGGACTTGAGGCCGTAAATCTTGTGGTCTTGTAATGACACTCGATTTGCAATGTTTGAACTATAGCCATCTGGCAATCTCAAATTTGCTAATCTCTCACAAAATATATGCTTCTCTTTCTTTGAAAGTACGTACGGAGGTATAGTACCTTTTGAACTACTAAACTTATCATCTTTGAGATGTAATTTTTTTCTGATGCCCATCACCTTCAAATCTTTTCGAGAATTCAAATTGTCTTTCGTTTTCCCCTTTATATTCAATAGAGTGCCATTAATACTCTCACAAATATTCTTTTCAATGTGCATTACGTCTAAATTGTGTCGTAATAGCAAAATCTGCATTATGAAGAGAATACATATTAAATTTAACAACTAGTATAAATAAAGGAAAAAAAGGGGAAAAAAATACCTCCCAATATGGTAACTCAAAGAAAATAGATTTCTTTTTCCATCGCTTTGTAAGCTGTGTAGGATCATCACCATCATTATAATCGATTTCTTTATTTCTCTTCTTTCTATTTTCATGTTGTTGACTCTTTGACTTTCCCCAAACATTTACAATATTGTTGACCACTTGAAGAACCTCTGAACCGGTTAATTTTTTAGGCCTCAATCGATGTTCTTCGGTTCCATCAAACCATGATGCTTTCAACCGCAAAGGATGATTAGGTGGAAGAAAAATCCTATGGCACATGTAAGCAAATTTTTTCCATTTTTCAGCCATTTTGAGCATGTCTGAACACCACAAACGGGACATGCCTTCTTACCCTTTGTAGAATATCCTGATAAATTTCCATATGCTGGAAAATCATTTATTGTCCAAATCAAGATAGCTCTCAAAGTAAATATGGTCCTAGTGAATGCATCGTGAAGAACAGTTTGGCAACTCTAGAGGGGGGTGAATAGAGTTTATATAGAAAATAACCAATTAAAAATTAACTCTTTCACGATCTATGAATAATCAGAGTAAAATGCGGAAAGTAAATGAAGAGCAAGAAAGCATACGCAAACACAGCGATTTTAACCTGGTTTCCCTCATGGAGGACTAGTCCAGGCCTGAGAACTCTAGCTCAGGATTAAATCAACTATTTGTGAAATACTAGTTTACAACCCGTGCCTTTACTTCAGAAGAGCACGTCAACTTCTTACAGAGGATCGCAGTGGCGATTTGCTTGGAATTGTCCAAGCGACTTCTTCAACTCTTGCACAAGAATCCTAACTGAGAGATGCTGAGCACTCGAGACTTAGGAGGCTTGTGGCTAGTAGATGGGAAGGGTATGGCTTATTTGAGCTATAAGAGAGAAGAGAAGAGAAGATTGGATGATTTGAAATGAGAGAATTCATGCCCTATTTATAGTATTTTTATAGGCAGAATTCGGCCAGAATTCGGGTAGAAAAATTCAAAAATTTGGCCGTTGGACAACTAGCAACCAGCTAACCCTAAAATTAGGGTTCCTGATTTCTAGGGGACAGAGTTCGGCCCGAACTCTGTGTGGAGGCAGAGTTCGGCCCGAACTCTGTCTCCAGAGCACAGAGTGGTTCAAAGGGGACCATTGGGCAATTTCTGGTTTGGTGGAGCTTGGGATTATTGGGTAGGCTATAGTCTAAGTTTCAAGAGCTCAGCATGACTCAGATTACATTTGTCTAGACTCAAAGAAAATGTAAAATACAGACTTGAATACAACTGAGAAGCAGAGGCTGAGCTGTTGTCTGTCTTGAGCTTAATGCAGACGTCGTGTGTCGTATTGAATTAATACAGATATTATTTAGTCAATGTTGTCAATATTTGGTTGACTGTGACTTTGTGTCAACAATCTCCCCCATATTGATAATTGGCAAAATAATATATGTATATTCAATATTCATACCTGGACACAGTTGATTATAGCAACATAGCTTCCCCATAATCGATGCCGAGCTAGAAGTAATAGCTCCCCCGTAATCAGTGAACGGTGCTGAGCTAGAAGCAATAGCTCCCCCGTAAATAATGCATTGAACCTGTTGGCCTGATAAATAATATCTCCAAAAAGCACAAACAAGCACAGATATACAAAAGAAACAAATATATCCAGAATATACATAGTTCTCCCCCTTTTGGCATTTAGCAATATAGACTGCAGATGAATGAATAGAAACTGCAGTATAGACAATTAATAGTGATGCAACCACACCAAGCAGAGAAGAAACAGTATATGAATAATCAAAATGAGTCACTAATATAAAACTACGATAAGCATAAAATGTCATCACATAGAGCCAAATGTCAAACCAGAGTGATAGAATATCCAAGTACAAAAATCCAAAAACAAACTAAATAACTATAAATCAAAATGCATCAACTAAGATCATCATCAGCAGCAGTAGCAGATAGTAGCCAATCTCCATCAAGGAGCACGAGAAGGCCCAGTAGAGTCTGAATGATCAGTGAAAGAGCGGCTGGGGTCCACGATAGCAGCATCCGGATCCAGGTACCGTATGACCCAGGGGTCGTCAATGCGATATCCAGTACGACCAGGATCCCGCTCCATGGAAATAGGCATAGAGGGGTGCCGAGACATAGAATACCGGATATCGTACAGCGAGTTGCTGAGGGTACTCATCTGCAGCGTAGTCCGATAATCCATCTGCGTCCAGCGATCATTCTCAAGAGCAAAACGAACCCGGAGCATAGTCTGAATAGACTCAAGAGTGGCAGGTGGAGGTGGTGCATCCTGACCGAGTGGAGGGGCGTCAGGCTCCTCATCATCAGACTGCTCAGAAGTCTCAGGAGAGGCGACAACTGCCTGAAGGCGTCGTGCCTTGGACAGGAAAGCAGGAGCAGGCAAGAACTGACAGTCATGAATAGGAACGATGAACGCACGAAAAACCAGAGGAAGGTATAAAGGATAAACCAAGGCTCTTGGTTTCTTCCTGCAGTTTATCATCCAGTCCATCATTGTTCGTGGAAGATTGAAGGGGATACGATAATGAAGGTGATATAAAGCAGAGATCTCAAAGTATGTAACTTCATCGGTGGAACCAGCTTTTGGTAAGATAGTGTTAAAAATGATTCGATGAAGCTCATAGAAATATGGGTTGAGGTGCTTGGCCATAAGCTTGCGAGGACTTATGTTAGGGGCACATAATTCCTCCTTGAATCCTTCAAGAGAAGTTTCACCAACAAATTGGAATTGGCGAGCTTCCACAAGCTTATCCCAAGTATCGAGATCATGAAGTACAAGATACTCGTCCAACTCAGAAGCATCAAAAGCAATATCAATACCGGCTATCCGGGAGTAGATATGGGTTGCATCGTGAGTCAAGTTACAATAGAACATTTGGATGGCGCTACGGTAAATGACAAAGTTTGAGGCAACTAACTCATCCTAACATAGATCACGAAACAATGATTCATATTAAAAAAAGATTGTAAAATTTATAGGATGTCCCCCGAACACCGGACGAGTCCGAAAGTCGCTAAACCACTCGTTAGAAGCGTCTAGCGACACAAACAATCGGTCGTCATATGTGGTAGGATCGTAGGGACTAGGCGGGTTGAACAACGGATGAATGGGTTGTTGTTCAGCTACTTGCTCAATGGGAGGAGGAGGATTCGAAGAGGAAGCACCCTCGGTTCGGATCCTCTTCCCACGATTGGGCAAGTGAGAAGCCATTTGCAAGAAATTAGAGAACTTGAAATGGAGAGAAAGAAGGAGATATACCTGAAATCAACAACAAACAGTGGAAGAGAATGATGAGAAACCCCTTTCCCTTGATTTTGAGGAGCAATGGAGCACTCAAGATAGAAAACTAGGGTTAGGGTTTGTAGGAAAAAGTTTGGAGAGGTGGAGAAGAAGGAAAGAATGAAGGGGAGAGATGAAAACCCGAAAATAAAGAGAGGGTTTTCTTTGGTCGGAGGGAATCTGAACCGTAGGATCTAAAATGATCAAACGGCTGAGGCTGTCCTCGACGCTGGAACAATGGGACCGAACTCGGCCCGAACTCTGTGAAGGGCAGAGTTCGGCCCGAGTTCTGGATTAGTCTTCCAGAACAGAAAGATGGGCAAGAAGATAGAAAAAAATGGTTAAGTGTTGAAAAATAAGGATAAAAGCTTGATGGAATCAAACAAGTAGATAGTGAGGTATACTAATATCAGAATGAACTTAGAAAATATCAAGTAGGCAATAATAAATTAAAATGAACCATATAATAAACAAGGAGATATATTATAATTCAATAGTTTGAATTTGCCATGGGTTAGCTGCAGGGGCCGGATCCCAGCTAGCGGTAGTCCGGTGGACTAGTGCACCGTGTCGCTTAGGCTTTTACGCCTTGTTGTCAGAAGGGCCCTTTCGGCTTGTACCCATAGCAAGTCCATCGTAAGAGAATCATAATATAATCGATATTTACGTAGGTGAGTTTCAATTTATGACAGCTTCATCTAAAATTCTAAGTTCACGACAAAGGAAATTGAAGCGCTCTTCGGATAATGGCTTAGTAAAGAAATCTGCTAGCTGATGATCAGTGTCAATAAACTCTAAGTTAATCGTGCCATTTTGCTGATGATCACGCAAAACGTGGTGTCTGATCTCAATGTGTTTTGTGCGTGAGTGACAGATAGGGTTCTTAGTCAAGTTAATAGCACTAGTATTGTCACAGAATATAGGAATGTACATGAAAGATAGATTATAGTCTTCAAGGGTTTGCTTCATCCACAGAATCTGTGCACAATAACGCCCAGCTGCGATGTATTCAGCTTCTGTTGTGGATAGTGCGACAGAATTTTGTTTCTTGCTAAACCAGGAGACTAAAGCCTTTCCTAATAAATGACACGTGCCGCTTGTACTTTTACGGTCGACCTTGCATCCGGCAAAGTCAGCATCAGAGTAACAAATGAGGTTAAATGATGTTGTCTTGGGATACCATAGGCCCACAGTAACCGTACCCTTAAGGTATCGAAAGATACGCTTAACCGCGGTCAAGTGTGATTCCTTAGGATTTGCTTGATATCTAGCACATAGGCAAACACTAAACATGATATCGGGGCGACTAGCAGTTAAATAAAGTAAGCTGCCTATCATACCTCGATACTTACGTTGATCAACAGGTTTGCCACTCTCATCTGGTTCTAGTTTGGTTGAGGTAGCCATTGGAGTGCTGATTGGTTTGACGTTGTCAAGATCGAACTTCTTCAGCATGTCCTTTGTATACTTCGACTAACAGATGAAAGTTCCATTAGCCATTTGTTTTACTTGCAGACCAAGAAAGTAGTTGAGCTCTCCCATCATGCTCATCTCAAATTCTGTCTGCATACACTTGGCAAATTCTTGACAGAGGGTTTCATCAGTAGAACCGAAAATGATATCATCAACATAAATTTGAATCAATAGAATGGTGTCTTTAAAAGATTTTATAAACAGTGTAGTGTCAATTTTCCCTTTTGAAAAATCTTTCTCAAGCAAGAAACTGCTCAGCCTTTCATACCAAGCTCTGGAGGCTTGTTTAAGGCCATATAGCGCTTTCTTTAGCTTGAACACGTGGTCAAGAAATTTGTGATTTTCAAATCCAGGAGATTGTTTTACATAAACTTCCTCCTTAATAAAACCATTCAAGAAAGCACTTTTCACATCCATTTGAAATAATTTGAAATTTTGATAATTAGCAAATGCACAAAGCATTCGAATGGATTCTAGTCTAGCAACAGGAGCATACGTCTCATCGTAGTCGATACCTTCCTCTTGGTTGTATCCTTGAGCTACTAGACGAGCTTTATTGCGTGTGACTGAACCATCTTCATTTACTTTATTTCTAAACACCCATTTAGTACCAATTATCGAGTGATTAGCCGGTCTAGGAACTAGTTCCCACACTTGGCTCCTCTCGAATTGGTTGAGTTCATCTTGCATAGCAGAAATCCAAAATTCATCATTAAAAGCTTCAGAAATATTTTTCGGCTCAACTTGTGAAATAAAGGCGGTGCTAGCAATAGAGTCTCTTAGTGATGATCTGGTAGTTACTCCACGTGAAACTTCGCCTATCACTAAATTTTCTGGATGAGAAGGTTTGAAAGAAAATTTCTTAGGCAAACCCTCCAGAGAATTAGTTTCGGTTGAAGTATTCATTGGAGTAGAAGTTGATGGCTCAACGTCATCATCAAGAGTACTTACTGCACTGTTATCTTCATCAAAAGTTATATTAGTTGACTCTTCCACAATTAGTGAGCGTTTATTAAAAACTCTATATCCCTTACTCTTGGCGGCATAACCAAGGAAAATACCATCGTCAGCTTTGGCATCAAATTTGCCTAAGTTGTCTTTGGTGTTAAGGATAAAACATCTACATCCAAAAACTTTAAAAAAAAGAAACATTGGGGGTTCTCCCAAACCAAAGCTCATAGGATGTTTTCTTCGTAATGGGACGAATAAGCACCCTATTCAAAATGTGGCATGCTGTACTGACAGCTTCTGCCCAGAAATATTTCGGAAGTAAAAATTTATTCAACATGACTCTAGCCATATCGCCGAGAGTCCTATTCTTCCGCTCCATAACACCATTTTGTTGAGGAGTTCTTGGACAAGAAAATTCATGATCAAAACCATTTGCATTACAAAAATTTTCAAAATCATAATTTACGAATTCGCCTCCATGATCACTTCGGATTCGAGTAATCATGTAGCCTTTTTCGTTTTGAACTTTCTTTACAAAAACTTTGAAAACAGAAATAGCATCGCTCTTATTTGCGAGAAAGAAAATCCAAGTAAATCTTGAAAAATCATCAACAATAACGAATGCATAAAGCTTGCCACCAAGACTAGCTATTCTACTATGACCAAATAAATCCATATGGAGTAGTTGCAGGGGTCTAATAGTACTTACAGAGTTGATGGAATGAAATGAGGATTTGGTTGCCTTGTTTAATTCACATTCGGCACATACCGTGTCCTTTTTGAATGTGATGTCGGGCAATCCTCTCACTAGCTTCTTGGTCGATAGCCTGGATATAGCATCCATGTTGGCATGACCAAGACGCTGGTGCCAAAGTAGTCATTCGTCTTTGTGGGCATATAAACATCTACCTGCATTGTTAGTATCTATAGAAAGATAGAAAATATAAATGTTATCCTCTCTTTTTCCTTTAAAAATAATGTCTTCCGTTGACCTATCATAGATGAGGCAATTGTTTTGTCCAAAGTTAATATCATATCCATGATCAGCAAGATGACTAATGCTGAGTAGGTTATGCTTTAACTCGGTCACTAGGCAGACACCCTTTATTACAGGAGAGGGAGGATGACTAATAATACCATTACCTATTATGTGCCCTTTGAGATTGTTACCGAAGGATACGTATCCTTCTCTCTTCATCGATAGTGATGCAAAAAGATTTGCGTCTCCCGTCATATGTCGCGAGCATCCACTATCGAGAATCCACTTACTCTCAGTTGAGGAGGGAAGGTCCACCTACATCAAGAGTAGATGTGACCTTCGGTACCCATGTTCTTGAGGGTCCTGAAAAGTTAGTTTTCGGAAACCATGCATATATCTTTTTATCTACCAGTCTTCTAACTCTACATTGTGGTGAAATGTGTCCATATAATCCACAGTAGGTACAGATAGAATTTTTTTTATACTAAGAGCATGAGAATAATATCTATAAGCAACAGGATGATGTGCAGAGTTAGCATGGTGATGATGATTATGCATAGAATGAGTGGCCTGGTGATGGTGTCTATGTGGCATAGCATGATGATATTGTCTATGATGTGTGACATGCTGATATTGTCTATATGGCATGGCATGTGGGTGTGGCATGGTATGATAATTTTGTCTATGTGGCATAACATGATGATTTTGTCTATATGGCATGGCATGGTGATGATTTCTATATGTAGAGTGATGTTGGTTGTGTCTTTGTGCAGTATGATGAGGTGTATTCTTACGTGCACGTGGTTTATGGAAGTTTGTGTATATAAAAGCATGGTTATGTGCTGTATGAGGATGACGTGGTTGACTAGCATGAGTGGTGTTGTGCCCATGTGATTGGGTTTGAGGTTGAACAACCTGTTTGCCCAATTTGGTTTCTAATCTCTTAGAAACAGCTTGCAGTTCATCAACCTTAATATTTAAGCCATATATCTTAGTCATGGAAATCTTGTGTCTACTTTTTTCTTCAGCAAGCAACGTGTTGAGTGTAGTGATTTCTTGAGTTTGTTGCTCAATACGTGCTTCAGCATCATGTAAGCTTATTTTAAGCTTGGATACTTCATTTGTGACATCAGTGGGTGACGTGTTTCTAACATTATCAAGAAGTAAAGAAATTCTTTGTATCTCGTCTTTAAGACTTTTGATTTTGTCCTTGGCATGTTTGTATTTACCGATGACCTTTTTGTGATCATCGAGCAAATCAGTGATGGCATCGCCAAGTTCATCAAAAGAGAAGTCGTCTAAAGTTTCATTAGATACCTTGTTGGAAGTTGCCATTAGGCACACATTTGCTTTATCTTGAGGAGAGTCCTTTTCTTCCTCGGAGTCACTCGCTTCACTTTCATGCCAAATGCTTGTGTTGGCATATTTCTTTGATGAGTTCTTTTTGTATGGCTTCTCATAGCGGTTGCTCTTCTTCAAGAATGGACAGTCTTTTCGGACATGTCCAGTCTTCTTGCAGCCATAGCAGGTTGGCTCTTCTTCATCGTCTTCTTGTGGTTCCTTCTTTCTTCTATTGAAACGAAGGAACTTCTTGAAGTTGCGAACCATGAGAGCTTGGTCTTCATCATCCGAGTTGTCGTCTTCGGTCTCATCGTGCTCAGCCTTTCGTTGATGAGCTTTGAGAGCGATCTCCTTAGTCTTTGGAGCAGGCTCTTCGAAGTCCTTGAGGTCAAGCTCGTGGGTCATGAGCTTACCCATCAAGGTCTCCATTGACATGGTAGTGAGATCGTTCCCTTCTATGATGGCTGTCACCTTAGGGTTCCAAATTTTTGGTAGCCCCCTAAGCAACTTGTGAATCTTCTCATGATTTGAATATTGTTTTCCAAGTGAAGACAGGGGGTTGATGATGTCGAGGAATCTTGTGAACATCTGTGTGATCGTCTCGTTTGGCTTCATCTTGAACGCCTCGTATTCTTGCGTAAGACGACTGATTTTTGATTCCTTGACTTGGGTGGTCCTTTCATGTGTCACTTCTAGAAGCTTCCATACTTCGTGAGATGTGGTGCATGTGGATACCCTGTTAAACTCATTCCTATCTATAGCACAGAATAAAGCATTAATAGCTCTCGCGTATAGACTTGCCTGTTTCTTCTCTTCGTCAGAATATTTGTCATGGGATTTCTTAATGAGATCACCGTTGACAACTATCCTGGCGGGCTTTTTGTAACCATCAGTGACGACTGTCCACAGGTCGAAGTCTAAAGACTTGAGATAAAAACTCATCCTTATTTTCCAATACGTGTAGTTGGTTCCATCAAATAGGGGAGGCCTATGAGTGGACTGTCCTTCACCGTGATTGAAAATCAAGGATTGTGTGGTTGCCATGGATCAGCTCTAGGATGTAAGTCCTTGTAAAGAGAACAGAGCTCTGATACCAATTGAAGAACAGTTTGGCAACTCTAGAGGGGGGTGAATAGAGTTTATATAGAAAATAACCAATTAAAAATTAACTCTTTCACGATCTATGAATAATCAGAGTAAAATGCGGAAAGTAAATGAAGAGCAAGAAAGCATACGCAAACACAGCAATTTTAACCTGGTTTCCCTCGTGGAGGACTAGTCCTGGCCTGAGAACTCTAGCTCAGGATTAAATCCACTATTTATGAAATAGTAGTTTACAACCCGTGCCTTTACTTCAAAAGAGCACGTCAACTTCTTACAGAGGATCGCAGTAGCGATTTGCTTGGAATTGTCCAAGCGACTTCTTCAACTCTTGCTCAAGAATCCTAACTGAGAGATGCTGAGCACTCGAGACTTAGGAGGCTTGTGGCTAGTAGATGGGAAGGGTATGGCTTATTTGAGCTATAAGAGAGAAGAGAAGAGAAGATTGGATGATTTGAAATGAGAGAATTCATGCCCTATTTATAGTGTTTTTATAGGCAAAATTCGGCCAAAATTCGGGTAGGAAAATTCAAAAATTTGGCCGTTGGACAACTATCAACCAGCTAACCCTAAAATTAGGGTTCCTGATTTCTAGGGGACAGAGTTCGGCCCGAACTCTGTGTGGAGGCAGAGTTCGGCCCGAACTCTGTCTCCAGAGCACAGAGTGGTTCAAAGGGGACCATTGGGCAATTTCTGGTTTGGTGGAGCTTGGGATTATTGGGTAGGCTATAGTCTAAGTTTCAAGAGCTCAGCATGACTCAGATTACATTTGTCTAGACTCAAAGAAAATGTAAAATACAGACTTGAATACAACTGAGAAGCAGAGGCTGAGCTGTTGTCTGTCTTGAGCTTAATGCAGACGTCGTGTGTCGTATTGAATTAATACAGATATTATTTAGTCAATATTGTCAACATTTGGTTGACTGTGACTTTGTGTCAACACATCGTACACACTAACTCCGTTGACAAATAATTCTTTTAAATCTTCTATAAGTGGTTCCAAATATACATCTATATCATTTCGTGGTTGTTTCGGACCTGGGATAAGTAATGACAACATTAAATTTTCTTTAGACATGCATAAAGAAGGAGGGAGATTATAGGTAACCAAAATCACAGGCCAACAACTATATCTTGAACTAAGATCACCAAAGGGGTTAAATCCATCGGAAGAAAGACCAAGCCGAAGATTACGAGGATCTGATGCAAAAGTTGGAAATTTACTATCAATCTTCTTCCATGCAAACGAGTCAACTGGATGGCACATCATGCCGTCCTGGCTTGTGTTATTGTAATGCCATGTTAATTGTTCTGCCTTTTCAGATGACTTAAACATTCTCCTAAACCGAGGTATGATTGGAAAGTACCGCAAGACCTTTGCTGGAATTCCTTTATGAACCTTTTGAGTACGCTTATTAACCTTCCATCGTGATTCACCACATTTTGGACACATCTCCATATGTTCTAAATTCTTTCTAAATAAACAACAGTCATTCACACAAGCATGTATCTTCTCATACCCTAAATCAAATGCCTTGAGAAACTTCTTCATAGAGTATAATGAATTTGAAAGTATGTTATCATTTGGTAGCAAATCCCGAATGATGTCAAGAAGTTCATCAAAACCAGTATCAGATAGGCTATACCTAGCTTTATACTTGTATAAAATAACCGTAGCAGACATCTTTGTGATGGTACAACCCGAATATAAAGAAAGTTCCGCCTCCTCCACTAAATCTTTCAAATCAGGCTATATTCTTTCATCTGTAGGTTTTATAATATCATCATCAGCATAAAGTGCATCTTTGTACATGTTATAGGTCTCTGGAAACTCTAAATTTTCATCTTCTAATGTATTCAGCTTTTCTCCATGAAAGATCCATATAGTGTAACGAGGATGCATACCATTTATAATCAAGTGATCATATACGGTATCAAAACTATGGTATTGTAGGTTCATACAACGACTACAAGGGCGTTGAGTCTTTTGTAGATCCATCTTACTTGCTTGAACCATATCCACAAATCTCCTTGCACCATCATGATAGGCCTTACAAGTTCTAAAGATCAAGAAAAAAAAAGAGAAGAAGGAAAAAATCAATCTTTTTTATAAAGAAACGAAACGACACAGTATGTATATTCATACGATTATATATTTTAGAGGTTTTTAAAATAACCTTGAAAGATGTATCCAACTTTTATCCATGATGTTCTATTTTCCTTGGGAATCTTCCTAAAACACCAGCAGCGCGCCGATCCCTGCCGAACCCTAGTTTTTTGGGGGAAATAAACTGAAGGCAAAGTTGTAGGCTCAACAGTGAAAATTTTTGACACATCAAAAATGCTGCAATTTCAACCGTAGCCATCAAAAACTGGATTGAAGGATTAACAAAACACAGTGCATGCCAACAGGAGGACTACAATATAAACTAGAGGAAAAGTTGTGGTAAGAATCAAGAGATGTTATTTCATTTACCATCATAGTTACATTAGTGCATAAAGTTTACGATGACATTCTTATGCTATGTACTTTCTATTACACTTCCAAGTTTCCACATAGAATCAGAATGATTTTCCATAATAAATGCAGGTTGCATATTGTTTCAACTTAACAAATTTTAATGCTAAATGCATAAACAAATGTGTACCAAGAAGTCTTCCAGATTGCATACTGTTTCAACTTAACAAATTTTAGGTTTCATGTTCCAACAAGACAAGAATACAATATACACTATACTGAGAAGTTCACTACACCAAAATGGTCTTTTTGGAACACTAGGCAATGTTTTCATCACTGCAAATTAGTCTATATTCTTTCCCTTTGCATTACTAGAGAAGAATCTTTAGAAAATAGAATTATGTGGAGAGGAAATGTATTTAACAGAAAAGAAAGGAAAATAAATGACTAAAGACTTGCAGTACATGGCTATAGCTACTAGAACATTTCTTGGTCATTGTTCCATAATCTACTTGTCCTGGTACATGTCAATATTGTGATTCTTTGAGTTCAGTCTTCTTCGTCATTACTAGTTTCCACATCACATCCTCTAATATATAGAGAAATTTTCTAAAGATCCAAAGCCCTGATACTTGTAGTCAATGTTATACTATGAACTTTGATATCAGTGCATAAGTTAGGGTTTATCCATGGGTGATGCATACCCAATGGAGTGGGCAGAGATATATGGGTTGCATCAGTGTTGGAAGAGAAATCTTGTGTATTTGTCAGCAAGATACATAGGAGTAGGGATAGTATCTGGTAGTATCTGTTATATGAGTTCAGTCTTCTTCATAATTAGCAAGTAAGTATGGGTAGTATCTTAAGTGTACATATTTATGTAGGTTCCTGTTTTTGTGTATGTGTCATCAAGATATATAGGAGCAGGCGTGCATGTGGGTAACAACAGGGATAGAAATAACAGGAAACATGTGTGTATCTCGCGTATCCTGCGTGCAGTGTGGGAGCTGCATTAGTCCTGGTATGGGTAATGTTCGTATTTAGGCATTAGTCTATGTGGGTAACAACAGGGATAGAAACAACAAGGTAATGTTCGTATTTTAGGCATTAGTCCATGTGGGTAACAACAGGGATAGAAACAACAAGGTAATGTACACAGAGAGCTCTGACACCATGAATTCTTGATACCTATAGAAAACTGAACGAGTTATAAGAGGATTGTAAAGTATCCTCGAGTGAGTATAGAAGCAATGTGTAATGTACACATGAAAATGATAATGCTTCTGCCCACACACAACAGATTAGCAGAGTACGCAGATGCATCTTCTTCTTACTTGTGCAGTACCTCTACATATACTTTACATATTTTAAACTTATTAACAAATATTGGGTTCAAATCTATAATTGTGTTCTTAAAGTACCTAATTGGGTTTGCATAATTTGGCTGACACATATAGAGGGTGAGCAGTGTTTAACAAAGTAAGTTGTCCAGAACTTTATTGTGTCAATAAACTATTACATTATTACTTAATCAATTGTTGTCCATTCTCAGATTTATTCGCTCTCTTATATAAGTGCTCATGCCAAGTTTAGCTTAAAAATATAGTGTAGTTTCTAATCAAGATAAATTTGTGCAACATGGTCAGCAAAAGCATTTATTATGATTTTAGTGGTTTAAAATGATTATTGTTCATTTCAATAGAAATAACTCCCTTGTGTATGTTTTTGCATGAGTGTGTTTTAGACTTGACTCATCTGTTCATATTTCTTATGTAGATTGTTCCCCACCTATCTCTATGTCTTTTAGCATTCTAGTGGATTTATTCCCGGCCCTATTGCAAAAGGGGCAAAAGTTTCGATCTAGGATTGTTCCTATTATGAATTGTAGGTTGTGATGAATATAAAGACTTGAGTATTTCTTGAACATTCAAGTGTATTACTGACAAGAACTCAAGAATTTTAGTGTTTCTGTTGCCTAAGACCTAGGATCAGCTTAAGCATAAAGGAAGACAAGACAGTAGTAATGGAAACTTCTTGCATTCTTGCATATTTGCATAACCTGGAGTTAATTCCAAGGTTCCAGACTTAAAACTCCACATTGACATGAACCAGTGTGCCAAGATATATCGATATATAAAAATTCACTAACATAAAAAGATTTGGAGATGTATTGTACTTAATCTCGGGTTAGCACAGTTTTCTCAATCTCGGGTTGAGAGCTTGTGGCCGTGCTACGCCTAGGGACACGAAATGTAGCTCGATTTGCTTGTCAACTTGCTGTATTAAATGTTATACTATAACCAAATCTGACATAACATAACCAAATCTGATAAGCAACAAATAATAATATAAAAGCTCTCCCTTAATAGTGTATGTAAATAGGATATACTGCAAATGAAGAATATATAGTTTACTTGTGAAAGATAAAAATAGGAATTAACTTGCACCAAAAGGATTTCACATTCAGCATTTCTGTATCAAAAGGAACAAGAACTAAAACAAACAGATTATCAATGGTAAAGAAGGTATCACATTGGCTTTTGTAGATTGCAGAAAAATAAAACTGATCACTCATCATATAAGTCAAGAAACACGCATATTATGTAGGCCTGGTAATAGAGTTGAAACTGCTATTCAAATGCAGGTAAAATGCTTTATCCAGTTCTGTTCATACACAACTCGATTCTCCACAAATTGTTGAATATATCTATACTTGAATTAACCTTCCACATAATGGTATCACAAATGTGTATATGGTATCACAAACTCAAGATTAATCCTTTTTTTCTTCTGAAAGTAGAGAAAGTACTCGAGCACAAAGCTGCAAGTCACTTATGACTACAAAGTGACTGCAGCTAAAAGTATGATAAAACGACAACACGAATGCAGGTCAAACCCCAGAAGATATTATTATGACTATTGATATTAGGTAGGATGCAAATTATTGATTCAGTGGTAAATTACATATCAAAGTGCACAATCAAAATGAACTGACACAAGCACAATATTCAGATGAATCCATACAATCAGGTTAGTGTCCCAACTTTGTGGCTTCTTTTTTTGATGTTTCATTTTCAGTTTTACAATGAAGTATGAACAAGCTTTAACCTACCAACATATTCCCATGAATCCTTTTCTGCCATGTGTTCTTGTCAATTGCTTCATTATAGCACATTTTTTTACCCTCACATGATGATATGATTTTGTTACCTACTAAAAAAGCAACCTTAGAAAGTTCTTTATAATTACGATGCTTCGAATCTTCCGACAATGGAACTCAAGCAATTTTTACACAAGTTTATATAAAAATAATGATCAATTATGGGTCTGAACAGAATTCCTTTTGATATTAAAAAAAACATCATAGACATACTTAACATCAAAAAGATGCTGCACTCCCAAGTTTCCTGGCGTTAACCAGATATTTATTGCTTCCATTGTGGGTCTGAACAGAATCTCTACTAAATAAGAAGATAATGATGATGACAACAGTTGAAACAAAGAGAAAAAATATGGTAGCTAAGAAATGAAAGGAAACAAAACAAGAAAACAACCTTAAGATCTCCCATAAACATGCACAGCCGATCCCCAACAAGCACAGTCGAATCTAGTGATATAAGAAGAAGAAGAAGAAGAGAACAAACCCTAAATTTAGCTTCTACCATGTGGAACAATCGGACAAACCCTAGATTTAGCTACAAAATCAAATCAAAGGAGAGCAATTAGACAAACCCTAGATCGACTACGACTCCAAAGGAAAGAAGGCTCCCATGTTCTTGCCGTGTCTCCCAATTTTTCTTCCGGAGGAGCAATGGGGGCCGATCCCTAAAACACCAGTAGCCGATCCCTATCGAACCCTAGTTTTGGGGAAAGAAACTGAAGGTTGTAGCCGATCCTATTAAGGGGGGAAATAAAACTTAAGGGGGGAAAACAAAATAAACTTAAGGAGGGAATTAAAACATTAAGAGGGAAAATAAACTTAAGGGGGGAAATAAAAACTTAAAGGGGAACCAGCTATAGTCGATCCTAATTTTTAAGGGAACAATTACAACGTGCATAGATATGGGCCATAAATGAGTGGTCAAACACAACGCACAAAAATACATGCCGTAAATGAGTGTTCAATTACAACACGCAGCAATGCATGCCATGAAAGAGTGTTCAATCACAACACGCAAAAATGCATACCGTAAATGAGTGTTCAATTACAACACGCAAAAATGCATGCCATAATTGAGTCTTCAATTACGGTATGCATGCCAAACACGCCGTAAAAAAGACAAAAAACAACTCTTTTATGGCATGCATATTTGCACGTCGTAAATAAGTATCATTTACAACGCGCAGCAACTGCACGCCGTAAATTACGCACCGTAAATACTACATTTTCTTGTAGTGCATGGGCACCTCCCAAGTCAGTAGCAGAGATTCGTAGTTTCCTGGGGCTAGCAGGATACTACAGGAAGTTCGTGAAGGATTTTGCCAAGATAGCGGAGCTGATGACCAAGCTTACGAGGAAGGATAAGGAGTTCATCTGGAGCGACATCTGCCAGTCAGCATTTGAAGAATTGAAGAGAAGACTCACTACAGTGCCAGTTTTAGCTTTGCCATCTGGATCGGGAGGATTCGTCATCTACAGCGATGCATCAGAGAAAGGCTTGGGATGTGTGCTTGAGCAGAACAAGAGGGTCATTGCTTATGCTTCTAGACAGTTAAGGCCTCATGAGAAGAATTATCCTACATATGACTTTGAGCTTGCAGCAATCATTTTTGCCTTGAAACTATGGAAGCACTACTTGTATGGTGAGAGAGTGGACATCTTCATAGACCACAGAAGCCTGAAGTATGTTTTCACTCAGAAGGAGCTGAATATGAGGCAGCGCAGATAGCTGAAACTCATGAAGGATTTTGACATCAATTTACAGTACCACCCTGGGAAAGCGAATGTGGTAGCAGATGCTCTTAGTCGATATCCTGTTGCTATGTATCTCACTATGGATCGGCATCTTTTGGAGGATCTTGAGAGTCTTGGGATTGAGATTATTCTTCCAGGAGTTGGAGGGCAGCTGATGCACATGCAGATACAGTCAGGACTGTTAGAGAAGATTAAGGAGGCCCAGTTTCTAGATGAGGGACTCCGATGTCTCAGAGGCCAGGCAGAGGCAGGATTGCTCGACGACTTCACCATTACAGATGATGGATCCCTGAGGCACGGAACTCAGTTGTGTGTGCCAAAGGATTCGCGGGAGGAGGGGATGCAGGAGGCCCACCAGTCGCAGTATTCTATTTATCCTGGATCTACCAAGATGTACAAAGATATGCGGGAGTATGTTTGGTGGTATGGAATGAAAAAAGAAGTTGCCAGATTTGTTTCCAGATGCCTTGTGTGCCAGTAAGTCAAAGCAAAGCACCAGAGACCAGCAGGATTACTCCAGCCTTTACCTATTCCGGAATGGAAGTGGGAGCACATCACCATGGACTTCGTCTCTGGTCTACCGCATATGCCCAGTGGCAAGGATGCTATTTGGGTTATCTTGGACAAACTGACGAAGTCTGCTCATTTTATTCCGTTCAAGGTTGGGCTGTCGACTGAGAAGCTTGCAGACCTCTACATGCGGTAGATTGTGCAGATCCACAGGGTGCCAGTGAACATCGTTTCAGATAGAGACAGCCACTTTATATCACACTTTTGGAGGAGTATACAGCAGAGCTTGGGTTCACAATTGAAGTTTACCACCGCCTATCATCCACAGACGGACGGGCAGTCCGAGAGGACCATTCAGACATTGGAAGACATGCTGCGGGTTTGCGCACTTGACTTCGACGGTTCATGGGAGGATCACTTGCATCTAGTGGAGTTTGCCTATAACAACAGTTATCAGGCAAGCATCGAGATGACCCCGTTCGAGGTATTGTATGGGCGGAGATGTCACACACCTTTATCTTGGGATAACGTTGGCGAGAGGGCTTTGCTTGGGCCAGAGATGGTGGTAGACTCAGCTGAGAAGATCAGACTGATCAGGGAGCATCTCAGAGTTGCACAGGATCGGCAGAAGCACTGGGCAGACAGCAGCAGACGGCCACTGGAGTTCGCAGTTGGGGATAGAGTGTTCCTGAAGATCTCGCCGACCAGGGGTATCATTCGTTTTGGCAGAGGCAGGAAGCTCAGTCCGAGGTATATCGGACCCTTCGATGTGACGGCACAGATTGGTGAGGTGGCATATCGACTAGCGCTTCCAGCCAGCTTGGAGGGAGTGCATGATGTCTTCTACGTGTCCCAGCTTCGACGCTACATTCCAGATCCGAGCCATATGGTGGACTACTCAGAGCTAGAGGTGGTTCCGAGCTTGACCTACGAGGAGCAACCAGTGGAGATCCTGGATCTTAGGGAGAAGCAACTGCAGAATCAGACCATTCTACTTGTCCGCGTTATGTGGAGACACCACTCTCCGGGAGATTCCACATGGGGCGCGAGGACGAGATGAGGGAACGCTACCCCAGTTTGTTCACTTGTATGTATCATGGTTTTCAAATTTTATTCAGCAAACAAATTGTTGGATCTACTGTCTCATGCGTTTGATTTAGAGTCAATGCTTTATTCCAATTTCGAAGATGAAATTTTTTAGGGGGGGGATATTTGTAAGCCTACCCTCCAGAATATTTTTAAAAAAAGATATATATATATAAATTTTGTAAAGATTTTTCTTCCTCCAAATTAAATTGCATAATAATTCTTAATAAAAGGCTACATCATTTCAAATATGGTATTAGTCATTTGGTGTTGTGGTGCAGTGGGCTTTTCAGCCCGGCCCACCTTTTCTTTATTTTTGCTGTTCATCAGGAAGAGAAATTTCAATTAACAGCAAATCAATCATTCATTTGATTTTGAATTTTCTCTAACCACCTTTTCTTGATTACTCTCCACGCCACCCTGAGCTATGTATACACCCTTTTTCCCAACCATTCTTCATTTCTGTTGAGGAATTGTTAGAATCCCTTCTTCTTTCCAAGTTCATCCCTCTTCCTGGATTCGATCCTAAAAATTCTTGAGCTCAGCCATGGCAGAAGGAGGCATCGCAACAATGGAGGTCTCGTCTAACAGCACACCGTGATCAAGAGCATCCCTTCGACGACTGGTCGGAAGCTCGTAAAATTCTTCGACGGCTTCGAATTGATTCATACACCAGTTCATCAATTCTTCGTCTTCGATCATTTGATCCTTGGTAAAACTCATCACACACTCTTCGATTTCTCTGAATTGGATTTTCTATGGCAATTTTGTTCAAACCAAATTCCCTTATATGGATCAGGATCCAGAGCCAACAGATCAGCGGTCAATTGATCGAGTTATGGATCTTCATCATACTGCGCCATCAAGGTGAGATCCATACTGACTCCTATGATATGGTTGAGTTTCTGGATTTCGTGTTGACTCATAAATCGATTTGCAATTCAATTCAGTATGAACGAATTCCTGGATTTTCCATATTTTATGAAGTTGCGAGTTATTTGGGGATTCCCTGAATCTTTTCTTTTCATCTATGTATCAGTTCCTTGAGATCCTTGAATTTGCTAGGTAGTAGCAGTGATCCGTTGGTGAATTCAAATCGGATACAATTGAGTATTCCATCCTTGTTCCTCTAACTTAAATTATCATATCAGTTGTATCAATCACATGTTGAGACCTTCCCTGTACCAATGTTACCTACTCGATCGCTCTATAGATTGATCCAATTGGTGAAGCAGTTGCACTCAGTTTGTGTCAATAAGGATCAGATCAGCACACTTTCATTTTATCAGGTAATCTTAGTTGCTTATCATATTATTGACTTTATCTTCTCAAAGATTTGGTAGAAGATATAATCTGGAATTTCACATAGGGTCTGGTAGATTACTGATACTCTGTTTTGATATCAGTTAGTAATCGAACATAACTATTGAATATTTTTCTTAAATTCTTAATCTATGGCAGATATTGAGATCTAGATTTAGTGTTATGCATTGGGTTGGTTTAGGCACAGGTTTGGAATGTGAAGTTAGGGTATATTCTAGATAACTGATTGGAATGTATCAAGGAATGAGGCCAGCCCTGATTGGTTGACATCCTGGTTTAATGAAACCTGGCTTCATGTTATTTTCATTCTTTTCCTATTTGTTGTAGTTAGAACCATGGATGGCTGGTTTGGTGAAGAACTCTAATTTTACATATATGTGTACATCTTGCAGCTCTGTATTATGGAGTTAGGTTAGGAAGTTAAGAGTGGAGAGTTCAGGTTCACAAACTTAAGTGTTAGAACCAGTAAGGATCATTGTATCCTGAAACTGATTAGAGTATCTGTCAGGGGACTGTACCCGACCTTGTCAGACTGATATATATATCTGAGTTTAGGACTGGTTGTCTTAATTCTTCATAGAACTATTGTATCAGTTGAACAGAACTGAATGTATGCCTGATTCAACACTGAGACATATTATTGCCTCAGTCGAGACTGATACTAACCTTGACTGATCTATTTTCCTGAAACATATTATGTGGAGTATAGAGTTTAGCTAAATATAGTAGTCTAGTATTTCAATTGGGGATACTCGAGTATGCATGCAGGAATCACTTTAGGTAATTAGAAATTGCTCTCATTTATTAAAGGGGGGTTAGGATATTTAGATTGGTTGGTGAAGTGCAATTTTGAGACTGAAGCCCCTGGGGTTAGTTTGCCGATTTACGGACTTATCTCAACAGACCAGTTTCTATGAAACGCAAGCAACCAATGCCGAAGGCGAATTTGCATCAAAAACAAACCTCCAGGAGGAAAAATCCTGATACTTACGCCAATGAGTTGAGTACTTCTCTATATACTCATGGGACAAGGCATCTGAAGAATCGGAATCATGTTCCGAATGTCGTCAAAGAACATATCCCTGACCTTCGGGAACACCTCAAACAGAAGCGGAATAACACCTCAACACCTCCAATCCAACCATTGGAACACCGTTGTAATCACAAGGTGGTTATTAAGTGTTGTTGCCAGACGACAAAATGATCTATCTTCGATCGTTTAACTTCTGAACCAATGTCCGAAGATGAAGATGAGGTGCTCTATGCCTCTGTAAACATGGCTTCTCGAGACACCGGAGGTAGGAAGTGTTCAAAGCATGGCAAACCCCATAAGCCCAGTCAACGATATCTGGATTTACTCCATGAATCCTCTGAGGAGTATTCCGACACACCCGATCTCGAAGTCGAGACACAGCTGGTCACAGGGATCTTCTCCAAGATCCTTCTGGTCACTTCTCTGTTTCTCATTCAGGGGACGACTCTTTCTCTGATTATAATGCATACAGTGAAAGCTCTGAACAGACAGTGTCTTCTACTGTACCCAGAGAAGTGTCAGCCTATGTTGTCACTGAAGATCCAGATGCTTCTAGTTCGGCCAGTCAAGAACAACGAATCGCTGTACTGGAAGATAAATTGAAGACCATGGCTGACATGATCGCAAGTATGCATACTGTTATCATAGCTCAACATACAGTATCACCGACTGCACCAGCTGTCAATCCAGAGATTATAGCATCATCGGTGCCTGTCAATGTAGGTCTGGGGGTACCATCCCCTCCTGTAGCCTCAATACCTATTCGAGTTACACCCAGTCATTCAGGGGCTGGGGGTAGTGCTTACCATGCTGTTCCTCCTCCTAACACGGTGAGCCAGCCTATTACTTCTCCATCCTCAAGAGATGCCAATGAGGCTATAAAACTACTACGTAATCAGTTCGAGGCCTTCAAAGAGAAAGACGGTTTACAGAGGCTTAGGATCAAACAACATTATCCAGTGGAATAGAAGGAAGTCCTATTCCTGCCTAAGTACAAGATTCCTGCAATCACGCTGTTTGACGGCAGCACTTCTCCGAGTCAGTTCATTAACCATTTCGAGGTAATGACTGTCCAGCTCCAGCCAAGTGATGCTCTTCTTACCAGAGTTTTTGTCGGTTGTTTAGCCGGTACAGCATATGATTGGTACCGTAGCCTGCCTGACGGCTCTATCACTTTATTTGTCGGGCTCAAGCAAATGTTTCTGGAACGATTCTACAAGGGTATCAACGATATGACTATATTCGCCCTCAATAAGATCAAGCAAAGACATAATGAAACTACTGAGAGTTTCATTGAACGATTTCGCCGAGAAGCCCTCAAAATGCTTCCCGGAACCCCATCTGTTGTAACGATAGACACTTGTAAGTCAAACTTGTTGCCTATCATCAGCATGTGGATGGGGTCAACACAGTTTCAGGACTGGCCATCATTCATTGTCAACGCTAAAGCAGCTGAAGTAAGTGTCGAGAAGTTCAAGCAGTTGGGGGTACATAACTCTAGCCCTGATCGAGATGAATCTTCTGTATCCGGTGGCGGTAATTGTCACGCCCCGACTCGTCAAATCGGTCGTCATCGCCTTGACTCGATATAAATCGATCCCCACGGGTCAGGACGTGATGCCGTGCAAGTCTTTAATGGACTTGCACAAGGCAAGGATGTGCAATTGGAAATTCCTTTTTGACTCGACGCGTTGAAATTAAACAGTGCAGAGAGTTGAAAACATAGCATAGGAAGAAATTTAGCTTTTCATTCATAAGCTTGCAAAGTATGTGCAAGGTCATTTTTACATTACATATGCCATTGCGGCTACATCTTGAAACACAAAAGAAAAAAACTCTCGACAAGCTTGCCCTGAAATAATCCTTGTCGTTCCATACATTCACGCCCCTTTATACATTTGAACAAAGCCTTCGATCTGAGTTGGGCTTCAAAATACTTCAAAATAAGAGAGCTTCGTGCCGCCTCCCGTTCTTCAGCTTCCAGTCTAGTCTCGAGCTCCCACAGCGCGCTCGTTACCTAGGGAGTTGGGGGTTAGCACACTTGCTAGCGGATGGGACGAACCCACTCGTCTAAACCGACACTGCTTATTAAGGATTCTAGCATACGAAGTGATCTTTCTATTTAGAACTATATGAGTTGTAATTTATTTCGAAGGCACATTTTAAACGATAACACATAACCAATTTAAAGGTATTCTTACCACGGCCGTGCTCCTTTCCTGCACAAAATATATATGATACTTACCACCTGCACAAAATAATAGGTGAGCATGCAATCTATCCTATATGCGTCATTGGTGATATCGACACCATAAATGACGATTACGTAGCCTTGCGACGAGCCCTCCAGTCCAGGTAGCGAGCCTAACTGGAGGTCTCGTAATGTCTCGTGTCGAAGCACGATTTCCATAATTTCCTCCTATGCCGATCCGGTCCCAGGGCCCCGGGTACCGTCTCGAGGAAAGCTCACCTTGTGCACAAGTCGTCCTTGACCATACGAATGTATGAACAGTTTAATATGTATGAAGTAAATTGCATAGCGTAACCATTATAAAATCATGTAATCATTCCTACTCGTGCAAGGGTCCTTTTCCCCGAAACCGTACGTTCTGATTTAGCATCCGTAGGCACCAAATTCTCTGAGGCATGATGCACCGCCACCAAGGTTTTCATCGTTGTGTTTTGCATGGCATGAAATATATTATATCTCTTTCTTAGAACTTTATCTTTTCTCTACTTAGTGTGAACTTATAGATTTGGAGTTAACTCCTCTAGGTTGATCTATTATCCCGAGCTCTTGATCTTAGTGGCAAGCATACATCCCGTTAGCATCATCGATTTGAAAGTTGAACTTTAAGAATTTAGTTGGCGGGAAGGAGTAGAAAAGAAGGGGCCGAAGAACCACCAACCTAAGGAGATTGTGCCGAGAGTAGGAGAATGCTTCGCGACGGTCAAGCGTCAGTTACACGAACTCCTGCGATGGCACGAGCATCGAATTAGAACCCTTCCTTCAATCCTTCCTTCGGAATTCTCAAAGACGCATTCAGAAATCGACGCGAAAGCACACTATCAAATCCACGCAACAATTCGTTCAAAAAGCCAAGAAAACCAATAAAACCAACGGCAGACGGGTTACGTCGCTCTCTTTAGAGTTCCTTTGCCAAGATGCCGCCTATCGCATCTAGGACTTATTCCAACAGTAGTCGATCCATTAGTTGGAACGGTACTCATATCACTCGTCCAAATCGATTTTATTGATGCCATGGTTTTTGTATTCCAAACTCGTCGCCGAGTCAGACTAGCCATCTATGTTCCAGACCATGTCTGACTTGGCACGAGCCTATTACATAGTGCTTCGCCCCAACGGGAGCGGGGCACTACATAATATACCACTAAGAAAAAGTTTCGTCCCGAAACTTAAGATCAAGGGTTTGACCTTCGTCGGCGAAGAGTAAAGGGTACTTCTCCTTCATCTCCGTCTCTAGCTCCCGCGTCGACTCCTCGACGGAATGGTTGCGCCAGAGTACGCGAACCAAGGACATCGATCGGCTCCGCAGGATCTTTTCTTTACGGTCCAAAATTTGCACGGGCTCCTCCGAGTATGATAGATCGACGCGTAGCTCCAACTGATCGAAACTAACCACATGACTTGGGTCATGCACATACTTCCGAAGTTGGGAGACAAGGAAGATGTCGTGCACTTCGGCCAGGACAGGAGGTAGCGCGATCCGGTAAGCAACGGTGGCCACTCTTTCGAGGATCTCGAAGGGCCCTACGAATCTCGGACTCAGCTTGCCTTTTACCCCGAATCGCATGATGCCCCGCATCGGCGTCACCTTCAGAAACACATGTTCCCCAACCAAGAACTCTAACGGTCGTCGACGAGTATCTGCATAACTCTTTTGTCGACTCTGAGCAATACGGAGCCTATCTCGAATCATGCGGAGCTTCTCGACGGCTTGTTCGACTAGTTCTGGCCCGAGCACCTGTCGCTCCTCGACTTTGTCCCAGCAAATCGGAGATCGGCACTTCCTCCCGTAAAGCGCCTCGTAGGGAGCCATTTGGATGCTCGATTGATAACTGTTGTTGTATGCAATTTCCGCGAGCGGCAAGTGCGTGTTCCAACTAGTCTTCAAATCTATCGTGCACAGATGTAGCATATCCTCCAGGATCTGATTCACTCTTTCTGTCTGGCCATCGGTTTACGGGTGGTACACGGAGCTAAGGTTCAACTTAGTGCCCAGCGCCGCCTGTAGACTCGTCCAGAAACGTGATAAGAATCGCCCGTCTTTGTCCGAAATAATTGTGGCAGGTACCTCGTACAGTCTGACGATCTCGTTGAGATAAATCTGAGCTAACCGATCGATGCTCCATGATGCTTTAATAGCGATGAAATGAGCGGATTTGGTCAATCTCCTTAAGTGGGTGGTTCTTCGGCCCCTTCTTTTCTACTCCTTCCCGCCAACTAAATTCTTAAAGTTCAACGTTCAAATCAATGATGCTAACGGGATGTATGCTTGCCACTAAGATCAAGAGCTCGGGATAATATATCAACCTAGAGGAGTTAACTCCAAATCTATAAGTTCACACTAATTAGAGAAAAGATAAAGTTCTAAGAAAGAGATAGAATATATTTCATGCCATGCAAAACACAACGAAGAAAACCTTGGTGGCGGCGCATCATGCCTCGGAGAATTTGGTGCCTACGGATGCTAAATCAGAACGTACGATTTCGGAGAAAAGGACCCTTGCACGAGTAGGAATGATTACGTGATTTGATAATGGTTATGCTATGCAATTTACTTCATACATATTAAACTGTTCATACATTCGCATGGTCAAGGATGACTTGTGCACAAGGTGAGCTTTCCTCGAGACGGTACCCGGGGCCCTGGGACCGGATCGGCCTAGGAGGAAATTATGGAAATCGTGCTTCGGCGCAAGGCATTGCGAGACCTCCAGTTAGGCTCGCTACCTGGACTGGAGGGCACGTCGCAAGGCTACTAATCGTCCTTCATGGTGTCGATATCACCAATGACCGCATATAGGATAGATTGCATGCTCACCTATTGTCTTGTGCAGGTGGTAAGTATCATGTATATTTTGTGCAGGAAAGGAGCACGGCCGTGGTAAGAATGCCTTTAAATTGGTTATGTGTTATCGTTTAAAATGTGCCTTCGAAATGAATTGCAACTCATATAGTTATAAATAGAAAGATCACTTCGTATGCTAGAATCCTTAATAAGCAGTGTCGATTTAGACGAGTGGGTTCGTCCCATCCACTAGCAAGTGTGCTAACCCCCAACTCCCCAGGTAACGAGCGTGCTGCAGGAGCTCGAGACTAGACCGGAAGCTGAAGAATGGGAGGCGGCATGAAGCTCTCCTATTTTGAAGTATTTTGAAGCCCAACTCAGATCGAAGGCTTTGTTCAAATGTATAAAGGGGCGTGAATGTATGGAACGACAATGATTCTTTCAGGGCAAGCTTGTCGAGAGTTTTTTTCTTTTGTGTTTCAAGATGTAGCCGCAATGGCATATGTAATGTAAAAATGACCTTGCACATACTTTGCAAGCTTATGAATGAAAAGCTAAATTTCTTCCTATGCTATGTTTTCAACTCTCTGCACTGTTTAATTTCAATACGTCGAGTCAAAAAGAAATTTCCAATTGCACATCCTTGCCTTGTGCAAGTCCAATAAAGACTTGCACGGTATCACGTCCCGACCCGTGGGGATCGATTTATATCGAGTCAAGACGATGACGATCGATTCGGCGAGTCGGGGTATGACAAGTTGGTATCAGAGCACGGTTCACACCTCGGTCCTTTCAAAATACATTCTTTTAGATGATGTCGTTGCGATTTTTCAAAAACCTATGCTTTTCGACATATGCGGCCTGAAATAATCGTTCCATACATATAAGCCCGTAGATATTTTGAGAATACTAACGGGTTTGCTCAATTTTGTAGGAATGCCGGAAAGACTGGGTGTCCCTGCTGTCAATGCCACATTGATCAGCACGGATAGCACCGAAGGCGCGACGCCTAGTGATTCTGCCAATGAGCGACTACTACGCCTCATGGAACTCCAACAACGCCAGTTGGAGATGCAGCAACGACAGCTACAAGAACAGATCCAGGCCCAAGTCAGCGCCCAACAAAAGCAAATAGAGGCCCTGACCCAGATCGTGAGCACCATAGCGACGTAACAGAACTCGACGACCGTCATGTCCGAGGAAGAAGTACAACCCGTAAAGGCAAAACATGTGTCTTTCTCCTCCCTGCTCAAGATGACCAAGTTCAAGAAAAGGAACCCGCCTGAATTCAACAGTCGAGCAGAGCCTGACGAAGTCATGGGGTGGCTAGTGAAGATTGAGGGTCTGTTCACTCTCCTCAGCATCAAGGGGTCCAAGAGAGTCGGGTGCGCAGCATTGCAGCTCAACTTGAGGGCCTACGACTGGTGGGAGGCGAAGAAACAGGAACTCAAAGAGGCCAACCCCAATGCCAAGATCTCGTAGGAGACGTTCAAACTGGCCTTCCTCGAGCAATACATCCCTCGTGCCCTTCGTCGACAAAAAAAAGAGGAATTCATGTCCTTGAAGCAAGGAAACTTGTCCGTTGAAGACTACGATGCAAAGTTTATGAAGCTTGCGAAGTTTGCCAGGGCCTTTCTGCCGAACACGGAAGCGTGGTGCAAGCATTTCCAGCAAGGCCTGAATGATGATTTGCGTCGGGACGTCATAAACCAGAGATGCCAGACGTACAGGGAATCATATAACGCCGCCCTTGATAGTGAGCGGATCTTCGGTCGAGCGTCGCAGAAGGGCAGATCAAGCATCCGCAATAACTTCAACAAGCGTCCTCATGACGCGGGAGGATCTGGTACGCCAAAGCGCCAGAACACGTCCGAGTATCGGGGGCCTCACCCAGGCGTACGGTGCCATCGCTGCGGCAAGATGGGACATCTGGCGGTCGATTGTCGAGGGGGATGCTTCAAGTGTGGCCAGCTAGGTCACAAGGTAGTAGATTGTCGCATGGGGTGGGCGAACCAACATCTACCAAGGGACGTCCAGAGCCAGAACCAGAATCGGGCGCCTCCCGCCCATGGCGCTAATGCGGTGCCCGTGAACCCACAAAATCGCCAAGGGACGCAAGGCCGAGTCTACGCACTGACTCGGGATAAAGCTTTTGCGTCCGACACTGTCGTGACAGGTATACTACTCTATAAAAATATGCCTGCTAGAGTATTGTTCAATTCGGGTGCTACGCATAGTTTCATATCTGCCGACTTTGTAAAAGAGAATGAACTACCTATGCAACTTTTAGATATGAATCTTAGCATTAGCACTCCATCGGGAGTAGATATGCCTGCCACTCAAATTTGTAGGGATGGTTACATATGCATCGGAGGGAAGAATCTGTCCTTGGAAGTTATCGTCCTCGACGTCAAGGAGTACGATATAATTCTCAGCATGGATTGGTTGGATGCATGCCACGCAACGATCGAGTGCGCGGAGAAGAGAGTTGTGTTCCGCCTTTCGGGCGAAACCAAGTTCTCTTATTCGTGCGGAGCAGTATCAAGGGCAGCAATGATGATATCGGCGATTTCGGCAAGGCGTATGTTGCATTCTGGGTGCAGCGGGTACCTAGCATCAGTTCGAGACACGGGAACGGAGATTGCAAGCACAGCCCAGACTGAAGTCATGGCAAAATTTCCTGATGTATTCCCTGACGAGTTGCCAGGGATGCCGCTGGACCGAGAGATAGAATTCAGCATCGATACCTTCCCGGACACCCGACAGATATCCAAAGCACCTTATCGAATGGCGCCAGCAGAGCTGAAGGAACTGAAAGCACAACTACAAGAGTTACTAGATCGCGGATATATTCGCCCTAGTGTCTCCCCGTGGGGTGCCCCAGTATTATTTGTGAGGAAGAAAGATGGATCGATACGGCTGTGCATCGATTATCGGGAACTCAACAAAGCCACGGTACGAAACAAGCACCCGTTACCGAGGATAGACGATTTGTTTGACCAGCTGCAAGGGGCGACGGTGTTTTCCAAGATTGATCTTCGCTCAGGCTACCATCAATTGAAGATCAAGTCCAAAGACGTGCCGAAGTCCGCCTTCCGAACTCGATATGGTCACTACGAATTTCTTGTCATGCCCTTCGGCTTGACCAACGCTCCTGCCGCGTTCATGGATCTAATGAACCGGGTGTTCCGACCGTTCATAGACAAATTTGTCATCGTATTCATCGATGACATTTTCATATATTCGAAGAACAAGGACAAGCACACGGAACACTTGAAGACGGTGCTACAGACTCTGCGTGAACACCAACTTTATGCCAAGCTAAGCAAGTGTGAGTTCTGGATGAGCAGTGTGACGTTCCTTGGGCACGTTGTCTCAGCTGAAGGCGTCACGGTGGACCCAAAGAAGATTGAATCAATAGTCGAATGGAAGCGGCCTACCTTAGCAGGCGACATCCGAAGTTTCCTCGGCTTGGCAGGCTACTACCGTAGATTCGTGAAAGATTTTGCCAAAATTGCGTCGCCTCTGACTCGCCTCACCCAGAAGGGAGTCACATTCGAGTGGAACGACGCCTGCGAATCGAGCTTCCAAGAGTTGAAGAAATGGCTCATCTCAGCGCCGATCCTTGCACTTCCGGACGGGCCAGAAGGGTTTCAAATATTTAGCGATGCATCGCAGACGGGTTTGGGATGCGTGCTTATGCAAAGGGATAAGGTAATTTCGTTTGCTTCGAGACAACTGAAGCAACACGAGAAGAATTATCCTACGCATGATCTGGAGTTAGCGGCCATTGTGTTCGCGTTGAAGCTATGGCGGCACTATCTTTATGGTGTAGCTTGCAGCATCTATACGGACCATAAGAGCCTCAATACATCTTCACTCAACGGGACCTGAACTTACGGTAGCGGCGTTGGCTTGAACTCATCAAAGACTACGATCTGACTATCGAGTACACGCCAGGTAAGGGAAACGTAGTGGCAGACGCACTGAGTAGAATGTTCGCTGGGTGCTTGTCTATTAACCATAACATACAGCGAAACTTGGCAGAGATGGGTATCGAACTCCGAATCCATTACCGTAGAGCACGATTGGCCCAATTGTACCTCAAGTCAAGCTTGCACAACAAGATAAGGACCGCACAGGAGGATGACCCATTCCTGAAGAAGATGTACGAGCTGATTTCGACGGGAAAGGCGATCGACTTTGTGGTGGACGAGGGCAAAATGACGCGGATGAAGGGGAGGATATGCGTGCCGGACCATGCCGAACTTAGAAAGGAGATTCTGACGGAGGCCCATTATGCGAAGTACTCATTACATCCCGGGAGTACCAAAATGTATAAGGACCTGCACACGACCTTTTGGTGGCACGGTATGAAGAAAGACGTGGCAATGTTTGTGTCACAGTGTATGGCCTGTCAACGGGTGAAGGCCGAGCATCAAAGACCGGGCGGGGAGCTACAGAACCTCGATATTCTAGTATGGAAGTGGAACGACATCTCTATGGATTTCATCATGGGCCTTCCGAAGACGTCGCGGGGGAATGATGCGATTTGGGTCATTGTCGATCGTTTGACCAAATCCGCTTATTTTATCGCTATTAAAGCATCATGGAGCGTCGATCGGTTAGCTCAGATTTATCTCGACGAGATCGTCAGACTGCACGGGGTACCTGCCATATTCATTTCGGACAGAGACGGGTGATTCTTATCATGTTTCTGGACGAGTCTACAGGCGGCACTGGGCACTAAGTTGAACCTTAGCTCCGCGTACCACCCACAAACCGATGGCCAGACAGAAAGAGTGAATCGGGTCCTGGAGGATATGCTACGTCTGTGCGCGAAAGATTTGAAGACTAGTTGGGACACGTACTTACCGCTCACGGAATTTGCATACAACAACAGTTATCAATCGAGCATCCAAATGGCTCCCTACGAGGCGCTTTACGGAAGGAAGTGCCGATCTCTGATTTGCTGGGACGAAGTCGGGGAGCGACAGGTGCTCGGGCCAGAACTAGTCGAACAAGCCGTCGAGAAGGTCCGTATGATTCGAGATAGGCTCCGTATTGCTCAGATTCGACAAAAGAGTTATGCAGATACTCGTCGACGACCGTTAGAGTTCTTGATTGGGGACCATGTGTTTCTGAAGGTGACGCCGATGCGGGGCGTCATGCGATTCGGGGTAAAAGGCAAGCTGAGTCCAAGATTCGTAGGGCCCTTCGAGATCCTCGAAAGAGTGGCGACCGTTGCTTACCGGATCGCGCTACCTCCTGTCCTGGCCGAAGTGCACGACGTCTTCCATGTCTCCCAACTTCGGAAGTGCGTGCATGACCGAAGTCATCTGGTTAGTTTCGATCAGTTTGAGCTACGCGCCGATCTATCATACTCGGAGGACCCCGTGCAAATTTTGGACCGTAAAAAAAAGATCCTGCGGAGCCGATCGATGTCCTTGGTTCGCGTACTCTGGCGCAACCATTCCGTCGAGGAGTCGACGTGGGAGCTAGAGGCGAAGATAAAGGAGAAGTACCCTTCACTCTTCGCCGACGAAGGTCAGACCCTTGTTCTTAAGTTTCGGGACGAAACTTTTTCTTAGTGGTATATTATTTAGTGCCCCGCTCCTGTTAGGGCGAAGCACTATTTAATAGGCTCGTGCCAAGTCAGACATGGTCGGGAACATAGATGGCTAGTCTTACTCAGCGACGAGTTTGGTATACAAAAACTACGGCATCAATAAAATCGATTTGGACGAGTGATATGAGTATCGTTCCAACTAATGGATCGACTACTGTTGGAATAAGTCCTAGATGCGGTAGGCGGCGTCTTGGCGAAGGAACTCTATAGAGAGCGATGCAACCCGTCTGCCGTTGGTTTTATTGGTTTTCTTGGCTTTCTGAACGAATTGTTGCGTGGATTTGATAGTGTGCTTTCGCGTCGATTTCTGAATGCGTCTTTGAGAATTTCGAAGGAAGGATTGAAGGAAGGGTTCTAATTCGATGCTCGTGCCATTGCAGGAGTTCGTGTAACTGACGCTTGACCGTCGCGAAGCGTTCTCCTACTCTCGGCACAATCTCTTTAGGTGGGTGGTTCTTCGGCCCCTTCTTTTCTACTCCTTCCAGCCAACTAAATTCTTAAAGTTCAACGTTCAAATCGATGATGCTAACGGGATGTATGCTTGCCACTAAGATCAAGAGCTCGGGATAATATATCAACCTAGAGGAGTTAACTCCAAATCTATAAGTTCACACTAAGTAGAGAAAAGATAAAGTTCTAAGAAAGAGATAGAATATATTTTATGCCATGCAAAACACAATGATAAAAACCTTGGTGGTGGTGCATCATGCCTCAGAGAATTTGGTGCCTACGAATGCTAAATCAGAACGTACGGTTTTAGGGAAAAGGACCCTTGCACGAGTAGGAATGATTATGTGATTTGATAATGGTTACGCTATGCAATTTACTTCATACATATTAAACTGTTCATACATTTGCATGGTCAAGGACGACTTGTGCACAAGGTGAGCTTTCCTCGAGATGGTACCCGGGGCCCTGGGACCGGATCGGCCTAGGAGGAAATTATGGAAATCGTGCTTCGGCACGAGGCATTACGAGACCTCCAGTTAGGCTCGCTACCTGGACTGGAGGGCGCGTTGCAAGGCTACGTAATCGTCCTTAATGGTGTCGATATCACCAATGACCGCATATAGGATAGATTGCATGCTCACCTATTATCTTGTGCAGGTGGTAAGTATCATGTATATTTTGTGCAGGAAAGGAGCACGGACGTGGTAAGAATGCCTTTAAATTGGTTATGTGTTATCGTTTAAAATGTGCCTTCGAAATGAATTGCAACTCATATAGTTCTAAATAGAAAGATCACTTCGTATGCTAGAATCCTTAATAAGCAGTGTCGGTTTAGACGAGTGGGTTCGTCCCATCCACTAGCAAGTGTGCTAACCCCCAACTCCCCAGGTAACGAGCGCGCTGCGGGAGCTCGAGACTAGACCGGAAGCTGAAGAACGGGAGGCGGCACGAAGCTCTCCTATTTTGAAGTTTTTTGAAGCCCAACTCAGATCGAAGGCTTTGTTCAAATGTATAAAGGGACGTGAATGTATGGAACGACATAGATTATTTCAGGGCAAGCTTGTCGAGAGTTTTTTTCTTTTGTGTTTCAAGATGTAGCCGCAACGGCATATGTAATGTAAAAATGACCTTGCACATACTTTGCAAGCTTATGAATGAAAAGCTAAATTTCTTCCTATGCTATATTTTTAACTCTCTGTACTGTTTAATTTCAATGCGTCGAGTCAAAAAGGAAATTCCAATTGCACATCTTTGGCTTGTACAAGTCCGTTAAAGACTTGCACGGTATCACGTCCTGACCCGTGGGGATCGATTTATATTGAGTCAAGGCGATGACGACCGATTCGGCGAGTCGGGGCATGACAGTAATCGCCAGAACAACCGCAAGAACAAAGAAACCTTGAATATCAATCTCAAGAACAAGGAATCTTTGGCTGTTAACGTGGCTCAACCCACATCTACCTCTACTCCTTCTGTACCTCCACCAAAGGTACCTCGCCCAAAAGTAGAGTATTCCTTTGATAAAAATGATACAGCAAGCATCTTCGACTGTCTGCTGAAGAGCAATAAATTGCAACTTCCTGACCCGAAGAAGCCTGATGAAGTCGGTAAGACTGACCACCCTAAGTACTGTGTTTATCACAGGTTCATAGGTTATCCTACTCGGGCATGCTATGTGCTCAAAGGCAAGATTTAAGAGCTAGTCAACGCCGGTGTCATCACTCTCCAGCAGGATGAAAAGACTGTTACAGCCAACATGATTTCTGTACAGTTTAGTGACTTTCCGCCACAAGTGGTACAGAGTGGCATCATCCCCATTCCCAGGACCATTCTTGAGATTGAGAATCTTCCTCTTCCACGAAGTAAAGGTCTTGTCCCCTTATCCCTTGATAATGGCAAAATCATGTGGATTCATCCTGATCTTATTAAAGATTTTGAAGTTCCTTCTTTCTCCAAGCAAAAAGAACGCTCCAAAGGCAAAACAAAGAGCTGCAATATGGTATCTTTTGATCCCATAGTTGAAGAAGAAATCCTGTTAGGCACCAGGTCAGGGAAAACCTATCAATGGGAGCATCCCGAAACTCAGGAGGATCCTGCTTCATCCTCCGAGGCTGTTCCAGTACAGCCTGTCTCTACAGAAGTCATCCCTTCTACATCATTACCGATTGCGGAACCAACTCTTCCTAAATCAGCAGCAGCTGACAAAGGCAAACAACAAGTTCGCTTCGACAAAGTTTTGAAGAAGTCATCCCCCTCTGGACTTGAAAATCCATATAACTTTGATATATTGGCTCATCTGGCCAACACGCCGGCTAGGCTGTCTATCTTCGAGCTCTTACGCCTCTCTAAAGAGACTCGAGAAACACTGAGTGAGGCTTTGATGCAGGCAGACACTTTCTTAACTCTTCTCAAGAAACCTGAATCAGAACATGTCTCTTGTCTCCACTGTCATAGTGTGTTAGAATTAATTCCAAACATTACCTTTACACAAGATGACATGTTGATGGAAGACAATCGACATGACCGTCCTCTCTACTTTACAGGATACGTCGACTCCATGAAGGTCGATCGTATTCTGATAGATCCAGGGTCAGCACTCAGCATCATGCCTAAGACTATGTTGGATGCTCTGAAGATTCCAGTGCATAGCCTCTCAGGCACTATCACCACCATTCTGGGATTCAACTAGGGAAGAAGTGGACCTTTAGGCAAGATACGCCTAAAACTACAAATTGGCAATCTTCGCACGAAGGTAACCTTCTACATTATAGACAACCATGGTTGTTCTTACAATGCTCTTCTGGGGAGACCATTCCTTCATGAACACAATATTGTTCCTTCTACTCTCCATCAATGCTTCAAATACGTTGATGACAAAGAGGAAGTCCAAAAAGAAGTTGCGGATATCTACCCTTTTAAGGGCGTCGAAGCATATTGCAACGACGCTCGCATATACAAAGAAGAGTTTATGAAGGTGGTTTTGGCCATGGATGGTGAAGAAGAACAAGAAGCAGTGCCCAGTGACACTCTCATCATACCTGTCAAAGGACGTGTCTCTCATCCTCAATCCTCCAAACCACTAGCTATTCATCTGCCAGCCCAGAAGCAATCGACTGGTGATAATCAAGATCAAAGGGAGCTCACCTCTTCTGAGCCACTGGTTATCGACTTACATCGTAACAAAGATCAAAAGGAGCTCACCTCTTCTGAGCCATTGGTTATCGACCTCTGTCGTAACAAAGATCAAAGGGAGATCACCTCTTCTGAGCCGCTTGTTATCGACCTTCGTCGCAACAAGCCTAAAACTCCTTCCTCTTCTGATCCTCCTCTTGTAATCGATCTGACCAAGCCGGCTAAGGCTAAAGGTCCTGTTGTAAATATGGATGTACAAATCAATGAAAAAGCATCTACTTTCCAGTATACTGGTGTCATTTATCATACTAAATGCTATTTGGATATGCTAGACAGCTTTCAGTCATTTACAATAGGAGTCGTACAATCCCTTCAGACGGAAGTATTATTTGAACATCCAGATGACTCATATTTTGTTGTCCCTTCTCGAAAGAGAGGTGAGAGTCCAATACTTTTTAGTAAAAGGCCAGAACAAAAATTCAGCTATACGGATGATAGCAAAAATAACGATATGGGACGTCTCCAACTTCGTCGTTATAGTCAACAATCAAAAGATATCATCCAAAAGATGGGTTATGACTTCAAGAATGGCCTCAATTATGGTAAGGGCAGACGAACTCCTATCCGTACGGTTGTTCCGAAAGGAAAATCAGAGATGTATTACAGCAGGATGAAAAGAGGTCTCGGATATACTTCACCTCCGGTCTTATCTCAAGAAGTCTCCGAATCTGATAGTGAAGAGCGCTCCAACTCTTCTGATTCTAGATCATGGGATTCTAACACCAGCATCGGTCAAGTTCATCGATTGATCGTATCTTCTAACATGGTCTCCGCTGAACTCCCGGAAGGTTATGACGAAGATATCGAAAAAAATCCCAAAACAGATCCTTGGGCTCAACGAATGGACACCCAATGGGAACTTCGATTCGAGCAACGAGAACCTCCTACCGAAGATCAATTGGTCCAAATTGACGTAGGAGAAAATGGGTCACCTCGTCCAATATTCATCAGCAAGAACCTTCCAGAGGCAGATAAGCAAGAATTAATTCTTCTTATTCGAGAATACATTGATGTCTTTGCTTGGAATTATGAAGACATGCCAGGTTTAAATCCCAAAGTTGCTACTCATAAACTAAATATTTTGCCTAATGCAAAGCCAGTCAAACAGCATCAAAGGCGATTCAAGCCAAAAATGATGGACGCGATTGATGATGAAGTCAAAAAGCTCATAACTTGTGGCTTTATTCGGGAAGAACAACATCCAGATTGGGTAGCCAACGTTGTCCCAGTCTTGAAAAAAACTGGTAAAGTTCGAGTTTGCATCGACTTTTGGGATCTTAATGAAGCTTGTCCAAAGGATGAATTTCCTCTCCCTATCACAGATGTCATGATCGACAATACTTGTGGGTTTGAAAGAATATCCTTCATGGATGGATTTTTTGGATACAATCAGATTCGGATGAACCCTGAAGATGAAAAACATACTTCTTTCCGCACTCCTCGCAGAGTCTACTGCTACACAGTGATGCCATTTGGTCTCAAGAACGCTGGTGCAACTTACCAACGAGCTATGAGTACCATCTTTCGAGATCTTCTGCGCAAGACTGTCGAATGCTATGTCGACGATATTGCTGTCAAGAGTCGTCTAAAGGAAGATCACATCCAAGATTTAAGAACTATCTTCAATCTAATGTGCCAACATCAACTTAAAATGAATCCCACCAAGTCATTCTTGGGTGTCTCTAGTGGTAAATTTCTTGGCTTCGTCATTACCTCTAAGGGTATACACATAGATCCCGAGAAGATCAAAGCCATTCAAGAGATGTGTCCTCCACGCAACTTAAAAGAGCTACGAGGATTCCAAGGTCGACTTGCGTACATCAGGAGATTCATTTCAAATCTGTCTGGACGCTGCAGACCATTTACTCAGTTAATGAAGAAGGGTGTATCTTTCATTTGGACTGAAGAATGTCAACGAGCATTTAATGATATAAAGCAATATCTCACGAACCCACCAGTCTTGGTGCCACCAATTTCAGGCATACCATTCTTAATGTATGTCCGTGCTATGGATCATTCATTGGGTGCTTTACTTGCTCAGAAGAACAAAGAATGCCATGAACAAGCCATCTACTATCTTAGTCGTACTATGATTGGTGCTGAACACCGTTATAGTCCGGTTGAGAAAGAATGCTTAGCTCTTATGTTCGCTGTTCAAAAGACTCGGTATTATATCATTGGCCAAACTATTCACGTCATTTCTCGAGTTAACCCTCTTCGGGTACTGATGAAGAAGCCTGGCACACTCAATTTCCGACTGGCCATATGGGCCATTCTGTTAGCCCAATATGACACGGTTTATGTTTCGCAAAAGTTTGTTAAAGGTCAAGCACCGACTGACTTTTTAGCAGCTCATCCTGTTCCGGAAACATCTAAGCTTTATGATGAAATTCCAGACGAAACATTGGAATCAAACATGATCTCTGAAGAATTTCCTACCTGGCGTATGTTCTTCGACGGAGCATCCCGGATTGGACCTAATGAGACCATTGTCGCAGGAGTTAGAATTGTTCTAGTCTCTCCCGAAGGATTAGCTATCCAAAGAGCTTATTCCATAAATCAGCCATGCTCTAACAATATGGCTGAATACAATGCCTTGCTCATTGGACTCCAGTTAGCTAAACAATTGGGAGTCGAATATCTTGAAGTCTATGGCGATTCTAAACTGGTTGTTAATCAGGTTAAAGGAACAAACGAAGTCCGCCATCAAGATCTAGTGCCCTATCATGAAGCTACAATTTACATGGCCACATCATTCAAGGCCTTCTTTATTGAATATGTCCGACGAGCTTGCAACACTGAGGCAGATGCTTTAGCTAATCTCGCAGCAGTCTTAGCAATTCCCGTCAAAAGATAACAAGTAGTTGTTTCTAACAGAGAGTTGTTCTACATTGAAAATAATCGCAACATTGAGTTCAGTAACTTCGCCGAAGTCAATGTTATCAATGAAGATTGGAGAGCTCCTTTCATTGACTTCGTAGTTCATGACATACTTCCTGAAGATCCTAAGGAGGCTACGAGTATTCGCCGACGATCTCTTCAATTCTACTACAATTAGATTACCAAAACTCTCTATCGACGGACTTATGACGGCCTACTCTTGCGCTGTCTTGTTGGTGATGAAGCGAAGCAAGTATTGCGTGAAGCTCATGATGGTGTTTGCAAAGCACATCAACTCGGCCCTAAACTACAAGATCGTATCCGATGAATGGGTTACTATTGGCCCTCTATGGTATCTGATGCTATCGAATATGCAAGGAAATGTCGAGCCTGTCAAATCTATACAGATTTCATCCATCAACCGTCGGAATTCCTTCATCCGACTGCTGCTTTCTGGCCTTTTGAAGCTTGGGTCATAGATATTATAGGTCCTATCAATCCTCCTTCTTCTAAAGGACATCGGTTTATACTAGCCATAACGGATTATTTCTCCAAGTGGGCCGAAGCTATACCTTTGGCTGAAGTCAAAACCAGCAGCGTCATCAACTTCGTCAAATATCATGTTATCTACAGGTTTGGTGTACCTCGACGAATCATTCACGACAACGGACCTCAGTTCATCAGTCAAAAGTTTACTAGGTTCTGTGATGATCATCGGATTGACAATGTCGCCTCTACGGCTTACAACCCTGCTGCTAATGGCTTGGCTGAAGCCTTCAACAAGACTATTATCAAGCTCCTTAAGAAGTTTGTGTCTACTAACAAACGGAACTGGAGTAAAAAGCTTGGAGAATGTCTATGGGCCTACCGCACTACGGTCCATAACCCCACAGGCTGTACACCTTTCTCTCTGGTATACGGTTGTGAAGCAGTTCTACCCCTGGAACTTCAAATTCCATCTCTAAGGATTGTTATCGCCAATGAGTTGACGACAGAGAACAATGATCTTCTTTGACTTCAAGAACTGGAGGCGCTCGACGAGAAGCGACTATTGGCTCAACAACACAGAGTTATATCAAGCCCGCATCTTGAAGACTTTTAACCGCAAAGTTAAAGTCAGAGCCTTTCAGAAAAGAGAACTCGTTCTTACAGTCAGACGTCCTATGACTATGACTCACATGAGCAAAGGCAAGTTCGATGCAAAACGGGAAGGGCCTTATATCGTGAGTAAAGTCTTCTCAAATGGAGCCTATCAACTCACAGAGCTAGACGGTCGAGTTGCAATGATGCCCATCAATGGCAAGTTCCTTAAAAAATATTATGTATGAATGTAAAAAGGATTTCTTGTAAATATAATCAGACAGTTCATAAATAAAGTTTGATTTTATTTTATCATAAACGATGTTACATGATATCAAGGACGAGAATCACTATCATCCTTCTTAAAGACAGGACGAGGACCACTACCGTCCTTTTCAAAAACATAGTCGGCAAAAGAGCCGAGGACATCCTTGCTCGATTTTACTAGAAACGCGCAAGCGGCCATCCTCATGGCTTCTTCTTCTTCAGTTTTCCCTGGCTCAACCAAGAAGTCCAGGATATCCTGTGGCAGCTTGGGTGCAAACGAACCTTCGCCCGCCTCCGTCTGCTTTGGCTGGGTTGATTCGACTGGACGCTCCTCAGTGATTTCTTCAATCTTGGGGACAATTTCAGCCTTCTTGGATGCATTTTCAGACGACATTTTATGTTAAAAATGAAATTGATCATTCCATCTAAATTTTTGTTCTATTTATAGGCAGAAATTCTTGAAACAGTCGATTATGTGAATCGAAGTGACGCGTTCTTCACAACATTCTTACATTCATCCGACGGTTCATCCGTTTATTCCATTCATCCGACGGTTCATCCGTTTATTCCATTTATGACGACGGTTCATCCGTTCATTCCATTTATTCGACGGTTCACCCGTTCATTCTATTCATCCGACGTTTCATCCGTTCATCCCATTCATACGACGGTTCATCCGTTCATCCCGACGATTCATTTCGTTCATACATCCTGACGACTCATCCGTTCATCCATATCAACAACTTGTTACGTCTTTATTATCTCTGATTAAGTTGTCTGCTGAAATAATAATATTCAACAAATTATATTCTGCCATGTCCATATTACCTCTGAGCAGATATAATGAATATGATAATTTTCAAAATCAAGAAATATATCATGTCCTGAACCTCTGAATATATTTTCTATCGCTATTATTTATATCCGTAATGGGATATGCAATAAATAATAGAGCTACAAAATAATGTCTTTTCATTGATCAAAATAAAAGCATTACAAAAAGACATATCACAAAGGAGAAAGTACAAAAGATTTTCTTTTACTCAATCGGTGGGGTCATCAGACTAGCTATTTGCTGCTTCAAAGTTTGAAGTCGTTCTTCACGAGAATCCAGTACACGCTTTCTAGCTTCCTCCATTCCAGATTTATCATCAAATGTCGGCAAGGTCACTAGTCGACGAGCGATTTCATCTTGATGAGACTTGACAAACTCATTCTTCTCATGGGTCAGAATGTCTAGTTGCTGAACTGCAGCTTGATGCTGTGTAGTCTCTTCCTCAAGAGCAAGTTGAACGATCCTCAACTCTTCTTGAAGTCGAGTAAATTCTGCCTTCAGTTCAACAACCTTCTGTTCTTTCTCCCCAGCAGCAGACGCTATACTATTTCCATCTGATAATCATACTCTGAAGACTTTGTAGCAAAAGTGTCCAAGAAAGTCTTGAAATCAGCTTTTGTGATCTCATCTTCTCGAGTCATCCTTTCAAACTCGGCACTCACCAGTGGCTCTACTTCCCCCCGATTAAGATCTTTGTAAATCTTAATTGACTCCTCCAGCTCATCCAGCACATATTCGAGATAGGCGACTTGAGCCTCATCACCCTGACTTCGGATGCCGCCGATCAGATAAGAAGTTGGACTTCTGACAGTGATGAAACCAATACTCTCTTTCTCCATTACCCTTTCTACTAAAGGCCCTAATGAAGTGAAGAAGAGGTTGGTGAAGGAGCCAACTATAAATTTATTGGTGGCCGCTGCACTAGGTGTGGCAGCGACTCCTATAGAAGTTGTAGCAGCAGATGCCTGTGAAGGCGAAAGTTCGGCTTCTTGAACATAGGCTGAAGTCTCTTTGGACAAGGGAGCCATAGTGGAGCTAGTTGCCCCTCCTAGATGTTCCTCTGTGAAATCAAATAAACATCATCAGTTTGCTGTCATTATGGACTATCAAAAAAGATCAAAATGAGGGCAAGCTTACCAATGCTGGGTTTAGTGACAAGATTTTCATCTGTTGACATAGGCTGCAGCCTCGTAGAAGTAGCTTCAGACATCATTGCCTGACTACTTCCCGCTTCAGAGCCGCCTGATAAATGACGGCTGCTGCTGGCTATCGCTTTTGTCTGCACTATGTCAGTGCATACCGGAGGAATTGTAAAAAGTTAAATTTTTACATGAATGAAAGATAAGATGTCAGTCATTTGATCTATAAAAGAAGATTATCAATATCAGTCAATACCTCTTGGATCGGTGACAGTAGCTTCCTCCGGTGCTACTTCATTAACAACGTTCTTCTCTTGGGATACATGAGCATCAACATCCTCTTCCGGATTTAGATTGTCATTAACATTCTCCGCTGATGTTTCTTCATCATCTGCACCCTCTTCTTATGCTTCCTCATCATCACTTGCGTCGACTGGATCTATATCATCATGGAAGCCAAAGTCACAGTCTTCCAGGGCCTCGATCATCAGTCGATCTTCTTCAGCCCGACGCGATCTTGGTGTAGCTGGAAGATGAGCAGCTTCCATTACAAATATAGGAGAGGGCAATACTTCGACAGACGATCCCGATTCATTGATCGGGGTCGGAGTTGCAGTTGCTTCTCTGGCTTCTGCAGCCTCATCCTTTGTCTCTGCAGTTTCTTCTCTTGTCTCTACGACCTTATCTCCATTCTCTGTACTGGCAGCTTCTTCTTGCCTGGACTCAGGAGCAGGTGTAGGAGAAGGCATCATAACCCTGGTGGCAGCACTTACCAGGGCCGATGCATGGATAGATCTTGGGGGAGTGGTTACTTTCTTTCTGAAAGCTAATTTTGTCCTGCGTAGAGGTTCTTCCGGAATCTCTACGTCTGCTGCATGTGTTTTTCTTTGGATGGAAGTAGGGGTGGTTGCCTCTTCTCTATGAACTGACTCAGCCTGTTGCCGAGATTGCGAGCGAGTAGTGACTCTTTCTGAAGAGTCTACGGCGGTCTTCTTCTTTGAGACAAGAGAAGATGTTTCTACTCCCTTCCTCTTCTTCTCCTTGATCGGAGATCTTACAACTTTCAAAGAGACACGCAGCGATTCGTAAACTTCTTCAGGGAAGTTGGCTTCCCTCGAAGCTTCTAGAGGCGCATCAGCTGGCTCGTGCTCTTTATCATTACCAGGAAGCACCAAAACAGGTGCTCCTTTTCTAAATCGAGTTACCGTCGCAAAGCTGTCTGCTAGATTGAAATTTTCAGCAAAAGTATTTGCTAACGTATAAAAGATCGAATAAGTATACAGCATGCGTGGGCCATGATCGTTCTTTGACGGCATCGAGAACGTCGTCTTTGTGTCACGGGCATTGTAATAAGCCCAGGCCCGGGCTCCATCAATTAAATAATATTTTCCCTGTAGGCACGTTATGGCATTGCCTACATGAAACTGGTCATAACCAAATTGGCGCACAAAACAGCTTGGGAGATAAGGCTCCAGATAACATTCATCTTCAAACCGATACACCAAGTGTGATGGCCGAATTGTCCTCAGCCAATCAAAAGTTGTATGGCCCAAAGGCAGCATCCTCATAGAGTCGACGAGGTTTGTTGACATATGCTCATAACCAACTGGAGGGGGAACACAGTAAAAGTTCCATCCCTTGCCGAGATTCAGAGCTCGTCGACAGTCTCTCAAAGTGGTATAGATCCACTTACATCCAGAGAATCTTCTTAAAAAGCTGCCGCCCACTGCCCCCATATCAGGATTTATTAAAGAAGGATGGTGTAGAAGCAGCCATCCAAACAGATATGTGTACGGAAGTTCCAGCCGAGGGAAATGACCCTTTTCACCTTTTTCTCGAATCATCGAATCAACGAAAACACGGAGGCCGGCGTTCATCCTGCATGTCATTGCTGACAGCAAATCCATCCGGTAGCCGAAAACCAGACGGACGACAGCGAACAGTACACCGCGATGGAAGCGGTCAACTGCACTGGCCCCAGGAACGACATATCACCGAAGCTAGTAAGTGAGGAAACTTGCCAATTGGGCTTCCTTCGACATGGGTCTGTAACCCATCCTCATGTAGCTTTCAATGATGTCCCCTTCCTTGAAAGGAGGATATTGAAGATCATCCTCAATCTTGATATCCATATCAACGTGTGTCTCCATCAACTCTAGCACTTCACTATTGCTAAGTGGTCGGAAGAAGTTGGGATGGCAGTTCTCATATTCTTTGGTCTTCTTCTCAATAATATGGTTGAGGAAAAGATAGGGCAACCATTTGGTGGAATAGCAGGTGCTGGCTGTGCCACTCTTGTAGTATAAAGAACAGATCTTGTAATGGCATAGTAGCTCTTCAAAGACAGCTACCTTGTCGGCATTCTTCTGGCGCAGTCTGTCCAATTCATTATTTGTCGGGACAAACTCTTTATAAGGGATATCCCCCATTGGCAGATGAGAGATGTACTTTATCTCATGCAAAGCTAATCCAATTTCCCTGCATGGCGTCATGAAAGTCCCAGTCCTATAATTGTATCTCTCCGCCAACGCGAGGAATAGATGTGGATTGGGGGGGAAGCCATAAACAGTGGCGTATACTGCTTGGTACAGATCAATCTCCTTGAGTCGATCTTCAAATTGGACCAATATCCAATTGGCCACACAGATCCATCTCTTATTATCCGGGCTCACAAGACCTGTCAACCGCAGATCTTGGTCCGGATACCTCCCTTCCACCTTCGCAAATTCATTTGTGAATATTGGAGTTCTCACTGGTAGCAGTAGGAAAAAATCTTCCGGCGGGATGAAACCGGGTCTTAGTCCTCTGAGTAAGGAGCTATGTCGCTCAAAGGAACTGTAGAACACATCTTTATGGTCCGGCCCCCTTTTAACATAGATATTTTCCGCTCGGGCTTGCTGCAACGGAGTTATGTCCCATTCCATTCTTCTGGGATAGCCCACAAAAGCATATCGGGACAAAGGAAGGCATCTGGAGATCTCTGGCAGAAGTATCGTCTTCTCGCCCCTCTGGAAGATTCTTTGTTCCATATGCGGCCTCGGCTGAGAATTCTTGTCAAAAGCCTCACCAAACAAGAATAGAGGTTTCTTGTGGGTGACAGCGTCAGCAGTCTGAAGAGGCTGTCCGTTCATCAGACACAGTAAAGTGTCATTATCTTGTGCGGTCAGGACAGCATGCCGAGAGGACGGTAAGGCATATTGAGGAAAGGACACATGAGAGAGATCTTCCTTGAAGTTTGATTCAGATAGAGATCCTGCAAGGACCTCATAGTTGGGATCTTTCCTGAGGTTAACTGCATCAATAAAGAGACAAGGATCAGTATATGCAAAACCAAAAAGTTTTTTTTCAAAAGTTTATCAAATTACGCTATGTGAAACAAGCTATCAGATTGCGCCAGCACAGTCAACATGCGCAAGGTATCAGATTATGCCAGAACAGCCAATGTACGCAAGACGTCAGGTTGCGCTAACATACTTGCACAAAACATCAGTTTGTGCTGGCACAACCGACTTGCGCAAATCGATGGATTGTGCCGAACATTTTGTTAGCGCTTTCCAACCGATTGCGTAAGAATACAGTTTTCATAAAAATGAAAACTGTTGTACATGCAGCCGAAACCCTAAACAGGGTGGCGCAAATACCATCAATCTCTAAAAAGAGAGAGGTATGAAGGTCTGAAAACATCAAAAACCCTAAAAAGGGGTTTCGATCATGATTCGTCATTTACCTTGAAGCGCTGGATGACCCGTCTCGTGACGAGATACTCGTGGTGCAACACGAGTCGAAGGTTCGGCGGGGGCCTTTCCTTTCCGATGGCCGATCGCTTGGGCGCCATTGCTGTCGTCAACGAGAGGAAGAAGAAGAAGTCGGAGTAGGGGAGGAGCTTCTGTCTCTTGAGAATTCGAAAGCAAGTAAAGGTTGAAAGAATGAGAAATGAAACTATTTATAGTTTTTTAGAAGTGTAACAGTCACCTCCGATTGCGCTACAAAAGACGGAACTAATTCCTCCAAACGCGCAACCAAAGCGCAACTTGATTTTAAATTTGAAATTCAAATTATTTCAAAACTTTGAATATTTTCAAGTTTCAAAAACTTTGAAGGGGTCTTGTATGTCCTAAAAATCAAGTTGCATCTATCAAATAGGCAGAGAAGTCTCAATTGCGTACCCTTCAAATGAACTGCGCTGGAGATAGATTGCACTGCAAATCAAACGCGTGAGCTGAACTGTGCTACCACCCGAGCACGCTACGCTGACGTGGCAACACCATCATTACCTGACAAAGATCGGATCTTCTGACAGCCTAACAGCCCGAAAAATGAGGAGTCCGTTCGTTTCTTGTGCAGCACAGTGCTCGAGAACAGCTGTACAACCTCAGCACAGTTTGCCAGTCCAACCTCAGCACAGTTTGACCAAGTCCGAATCTTAGCGCTATCCATTGACTAGAAGGAAGCGTAGTCTGAAACTAGCGCTATTCGGTTAGTACAATTTATCAAATAACTGACATTTATTATGTGGCTTATATGCCATCAATTGCTCGCCACGTGGAAACCGCCTGTACACGACCAAGCGCATTTCAATCAAACAATGCCAAGCGTCGGAATATAGTTAGCCCACGATCAAGCAACTGCCCAATAGGCCAGCACAGTTTGCAGTCTGCGCAGTCTGTCGCCCGTACAGTTCATCATGCGTAATCCAGAATAACTACAAAATAGTTATTTCTAGAACTCTATAAGTAGAGTTTCAAGTCCTTCATTAAGGGGATCAGATCATATTATCATCAGAGATCAGAAGTTTTTGTCCAAGTGCTGCTGCATTCTTCAGAGGCTATCGTCTTCAAAGTTCATATCGTCCAAGGGATAAAGCGATCGTCTTCAGATCGGATTCCTATAGTTGTACTTTCCCAGAATTCATTGTACTCTTGTACTATTCTTTAAAGTTTGTGAAATAAAAAAATTTTGTTTTTGCAAACATGCACACTTCAGGATTCATGTTGTATTTCATGTTCAGGACTAATTTCATGTTCCATGTATTTACTTTCAGTATTCATGTTCAGGTTTCATGTCTTGTTCTCATTTCTCGTACTTTATATATATTTCATGTGTTCTTGTTCATACCATGATGTTCATGTTCATTTCCTTGGATATACTTAGCTCCGCTCCTGACTAGGATATGTTGCAGGTGAGTTGGAGGCTATCTGTGACACTTACTACGAGCAGGAGCCTGGAGGCACCTATGAGCCAGTTGATGTTGCCCAGGATCTAGAGGCTGAGAAAGCCTAGTATTTTCTTCTTTAGTTTTATTTGGACTTGTATTAGAGACATCAGTATATTTTACATTTGCTGGAATGTAATAACTTTGAGACATGTATCTGAGATTCTGGGTTTCGATCTATTAGATGTTGTGATTTACTTTCATTCTCATTTAAATTTATAGTTCTCCCTAGATATTGGTACAGCTTACTTCATCGTGTCTAACGACGAAGGCTGGGCGTGTCCGACTCGTATCCGATTATTCGGGAGCGGGTCGTGACATTTACAATGCCCTCTGCTACTTTTGAAGCGGGTCCGCGTATGTTATATACATACGTGAATTTCTATACCTCGGCCAATACCTTTTTCGAAGGCTTCTCTTTGTCTGATAGTTTTATTAGTGTCAGACGGTCGCGGGCAGGGGCCAAGACTAATCTAGAATTCAGAGAAGCGAATGAACATGTTCCTGCTGATGAGCCTCTAGAAGCTACGCTTGTCGGCTTCCCTAATAAAGTGAATGATCTGCTGCATATCTCCCTTAAGAAGCTGAAAGAGAAATCTTCTGTAAAAGGAGCTAGCAAAAGACAGAAAGCCAGTGAATCATTTACCTAGTTTGCCCCAGCTGAACCTCCTTCTCCCCCTAAGGCTTGAGGGAAGAAGAAGAAAGAAGCAGTTATTATTACTGAACAACACGCGGCGAGGACAAGATCTCAAATGCAACTGATGGAAGCGGGGCTTTCTTCTGGGGGAACATGAGCAACCCCTTCTTCAATCCCAAAAGAAAGTAGAAGTCCTACTAAGAGACTAGCAGAGGGCCGGATGTGTAAGATAAACTTTGTGAAACTGAGGGATCACCTCCAATACCGCTCAAGCGCAAAACGAGGTGAACAGAGGACGACGATCTCTCCAAGTCTGATGGCGATAATCTACCTCCCCTACCTGAAGATGGAGGACTTGTCAACTCAGAGACAGATAGTATCAGCACCAGTTGTACTGTTTCCTCTGTTCATCCTCGCATGTTATCTACATATATGGCAGACGGAGAAAGACCTGAAGAAGCCAGTGATCAGACCAACAAACAGCTAGAGGGTCTTAAAATAGCATTTGCCAAGATCACTGATATGCTTACCAGTATCATGGCGGTCTAAGCTACTGGGGCTGTTCCTCCAGCCCAACAAAATGTCTCGGCTCACATCAGTCCGATTTATAGCAACAACCCTCCTTCACTACAAAAGGAGTATCATTTTGTTGTGCCTCCGCTAAATCTTGTAAATGCTGGGGGTGGTCCTTCGCCAATGATGCCTGACAACCGTTCAGCAGCCGTTTCCCAATACCTGCTCAATCAACAGGATGCAATTGATTCCCTGGTTGCCCGTCTCGACACCATCTCACACAAAGACGAGCTTCAGAAGATGGAGATATCTCAACCTTATCCTCTTGAATGGGAGAATGCTACTTGCCCTCCTAACTACAAGTCGTTGACGCTAAATTCATTTGACAGGTTGACTTCTCCTCATCAATACATGACATACTTCAACACGCAGACTCTACACTTACCCAGGGACGATCCGTTCTTGTTAAAGCTGTTTATTAGCACCTTGCAGGGGGTAACATTTTAATGGTTCTGCAGTCTGCCTAACGGTTGTATCAATTCTTTTAAAGACTTGGAGAGGTTGTTCCTCAACAGATTTTACGAGAGTGGCATGCATGTTAGTATGTCCACCCTCATCGAGACTAAGCAAAGAAGGACTGAGTCTATCATTGCCTTTATCGAACGCTTCAGGCGGCTAGCACTGAAGATATCCTTCGGCATACCAGACTCAGAACTTATGGATACTTGCCGACATAACTTCCTTCCTACAGTGAAGTTCTGTCTGGGTATACATAAGTATGATACATGGCCCACTTTCATTGGGGCCGCTGATGCTACTGAAAACGACATTCCGAATTTGGAAATACTGGGGTTGAAAATACCCAAATCTGAAGACAAGGGCAAGCATCCTCAAACTATCCCTGTCCGTGGGGGTAAAGGGAAAGAAGTCCTGAAGGTCGACACTTCCAAGGGAGCTTCCAATTCTCAAGGCGCCTCTGACAAGCCTAAGGAGACCTTCTTCTTTGACGAAGACGATGTTATTACCATTTTTTACACATTGACGAAGGGTAATAAACTGACATTGCCTCCACCACGACGTCTTGCAGAGGCGAACCAACTCAACGATCCCAAGTAATGTCTCTATCATCAGTACGTACATCATTCCACTAAGGACTGCATCATCCTGAAGAAGAAGATACAACAGTTTATCGATAGCCAAGTGATCAACCTCGAAGCTGAAGACAAGGTCGTATCTTCTAACATGATCTCTCTTCAGTTTGGTGACTTTCCTTCCACAGAAGTCCCAGATGACGTGATCCCGATCCCCAAGGCAATAATGGAAGTCGTCAACCTACTGCCACCTCGCAACTCAACCTTGGTACCACTTACGACTGAACCTGGTGAGATCATATGGTTCCATCCGGACCTTATGCAAGAAATGACACAGGGGGTGGTATCTCCCAAAGCAAAAAAGGGCAAGAAATACAAGTCATGCCATATGGTATCTTCTCCCATCTACGAAGTTCTATCTGGCGAGACGCGATCGAAGAAGGCTTATCTTCGGACGTACGATCCCGCACAAGAAGAAGCAGTACCTTCTCAAGCTCCCGTTGCCCCCACAAGCTCGCTCAGAAGTCGGCCCGTCTAAGCCTTCAACTACCGACAAAGCAAAGCAGAAGGAGACGCAGTTTGACAAGTCTCTAAAGGCACCAGCTTTAGTGCTCCGTCCCTACATCGTGCCCTGTTTCCGTCCACGGGGTGCGCGAGAAAGGAACACTGTCGCTATCGATTCGGTCGGGACCGATAGGTCGGAATCGGCCGAGTCGATCGAACGGGAACGGTTGAATTAAGATCCATTCCACGTTATGGAATGGCTTCTTCGAAACCAAGTCCCATATTCAGCGGGTTGCGCCTCGAGGATTGGCTCTGCGGCTGAGTCGGGAGAGACCTCCCGTTGTTCTGATTTTCATGCCACACTTGATTTGGCTTTAGTTTTCGGGAATGCATTTTTCGTGAATGTTTTCCGAATGGGTTTTCGTGACTTACGTTTTCGAGCTTCGCATTCATATCGAATTTCTTTGAATTATACAGTGTTCTAATCAGTTGCTTATGCGATTGCAGGTGATCGCATAGGCGACGTCAGCACAGCCAACCGGTCGCTCGCTTGAAACAAATCTAAGGCGAGTGGCTGACCTCCTTCGCCTCGTCCCTCTATTTCAAAATCAATATGAAGTTAAATGAATGCTTGTCATAATAGTGTAGAATCAAAGAAATCATGGCACGATTCTTCACGAAACACTTGCTATCAAACTGCCGGTATTGAAAATAGAAAACGTGTTTTCTTATGCAAATCCACTTAGCCTATGCAAAACAATGAATGAATCGATTAACGTTTATCGCAACGATACGGCTAAGTAAGCAAATCGACTAAGTTCAAAAGAAAACGGTCACTGGACAACTTGTCGACAAGGTAAAGTTTTCTCGAACGGTTGCCTAGGCCAAGGGACCGATTCGGCCCGGAAGGAACGAGTATAGCAAGTGCCAGCCTTTCATCGGCGCGAGTTATGTGGGAACTTTCGCACAGGGCTCGCTACCCGACACGAAAGGGTCGTCGTCTAACCCAGCTATAGTTCGCGATGGCTTAACATTGCCAGTGGCCTTCACACCCTTTCACTGCTTAACAAATGCACGTGACACGTGATGAATATGATAGTTGCTTAATGTTATACAATTTCATATGCTTGCCTCAAAACATGTTAACTTGTAAATCGAGCAGGATGGTTAGAAAGATCACAGAAATAGCTAGCTAACATGTTTACAAAACTTCTTGAATCAAATACAGAGCTTGGATTTTAATTAGCCATTCGCCAGTACATGTGATCGTACTAATCCTCGCTCTTTGTAGGTCCCGCAAACCAGGAAGGCCGCACCAACTAGCTCGACGATGTTCGTGACTTTGAAGCTTCGTTCGTGCGTCGAAAACTTGTCCCTTACTCCACTTTTAAAGACTCTCAACAGTTCAAAGAAAATGACTCAGCATCCCTCCATTCCAGGTCACTAGAGTTCTTTGTTGTATATTGAGGGATGTGTGCAATGTATGGAACGGCTATCTCATCGGCACTCTTTTGTAATCGAGTCATGTTGTAGCCTACGCGGCATGAGTCTTGTACTGGAGTCTGTAAAAAGATGTTCATAATCAAAAAAGATCAAAGTTTCCTTTACATAATGTGTGATTCAATTTTGTCTGCGTACTCTCTTAGATCTCGTATCTCGGATTATCTTATGACTATGCCTTGTGCGATCGTAAATTAGGTTCGCACGGCATCACGCCCAGGGGACGACTATCGATTCGACGGAATCAGGACGTGACATAATGGTATCAGAGCACGACTTTACGTCCTTGGCCTCCAGTATCGAGTTCTAGTCTCCAACCATTGACCTCGTGTCGATGAGATGAGTTGTTCCAAACACTGAACCCAGGATATTTTCTGAAACTAACGATAGTTGCCTTTCTTTTCCCTGCAGTTGCGGGAGCTCGACAGAGGGCGAGACGAGCGCTTTCAGCAGCTCGAGTACTTCTAGACCTGAGCATTCCGTCAACCCAATGGGAATCACGCCTACCATAGCCGGACCTTCCGGCGACCCGATGCAACGTATGCTGCAAATGCTCGAAATACAGCAATACCAAAACGAGCTCCATCGTCAGCAAACGGAGGCTCGTCAGACTCAATTCGAGAATCGATTCGAGGCTCAATTCAAGCTGTAGCAGCAGCAGCTGAATACCCTCCAGCAAATCGTATAATCGGTCGTAGGCAACAACAACAATTCAATGATGACGCCTGCCGTGACCGAGCCTGCGGTTCGATCCAACGAAGCTGAACCGGAGGCGCCCGTGCTCTCACCTGCGGCACCGAGAAGTTCTAACTTCGAAGTGTCAAAATTCACAAAAAGCTGCCGCACTTCCTTCAACGGCACAGAAGATCCCTCGGTAGCGATCGACTGGTTAGAGGAGCTGGAAGATATGTTCGAGCTTCTGGGTGTCGAAGACTCGAAGAAAGTCGCGTATGCTCAACTTCTACTTCGAATGAACGCGCACGATTGGTAGGCTGTGCAGAAGCGCGGGCTATTCGACGTGAAGACGGGACGGCGGAGATCTCCTGGGCTACATTCAGAAATGCATTCGAGACCAAATATCTTTCTGCAGCCGTGCGACAGGAAAAGGAAAATAAATTTATGCAGTTGAGGCAAGGGAATATGACAGTGCGATAGTATGCGGCTGAATTCAACAAACTAGCCAAATTTGCTGGAGACTATCTACCCACCACTGCAAGTCGAGCTCGACGATTCGAAGTGGGCCTGCATTCTACTATCTGTGCTCATGTCTCGGTGCCTGAATACAAAACCATGGGCGAGGCACTCAACCATGCCCTCCGTCTGGATTCCGAGTATCCTCCTACTACTACTGGCGCTGTTCACTTTAATAACAAACGTCATAGTAATGCGGGAGGCAACAACGCGCACAAGCGTCAATATCGCGGCAACGAAGGCGACAACCAGACGAAGGATCGAACAGTCTGCGAGTTCTACCACAAGGAGGGGCACATGGCCAGCGAGTGCCGATTAAAGCACGGAGCATGTTTCGTGTGCGGCAAAACAAATCATGTCACAAAGAACTGCCCGAAAGCTAGGCCGAACCAACGCCTTCCGCAATACCAACAAAACCGAGGCCAAGCACCTCGAGCTCCACAGACCGCACCATAAAATGGCCAAGACCGTCGCCTCAATGCTTAGGGCCGTGTCTATGCCATGACTCGAGACGAAGCGTTCGCATCTGACACAGTCGTGACAGGTATACTGCAATTCAATAATAAACCTGCTCTTGTATTGTTTGATTCAGGTGCCACGCATAGTTTTATATCGGCGGACTTCGCCGCAGAGTACAAATTTTCCCTGACACCGTTGGGCCTCGATCTCACTGTTAACGTACCGTCGGGCATGCCACTACTTGCAAATTTAGTCTGCAGAGACAGAATCATCTGTATAGGTGGTCAAAAGATCAGTCTCGATACGATAGTTCTAGATATTAAGGACTATGACATCATTTTGGGGATGGATTGGCTCGGTCCGTGCAACGCAACCATAGAATGCACTGAAAAGAGGGTCACATTCTGTATATCTGGAGTGCTTGAATTCTGCTACTCGTGTGGTGAGGCGTTACCGACCTACATGGTGATCTCCGCAATATCTGCTCGACGGATGCTGCATTCCGGGTGCAAAGGCTATCTTGCTTCCATTCGAGACATGCGATAAGATGGTGCAAACGCGGGTCAGACCGACGTTATGGAAGAATTCCCAGATGTATTCCCGGACGAACTGCCCGACATACCGCCCGATCGAGAGATTGAGTTCACTATCGATACATTTCCCGATACTCGACCGATCTCGAAAGCCCCGTACAGAATGGCCCCTGTAGAGCTTAAAAAACTCAAAGTACAGTTACAAGAATTGCTCGACAAAGGATTTATTCGACCCAATGTCTCGCCATAGTGAGCGCCCGTGCTGTTCGTCAAGAAAAAGGATGGCTCTGTATCGACTATCGCGAGCTGAATAAAGCTACCATCCGGAACAAATATCTCCTGCCCCGCATAGACGATCTGTTTGATCAGCTGCAAGGAGCTACGGTGTTCTCTAAAATTGAACTGCGTTCGGGTTACCATCAACTCAAGATCAAGCCGGACGATGTGCCGAAGTCTACCTTTCGTACTCGATACGGCCATTACGGGTTCCTGGTAATGTCGTTCGGCCTAACGAACGCCCCTGCTGCTTTCATGGATTTGATGAATCGGGTGTTCCGACCATTCCTCGACAAGTTCGTAGTAGTCTTTATCGACGATATACTCGTCTACTCGAAGAATAGGTAGCAACACATTGAGCATCTACGGACCGTGCTTCAGACCCTTCGAGAAAATTAGTTGTATGCGAAGCGAAGCAAATGTGAATTTTGGCTAAGTAGCATCGTATTCCTCGGACACATCATTTCAGCTGAAGGCATTGCGGTCGACCCAAAGAAAGTTGAAGCCGTTGTCGATTGGAAGCGACCAACGTTCGTCAGCGAGATTCGAAGTTTCTTTGGCTTAGAGGGATACTACCGACGCTTTGTGAAAGACTTTAAGAAGATCGCATCGCCTCTGACTCGCCTCATCCAGAAAGGAGTCGCATTTGAATGGTCGGACGACTGTGAAGCTTCATTCCAAGAATTAAAGCAACGACTCATCTCGGCCCCGATACTCGCACTTCCAGAAGGGACTGAGGGTTTCCAGATATTCAGCGACGCGTCCGGTCAGGACTTGGGGTATGTGCTGACGCAGCGGAACAAGGTGATATCTTTTACTTCCCGACAGCTAAAGCCGCACGAGAAGAAGTACCCTACTCATGACCTGGAGTTAGCGACGATTGTGTTCGAGTTAAAATTATGGCGTCACTATCGTTATGGCATGGTGTGTACGATCTATACCAATCACAAGAGTCTCAAGTATCTATTCATGCAGAAGGAACTGAACTTGCGGCAAAGGCATTGGCTTGAACTAATCAAGTATTACGACTTGACTATTGACTATACGCTGGGAAAGAAAAATATTGTGGCGGATGCTCTGAGTCGGAAGTATATTGCCTCGCTATCCATCGACCGCAGACTGCTACGCGACCTAGAAGAGATGGGCATCGAACTCCGAGTCCGATTCAGGCATGTGCAGTTGGCAAAGTTGCGGTTAGAGCCGAGCCTGCAAGAAAAGATCAAGACCGCTTATAAGGACGATCCATACCTGAAGAAGATATGAAAGCTAATCTCGACGGGTAGGACGACCGACTTTGCGAATGACGAAACCGGTATGCTTCGATTGAAGGATAGGCTATGTGTTCCGGACGATTCAGAACTTAGAAAGGAGATACTGTCGGAGGTGCACTATACGAAATATGCCTTGCATTTCGGTAGCACAAAGATGTACAAGGACCTCCGCACGAACTTCTGGTGGCACGAAATGAAAAAAGATGTAGCATTTTTTGTGTCGCAATGCATGGCCTGTCAGCAGGTGAAAGCTGAGCACCAGAGACCGGGCGGGGAGATGCAGAATCTAGCGATTCCGGAATGGAAGTGGCAACACGTGTGCATGGATTTTATTGTTGGTCTGCCGAAGACACCACGGGGAAATGATTCCATCTGGGTCATCGTCAATCGGCTAACCAAGTCAGCGCATTTCATTGCCATCAAAGTTACTTGGAGCGTTGATCGCCTGGCACAGATTTATCTTGATGAGATAGTACGGTTGTACGGAGTTCCAGTATCCATCGTCTCTGATCGGGATTCATGGTTCATGTCACGATTCTGGAGTAGCCTTCAGTCGGCACTGGGTACCAAGTTGCAGTTCAGCTCAGCTTACCATCCTCAGACCGATGGCCAAACGGAGTGCGTCAATCAGATTCTCGAAGCCATGCTACGACTCTGCACAAATGACTTCAAATCAAGCTGGGATATTCATCTACCTCTGGCTGAATTTGCATACAACAATAGCTATCAATCCAGCATTCAAATAACGTCGTATGAAGCCTTGTACGGACGAAAGTGCCGGTCAACCATTTGCTGGGACGAAGTCGGAGAGCGGCTGATTCTCGGCCCGGAACTGGTAGAACAGACTGTACAAAAAGTTCGACTCATTCGGGAAAGATTAAAGACCGTGCAGAGTCATCAAAAAAGCTATACGGGCGTTCATCTTCGACCCCTCGAGTTTCAAGAAGGCGATCACGTATTTCTTAAAGTGTCGCCCATGCGAGGAGTTACTCGGTTCGGCGCGAAGAAAAAGTTGAGTCCGAGATTCGTTGGGCCGTTCGAAATACTAGATTAGGTCACCCCAGTGGCCTATAAAATTGCCCTACCGTCGGTGCTAGAAGGTGTACACAATGTCTTCTACGTCTCTCAGTTACGAAAGTACGTGCACGACCCTAGCCACGTTGTGGATTTTGGCCAGCTGGAGCTGAAGTCCGACTTATCCTACATTGAAGAGCCAGTTCAAATCTTAGAATGCAAGGAAAAGCTGCTGCAAAATCGAGCGATCCCTCTCGTCCGCATCCTCTGGAGGAACCAGTCGGTCGAAGAGTCGACGTAGGAGCTTGAATCGAAAATGAAGGAGAAATTTCCTTCATTGTTCTCGTAGAGGTAGGTTCTATCTTTAAGTTTCAAAGACGAAACTTTTTATTAGTTGGTTATGGTGTAGTGCCCAGTCCCTACATCGTGCCCCGTTTTCGTCCACGGGGTGCGCGAGAAAGGAACACTGTCGCTATCGATTCGGTCGGGACCGACACGTCGAAATCGGCCGAGTCGATCAAATGGGAACGGTTGAATTAAGATCCATTCCACGTTATGGAATGGCTTCTTCGGAACCAAGTCCCATATTCAGCAGGTTGCGCCTCGAGGATTGGCTCTGCGGCTGAGTCGGAAGATACCTCCCGTTGCTCTGATTTTCATGTCGTACTTGATTTGGCTTTGGTTTTCGTGAATACGTTTTTCGTGAATGTTTTTCGAATGGGTTTTTGTGACTTGCGTTTTCGAGCTTCACATTTATATCGAATTTCCTTGAATTACACATTGTTCTAATCAGTTGCTTATGCGATTGCAGGTGATCGCGTAGGCGACGTCAGCGCAGCCACCGGTCGCTCGCTTGATACAAATCTAAGGCGAGTGGCTGACCTCCTTCGCCTCGTCCCTCTATTTCAAAATCAATATGAAGTTAAATGAATGCTTGTCATAATAGTATAGAATCAAAGAAATCATGGCACGATTCTTCACGAAACACTTGCTATCAAACTGCCGGTATTGAAAATAGAAAATGTGTTTTCTTATGCAAATCCACTTAGCCTATGCAAAATAATGAATGAATCGATTAACGTTTATCGCAACGATACGGCTAAGCAAATCGACTAAGTTTAAAAGAAAATGGTCATTGGACAACTTGTCGATAAGGTGAAGTTTCCTCGAACGGTTGCCTAGGCCAAGGGACCGATTCGGCCCGGGAGGAACGAGTATAGCAAGCGCCAGCCTTTCATCGGCGCGAGTTATGCGGGAACTTTTGCACAGGGCTCGCTACCCGACGCAAAAGGGTCGCCGTCTAACCCAGCTATAGTCTGTGATGGCTTGACATTGCCAGTGGCCTTCACACCCTTTCACTGCTTAACAAATGCACGTGACACGGGATGAATATGATAGTTGCTTAATGTCATACAATTTCATATGCTTGCCTCAAAACATGTTAACTTGCAAATCGAGCAGGATAGTTAGAAAGATCACAGAAATAGCTAACTAACATGTTTACGAAACTTCTTGAATCAAATGCAGAGCTTGGATTTTAATTAGCCATTCGTCAGTACATGTGATCGTACTGATCCTCGCTCTTTGCAGGTCCTGCTGTAAACCCCCGTCCCGTGTATAGAATATATATATTTATAGATTATTATGAACATTAATTATTGTTATTTATTTATTTATTTGATTGGTGTTTCTTATGAAGCATATAACAAATTTCTATGCTAAAGGATTATTAAATTATTATTATTATAATCATTTTAATGATTTTAGATTGAAATGGCTACAGTAGAAGGATTGAATAATAATAATTATGGTAATTATGATTTTATTAGCAACCATAGTTTTATTATTGTAGTGTTTATTAATAGTAATTAATTAGTATATATGATATTAAGTTGGAGCAATTTGAAGGCTTAAACTATACTAGGTTATAGACCAAAACTAAGTTCCTCACCAAATAGCAGCATTGGCCAATGGCCCCTTTCAGTATTTCTTTCTTTTGCAAACGGATCATAGCACAGCCCACACTTATAGTGCATATATATCCTAGCTACGAAGACAGCTTAACCTAACCGCCCCTGCCCCTTTTCTTTTTATTTTTTTTTCTTTCACCTTACCTGACAAGAGGGAAGCTTTTACTGTTATCAAGTTATGGCTTTCTTGAACACCGATATGGTCTTCGGATTTAGAAAAATTATCTGCAGTCAGTAATGATTACGAGGAGGATGAAACGCCTGCAAAAATCTAATGGTTACATCTTAAAGCATCATCATCCAGAAAGAGAGATTCTGCCACCACCGCCTCCACGCAGGGGCACACTTGAGGCAAAGGAAAAGCAGCCCCCTCCTGCTGTTCGAGTTGCAGAGGAGGAGCTTGAGATCGTTGCAGCTGTTGTTGTTTCTTCTTCCTCTTCATACGGCTGCAAGGCTGTGATGATGATGGTACTACTTACTCTCCTATATTGCTTTTGCATGGAACCTAGTTAATCCTATTCTTTGTCCAAAGGATACTAATAGAATGTAAATAATACATAACTAATGTATCAGGGAAGTTTCCTATAGCTTCTGACCCAATCGAGTAGACTTTATGATAGGTGTGCACTTTGCATAAAAGACCTTAGGGAATAATCTTTTGGTGAATAAGAAAGAGAATCTTTAGATATTTTTAGTTGCACATATTCAGTGAAACCTCAATTACTTCGTGTATGTTTGCCAAGTCGAGATAAAACTTGCGCCAACAGGACCGTGTCATTTTTCTGGTCCTGTATGCCAAGTTTGGTCCGATTCTGAGACAGTTGATCGGATCGCCATTTTGCGGGTCCCACGATCCGATCCAACGGGTGATTTTGTGCACGGTCCACCGGAATCCAAAATTGGACATACCATTGGGTTCATATCATCAAAACAAATTCGTAGACATATAGTTTGACGACTTTAGAGACCATTGACTCTGGCATGCTTTTCGGTGCAAAGCGGGTCCAACGGCGGACACCGTTTTGGCCCGAAATTACCGTTTTGCCCCTGTGTCCAGAATTGGAGTTAAGGACAGGCAATCCTAGCTAATTTGACTATTCTGAGAATGTTGGCAATGTCTGTTTCAGCTTTCGGAGACAGTTATGGTGATTTGGACGTTACGGCTCACCAGTTGACTATATTTTGTGGGATCTGCGTACAACCTCCAGGCAAGATACCTTGCCTTCCTCTACAGTTTATTTACATGCATATTTATATACAGTTTTACTAGTTGATTATTTATATGTGATTCGTATATTATGCCTGCTAGTATATATAAAGTCTTGTTTATAATTAGCTTTGTAGTTTATATTGGTTATACGTATATATAGTTCTTGTTCATAGTTAACTTTGTAGTTCATATTGGATTGGTTTTCTCGTGTATCGTGATTGGGTCGTGTCGTGTCATCACTTGTACTTGGACTGAGTCGCATCGTGTCATAGGATGAATAAGTCATATCGGAACTGCTTTACCTCCTTGTCTTGAAATCTTGATGCTAGCCTGCGAGTCCACATTAGGGATGAGGGTTAGTAGTTAAGCTAACCTGCGAGTCCACATTAGGGATGAGGGTTAGTAGTTAAGCTAACATGCGAGTCCACATTAGGGACGAGGGTTAGTAGTTATCTGTCCACACCTACGAGTCCACATTCGGGGCGAGGGTGATGCTAGCCTGCGAGTCCACATTAGGGACGAGGGTTAGTAGTATATGGTTCACACCTGCGAGTCCACACTAGGGACGAGGGTGATGCTAGCCTGCGAGTCCACACTAGGGGCGAGGTCTAGTAGTTGTTCAAACCCGCGAGTCTACACCAGGGGCGAGGGTTTGAGTATTCGATTGGTTATCCATTGACATCGTGTTATCGTGTTCTCTTGTTCTTCTCCAGCAGTTCGTTTAGGCGTAGTGGTTCTTCCTGTCATGTATATTCGTGTTTTCGTGCTAATTGGTCTTTTTCCATTATTTCCCTGTATTTTCTTTATTGCATGATAAACTGCTAGATAGGCATATTTTTATGTATCTTGCTATGTCCCCTGAGGACCTGATGATCCCTTCAGGTTAATTATTGCATGGAGTTAGTTAGCAGCTCGGGATGGCAGACGTGATGATACGCTTGTGGGATTTAGGTATCGTTATTGTGTTTATTATCCGCTCGTGCTTTTCTTCATTATCATGAGATATCCTGTTTCTTGATTCAGTTTAGACTCTTGTTATTTTTCTTTAGAGTCTTATCGGACATATATGCTGGTGGGCTGCAGACCACGACCCATAGTGTTCATTCATGTTTTATACCCTTTTTGTGGATTGAGATATAGATTTGTTTGCCATGATTTGGCAGTATACCATAGCCTTGACAGCGTTTACGTATTCGAGTCGGGCTGGAGTCCGCTTGATGCGTCGCTGGCTTGCTCACGCTCTCGCGTCCGAAAAGCGGGTGCGGGTCGTGACACCCGTGAACCAGGAAGGACGCGCCAACTAGCTCGGCGACGTTCGTGACTTTGAAGCTTCGGTCGTGCGTCGAAGACTTGTCCCGTACTCCACTTTTGAAGACTCTCAACAGTCCAAGAAAAATGACTCAGCGTCCCTCCATTCCAGGTCACTAGAGTTCTTTGTTGTATATTGAGGGATGTGTGCAATGTATGGAACGGCTATCTCATCGACACTCTTTTATAATCGAGTCATGTTGTAGCCCACGCGGCATGAGTCTTGTACTGGAGTCTGTAAAAAGATGTTCATAATCAATAAAGATCAAAGTTTCCTTTACTTAATGTGTGATTCAATTTTGTCTGCGTACTCTCTTAGATCTCGTGTCTCAGATTACCTTATGACTATGCCTTGTGCGATCGCAAATTAGGTTCGCACGGCATCACGCCCAGGGGACGACTATCAATTCGACAAAATCGGGGTATGACACCAGCTCCCGAAGGCATGGATCGGCCCTACAACTTTGACATACTGGTACAGTTGGCCAATACACCTGCCAGGTTGTCTCTGTTCGATCTATTGCGACTCTCCAAAGAAACGCGGAAGGCCTTAAGTGAGGCATTAATACATGCTGACTCTTATCTCGCTGAAGTCAAAGCCCCCGCTGAAGACCCTGTCTCCTGTCCCCACTGCCACAGTAATATGAAAGTGGTGCCCAACATCACCTTTTCACAGGAGGACATGCTACTCAAAAATAATCGTCATGATAGACCCCTGTACTATACAGGGTATATCGGGGCGATTAAGGTGGATCGGATGCACATCGATCAAGGTTCCTTCCTCAACATCATTCCAAGAAGTTTGCTTCAAATTCTAGGAATCCCTCTGCACAAGCTATCTGCAACCAATACAACTATCATGGCTTTCAATGTTGGAAGAAGCCACCCACTGGGCAAGATCCGTCTCAAGTGCCAGATCGGTGATCTCGGAACGGAGGTTTCTTGCTATGTGATCGATGCCAATGTATCCTACAACATTTTATTGGGACGTCCATAGATACAGGAGAATATGATCGTTCCTTCCACAATCACCAGTGCTTCAAGTACGTTAACAGTGACGGTATCGTGAAGACGGAGTTTGCCGATGTCGATCCTTTTAAGGGCATCGAAGCCTACTATGGAGATTCGGTACTTTACCAATCTCAGCCCCCCAAGGATGACGGCAACGAAGCTGACAATGAAGCTGAAGCAAGTTCATCCTCCAATGATGGTCCCCTGATTATTCGAGTCAAACGACGTACTACTCCAATAAGTACTCCGAAGCCTCTCATAATCTGGGTGAAAAAGAAGAACCCTGATAAGGTCAAACCATTGACTATCACTCTCCGCAAGACATCTCGGGAGGAACCTGCAGAAGTCTGTCCTCCCAATCCTGAAGAATTACCCTACATGGTGAACTTGGCCAAGATTGTGGCTCCTCTTCCAGATGATGATCCTCTCAATGAGTATATCAATACTCATAATAATGTACCTTCAGCGGATGATGTTATCCCTGAAGAAGAACTTGCGTATTTTCTTAGTAAAGGTTTATCTTTGAATTACTCCAATGTCTATCAATCTGTAAACTACTACATAGATACGATATACGCTCTAGAGCACGGCATAGGACCACACCTCTGCATGCCGGTCACGATGCCTCACCTGCGGGAAAAAGTTTACCCAGAAGATATCCACTACTTCATCGTTCCAGCCAGGAAGAAGGGTGAAGAACTAATCATCTTCGGTCGAATAATTGGCGAAAGAATGTTCGTTCCAGATTCGACTTCTCCCAAGCACAGTACGGAAGCTGATTATGACTCTGGGAAAATATAACTTTTTTGATATAGTTGGCAGGCCAAGAATATCATCAGAACATGGGATATGTCATCAAAAGCGACCAGGGGCTAAATTACGGCCGGGGACGATGGTTGCCAATACGACACTTTGGTCCTCCCGGCAAACCCGAAAACTACTATCAACGAAATGGTGTTGGTTTGGGTTATGTCACTCCTCCAATAACTTCCGAAAGATCAGATGATGAAGCAGATCGTTGTTCTCATTCTTCTGATTCCTGCCTCTGGGACTTTGACTCCAGCATTGGCGACATGTTCAAAGCAACTATGTCCGTCAACATGGTTTCAATTGACTAAATTGTAGATAATGTCCAATCAATCGAGCTTGAACAATGGGCTCAAAAGATGGATACTAGGTGGGAACTGTGTTTCGAACAACGTGAACCACCTACCGAAGACGAAGTCATCCAAGTCAATTTAGGAGATGAACCATCTTTTAAACCAATCTTCATCAGTAAAAGTCTATCTGGCGATGAACGACAACCTCTTATACAACTTATAAAAGAATACATCGACGTCTTTGCATGGAGCTATGAAGACATGTCAGGCCTGGACCCTAAAGTCGCCATGTACCGCCTAAATATTTCGTCTAGAGCTAAGCCAGTGAAGCAGCAACAATGACGATTCCGACCAGATGTCATGGAGGCCGTCGAGAATGAAGTCAAGAAGCTCATTGCCAGTGGATTCATTCGTGAAGAACAACACCCTGACTGGGTTGCCAACATTATTCCAGTCATGAAAAAGAACGATAAAGTTCGAGTCTGTATCGATTACCGTAATTTAAACTCTGCATGCCCGAAAGACGAGTCCCCTCTACCGATCACCGACGTAATGATCGACAATACTTGCGGCTTCGAGCGAATGTCCTTCATGGATGGGTTCTCAGGCTACAACCAGATCAAGATGTTCCCCGACGATGAGAAGTACACATCCTTTCGAACACCGTTGAGGGTATACTGCTATACGGTGATGCCCTTCGGATTGAAAAATACAGGGGCGACATACCAGCGAGCCATGAACACAATTTTTTGCGATCATTTGCACAAAATAGTGGAGTGCTACGTAGACGATATCGCAGTTAAAAGTCGTCTCAAGGGCAACCACCTCCAAGACTTGAGAACGGTGTTCGAACTAATACGTGCACACCAACTCAAGATGAATCCAACCAAGTCTTTTCTGGGAGTCTCCAGCGGCAAATTTCTTGGTTTCGACATCACTTCAAAGGGTATACATCTTGACCCAGAGAAAGTGAAGGTTATCCTCGATATGCATCCTCCAAGAAACCTCAAAGAGCTACGCGGACTACAAGGAAGGCTAGCCTACATCAGACGATTCATTTTGAACCTTTCTGGAAGGTGTCAACCATTCACTCAGCTCATGAAGGTGTTTTTTTCATCTGGACTGAACAATGTCAACGTGCATTCGACGACATCAAGAAGTATCTCATAAGCCCCCCCAGTATTGGTAGCTCCAATAATGGAGAAGCCCTTCTTACTATATGTCCGCGCTATGGACCATTCTCTTGGCGTCCTATTAGCTCAGAAGAATGAAGGCGGCCATGAACAGGCAATCTACTACCTCAGCCGTACAATGGTGGGTGCCGAGCACAGATACACACCTGTGGAAAAGGAATACCTTGTACTGGTATTTGCCATCCAGAAGACACGCCACTATGTGTCTGGACAGACTATCCACATCATATCTAAAGTCAATCCTCTCAGAATACTCATGACTAAACCGGGTTCTCTTAATTCCCATTTAGCTACATGGGCAATGTTGTTGACTCCATACGATATGCTCTTCGTTCCTCAGAAGGCAGTAAAAGGACAAGCATTAGCTGATTTCCTAGCAGCTCATCCGGTGCCAGAATCTTCCAAACTCTATGATGAAATCTCCGATGAAGTAGTGGAGTCTAACACTGCAACTGAAGAAATCCCCATTTGGCGAATGTTCTTTGATGGTGCATCAAGAACAGGACCTAAAGAAAATATTGTGGCCAGAGTAGGCATCGTGCTCGTGTCACCCGACCATCTGGTTATACATCGTGCATATTCTCTCGTGGAACCATGCATTAATAACGTGGCAGAATATAATGCCCTATTAATCGGCTTACAACTGGCAAAACAACTGGGAGTTGACTATCTAGAAGCTTGCGGCAATTCCAAGCTTATAGTTAGTCAGGTCCGAGGGGACTATGAAGTTCGTCACGAAGATCTCATCCCCTATCACAAAGCGACAATCAAGTTGGCATCTACTTTCGCTGGATTCTTTATCGAGGACGTGCCTCGACTACAAAATATAGAAGCAGATGCTCTAGCCGGTCTCGCTGCTTCCTTGACCGTCCCTACTAATACTCAGCAGTCGATCACAGTGTCTGGTCGAGAACTATTTTGTGTAAAAGATGCATTGCATATTCATCACAGTTACACAACAGAAACAAACGTCGACGTTAAAGACTGGAGATTTCCTTTCATAGACTACGCCGTCTATGGAATCCTCCCTGAGGACCCAAAAGAAGCAGTGTCTATCCAAAGGCGATCCCTCAGATTTTACTACGACACAGCTAACAAGATGTTGTATCGACGCTCTTACGACGGGCTACTATTACGATGTTTATCAGACACAGAAGCCAAACATGCACTCCGGGAGGCTCACGACAGAGTTTGTGGTGCACATTAACCAGGCCCCAAGCTACAAGATCGTCTTAGACGAATGGGTTATTATTGGCCCACAATGATAGCAGATGTTGTTGAATATGCAAAGAAGTGTAAGGCTTGTCAGTTCCACGCCAATTTCATTCATCAACCTTCGGAGTTTCTACACCCGACGGCAGCATCTTGGCCTTTTGAAGCCTGGGACATGGACGTCGTAGGACCAATCAGCCCGCCATCTTCCAGAGGACATCGGTTCATCCTAGCCATAATCGATTACTTCTCCAAATGGGCGGAAGCTATACCGCTCACCGAAGTGAAGGCGTCAAACGTGATCAGTTTTATCAAACATCTCGTTATCTACCGCTTCGGCCTACCTCGCAGGATCATCCATGATAACGGTCCACAATTCGCAAGCCATGCATTCTATCGGTTCTGCGATAGGAATCGAAAACAGAATGTAGCCTCTACTGCCTACAATCCAGCGGCTAACGGGCTAGCAGAAGCTTTCAATAAAACCATCATTAAACTTCTCAAGAAATTCGTGTCTTCAAACAAGCGTGATTGGAAAGCTCGGCGAATGTCTATGGGCCTATCGTAAAACGGTCCGGACTCCAACAGGCAGTACGCCATTCTCTCTGGTTTATGGGAGTGAAGCAGTTCTTCCCCTAGAAATCCAGATTTCTTCTCTTCGAGTAGCCTTAGCCAGCGAGTTGACTACCGAAGAAAGCTACCGTCTACATCGACAGGATCTCGAAGCACTAGACGAAAAATGCTTGTTAGCTCAGCAGCGTATTAAGCTATACCAAGCACGTCTTTCCAAAGCCTTCAATAAAAATGTAAAGGAAATAATCTTCCAAGTCGGTGATCTAGTCTTAGCGGTAAGAAGACCAATGGTCATGACGCACAAAACAAAAGGGAAATTTTAACCTAAATGGGAAGGTCCTTTCATTGTAGAATCAGTGCATTCTAACGGTGCATACCGACTAACCAAGCCTGATAGTGACTTGCTCATGATGCCTATCAACGGCAAGTTCCTGAAGAAATATTATGTGTAATCTTTCGTAAATAATGTTCACATATGTTCAGTCATGTAAATGTACAGTACGATATTTATGTGATTCAAAAAAATTATCTAACTATTATCCGTATTTCAAGAGTCTTGAATACGCCTTGGATAATAGGTCCTCTAAAAACATTTTCTCCAGCGAAATTATTTCCGTTTTTGACTCTGTCCAAACTCGGTTTGACGAAAACAAGTCACATCCCTATTACCTCTGAATTGTTTTCCAATAATCATTTCCCCAGTGGAATGATTAAGAAATGTTCTGCCATGTCCATATAACATCTGAGCAAAGCATTCATCAAGGATAATCACGTCCATATTACCTCTGAATTATCCACCCCCATCCAATGTTATATATCTTTTCATGTCCATGTTACCTCTGGTCAGATATCGGACATCCTCTACTATTACGTCCATATTACCTCTATTAGCAGCTTTGTTCAACTTATTATCTATATTCAAAAAAAACTTGAATATAAAATGGATAATAGGTCCACATCAAATTCCCCAGCAGAATACCCACAAGAAATATCATTACTACGTCCACATTACCTCTAGTTCCGATATTTCACAAAACCACATTCATTTTGAAAAGATTCTTTGTTCTTTATTTTGAACGTCTATCAAATAGACCGGAGAAAAGGGGTACAAGAGCCGTGATGGCTGGAAAAAAACAAGTTACAAACAAAAAAATCTAAGGGATACATAGGCGATTGATATTGTCCCTTAGGGACACGATTTCGGCTTCAGACTTCGCGGTAGCTCGACGACGCGCCTCTTCTTGACGAGCAGTTTCATCCTCAAAAAGGATCAGACTCATGTGCTCTCCCTCCAACTTCACCAGTTGTTCCTTCAAATGGGCAGAAGTGGTGGCAGCCATCGCAGCATGAGCCAAGTAGTCCTCCTGCTCAGATGTTGTTGTTCTCAAGTTGGCTTCCAGTTGAGCGATCTCGTTTTAGATCTACGCGATGTGATTATACTTATCGGTAATATGCACAGCCAATTTATTCTTCGAGGTAGCATGTGCCTCACTTATAGCATTGAACTGACCATACTGATCAGCCAACCCACAGATTTTTTGAACGAGGGCATCCTTCCTCGCCTGGAAAGTAGCCTTCTCCTCCGTGAGAGCTGCGATCAAAGCCTCGTCTTCTGTACGGAACAGCGACGTCGGGCTCCGTTGTTTGACATCCCATAATCTGGCCACCTGACCCTCCAGGTCATTCAGAACTTTCCTCAGAGTATTAGACCGCTCTTCATAGCCGGAAATGCTCTCGAGGGCCGCCACTTGGCATTCGATAACAGCCTTCACAGGGCCAAAGGCAGCATTCCGATTCAGGACTCCAGGAAGCTTTACTTTCAGCACAGAGTAGAAAGCTTTGATGCCTTCCTGGGCCATCTCGTCATCTTCAGTGGAGGTCGTCGGGGAGGAGGCTTGGAGAGTTTCTTTCGCTCCAGTAAGGGATACCTGACAAGAAGCCGAACCTGACAAGAAGAAAACATATACATCAGTAACCAAAAAAGGGGGAAAGGAAATGCGAAAGAGTTATAATTTCGTACCTTCGGCCTGCTCAACTCCAGCCTGGGCTATACCATCAGTCTTGGCTTCAGAAAAACCAAGAGCAGGCCCAGACTGTTCAAGAAGAACAATATCAAGGCCTTGAGCGGCATCAGGCCTGATATCTTCCACAATCCCAGCTGGAACGGAAGCAGATTCAGCAACAGCTCCCTCAGCAGGCTATTCAACCTCTCCTTCTGTAGCCGATAACGGCTCACTAACAGCTCCCTCCGTACCAGCAAATTTGAAGGAGCCGAAAACAACTTCTGTCCCTTCCTCAATGCCTGGGACTATCTTCGCGAGTGGTCCCTTCTCCTTGTCTACAAGGGAACATACAGTCATGGTCAGCCTCAAGAGGAGTATGCAAAATCGAAGTCGAAAAATCTCATCCGAAGAGAGGCACAAAGATAACGTACCCGCAGGAGGATGCCGATTGGACTTGATTCTCGTCCAACTCTCTCAGTATAGCCCCGATTTCAGACATCGCCCCCAGGGAGATATCGAAAGAAGGACTGGCTCTCTGGTCACCACCATAATCCGGGCATTCGCCTTGATCATCATTTGATTCAGCCTCCTTGGCTAAGGAAGGATGAGCGTCGTTTGCCGGTCGAGGATAAGGAGGGGACGCTGTTGTCACGTCCACCTCCTCAGACGAGGAGGCACCTGCCTCAGCTTTAACTTCTGGGTCCTGTGCAAAGGACAAACGCAAAGGTGAGAAAGCTTCTAAGGGCTTGACCAGAACGGCTATGGAGTCTAGGAAAGGATCTACCTCCCGAATAGTAACGGCCCGCGACGCCGTTCCACCTCTTCCAGTTTGTCGGGAAGACTCCTCAAGGAAGGTGAGCCAGCACCCACTTCCTTGGCTCTCCTCGGGCGACAGTTTTCTTCTTCCGCTTTAAAGTTGGCTCCTGGGTCAATTCAGTTGAAGCTTTTCTCTTCTGAGGAGGATTGAAAGGAGAAGAATTATCATCTTTCGTATCCTCCTTTGGAGACACTGTTGGCTCCCTAAGGATAGCTCTCGGCTGCGGTACTACGGCTGGCTTCATGGCGGGAACAGCACTCTCCTTCTTACGGCCCTTCGGCGCCTTTTTTATAGGAAGGGGGCCAAACCGAGTCCCCAATATCAAGCTATGTTCACGATCATATCGGGGATGAAAAGTATTGATCTGAACATAAAATTTGGCGACAGCATAGCACAAATGGATCTCAGGCTTATCCAAGGGTAGAGTGAAGATTGCCCCCGTGTACCGGGTATTGTAATACATCCAAGCACGTGCCCCGTCAATCAAGCTGTCTATCGACTCCAAATGCGGACTAGCATTTCCCAAAAGGAGTGGGCTGTAGCCAAACTGTCGCACGAAACAGCTCGGCAGATATGGCTCCAGATAGGCGTAATTCCTATTTCGGAGCACCAGATGCGATGGTCTAATAGACTAAAGCCAGTAAAACGCCCCAGCAGTCAAACTAGTGGCATGAACTCCCTCATCCACTAAGATATCTCCCGTATTACCGCTATCGGACGGAGGGGATACTCTGAAGAACTCATAGTTCTGCAAGAAGCTTAAAGCCTTCCTGCAAGCTGGTACACCGGTGATGGTCCAATCCGCATAACAAAATCTATGAAGAAAGGCGTCTCCTGCCAAATAATCTGCCACCGGCCCAGCATTCATCAGGGAAGGACAATACAGTAGCAGCCACCCCATCAGGAAATGATACGAAAGTTCGGTCCGGGCGAATTTGGCCCTGCCGTCAGGAGTCACCGCATTCCTAACAAAATCCCGTAGACCCCGTCCAGTGGCACAGACCATCGCGGGAAGCAATGCAAGACGGTATCCGAACGCCAGCTTCACAGCCGAAAGTATCATACCCCGGCTTATTCTCTCAATAGATCCTGAACCTCCAGGGACTATGCAGTCACGAAGCCAGATCATTAAGAAAGCTGCCAGCACAGCTTTCTCCGACAACGGATACTCGGCTTGACAGAAGTAGTAACCAATCGGGGACTCAGGATAATCACTGTCCTCAGTATCCGCCATATCATAATCCGTCATCCGGACTTCTATATCGAACTTGGTCATAGGTTTTAAAATCGAAAAGGAGGCCGAATCTTCCCCTTCTCTTTGAACGAAGACGTAGCCCATCCAAGCTCTCGTGTGGGGATTGGCCCCCTCGGTCCTCCCTTTCTTATTAATCCTATGACAGATAAGGAGGTGGCAGAGTAATTCCTTGTATACATCAATCATCCCGGAGTTTTCATTCTCCAGATCTCGGAGCTCTTCATCACAAGGCATGTACTCTTCATATGGCTTCATGCCCCAGGAAAGCTTCGACACTTCATGTATCTCGTGGAAAGCCAATCCCATCTCCCCACCCGGAGTAAAGAAGGTATAGGTGTGAAGGTTATATAACTCTGCCAAAGAGACAAATATTGGCCAGTTGACCCTTACACCATATTGAGTGGCCCTAATAGCATAATAAAGGCCAGCAGTCTTCAGGGTGGCTTCATACGTAGAAAGCACCCAGCCAGTGAGGTTGCTCCAGAATGAAGATGGATACCTCCAGCCTTCTATCCGCATCTTCCCTGCGGGAAATGACACATCCCCCGTCATCATCAAATTGCAAAGCGTGTCAGCGGCATAAGGATGGAGGTTAGTCGGAATGTCGTTCATTACGGCACCAGGTTGCAGTCCCCTCATAGAGTAAGATGCAGAGCCCCGGACACACTTGAAAGTGTCCTTCTTCCGATCGCCTGAGTCGAACTGTATTCTTCCGAAGATGACCCCGAGAAGCTCAGGAGTTAGCTCCCACTTCATCTGTCGCCGTACGGCTAAGACAGTAAAAGCAGACAAAGGTTACTGACGCTCCATCGATGGTAGCCATATCCTCTGATTGTTCGGACGGATCACCATTGGGTTTCTCAAATATATGGTCTCGCCATCTTCAAACCCCACAATGTCACCGAACAGGAAGTACGGCTTCTTGAAACGACGTGCCCCTCCAAGCAAGAACTTCTCATCGTTAATCATCTGCCTCAAGAAGGTCTTATCCTGTTCAAGTATGGTGAGTGTTCGTTCCGTAGGCTGGTTTTGACTAATTGTGGCTTGAACCTTGCTGATCATATTTGTTATGAGACTGGTACCGAGGAGTTGATAAGCAGAGCCGAAAGGGATTCCCTCAAGTTTTGGGACAAACATGTTTACTACAAGGACAGAAGAGAAAGTCAGACCCAGAATCTGCAGAAAAACTAAGTGCTGAAGGAATCTTATGTGCCCAAAGGACTATGCTCCCAAAGGGCTATACGCCCAAAACAAACATGTGGGCGCATAACGTACAGCAGTATGTGGGCGCATAATATGCAATAGCATGTGGGCGCATAACATGCCAACATGTGGGCGCATAACATGGCAACATGTGGGCGCATAGCACACTACAGTGTTGGCTCATGACTTCTGTGGACGCATAAGAATGCTCACAGAAGCATGTTGCCTTAGGCGCATGCGCCCAAGCAGAAAAAAAAGTCTGAGCGTCGCAAATTAACGCTCGAGACTTTATTTTTTGAGGCGTAGCCTCACCCAGAATCGGGTCCTGGACTGGTGAGGACGCTGCCGCAGGAGGAGAGCCACTCGGTGCATCCCCCTTGCCCTTCGCAGATCTCTTGGCGACCTTGGGAGACATGGTTCGTAAAGAAAGGAGATGAAGAGTCTTTTGAAAGTTCTAAGAGAAATGAGAATAATGAACTTTCTCCCTCTTTCAAAGCCTATTTCTAGGCAGGCCATTTCCTATGCGCCCACTATTCCTATGCGCCCATTGCGCACTATGCGCCCAGCATGGCTTATGTGCCCACGTGAAGACCCGGCCTCTTGCACACTATACGACTGCCATTTGCTGACTTGGACAAAGTATGAAGGATGGACCTCTTCAAATTCTACCTCGATGAATCTGTCGGTTCAGATTTTCGAGGAAGATCTCAACAGCCACCTCTCTGACAGGCTGGCCAAACTCTATGCGCCCAAGGAGAGAGTTGTGCTATGCGCCCACTACATCACGAAAAGACGGTCCATGCTTCTTTCAAAGTATTTCGAACTCGTTCAAGTATCGAAAACTTTGAAGGGGGTCTTGTAGAAGCATGAAAATTTTAGCAGACTGGACATATGTGCCCAAATCACCAAAGAGCCTTATGCGCCCAAGTCACCAATGAGCCTTATGCGCCCAAAGCTTCCAGCAAGGTCATATGCGCCCAAGCTCCAGTGAGGTCATATGCCCATGCGCCTAAGACAAGCTCCTCCATAAGGGGGTGCATAGCCCTGTTTCAGGCTATGCGTCCAAGCCAGAACAGTCCCTGACTCGATCAAAGCCACGATCAAAACGTGCACCGAAGTATGCGGCCACGTCAGCACCACGATCAACCCACGACCATGCAGCCTGCATGTACCTACATCATATACGCCCAAAGCAGGACCATGCGCTCACATGAAAACCAATGTATTTCCTCATGTGGGCGCATATCATCATTCCAGCTCAAGAACGACTATAAAAAGGGGTCTCATCCCTCTTCAAAAGACAGAACGGAGAGCATTTTCAAGAGCCAAATTGCTGCACTTCTTGCCAGTGAGCCGAGAGTTAGCAATTTTCTTAGGTTTTCTTTCACTTTTGTAACTGGATTGTCAACAGAGTAAAGGAGCAACTGCCGCTCGATCTCCATCGTCCCATTCCCCAGAATTTTTTTTTGTACTAAGGGATCCTCAGCGCAGGATCTCTCAGGCGTACTCGATTTGTGGTACCTTGCGCCAATAAAGAAAAGACAGTATTTTTTTTTCTTTTTGTGTGTGTCCACACATGTCATTTTCTAGGTAAGTCCTTAGTCTCTTGGTTTTCTAAGAAACAAAATTATGTTACAGTATCAACAACTAAGGCTGAATATATAACTGCAGGGCATTATTGTGAACAAATTTTGTGGATAAAGCAAACCTTGGAAGACTATCAGTTATCATTTCATCACATCCCCATTTACTGCGATAACACTAGTTCCATTAATCTCACAAATAATCTGATATGTCACTCTCGTACTAAACACATAAAAATTAGACATCATTTTCTTAGAGATCATGTTTTACAAGGAGATATTAACTTAGAATTTGTTCGACACTGAACATCAACTAGCTGACAACTTCACTAAGCCCTTGGCTGAAGATCCTTTTAACTTTATACGAAGGGAATTAGGAATTTTGGATGTTGATGTAATATAATTAAATATTATTGGTTAATACTCATGAATTCATGGAAAATATTTTAGTTATAAGCCGAAATGGCCCTTCTGTCACACAGGTGTAAATAGCCTAAAGCGACACGGTATACTAGTCTTCGGACTACCGCTAGCTGGGATCCGGCCCCTACAGCTAACCCGAAATATTCGATGCGATTTATGTGTTATTAATTGATTAATATTAATTATTATTTTCAACACAATTATTTCTAATTAATTTTGCATTTATGTTAAAAACTATCACACTCTTTCCAACATCTGTTCTGATTTCCAAGTGACCGAACTCGGTCAGAGTTCTGGCCGAACTCAGACCGAACTCGGTCTAGGTGAATTCGAACAAAAGCTGGACAGCCGAGCCTCCTCTTTATTTAAACCCTCAAATATCATCTTCCTCCTCATCACAGCCTATACTACCAAAACCCTAACTCTAACTTCTTGGTTCTCCCTCCTCCAAGCCTCTCAAGCCTTCAAATCTTGGAAACGGAGGTCTCTCGAAGTTCTCTTCAACTGTTCATCTTCAATTTCGGTATATTTTTACTATCTCCACTCCTTTCATATTTTCCTATGGCTCCTAAAATTCCTATTTCTTCGGAAAAAAAAGGAAAGTTGATGAAGGTTCGTCCTTTACTCCAGCGGCCTCATTTTCTTTTTTCACTCCTTTCAAACCCGACGAAGATGTCTTTGATAAATTTATATTTGTGTCTCAAGGGGCATCAAATGAGTGGTTTAACGATTTTCATAAAAGAAAACTTTATCTGGGTGCTCCTATAAATTTTATATTATTTTTTGATCACGTGAACATTTTTTAATACCATCACTTGCTAGATTTAGTTTAATCTAGTTTTCCTATATATGCTAATGCTATTCGTATATTTTATTACAACTTATCGGTCATTAACGGGAAAGTGAAATCAAAAGTTGGTGAAAACGATATTAAGTTTGATGCTGATGATTTAGCTATCATACTTAACATTCCCAATATTGGGGAAGCATTAGTCGATATCACTTCTGTCCAATTTCCTGAAGGGATAACTTTTGATTTATTTTGTGACTCATTATGTGAACTAAATCGTCGACCGAAAGGCACTCTTCGCCCTAGCATTTGAACAACTATTTCTATGATTTTCATAGAATGATATTCTCCACCATCATTCCAAAGAATACCGCCACTGATGAGATTTTCTATTTAGAGCTTTCAGCTATCTATCATCTCCACTTTCACGTCTCCTTCAGTCTACCCAAGATTATTATCGCCGCTATGAAATGGTGTCGCAAGAAATCACGACGTCTTCTTTATGTGATGTATCTCTCATACATATTTTAGTACTTTGAGGTTGGACTTGAGGATTGTCCTAAGGATGCTGCTCCTATCTATCTTCATGAGCATCGTCGTTCTGTTTCTGCTCCTACTGTTCAGGCTCCACCTCCCCCAGTTGACCCATTAGCTGCTGACACCCATCGTACTCATCCTCCTGGTGGCGTTACCCTTGAGTCACTTCAGGCTCTTATGATGAATCAGTTTTGGTCCATGGATTTACGTACCATCCTCCAGCTCTAGGCCATATCCAACTCTGTTTGGGATATGTCATACAGTCTTGCTCACAACCCTAGTGGTCCCATCCCCATGGTTCGTGATCCCACCAGACTTAGCTACCACATTGATGATCCAGAGGCTCAGTGATACTTTGACCATGCTGCTGCCCGATATGATCCCAACCGTTCTACTAAGATCGATCCTTCCAGAGCTGCTGCTGATGATGATGAGGATGACGATTGAGGATATGTTTCCTCGTGATAGTTCGCCACTAGTTATGTTTTTCAATTTTTTGTGTGACTATGTATTAGTGATAAATACTTCTTTCAAGCATTATCAGTTTTATTATTAGTGATGTATGAACTCTATCTATTTCAATTTATGTTAGTATTTCCATTTTCAGCACTATGCATTCTCTTATTTATATTCTGCTCTATTCTATGCTGGGTACTACTATCAATTTGCTTAAGTCATTTTGTTTATATGACAAAACGGGGGAGTAATATGATAGATACTTAAAATTGCCTTAAAATGCTGCATGTTGCTAAATTGCTTACAAATATTTTATGACTAAAAATCTGTTTGGAGATCTTGTTGTTTTTTTAGAATTTTACAGATATTCAGCCGACATGTTTTGTTACGGAGGAGTAACAATACTTGACCGTACATTACGGGGGAGCAACTATATTGTACCAATATTGACGGCCAAAGCTACTACCGTACCCTAGTACCACATCAAGTCTACTTCCAAATCGAGCTAAACATATTCTTAAATATCAATCGTAGTTCTGTCAAATTATCAAAATGGAAAAGATTGTTGGCCCATTAAGCCATGTCAAACCGATTTCGATAATTGACTTAAAACTCCGAACTTGATATGAAAAGAAATCGAAGATCGCACATCTCATCTCCAGTGAATTTTTCATATTTATTCTGTAATTTTTCTTTTATTGAGTCTAGATTATATTGTGAGTCGGGATCACCGGCATTTAGAAGTTCTATCCTAAAACCAATCCTTGATCCATTTCCTGACCTAAACCAAATCCACATCCAAAAGCCTAAACCAAATCAAGTTGACCAGGATCCATGGTAACCAAACTCGGCCAGAGTTCTGCCCGAACTAGGACCGAACTCGGTCCCCTGGGATTTCTCCTGGTCAGCAGCTTTTTCTATTCTTTTGGATCACCAACGTTCAAAATTATGAACGTTAGCCTACCGAGTTCTGCCTGAGCTCTGTCTCAAAATTCCTATAAAAAGAGAAAAAATTCTCATTTCGATTCACTCATTCAATCTTCATCTTCTCTATCTATTCCTAAGCTTTATATTCTATTTACAAAGCTTCAATCTTCAAATTTCTAAGACAACTCTGATCCTTCTCGTGCCGGTGATTTTTGATTAGGAGTATTCCAGTTGTACAAATCTTGGCATATAAAAGCTTTTCTCAGAAACGTGTTGTTGAAGTTTGATCGTGGGCTTCGGATAAAAATACGATGGTGTTGAAGTTGGCATGTTCTTCGGAGTAAAGCATGCGGTGTAATCTCTATTCAAAATAGTAGATTATAGCGAGCAAGAGTTATCGCGAACTGGACTAGTCCTCTCAGAGGGAAACCAATATAAACCTGTTGTGTCTGCGTATTGCTTTCTTGCCTCCACTATTTACTGCTTTACTTGCATTTAAGTTTGTTTAATCATTTGCTTCACCTGCTTAGAATTTTTAATTGGTAACTATTTTTCGCTGCACTCTATTCACCCCCCTCTAAAGGTGTCGTCGGTCCTACACATATTGCCCTGACAGAGATGAGTAAACTGCCCCTGGAGCTCAAACTTGACTGCATGTAGAAATTATTGCTCCAGGAATAGCCTGCGGAACTCCCTCCAAGATGGTAGTGTCTCAAAGTGCTGCTCTTCTGCCTTCCACCAGTGGTGGGCTAAGTCCTTCAGCTGCATACGAACGACAGTTACCCACTTCTCCTTGGGTAGCTCAGCTGCCTCCAATATCTGCTTAGTATTGACGAGTCACTCGTTCACCTCAAATGGATTCTCAGTACCTTTGAATAGAGGAGGTTGCATTCCTCTGAACTTTTCAATAGTGCCTGACCCGACTCGATGCTCTTTCTCATGAGCTCGTTCTGCTACCACTGGGCCTGTATTGTGCCATGGAAGAACTGGTACATGAATGTCGGGCTATCTGGTGGTGGTACATGCTGTCCATGATGTGGCTGAGGCAGGAATGGATATGACCCCTAGGGATAAAATGGTGGTGGTGGAGGCAATGGTTCCTTCCCGTATCTCTGGGCCTGCTGGCCTTCCTAATCTGACTGCTGCTGAGTCAACTCCTCCACAAGCGTCACCTCCGGCTGTCGGAATGACTGACCCTGCTGAAGGTGGGGAGCAGGCATCAACATAAGTGATTGCTCTAGAATCTGCTCTCCATTCGCTCCGGTGCCTCGTGGAATATTGTCCGGTTGTACAATACGTCCACTGTAGAGATTCATCTCTCTGGCCAAAGATTATGATTATGATTAGATAGGGATAGAATAAAATTAGATGCAACTTAAAAGACCATTTTTTTTAGGATAAGTATAGAATCAAGAACGATGATCAAGCATGTGAATGAGATTCTAATGTCTAATCCTATTGCACGCTCGCTTGGCACAATAACGTAACTAATATGATTTAATTCAGGGCCTACATGGACCATTACAAAAATCATGTCACGTCCCAGTCCCAAAATACTCGAGACCGAGCTACGTAACAATGGCCAGCATATACGCACTGGAGGATTTTTCCAATTTAATAGAATCCCCAAATACGTATATCGATATATCTAAATAATAACAGAATCACAGGCATGCTAAATCGAATGTGGGGGTACGTGTCTTATATCTATGTATCACATCACCGTGTCCAAGCATGTGTCAAGGTCCAGCAGGATACCAGTGTATCCGCTCTGTATTACATGGGTAGTCTCTAATGGACTAGGCTAACAAGTAAGGACCAACGTATCTCGTTGGATGCACCCAAAGTCATACTCGGACGCTCAAATATAAGGCAATAATTAAATAGCAAGACATGAATTTGTAACAAAAGAAATGACATAGTGGCAATTTATACTTGTCTGGATCTGAGTATCGAAAATGATAAGTTGGTGCCGAGTCCAAGCCCATAGGATCCAAGGAATCTAGATAAATATCAGAAAATTAATTAATTAATAGACTAGCAATCTTTTTATAGAAAAGATATATATTTATTTTAATATCTATCTATAACTTAGGCCTAATGATAGGGTGTAACTCCACCTTCACTAAATAAAAGATTTAGTCATTACTCATCTATCTATTATATTTATCTATTTATAATTAGCTATTATATTTATCTAACATATTTACGAATTTTCTTTTAGAACTTTATGCATTTAGAAGCTTTAGGGTTGGCCCTAGCCCATAGGCTGATTTGTATTTAAAACCCACTTATTTAGGCCAGCCCACAACCCACTTGTTAAATTTTTTTTTTTTCAAATCACACACACACACACACACACACAAAAAAAATTGGGGGGCTCGAACCTTGCCGGCCCCTCCGAATGTCCGCTCTAATACCACTAGGCTAGAGAGCTCGGACACCCACTTGTTAAATACAAGACTTGAAAAAATTCCTCTCCTCCTCCCCTCTTCTTCTCAGTGCTTGACCGACACCAGAGCAGCGTTCCTTTTGGCGGTGCGGCCACATCCTCTATAGAGAATTTTCGAAATTTCTTCTCCACTGACTTAGATCTGATCATCTTTGTTGTTTCTTTTGGGTTTTGGTCTTTTACAAAATAAATTTTAGTCCCACATCGGCTAGACCAAAGGAGTTGTATCTCTATATAATAGCTTTCCTATTTTAGAGATGCACATGTGGTGTGGAGGTGCACATGGGTGTGCCATGTGGGGTTATTTTTCTAATAGGAAAAGGCTAAATCAACAATAAAAGCATTCATGCTTTTTGCTCTTGGAAAATTTATTTCCATGGGAGCTAAGCCCCGTATGGGCTTAGCGACTCGGACTCGGACTCGGACTCGGGCTCATGGGCTCATGAGGCGTAATGTGGCGTTTTGTTGGCGCACTTTGCACTTAGCACGTCAGCATCATCGCTAGGCGCATAGTGCGCTTTAGTTACGCTCGTTGTGCGAGCCACTTGCGCTGCCACGTTGTGCAAGCCCAGTTGCGCTGCCCAGTTGCGCATGCCCAGTTGCGCTGCCCAGGTGCGCGCCCAGGTTGCGCTCAGGTTGCGCTGGGTTGCGCAGGGTTGCGCGGGTTGCTCGGGTTGCGCTGGTTGTGCTGCGTGCGCAATGTGTGCAGTGCATGCAGTGCACGCAGTGTACACAGTTCAGTGCACGCTCTGTCGCACAGAGTGCAAGGAGCGCTGGATGTGCGCAGTTGGCAGCAGAACGTGCGGTTGCTACATGTTCGGGGTGGTTATTACCACGTCCCTAACTTTGTGGCAACCGACCAGTTGCTGCAGGGCCTATATAAGGCATCCTCTCTCTCAAGGCTGATACACAGAATAAAAAGAGAAGCCACCACAGAAAGTTTACGAAGTATTTTTTAGCACAAGTAAACAGAGATTTCAGACGTGTTCTTTAACATAGTTCTGATCGGAATTTGCTTGCGAATTCCAGCAGCCTTCGAGAGAGAGGAAAGGCGTCGCACCAGCGTTGCTTTTGCACGGGAGTTCGTGTCCATCCGAGGAGTCAGAAGAGCAGGAGTGTTCCAAGTTCTCCGACGAACTTGCTGGTTCCTGGAAGCTGTTCGTGTAGGGCGAATAAAGCTTTGAGCAACGGTGATCATTCACCCCAACAGGCCATCTTTCATATTTTGCCTGTCATCTTCTTCGCTGCTGTGATTACGAAATCTTTTTAGATTCTCGTAATATCATAACGATATCTTTTTAGATCTTCGTTATACTTGCGCAACCTTCCTAGAAGTGTTGCGTTGGAACATTGTTTTTACAATTGTTTTATATTCTCAGTTTTCTATCGAAAAATTGTGCCTCGACAATAACAATCTCAAAGCTTTATTGCTACGATGGAAAACTTTAATGCTTCACTCCTCAACACTGACTTCTGTAAGTTAGAAAAGTTTGATGGAGAGCATTATCAAATCTGGAAGAGGAAGGTTTATCTCACTCTTCAACTCAGAGACGTTGATCACGTGCTGCTTGAAGAGGAACCTACTGTTCCAGATACTGGGTCTGCTGCCGCCATTACTGCGGCTACTAAACTTCAGGCCAAGTGGAGAAGGGAGAATAGCATTTGCAGGTTGCTTATCCTGAATGCTATGGAGGATTCTCTAGCAGAATCCTACAGTAAGAAACCAATTGCCAGAGACATATAGGAGTCTCTGGAGAAACTGTACGAAGAAGACAAAAACAGGAACAAGATATGTGTGGTTGAAAAATATCACAAATGGCTCTTTGAGGACGAGAAGTCCATGCTGCCGCAGGTAAAAGAATTTCTGAAGCTGCGACAAAAGTCGGAAGACGAGGCGATGCCCCTCCCTGACAAGTTTGTTGTTGGAGGGATTGTCTCAAAGCTCCCTGCTGGGTGGAGTAAGTTCTATGCAAACATGCATAGGAAGAAGTTAGAGATTAGCCTTGAAGATCTCCTACAAGAAATCTATGTTGAGGACCAGATGCGGACTCAACTGAAGGTGGACACACTGTCCAAGCAATTGGCTAACGCCAATTTGGTTCATACCAAGGAACCAAGGGGAAAGCAGGCGACTTCCCACAGCAAGAAGAAGGACCCTAACAATCTGAACGTGAAGGGGTCTTCCTTCAAGCGAAAGAAGGCAAAGTCTCAGATGCCTTGTTTCAAGTGTGGCAAGAAGGGCCACTTCAAGAATGAATGCAAAACAAAGACCAAGAAATCAGAGCAAGGAGAGCCTAGTAAGGTATCTATGATCACTGACGTTGTTGTTATGATTGCACAGGTTGATGCGGTAAGGACTGACTCTAACTGGTGGGTAGACACTGGAGCATCCTGCCATGTCTGCTCTAGTAAGGAGTGGTTCACCACCTACACCCCTACTTCTGAAGTGGTTATGATGGCGAACCAGGCACAAGCTGAAGTGCTCGGGATCGGGACGGTGGTGTTGAAGCTGACTTCGGAGAAGTCTCTGACGCTTCAAGGCGTGAAGCACGTACCTGCTATCGCTAAGAACCTGATCTCGGGAGGCCTACTCTGCAATACAGGCCTCAGGATGGACATCAATGCTGGCCAGATGGTGATGTCTATCAAGGGAACATATTTCGGGAAAGCTTTTTATACCGAAGGAATGTTCAAAATTCAGCTTGTAAATCAGTCCAATGTAATTAATGTGATTAATAAAATCACTCCTTCTGCTTATACTCTTGAGTTGTGGCATAATAGGCTAGGACATGTTCATTGTAAACGAATAAACAGAATGTCTAGTCTAGGACTTATCTCCAAATGTGGGGGTAAGGTAGAGAAATGTGAAGTTTGTGCTCAAACAAAGATCACAAGGAAACCCTTTCCTCGGGTTAATCGAAGTACAGATCTTCTGGAGTTGGTACACTCCGATATCTGTAACTTCAAACAGTTCTCTACAAAGGCCGGGATAAAGTATTTTATAACCTTCATCGATGACTTTTCAAAGTACGCGTTCGTCTATTTGCTGAAGGCTAAAGACGAAGCATTCGAGAAGTTCAAGGAGTTCAGAGTCGAAGCTGAGCGGCAGACTGGACAACAACTCAAAAGGATAAGAAGTGATCGAGGTGGGGAGTACAGGTCTCATGAATTCGCATCATTCTGCAAAGAACATGAAATTGTCAATAAGACTACGGCTCCGTACTCTCTTCAATCAAACGGAGTAGCAGAGAGGAAGAACAGAACGTTAACAGAAATGATTAACTCAATGTTGTTGACTGCTGGTCTTCCTAAGTGCTACTGGGGAGAAGCTGTATTGACGACCACTTTTATTCTAAATAGAGTGCCTCATGCAACTTCTGACGTTACTCCTCATGAACTCTGGTTCAAGGTCAGACCTAACTTGAATGTCATTCGAGTGTGGGGGTATCTGGCGTATGTCAAGCTTCCAGATCTGAAGATTCAGAAGCTTGGGACAAGGACTACTAAGACGATCTTCTTGGGGTATGCCGAGAAGAGTGATGCTCGGAGATTTCTTGATATTGAGTCAAATCATATCATTAAATCTCGCGACGGAGAATATTTTGAAGACAAATTTGTATGGCACAAGAATATTGTTCTTGCGGATGTACCGGAGAACAATGAGGGTGCGCAGGAAACTGAAGTCTTCAATGAAGATGTGGTCCAAGAAGATGTTGTTGTTGTAACAACGGTTGAACCAGATCTCGCTGAGCCGTCAATGACGCGAGTGAGGAGGCCGAAGGACTTCGGAAGTGACTTTGTCACCTATCATGTGGAAGCTGATCCGATTACCTATGATGAGGCAATAAAGACCAGAGATGCGGTTTTCTGGAAGGAGGCGATTGACAATAAAATTGATTCTATCACCTCAAATAACACTTGGGTGTTGGTTGATCTTCCTGAAGGAGCGAAACCTATCGGATGTAAATGGATCTTCAAGAAGAAGATGAAAGCAGACGAAACTATTGACAAGTTCAAGGCTAGGTTGGTAGCCAAGGGGTTTTCTCAGAAGCAGGGGATTGACTATTTTGACACGTATGCTCCAGTAGCCCGGATGACCACCATCAGAATGTTAATTGCTCTCACAGCAATACATAAGATGGTGATACATCAGATGGATGTGAATACGGCTTTCCTAAATGGCGAGCTTACCGAAGAGATTTATATGCAACAGCCAGAGGGATTTGTCATCAGGGGTCTTGAAGACAAAGTCTGCAAGTTGGTGAAATCTTTGTACGGTCTTAAACAGGCTCCCAAGATGTGGCATGAGAAATTTGACAAAGTTATAAGGTCAAATGGCTACATGGTCAGCGATACGGACAAGTGTGTTTACACGAAGTTCGCTGATGGAAGAGGTGTGATCGTTTGTCTGTACATGGACGACATGCTTATCCTAGGTACGGATATTAACTGTGTCACGGAGATAAAGAAATTCATCTCAAGCAAGTTCAGTATGAAGGACTTGGGGGAAGCTGATGTGATCTTATGGATCAAGATCATCCGGACAGACACTGGACTAGCGCTGTCACAGTCTCATTATATTGAGAAAATGATCACTCGTTATGGGTATCAGGATCTTCAAGGGATCGATACGCCGTACAGGTGTGATCTGAAGCTGAAGCCTAATTCAGGAGAAAGCGTCAGGCAGCTGGAGTATTCAAGTGTAATCGAAAGTTTGATGTATGCTACTACTGCCACAAGGCCTGACATAGCTTTCGCCGTGGGAATGCTGAGTCGTTTCACGAGCAACCCAGGTGTTGAACACTGGAAAGCTATGAAACGGGTTATGAGATATCTCAAGAAGACTCAGACATATGCACTGTACTACAGCGGAAATCCGCAGGTAGTGGAAGGCTTCAGTGATGCCAGTTGGTGCTCAGAGGTGGAGAGCGAGAGGTCCACAGGTGGATTCATTTTCATAATGGGTGGAGCTGCTATATCGTGGAAATCGAAGAAACAGACTATGCTCTCGCGGTCATCCATGGAATCTGAGTTCTTTGCACTTGATACCGCAGCCGAGGAAGCAGAATGGCTTCAGGAGCTCATGTATGATCTTCCAGTGGTTGGGGCACAAATACTGGCGATACCGATATACTGCGACAACCAGGCGACTGCGACGGTGGCATCAAATGACCTCTTCAACGGGAAGAAGAGGACTGTGCGGTTGAAGCACAGGGCAGTACACGATCTTATCAAGAGAGATGTTATTGCAGTGATTGATGTTCGGAGTCAGGAGAACCTGGCGGATCCGTTCACCAAGGGCCTCAAGCGCCAGCTGGTCGATGACACAGCGTATAAAATGGGCTTGAAGGCATTCTGATATTGTATTATTGTATTCCTACCATAAAGTTTTATGCTCTTAGTTCAAAGATTTATCTACTAGACATCTAGCTTTTGGTTCAAGGGAGGACCACTAATCGGAAGAATATCAGGAATGGTGGGTACATGTTCTATTGGGCATGGAGAGGTTACGGACCTATAACCACTATTGTCTACTGTTATTTTCTGCGGAAAACGGTTCCTGTGGGAAGGTTGGCTTAATTGCCTTAATGAGTTCTCAAGCAGAGTGAATGCCTGGTGTGCTTTACAGGAAGCACGGTAGAGCAGCACTACAAGGAGTGAAACTCCATGCTACAGTGGGGTGACTCCACAATGAGGTTCCTATATGTGGGGTGCTGCCCAGGAATAGGATAAAGCCTCGGCTTTGCAGGCCAAGTCACAGCGGCGTAGCACCGCAAATAGGCAGTTAGCCTAATGCTGTATGTTAAAAATAAAGAGGGGTGTAGTCAGCACTACAAAGAGGAAGAGTTCCTCATATTACAGTGGCACGACACCACGATGAGGTACCCGGTTAGGGATAAAGCCTCGGCCTTGCAAGCCATGTCGTTGCGGCGTAACACCGCAAAGGAGCCTAAGGCTTCATGCTGGGTAGTTTGGCACTACAAAGAGGCGGTTGCCTCATGCTACAGTAGTATGACACTACAAAGGTTCCCAGATATGGGGTGATTCCCAGGGAGGGGTAATGCCTTGGCTTTAAGCCATGTCATAGCGGCGTAGCACCGCAAGGGAAGCGTAAAGCGCTTCATGCCATGTCTCTTTATAATGAACTCACCTATAATGTATGGACAAAGAGATCTCAGGCCGTCTCTTGAGGATAAACTTGTAGACGCCCAAAATTATATACTGAAACCAGGCTGGCACAGGGCCTTTAATGTGTGGCCAGAAGCACATGTAACTACATTATGTGAGTGGAAAGAATTTCAGCTATGATGCAGAATTCAAGGCTTAGTCCATTCTTGTATTATAGTCTGTTGTTTGACCCATGAGGGAAGATTCAAGTCGTCAGCGACATCTCTCCTGATGCATGATGGACAGTTACTGTGGGGAACACTTTTACCCATATATATAGAGATATGTGGGGGATTGTTGGGTTTTGGTCTTTTACAAAATGAATTTTAGTCCCACATCGGCTAGACCAAAGGAGTTGTATCTCTATATAATAGCTTTCCTATTTTAGAGATGCACATGTGGTGTGGAGGTGCACATGGGTGTGCCATGTGGGGTTATTTTTCTAATGGGAAAAAGGCTAAATCAACAACAAAAGCATTCATGCTTTTTGCTCTTGGAAAATTTATTTCCATAGGAGCTAAGCCCCGTAGGGGCTTAGCGACTCGGACTCGGACTCGGACTCGGGCTCATGGGCTCATGAGGCGTAATGTGGCATTTTGTTGGCGCACTTTACACTTAGCACGTCAGCATCGTCGCTAGGCACATAGTGCACTTTAGTTGCGCTCGTTGCGCGTGCCACTTGTGCTGCCACGTTGCGCAAGCCCAGTTGTGCTGCCCAGTTGCGCATGCCCAGTTGTGCAAGCCCAGTTGCGCTGCCCAGGTGCGCGCCCAGGTTGCGCTCAGGTTGCGCTTGGGTGCGCTGGGTTGCGCTGGGTTACGCAGGGTTGCGCGGGTTGCTCGGGTTGCGCTGGTTGCGCTGCGTGCGCAGTGTGCGCAATGTGCGCAGTGCGTGCAGTACGCGCAGTGTGCGCAGTTCAGTACGCGCTCTGTCGCGCAGAGTACAAGGAGCGCTGGATGTACGCAGTTGGCAGCAGAACGTGCGTTTGCATGTTCTGGAAGGTTGCTACATGTTCGGGGTGGTTATTACCACGTCCCTAACTTTGTGGCAACCGACCAGTTGCTGCAGGGCCTATATAAGGCATCCTCTCTCTCAAGGCTGATACACAGAATAAAAAGAGAAGCCACCACAGAAAGTTTACGAAGTGTTTTTTTGCACAAGTAAACAGAGATTTCAGACGTGTTCTTTAACATAGTTCTGATCGGAATTTGCTTACGAATTCCAGCAGCCTTCGAGAGAGAGGAAAGGCGTCGCACCAGCGTTGCTTTTGCACAGGAGTTCGTGTCCATCCGAGGAGTCAGAAGAGCAGGAGTGTTTCAAGTTCTCCGACGAACTTGCTGGTTCCTGGAAGCTGTTCGTGTAGGGCGAATAAAGCTTTGAGCAACGGTGATCATTCACCCCAGTAGGTCATCTTCCATATTTCGTCTGTCATCTTCTTCGCTGCTGTGATTACGAAATCTTTTTAGATTCTCGTAATATCATAACGATATCTTTTTAGATCTTCGTTATACTTGTGCAACCTTCCTAGAAGTGTTGCGTTGGAACATTGTTTTTACAATTGTTTCATATTCTCAGTTTTCCATCGAAAAATTGTGCCCCGGCAATAACAGTGCGGCCACATCCTCTATAGAGAATTTTCGAAAGTTCTTCTCCACTGACTTAGATCTGATCATCTTCGTTGTTCCTTTCTACCGACCTATCTCCCGCGATCACCGTCGTCCATTGCTAACGGTCTATCCATGCTCACTACGCTTATAAATAGAACCTCTCAAATTTTGTTTCCTCATTCCACGAGAATAGGCGAAGCCTTGCCAATTTCTTTCCGTCCATTCTCCTTCCCCTCCTTCTACTGGCAAACCCTAAGCCTAATTTCAAGCTTCGTAGCCATGGCTTCTCCGTGGGATTCCGATGAACTTCTCCTCCGAGCAAGAGTGCGATGAAGACTCAACGATTAGTGAAGTCTTTTTCGGCGGCCAGTGAGTCTCCTCTTGGTGCATCGCGGAGATGATCGGAGCGGCGCACGAAGTCTCCGGTGAACTCTGGGTCGTTGTATTCTCCACTGCGAATTCTCCATAACTCATCATTCCGACTTCATTCCTGTGACAGTCGACCGATCGATCCACCGATCTAGTGAGTTCATAATTCTACTCTTGATTTTTCTTTTCTTTTCTTCATTTCTAGATGAATAATTGTGATCAGCTTGCACAGGCGAGTCAGATCGATTCCTTGGAACCGCAATCGATCAATCGGGATTGTCACATTCGAGATCGGGCTTGTCCATTGACGAACTCAGTCTAGTAGGACATAGAAAGGAGTATACTGAATTGGATTTAGTAAGTCTTCTTGATTTGTTGTTGAACCCTTCTTCCTTCAAATTCTTTGAGTTTCAGATCAAACAAATAAAGGAACTCATGTGAGCTTGTTTTCTGTTTTGTGCTCGTGATGTGTTCGACGAAATGGTTCAATCAGCCTCTCATCGGATCGGGACACGGGTTCTGCTTGTATAGGCACCTCTCTATTAAATTGTTGTGTCCTCAAGTTTAGACTTGGACACTGCATCTACAGGTATACTACTTTTCCTTTCTATTGTTCCCTGTGTCGTATCAAGGATAGTGACTCTAGTGTTCTGGACTGATAAAGTCGACACAAACTGTTTTAGATTCGAGATTTCATCTAAGAGGTGGACCTAGATTTGGCGGGATAGGAGTTTGAAATTTATGAGCAGGTATTCGTGGGCAAGATCAGGAATTATGAATGGTTCAATGAACTGGATTTTAGGATTTAACAGTGGGCCGAAGTTTAGAGTGTTAAACAATGAGGGTGGGCTAGGCTTGCAGCCTTTAGGTTTGAGTAGTAGGCTCTATGTGGTCTGGGCTAGAATTGAACAATAATTTTGATGGACCAAGGCCCATTTCCCTAAGCCTATAGCTGGATTAATAGATTAGTTAATTGTTTGGTTAGTAGTCAATTAGGAGTTAATAGAAAATAGATAACAAATAGATAGAAATTGGTTAAATCTAGGAAATTCCTGTAGGATAGAACCTAATGTGTTCCTATTATTTGTATAGGTGATTCACAGACTATTGCCAACATCTGGTGACAGGCAAGTACTTATATCTCAATTAAATTACACATTGCATGCATGATCATACTTTACATGTTCCTTGCTTACTTAGTTCACTTGCTTGCATACCCATTGTGTCGTGTCGGGGAGGGAAGAACATTATAAAGCATGTAGTCACCTAAGTCAGCACATATATCCAATTGTTAGTGTAGAGTACATGATATACCTTATACTATACGTGACTGCTAGTATATCATTGTGCTATACATATGTCCATTTACTTGACTGCTAGTATAAAGTACATGATATGCCTTATACCTATATATGACTGCTAGCATATAATTACTCTATACCTTATTCCTGTTAGTATAGTGTACATGGTATGCCTTATACCTATACATGATTGCTAGCATACAATTGCTCTATACACTAGACTTGATAGCCCTACATGCTTAAAGAAGTTTTTATGCATGATTCATGAAGTTAGTGCATATGTCAGATATTTCTTCCTGTTCACTTGATTTACATGTTATTACCCTTGATATTTTGTTGTGATTTAGTTGAGCTACTATGTACTCTGCTCTGTTTTCTGATATGATCGTTGATTACAGGTGAGACTGATCAGTTAGCTTACCCAGAGTACTATGGGCAGCAGGGAGACCCAGCAGCGGAGCTCACTCCGGATGCTCAGTAGGACCAAGATTATGTTCCTGAGCTTTAGATTCATGATTAGGATTGTAAATTTGGATGTATTGTGATTTGAGGACTTATTGCAGGAGTTTAGTTAGCCTTTATATTCATCACCGGTTTTGTACCTGGAGATTCATTGTTAAAGGTTGTAATATATGCATATAGTGATCTGTGGTGGCATTAGTAGTAGTTATATCGTGATAGATGCTGTGATGAGTAATGAATGTGAAATGTTATTTGATGATTACTAAAGTCTAGACGGCTGACTACTGCTGTCAACGACAGCGTACGTCGGGCATGACTCAATTCGTACTTGATTATTCGGGAGCGGACCGTGACATAGGGTTCAAGGCATATATGTAGACTTATATCTAGATGGCTGTTCCTATGAAGCTAAAGGCAAAATTATTGTTACACATGCCAGTCTAAAGGCTGCTAAAATAAATATAGCTTGACTGCCCAAGTTATACACATACAAGCTAATAGCCATGTTATAAAATTATAGCCCTTAGTCCTCAACACAATCCTTAGTTCGACACAAGTACTTAAATTGTTATTGTCACGCCCCAGAACCAGAATACTGGAGAGCGGGGGCAGACATAGCCAGCTACGTATATGAAATGGGATCCATCTCGCTATACGGTCACGGCTGTCTAGATACATGAGGGTTTAACTACAAGCCAACAGTCTCTTAAGGTCATGAACAAGCCTAGTGTCTCAATCATAAGCAAGTAAATGAATGTTACAAGATGTATGATCATTAAATATACAATAATAAGGCGTCCCAAATATTAATATTCAGCTGATCATGAAGCTAGTCGTTACAAAATGTTAGGACTAGCAAGAGTTTAGTCATACATGATCAACCCTAGGATCTGTTAATCATGTTACAGCCCGTAGGCAGACAGTAAATAAAGTGCAATCGAGCTAAACAGGTGCTCGTCGGCTAAACGCCTCAAAAGAATATTTTTACAATAAAGTGGGAGATCAAAAATAAACCCACTCGTTGCCAGGGTTCCGTCTAGTGGCCACCATCTGGCTGGAAGGTCGGTAGATCCTCTGGAGCAGCTCCAAAATCTGGTCACACAAAACCAGCTGGGTCAGATCCCAGAAAGAGCAAGTGCCACAAAGGGGGCTTCACTTAGGAACTAAAACCAGCAATCAGCACAAGAGTATAAATAAAGTAAGAACTGGAAATAAGAAAAATACATCAGGATGATATACGACGAAATAACTACGGAACTATTCAGATAACCAGGTTACAACCCGCAAACCAAACAAGGACCGAGGTTGTAACCCTTCATCTGAATAGAACTTAGAATTCTCACCATTTATCGGTAAAAATAAATACAGGCATTCTGGTCATGTAGTAATCTGGAACAAGATCAGGGCAAGACTAGACTGGTTAGACTCCATCCAATCATTTCACGACCAAGCAAGAGTTACGGCTTGATACTTTAACTAACTAGGGTTGTCACAAGCCTACTTACTAACAAGATGCAGTGAGATTATTCCACAGCCACAAGCCCTGCAGACCATCCAGGTTACCCGGGTTGAAAGATTAGGGTTGAATTCAGGTGGGTACATCGTCCAGGAAACGTATGTACCCTTAGGTAGCTTGAAGGGTACAACACATGACAGTGTGCTGGAAATGTGCCCTACTCGACGGCAGTCTACAGATCCCAAGGCGTGCCCAGGTAACGGGATTGCCTGTAGCTGAAAAATCTCGTCATGACTAATGTATTAATCTAGTTATTAGTCTTAGTCCATTTTAGTAGGTACTCCTGACCGTGGTACTCAGGAGTCCCTGTCCTAGACATGATGCAAGACAGGACTGGTTTATTTGTACAAGCACAATCGCCCACGGTGTCCAGGTTATTATACAGGTCATGTCGTGTCATGTAGCCGTCGCAACAGCTATTCGAGATAATTATGTCAAGTTTATCATATCAAGTGTACTAGTCAGGAGTGCGCCACGACGGGCCACTATCAGGTCATGTCAGGTTATTATGTCAGGAGTGCACCACTACGGGTCACTATCAGGTCATGCTCAATTATCAATTCCAAACATATCAAATGAATTCATGATTTTCAGGTTCAGGACAAAAGGCGTAAGGATATAAAATGGACGTTAAATATCTAATAAAATATCAATATACAGGGCTATAGAAGAGCCATGCGGCTAAGGCACATGCGGCCAGGATGGGTCTCATGCGGCTGGGGAAGGAGTCGGGTTCATGCGGCTGGGGAAGGAGTCGGGTTCATGCGGCTGGGGAGAGATTCATACGGGTCGGGGGAACTAAGGACCCATGCGGCTCGCAGGAGAGGGATTCTCATGCGGCTGGAATAAATCGAACTTATGCGGCCAAGAGAAGGGCAAGACACATGCGGCCAGGAGGGCAAGGGTACTCCTGCGGCTGGTGGAAATGAGTCCATGCGGCTCAACCAAGTCGAGCCCCATGCGGCTGGGTCAAGGTGATTGCTTATGCGGCTGGGGGGGAGTTCATGCGGCTGGCGGATATAGGACTCACTCATGCGGCCAGCGAGTGAGTCTGGTTCATGCGGCTCGTCAAGGCTGTGCACGTGCGGCTGGGTCCAACTCATACGGCCAAGATAAGCTGATGCGGCAGGATAAGGTCCTCAGCCCTATGCGGCTGAACTGGCTGGGTCCCATGCGACCGGGAATACTTGCCGCATGAACTTGTCACACGGTCAAGTCAAGGCAATAGTGCATGCGGTTGGAACTGACTTGCCGCATGAATGTTCATGCGGTCAAGTACACCATGCGGCTCGGGACTGTGCTTCTTCTCCAAATTTCCGAGAAGAAGTACGCCATAAGCCATGGCTTCCAAGCTGCATAACTCTATTATCCAGAGCCCAAATCCAAACTTCCATAGGTCAAAATGGGGTAGAACGAGATTCTCTACAACATAGAACCCTCAAAACTCAGAAATAACAGGATTAAGTAGATCAAAACCCAAGAAATTCGAAAATAAAGTAAACTTAGATCTAGAAGAATCTAGCCATGGAAAGTGACAATGTCAAGTTCTAAAGTAAGTTAAAATGCTGTAAAAAAAAGAATGGAGCAATAAAATTAGAGTTCCTCCATGAAGCAAGTTGCACTTGCCTAGACCTCTCTCTCCCTCTCTTGGTAGGTGAAGGAGTAAATGGAAGAAGAAGATGAGTAATGAAGAAAGAAAAATGAGAAGGGGTTAATAAATGATAGTGGTGGTGGTAGGTAGGGGGTTCACCCCTTGGTTCATGATGAACCAAGAGCAATCCCAAACCGAACCAAGCCAACCCAAACCAAGAATAAACCAAGCCCAGGAAGGAAATTAAGCAAAGAAATTATGCAATACAGGAATAAATACGTACACGTATTCCAGAATACGTAATACGAACCACAGGCATTACAACTCTATCCACCTTAAAAGAATTCCGTCCTCAGAATTTAATCAAGAGGCTAGAGGAGCAATGACAAGCTATACTAATCACAAGCAAGCTATAACTAGGCAGGCAATCACTCATTCAAACAAGGAATCGAAGGCATGAGGCATAAGGAAGATATTATACCTCACGAGTCAAACAGGTCGGGATATTGCGATCGGATATCATCCTCACGCTTCCACGTTGACTCACCCAAAGAGTGATGACCCCAAGCAACTCGAACTAACTTGATAGCCTTATTCTTGAGTATCTTCTCTCTTCGGTCCAATATAGTCACGGGTCTCTCCTCATACGAAAGGTTGGTACCAACAACCAATTCCGAATGATCCAGGATATGGCTCGGGTCCGGGATATACCGTCGTAATTGGAATACATGGAACACGTCATGCACCTCGCTTAGCGACGGCAAAAGAGCGAGACAATAGGATACATCTCCTACTCGCTCCAGAATGTCAAACGGTCCTATATACCTAGGACTAAGCTTGCCCCGTACGCCGAAACGAATGACGCCACGGTTAGGCGAAATCCTCAGGAATACATGATCGCCGACCGAAAACTCGAGAGGGCGCCGATGAGAATCGGCCCAATGACGCTAGCGATCTTGGGCAACTCGAAGATGATCTCTGACTCGCCTGACCACTTCAACTGTCTGGGCAATCATTTCTGGACTGAGCATCTGTCTCTCTCCAACATCATCCTAGGCTAGTGGGGATCTGCACTTCCTACCATACAGTATCTCGAACGGTGCCATCTGGATACTGGCCTGGAAACTGTTGTTGTACGAGAATTTCACCAGGTGCAAGTGATCTTTCCATGAACCACCGAAGTCAAGTGTGCAAGACCGCAATATGTCTTCAAGAGTCTGGATCGTGCGCTTCGACTGGCCATCTGTCTGCGGGTGATATGCTGAACTGAACTGGAGGTGAGTTCCCAAACTCTTCTACAAGCTACGCCAAAAGTGCGACGTAAATCTTGAATCCCGGTCCGAGATGATACTGACTGGAACACCGTACAATCTGACGATCTGCCTGAGATACATCTCCGCTAACTGAGCCGTCGACTGACCAACTCTGAATGGAAGAAAGTGAGCCACCTTCGTGAGCCGGTCAACTATAACCCAAATAGTATCTCGACCAGCTGGGGATCTAGGTAATCCAGTCACAAAATCCATAGTCACATGCTCCCACTTCCATTCTGGAATCGGCAAGGGCTGAAGAAGTCTAGCCGGTCTCTGATGTTCGACCTTAACTTGTTGGCAAACCAAACACCGAGAGACAAACCGAGCTATCTCCCGCTTCATGCCATTCCACCAAAAGTGCTGACGGATATCTCGGTACATCTTCGTACCGCCTGGATGAATAGAATACTGAGAACTGTGAGCCTCCGCCATGATCTTCTGTCTGATATCTCCACTGGGTATACAAAGACGCTTCCCATGTCGAAGTGTACCATCCTCATGAATGCACAACTCTGGTCTTCGTCCTGCCTCACACTCTGCTCTGAGTCGCTGAAGCTTGGAATCTGTTGACTGCGCCACCCAGATCCTCTCGACTATAGTGGACTGAACTTGCATACTGGCCATCAATGCTACACTGGAAGGGAGAACAACTTCTATTCCCATCTTCTGAAGATCTCCTAACAATTCTGGCTGCGCTGTTAGAAAATAAACTCCCGCTCTCCTGCTCAATGCATCCGCAACAACATTGGCCTTCCCAGGATGATACTGCAAGTTGACATCATAATCCACAAGAAGCTCTAGCCATCTCCTCTGACGCATGTTAAGATCCTTCTGGGTGAAAATATACTTCAGGCTCTTGTGGTCGGTGAAAATCTCTACTCTGTCTCCATACAAATAGTGTCTCCACAACTTAAGTGCAAACACCACTGCTGCCAGCTCTAAGTCATGGGTTGGGTAATTCCTCTCATGATCACGAAGTTGTTGTGACGCATAAGCTATTACCTTCCTATGCTGCATCAGAACACATCCTAAATCTCTGCCTGAAGCATCACAGTACACTGAGAATCCTCCGGTCCCATCTGGAAGCGTGAGAATAGGAGCTGTTATCAGGCCTCGCTTCAAGTGCTCAAAAGAACTCTGACACTCTGCTGTCCAAGCAAACTGCGCATCCTTGCGGGTCAACTGCGTCAATGGCGCTGATATCCGAGCAAAATCCGAAACAAACCGCCGGTAGTAGCCGGCCAATCCAAGAAAACTGCAAACTTCTGCAACGGTGCTGGGCACTGGCCATGACTCAATAGCCATAATCTTCTGGGGATCCACTTCTACTCCTCCTCTGGTGATGATATGACCCAAGTACGAAATGCGATCGAGCCAGAACTCATATTTACTGAACTTGGCATATAACTGGTGCTTCCTGAGAATCTGAAGAACCACACGGAGATGCTGCTCATGCTCCGCTTCACTCTTGCTGTAGACCAGGATGTCATCCAAGAACACAATCACAAACCGATCTAAGTAAGGCATGAAGATGCGATTTATGAGGTCCATGAATACTGTCGGCGCATTGGTCGCTCCAAAAGGCATAACAAGGAACTCCCAATGCCCGTATCTCGATCTAAAAGCTGTCTTCGGGATGTCCTGCTCTCTGACTCTGATCTGATGATATCCTGACCGCAAATCAATCTTCGAGAATACTAATGCCCCCTTGAGTTGATCAAACAAGTCATCTATCCTCGGAAGAGGGTATCTGTTCTTGATTGTCACTGAATTCAAGGTACGATAATCAACACATAGCCTGGACGTACCATCCTTCTTTTTCACAAGAAGCATCGGGGCTTCCCAAGGTGATCCACTAGCACGAATGAATCCCTTGGTCCGAAGTTCTTCAATCATCTTGTACAATATCTCTAATTCTAACGGCGCCATCCTTTAGACTTTCTCTGATACTGGGGCTGTCCCGGGAATCAAGTCTATAGTGAACTCGATCTCCCGCTCCGACGGCATCCCTGGAAGCTCTTCTGGGAAAACATCTGGGAACTCATCCACTATCTTGGGCAACTGAACTGCTGCTACTGCCATCCGCAATACTGGAGGAGAAGGTTCAACTTCGCCTCGGGAGAAAGAAAACTCTGGCTCGCCTGTAATGCTAAAAATAACCCTGCCAATGTGGCAGTCTATCCTAGCATACTGGTTCCTCAACCAATCCATCCCTAGGACCACATCATAATCGACCATTGGGAATTCTATCAATCTAGCGGGGAATTTTCTACCGCTAACTACGATCCGACACGAGGAAAACACTCTATCTACTCCCATAAGTCCGTTACCAATAAGTATATTAAGCCTTACTGATAATGACTCGGGCTCTAATCCTACTCGTGTCGCAAATCGTGCAGACATAAATGAATATGATGCACCAGAATCAAGAATCAAATAAAGCTGAAGCAGGAAAGGAGTTAACGAGAATAGTACCTGCCACTACTTCTTCTGGTGCCAATCCTTCCTCTGCGGTCATCACCATAGCCTGACCGTGCCTTCGGGGTGCTGGTCCCCTCTTCTGAAATCCTCGCTGCCTGCTCTGACTCTGGACTTGTGCATACTACTGGGGGTTCTGCTGCTGGAACATCTGGGACTAAGGCGGCAAGGGCCTCGGCAATGGGTACTGCTGCTGCTGGATCGGAGCTGGTCCTCTCACTGAAGAGCTAGAAAGGTTGGACGACGATGAACCACCCCTATTCGGACAGGATCTAACCCTATGGTCTGGTGCTCCACAAGCCAGGCACAATTCCTGTGCCCTACGATACTCCACTACTACATGGCCTGGCTTCCCACAATGAGAACATCCCACTGCGGAAGTCTGCTTCTGCTTCTGCTGCTGCTGAGGGTGCGTTGGAGTGGAATGCTGAACCGACGTTACTGAGGCCGCTCGCCTCGGAGCTCCAATAGTCAAAGCCCTGGCTGCAGGGGCTGGTGTTGAAGACTGATTCATCTGGCCGTAAGATCTCTTCCGACCTCCGGCCCTATCCACAATCCTCTGGGAGGTATACTTATGCCTCCGGGCTGCTCTCAAGACTGCATTAAAAGTCTGATGCTCAAACTGCTCCACTGCCAACAAGATCTCCAGGTGAAGTCCCTGCTGGAACCGCTGGGCTCTATCATACTCGGTTGCCACCAAGGTGGGAGTAAACCGACTGAGTCTGGAAAACTCGGCCGTATATCCGTCGACCGTCCTGCCTCCTTGCTTCAGATTGGTGAACCTCGTCTGTAGATCGTACCGAGCTACAGCATCAAAATACTTGGTCTGGAATCTCTCCCTGAATACTGCCCAAGCAATGGGTGCCACTAATCCAACGGCCTGCGCCGTCCACCAGCTGCGGGCAAGATCCAACAACTACAGGCGCACCACGGCCACCTTCTCGTTCTCTGGGGTCCTGGCTGCTTCTAGAATCACCTCTGTGTCCTGAAGCCATGCATCTGCTGCAACAGCATCTTCGCTACCATCAAAGAAGGGAGGGTTCAAGCGCTTGAAGCTGTTGACCGTGCTGTTACCCTGATGACCGCCCCGGGTCAAAGCATCCGTCACTGCCTGGTGTAAGGCGTCTCCTCGACGATCTTGGGAAGCTATCAAGGTCCTGACGAGTCCTACTAAAGTGCCGTCATCAGGTTCTACAGGCTGAACTGGCTGGACTGGTGGCTCTCCGCCAGAAGGCACGACTCTAGAGGCTACTCCGGAATGCTGGGCTTGATCTCCAGGTTACGGCTGGTCCACGGAAAGTGCTCCGCCTTGCTGATCGGCCGGGTCAGGTACTATGCCGCTGAAGAAGACGACATAGGAAACAATAAGAAAGGACCAGGATAGATCAACGATACAAGCATGTGATCAGGACAAGAATTCAGGGATTCAGAGGATACGAACAGAGTTCAAGGACGAGTACTGATTGAGACATCTATTCGGTAAACCCTCACATATCTTGATTTACAAGACCTGCATGGGCCACCACTTAAACCATGTCACGCCCCAGAACCAGAATACTGGAGAGCGGGGGCAGACATAGCCAGCTACGTATATGAAATGGGATCCATCTCGCTATATGGTCACGGCTGTCTAGATACATGAGGGTTTAACTACAAGCCAACAGTCTCTTAAGGTCATGAACAAGCCTAGTGTCTCAATCATAAGCAAGTAAATGAATGTTACAAGATGTATGATTATTAAATATACAATAATAAGGCGTCCCAAATATTACATATTCAGCTGATCATGAAGCTAGTCGTTACAAAATGTTAGGACTAGCAAGAGTTTAGTCATACATGATCAACCCTAGGATCTGTTAATCATGTTACAGCCCGTAGGCAGACAGTAAATAAAGTGCAATCGAGCTAAACAGGTGCTCGTCGGCTAAACGCCTCAAAAGAATATTTTTACAATAAAGTGGAAGATCAAAAATAAATCCACTCGTTGCCAGGGTTCCGTCTAGTGGCCACCATCTGGCTGGAAGGTCGGTAGATCCTCTGGAGCAGCTCCGAAATCTGGCCACACAAAACCAGCTGGGTCAGATTCCAGAAAGAGCAAGTGCCACAAAGGGGGCTTCACTTAGGAACTAAAACCAGCAATCAGCACAAGAGTATAAATAAAGTAAGAACTGGAAATAAGAAAAATACATCATGATGATATACGACGAGATAACTACGGAACTATTCAGATAACCAGGTTACAACCCGCGAACCAAACAAGAACCGGGGTTGTAACCCTTCGTCTGAACAGAACTTAGAATTCTCACCATTTATCGGTAAAAATAAATGCAGGCATTCTGGTCATGTAGTAATCTGGAACAAGATCAGGGCAAGACTAGACTGGTTAGACTCCATCCAATCATTTCACGGCCAAGCAAGAGTTACGGCTTGATACTTTAACTAACTAGGGTTGTCACAAGCCTACTTACTAACAAGATGCAGTGAGATTATTCCACAGCCACAAGCCCTGCAGACCATCCAGGTTACCCGGGTTGAAAGATTAGGGTTGAATTCAGGTGGGTACATCGTCCAGGAAACATATGTACCCTTAGGTAGCTTGAAGGGTGCAACACATGACAGTGTGCTGGAAATGTGCCCTACTCGACGACAGGCTACAGATCCCAAGGCGTGCCCAGGTAACGGGATTGCCTGTAGCTGAAAAATCTCGTCATGACTAATGTATTAATCTAGTTATTAGCCTTAGTCCATTTTAGTAGGTACTCCTGACCATAGTACTCAGGAATCCCTGTCCTAGACATGATGCAGACAGGACTGGTTTATTTGTACAAGCACAATCGTCCACGGTGTCCAGATCATTATACAGGTCATGTCGTGTCATGTAGCCGTCGCAACAGCTATTCGAGATAATCATGTCAAGTTTATCATATCAAGTGTACTAGTCAGGAGTGCGCCACGACGGGCCACTATCAGGTCATGTCAGGTTATTATGTCAGGAGTGCACCACTACGGGTCACTATCAGGTCATGCTCAATTATCAATTCCAAACATATCAAATGAATTTATGATTTTCAGGTTCAGGACAAAAGGCGTAAGGATATAAAATAGACGTTAAATATCTAATAAAATATCAATATACAGGGCTATAGAATAGCCATGCAGCTAAGGCACATGCGGCCAGGATGGGTCTCATGCGGCTGGGGAAGGAGTCGGGTTCATGCGGCTGGGGAAGGAGTTGGGTTCATGCGGCTGGGGAGAGATTCATGCGGGTCGGGGGAACTAAGGACCCATGCGGCTCGCAAGAGAGGGATTCTCATGCGGCTGGAATAAATCGAACTCATGCGGCCAAGAGAAGGGCAAGACACATGCGGCCATGAGGGCAAGGGTACTCCTGCGGCTGGCAGAAATGAGTCCATGCGGCTCAACCAAGTCGAGCCCCATGCGGCTGGGTCAAGGTGATTGCTTATGCGGCTGGAGGGGGGAGTTCATGCGGCTGGCGGATATAGGACTCACTCATGCGGCCAGCGAGTGAGTCTGGTTCATGCGGCTCGTCAAGGCTGTGCACATGCGGCTGGGTTCAACTCATGCGGCCAAGATAAGCTGATGCGGCAGGATAAGGTCCTCAGCCCTATGCGGCTGAACTGACTGGGTCCCATGCGGCCGGGAATACTTGCCGCATGAACTTGTCACACGGTCAAGTCAAGGCAATAGTGCATGCGGTTGGAACTGACTTGCCGCATGAATGTTCATGCGGTCAAGTACACCATGCGGCTCGGGACTGTGCTTCTTCTCCAAATTTCCGAGAAGAAGTACACCATAAGCCCTGGCTTCCAAGCTGCATAACTCTATCATCCGGAGCCCAAATCCGAACTTCCATAGGTCAAAATGGGGTAGAACGAGATTCTCTACAACATAGAACCCTTAAAACTCAAAAATAACAGGATTAAGTAGATCAAAACCCAAGAAATCCGAAAATAAAGTAAACTTAGATCTAGAAGAATCTAGCCATGGAAAGTAAAAATGTCAAGTTCTAAAGTAAGTTAAAATGCTGTAAAAAAAAAAGAATGGAGCAATAAAATTAGAGTTCCTCCATGAAGCAAGTTGCACTTGCCTAGACCTCTCTCTCCCTCTCTTGGTAGGTGAAGGAGTAAATGGAAGAAGAAGATTAAATTTTTATTTAATTATACTTAATTACCATATAGTTAGTAATGTAAATTTTCTTATTTAATTATACTTCATTAACATATAATTAGTAATGGGCACGAAAAAGTGGGAGCAAGATTCTTATTTAATTATACTTGATTAACATATAATTAGTAATGTAATTAAGTTAATTATCATAATAAAAAGAAAAGAAAATCGTCCACCAACCCCCTCCCCTTCCCTTTCCCCTTTTTTGTCCCAGGCCCCTCTCTCTCTCTCTCTCTCTCTCTCTCTCTCTCTCTCTCTTTCTCTACACTCATCCGGATTCTTCTTCTTCTTCAATTTTTTTTCTTTCGAAAACACTCTCTCTCCCTCTCTTGGATGATGATGATGATTCTTCTTCTTCAATTTCTTTTTAAGAATCTATCTCTCCATACGTGATTCATCTTCACCTTCTTCTTCTTCTTATTTTTTTTTTTAGAAGGAAAAATAATTCTTCTCTTCTAATCCTCCACCACCGGGTTTGCTTCTGGTCTTCGAAGCCTCCACCACCAGGGACTACTTCCGGTCAAGCGACGGGAGAGTATTTCAGCAACAATATATTATTATTATTTTTTTTTTTTTTTTTGTGAAAGTGAAAATTTTCTCTTCTCTAGACTTACGAGCCGTCGGTGACCGATCACCGGTGCAACATTTTTTTTTTTTTTTTGTGAAAGTGAACTTTCTCCCTCTCCCACTTGCAGCACATCTCCGGCTATTTTTGGTTGTAAGTGAGAATGGAGAAAAGGAGGGGACAATATCTGATTTCTGTCAGAAAAATTACACTTTTATCCCACTCGCACTCTCCAACCAAACGCTGAAACTTGAAATTTAATAGTGCAGTTGCAAGAAAAATACACAGTTCTCTCCACTTTTAGCAGAGTTCCCACCATCCAAACAGGCCCTTAGTGGGATTCCCAATTGGGTCAGGGCTGTTAGGGATGGAAGAAAAAGAATTAGGGCTCATTATATTCGATATAGGGAAGCTATGGGTTTATTCCTAATTACACCCATCCAATAAGCCTATTCCTATAATAATATAATAATTGCATTAATAGATGGTAACCCTAATAATATCATAACCAGGCTATATATTCATATAAACCATGGGATGCCAAATTTAATTCAGGTAACTAAATTTAATATGAGCTATATGAAAGTATGGGCCATGGCTCTATGACTGGGTTTTCTGACAACCATAACCTATTTATATATGACATTAACAATAATAATCATAATAATACTTGGGAAGGGAGGGGGTTTACATCAATACTTTTGCATTGGACGAATTTTCTATTTCATTGGCTTTTGTGAATGTAATTTTGCCACCTAAGAAAGACATTATCTTGTGTCTCATGCCACCTAAGACACACAACACATAACAAGACAATAGGGTTGGAGATGCTCTAACTATTATTTTTCAAACTGCCTACTTTGCATACATATTTAATTACTTTTTTAATTATCCGGATATCCTTATCAACTTAAATACATATTGAAGGTTAGTGAAGGATTTTTTTGGAAAAGAAAAACTTTCATGGTGAAGCCTAATTTTTCTATTATATAGCAATATAGATTAAATAATATAACAAATTGGTGCCCTCTAAAATTTTAGGCCTGAGACAGTCGTCTCATGAGTCTCATATCAAGTTCGGGTATGTTGTTGTGTAATTAAGAACTAATTATATTTGATAAATAATTAATAAGTTCCTTTTTTTTACTTTTTCAAACATCAACTTCTCACTTTCTTATCCAACGAAACACGTTTATTTTCTACTAGAAGACAAGAAAATGCATGAATTTTCATATGCTTTCCATTTTTTAAAAGTGCAAATCCAAATGCCGAATTTAAGTAACCCTTGTGGTTTGGTGAAAGGCATAAGACCCTAACTAGGTAGTTGGTGCGGACTTTGTGCGTTCGATCCAATGATCTTTTGTCATCCAGCAAGGATCATGTCTCTCACCAGTGACCACAAGAGTAACTCGAGTTTGGTAAATCCAAATCAGTTTCTAGTTACTGTTTACCAAACAGACAGGTCTAAGAGACCTATTGACATTTTGTAATGTCCCGGCACCACCTCCGCTCCCTCTCTTAACTAGAGCTCAACATATATCTTTCCGCGGTGGAAGGGTCAAAACCGGTCTCCGCTCCCGCCCATTCAGAAAGCCCCAACGGAGGCTCCGACTCACGAACCCCCTGCCGGAGCCCATTCCCCTCCTCGCCCACCTCAAGTCCATCCCTGAGTTTCTTCATATATAAACAAGTCCAATTGAGTTTCTTCATATTACGTATGATCCCAACAACAAGAAAAGGAAAAAGAAAAAAATAAATACAAAAGAAAGTAGATATAATAAAAGAAGCGCCCACCGTGGGGCTCGAACCCACGACCACAAGGTTAAGAGCCTTGCGCGCTACCAACTGAGCTAGACGGGCTTGCTTGCTAAATTGAGGGTGTTCAAAGTTAACGTAGTCAGAGAGGGAAACATCTCAGTGTAACATAAAAAATATTTAGGGATATTTTGTAAAACGTCCCCTAAATAATGGACTAATTTGCGAAATATCCCATAAAGATCTCGAATTGGTAAAACCCCCTTTCCGTCAAGACGCTGTTTGATTTTGGATGACGTGGCAATCCGTGTGTGTTATTAAGTAGAAAAATAAAATGTTGGACGAAAATACCCCTGCGTACGTGGCAGGGGTCCTCCAACGGTCTTCTCTCTCTCTCTAACGGTCATCTTCTTCCTTTGCTGAACCTATTTATACCGATCATCTTCTTCCTCTCTCCAACTTATTTATACCGATCATCCTCCTCCTCTTTCACTTGATCCTCTTCCAGCGTGCAACTTTCTACCGAAGATCAGGTTCCTACAAGCATGGGGGGTGCTCCTTCATCTATAGAGAAAGAGGTAATTTCTGCCATTAAAGGAGGAAACACAAATTATTATATTTACAGTAAGGAGGAAACACAAATTAGAGTAATCATTAGGCTTTATCTTGAAAAAATAGATAGCGGTACACAAACCATCCAGTGTATCCAAGCCCTCCATGATATCCGAAAGTTGTTGAAGAATAGAATAAAGGAATCTCAGTAAAATATATTGTGTAAAAATAAAATTGACTAAAAATTTCAAGAATTCTGTACCATCATGATTCTACCACTTCAATAGTCATGACAAGTCCAAGTGCCCTTGAGTTAACCACAAAAAAAAAAAAATCCAAACTGGAATGTCTGAGAAAAATCTTGAAATTTGAAGTGTCCAAGTAATTTTGTATCAATCAAAATTATACATCATAAGAGCCAAAAATAAGATCGCATACCACGAACATTCTAAACTACTGAATATACATGCATAATTACTTCCTGTAATCAAACAACAAATTGAGCTCCAGTTCTGCGAAAAAATAGAAAAACAAAACAAGCAAGATTGGCAAAATCTTCAAGTTTAGTATCAATCAGAATTATAAACAAAGCTACAAATATTAGATGTGAATCCCTCGTAGAAGCTATAGATAAATATGCTTTGATCCTTGGCCAAGAAAATATTGAAGACTGAAGCAAACATCGAAAACCATCAAAAAAAGTATAGACTATTAATTTTAAAATCAATTAAATTAATCTTTTTGATGCACCGAAATGCCACTTATCTTTACATCACGGTGCAGAATATGGTTCATATACAAGTAATTAAGAGCCATAAGGAGCTGAACAAGCCACGTACGCAGCTCCCGCACGCAAATGCCCAAGTAAATAAGAATGAAGTGAAATGAAAACATTTGAAACTTTCACTATCAGGAAAAATAATATAAATTTCATTGCCAAAAGAAATAACCACTTCAGGAAAAAAGTCTTCCATTGGCCTTTTTTATTGTCTACATCCATGGGTCGGAACACACTAAACGCCAAGAGCGACAGACTTGAGAAACATTTTGCCAAAAGAAATAACCTCCAATTTTGCCAGAATTTTGGAAAAATTTTCCTCCTCCTTCTCCTTCTTTCTTTCTTTCTCTCTCCACTGTCGAAACGTTTCTCAGGAGGAAATTTTCCCTCCTCCTTGTTGGGTTTTGGGCGGACTTTTGGGGAAGGGTATTTTTGTCTAACTTTTATTTTCTTACTTAATAACACACACGGATTGCCACGTCACCCAAAATCAAACAGCGTATTGACGGAAAGGGGGTTTTACCAATTCGAGATCTTTAGGAGGTATTTCGCAAATTAGCCCATTATTTAGGGGAAATTTTGCAAAATATCCCAAATATTTATTTTGCAATTTCAAGTTAGAGTTTACGAGGCAAAGCCACGACAATAAGAGGCTGCGTTAAACATCAACCTCATATCAATTTCAGTGTTCCTCATATCAGTGTTCCTCATATCAAGTCCGAACTTCTTGTTGTATAATTAATAAGTTCTATTTTTTTACTTCTTCAACTATCAACTTCTCACTCTCCATTTACTTACTTTCTCATCCTAACTAAACACATTTATTTTCTACTAGAAGGCAAGAAAGTGCATGAATTTTATTGTATAATTTGACTAAAAGCAACAGAAAAAAACAAGTCCCCTCTATTGTTCCGGTTCGTCTCTTCCTAACGTTGGAGAATTCTCAGATCCAGTTTGTTAGCTATAGGTTTGTTGGCTACCTATAGGCTATTTTGGGGTTAGTTTATCACTATATATATATATATATATATATATATATATATATTCAATAGATCTCATGTAAAAATTTGTATCGATACATTCCAAATCTGAATCATTGGATGTTGATCCAATGGTTCAGATTAAAGTCGAAGTCTAACATATAAAGTCAAAGTCAAAGTATACACCTTTTACAATTTCCAATGCAATTGTTTGGATGTATTGATACATCTCATGTATTGTAGAAGGACTCCCTCTCTCTCTCTCTCTCTCTATATATATATATATATATATATATATATATATATATATATATATATATATATATATATATATATATATATATATATATATATACTCAATCCTCTTGGAAGAGTGCTATCTTGATTTCAGTGAATATTCCCTTCAAAAGACTTTTTTCCCTCCTCACTCCAATAATTTCTACTCATCTGTTTTCTTGTTCTGGGCAAAAGCTAAGTTCAGATCACTCTTTTCGAGTTGTGTGCGACGAGAAGATACCAGTAGGACGGAGGTTTTACCATTATGAGTATTCGGAACAAGTCTGCACAAAAATCCAGGGGCGGCCCGGAGGAGGGGCAAACAGGACTTGCGCCCTGGGCCCCAAATCCCAAGGGGCCCCAATTTTTTTCAAAAGTTAGTAATAAAAATAAGTAATAAAATATTGTTACTCTGATTTCTTTCAAAGTCCAAGGTCGGAAGAAAATCATTTAGCAATTCAACAAATAGGACATAGCGCATGGGAATTGGATAGTCGTCTGACCCTTCAATTTCAAAAAAATTTCCCATCACTTCAGATCTCCTTTTACATTCCAGAGGAAAAAAAAGTCCTTCACGTTGCTCTGATTCCAGATGACCAGCAATAAGTGTTTTTTTTTTAATTTTTAATTTTAATTCTCTCTTCGTTCTCTCTTTTGCTTATAATTGAAATATAAATTTTTAATTTTTTTCAATTTCTTCTCCTATATTCACAAGGATTCCGGGAAGTAAGACTGCACAAAGAAGGCAACGGCGGCAGACAAGCTACTTTCTCTCTCTCTCTCTCTGGCCTCTACTTGAGCCTTGACCCGAAGAGGAGACGAAAATGTGAGATAGAGGTATCAATGTGAACATGATATTTTAGCAAGACTTTCATTTTGAGAATTGAAATATTTTGTTCCTCATGATGTTGACTTTATTATGTTTTTTTAGTTCCCTATGTCATTGATGATTGAGGACAATCCTCTTTGCCTCCATCTTTTCAATGAGGGGTTCTATTGATGTAGTTTATTTTTTTCGAAAGTTCCAACTTATATTTACATATAATCTACTTTGTATAGACACAAGCACAAACTTGAAATTTGCATCTTTTAAAAATTAGGATACATATTGTTTGTAGTATAGATCTTCGGTCTTCCTTCGTAATATCTTTATTTATGCACATTTTCATAGTAACTAAGTTTCAATCAGCTTCTGTAGTATATTTAGCTCACTACGTGTTGTGAGTTATAGTTGATCCCACGTTGGTGTTGAATACCGATGAGCCGATGACGATGAGTCTTTTCGTTTATCTTTGTACTTAAGATTTCACACTTAAAATTATAGGTTCCTAGTGTTGAATATCTTTTCGTAAATATTTGCACTTAAGATTTCACAATGATTTCATTTTTCAAACTGAAATGTTTTGTAACTTTTATTCCTCTTGTAACTTTTGTTCCTCCTGATTTTGGCTTTTTTTTATGTTTCTTGAATTTCTCTGTTGTTGATAAACTAAGCAAACAAACCCATATATCTCAATCCTAGTATTGAAAAAACATAAATACGAAATGTTAAATAACATATTGCATCAGAATTTTTTTAACTACAGAAGTAGTATTGCCATTTGCCAAGAAATATTCCTGGGGGGCTTGGGCTTGCCCCCCTTGGACTTTATATAGATCCGCCCCTGCGGAGGCCGGTAACATTAATTTTAATTTTGTTTTGTTTACAAATAACAACAACAAATATGAAAATATTTCTAACAATTTTCATATGCTTTCTATCTTTTAAAAGTGCAAATCCAAATGCCGAATTCGAGTGACCCTTGTGGTTACCGGGAAGAGGCATAATACCCTAACTAGATTGCAGAATATTGAGTTGAGCCAAATGGGATGTATTATTCCTTCCATTTAAAAAATAGTAGAAGTTGGACGCACCTTTTTTTTTTGAGATGTCCGACGTTACGTACGTTACTTTATGCACGCTACACTGCATGTCTTTTGGGTTCACTGTAATTATTATAAATAGAAAAATAATAGACTCCTGTGGCTCGATCCGGTATTCCTCGGTCACCCAGTCAAGATGATATGTCTCTGCTCGGTAACCACAACAGTAACTCAGACTTCCGTAAATTCAAATCACTCTCTAGTTACTGTTTACCAAACCGGTTTATTGACATTTTGTAATGTCCTGGCACCACCGCCGCTCCCTCTCTTGAAAGAGCTTAACGGATGTCTTTCCGCGGCGGAAGGATGAAAACCGGCCTCCGCTCCCGCCCATCTGGAAAGCCCCAACGGAGGCCCCGGCTCCCGAAACCCCCGCCGGAGCCCATCCCCTTCCTCGCCCACCTCAAGTCCATCCCCGACGCCGTCGAGGCCCTCGACCTCTTCCTCTCCCCCTCCTCCTCCCCCCACCACCGCAACCCCGCCGTCGTCTCCTCCCTCCTCTACCGCCTCGCCCGCTCCCGCCTCTTCTCCCCCCCGCACCTCCCCTCCCTCCTCCGCCTCGCCCGCTCCAACCGCGTCCCCCTCCGCCCCGCCCTCCTCTCCTCCATCATCCACCACCTCGGCCGCGCCCGCCTCCCCCGGGAGGCCTTCTCCCTCTTCCTCCACTCCCCTCGCCGCCCCCTCCCCTGCCTCAACCACACCCTCAACGCCCTCGTCGACAACCGCTGCCTCCCCCAGGCCCGCTCCCTGCTCTCCCAGCACGCCGCCGACGCCAACGTCGTCTCCTACAACATCCTCCTCAAGGGGGTCCTCAGGGAGCACGGCCTCGACGCCGCGCTGCACCTGCTCGACGAAATGTCCGCAAGGCGCGTCGCCCCGTCCGTCGCCACCTACAACGCCCTCGTCGGGCACGCGAGCCGGAGCGGGATGGTGGCCCGCGCGTTCGGCCTCAAGGAGGAGGCGGCGAGGAAGGGCGTCGAGCCGAACGCCGTCACCTACGCGCTCCTGATGGAGGGGCTGTGCCTCGAGGGGAAGCACGCCGAGGCCAGGAGGCTGATGTTCGACATGGAGTACCGGGGCTGCAAGACGGGGCAGGTTAACTACGGGGTTCTGATGAGCGACTGCGCCAGGAGAGGGGACTTCGAAGGGGCGAAGGAGTTGGTGGCGGAGATGAGGAGGAGGAGGATGAAGCCCGACGGGGTTATATATAGCATTCTCGTTAATTACTTGTGCGGTGCTGGGAGGGTGGACGAGGCTTACAAGGTGCACGTGGAGATGCAGATGGAGGGGTGCGAGCCGGGCGCGGCAGTGTACCGGATGATGGTCGATGGTTTCTGTCGGGTTCGGGATTTCGATGGGGGGTTGCGGGTCCTGAATGCGATGCTCTCGAGCGGGCATTGCCCTCGTGGGGAGACTTTTGTGTGTTTGGTATCGGGGCTCTGTCAGGGCGGGAGGGTGGAGGATGCTTGCTTTGTCTTGGAAGAAATGGTGAAGAGGAAGAAGGGGTTGGAAGCGGAAGGATGGAGATCTCTGGTTGAGGCCATTTCCGGTGGATGTGATAGTAATATTGGGCTTATAAGCAAGTTAACTTCCATGGATTTTGTCGAAGACGAGGAATAGGCAGTGAGTTATTGAGGTAAGTTTTTCCATGATGTATGTAGTACTTGATGAATTCTTTCGACTTATGCTGCTATCATTTTACTTCAATTTTCTATAATGCTTTTATATTAAGGAGCGAACCATGTAGAGTATTCAGATTAGAGACAGTGATATATGAGCTTATTTATGCAAAAGGACATTCAACACCAGTAAATAATTCTTCTTTCTTTTCATAACTGAGGTGCACATGGATAGTGAAAACCACTGCTAGTCTATGGCAGGTTAACCTTGGCCGACAGTCACCAGTTTCTGAACCTCTGATTCAGTAGCTTAATAAGAATCTTAGTTGTGCACTATATCTCAATGAAAAGGTCACAATGCGGTGGAAACAAATACAATGACACCTTAAATGGAAACATGTAGAAGGTATTTAATATCCGGAGGAAGAAATTCCCAGGTGCAGTGTGAAATCTGTGATGTACTTCACAAGTATGGCATGGAGACAATGCCTGCATGGGAGAGTAGATCTGATACGTGTGATAAACTCCTCACCTTTGGCAAGTTTATCCTCGTGAGCTTGGGGATCACCGTGGGGTGCAATATTCAGTAGTCGGTCTAAAATTCTGCCAACACTTTCCACCCGGTGCTCCCATTTGCTCTCTTGTATCAAAAGTTTATGGACTATATCCAAGGTTCACAGTAGTGGTATTGGAATCGGTTTCAGACCTTTTTTTTATGAGTATTGGCATTGGTGTTGGCAGTTTCAAAGGTCTCAAATCGGAGCTTTAGAATTCTTTGTTTTCAAAGTCATAATTACTAATAATTATTAATAAAAATTAGAAAATATTTTATATATTTAGACATAACTCTATGTATTAGTTGATATATCTTGTTAACTTTGAACGAATTAATATTAAGATTGATGGATATTGTGAATATATAAATATACAATTTCGACAAATAGAATGGTTACAGTCTATCGATAAGGAACCACGTTGTAGCATGTAGACTTCTACATACCGAATCACCGTGTCGACACCATTTTCTCCATAGTTCTCTTTTTGTTGCAATTCTTCTTTGCTGAATTGATCAGGAAAAAGAGTCCCAATGTCAGTAGCTGACAATATCGATAGCAGTCAGTATCGGATCGGACATGCCAAAATGATACGATATGACTGACACATATCAATAACGGTCAATACTGCAAACCTTGCTATTATCCCCTTCTATATAGTATTAGGTCTCTCTGGGTCATCTTCCAAACTCATCTTCTCATACTAGCTAATATTAGATGCGCATCCGTGAAAGAACTCCCTGCTTCATCAACTACGTGGTCAAATTTGAGCTCTAGAGTATTATTTGAACCAGGTATAGGGATGGAGCGAAGCCACCAAGTGAACAGTAACTCGATAAGCTAGTTGTGACCGTGTACTGTAGCTCAATGCCGTCTGTGATAGTAGTATCCCCATATTGTCCTTTGACCATTGCACTGAATGTGGTGGCTACATGCTAGACAAGAATAATTTGAGCGCAATTGTCAGATGTGCACGCCCAAGATAATGCTTCTGCTAACCCATTTTCTTCTAGTGATGTAGAGTCCGGCAACAAGTTGGCAACTGTTTGCTCTTAGAAAATCAACAATAGCTTCTTTGACCTTTTGAGGTACTCTGATCGGTTTTACTCTTAGTCAAACCACTCCTGGTCAGTAGGACCAAACACATCAAAATTCTATTAGAGAGATTCCAAGGCAGTTGAAGGAATGCAGTAGTGTCACAGTATCGGTATCGGAATCGGTATCGGACTATTCCTATGAGTATTGGTATCGGCGATATCGGTAGTATCGGCGGTTTCGGATCGGAGTATCGGATTTTTTGGTATCGGAAAACAAATAATTATTAATAAATTATTTACATTTAAAAACATATATTTTATACATTTAGGCATAATTTTAAGTATTTTCAGTGTTATTTCTTAAATGTTTTGAAATCAAATGAAATAATAGTCACCCTTACCGATTGGTTTACATAAAATAGATTGATTTTCTTCTTTTACAACCTTATTATGCTTTAAACCCTTGCTGATTTGTCTTTTTCGTTTAATTTTCTTTGCTAAATTTTCCGGAAAAGAGACCCCCAATGTCGGTATCGGTCAGTAACGGGTATCGGTCGGTATCGGATCGGGACATGCCAAACTGTATCGGTATCGGCCGTATCGGATAGGTATCGGCCGATACTTTAAACCATTTGCAGTACCGAGTAATGATCCATATTCTAGTTAGACAACAGATTACTGTCTCAATAATTCAATTCTGCTTCAACCATTTATTCTCCACGCATTTGCACAACTCTAATCTGGAAACTGAAACAAAACCTCTTTCCTTCGGATTCAACGAGGAAGTGAACCATATACACTTAACTGAAGACAATTACTTTTCGTATTGGCCACATTGATAATCTCTCCCCAAGCGGTAATGAATCCCTTCTACTAGGAACTTGTCACTGTACGACCATCTCGGAATGACAGGTGGCGAGATCGATAACAGGACTGTTGAAAGATAATCCTTCGAAACTTAATATAAAACCTGAAAGCTTAAGTAAAAGAAATTCTCCAGAAATTGGAGAGAATAATAGAATGAATTTTTTTTATTCTCTCTTTTCGGTCTATCCAAATATGGGTTTTAGCCCATACAAAACATAAAATGAGATTTAATTAGGATTAATACAACCCATATTAAAAAAAAAAACTAGTAAAACATAATTTGGTTAGCCAATAAAACATAAATCAGTTGGTCAGTTACAAAAACTTATGTAACGACCAATTATGTGGGTTGGAGCTATTAACCATCCATTGTAAAACATGAATTTTAGCTTTTGTACAAAATTCTATAATCCTCTCCCCAAAAGGAAAAATTCAAGATAATCATAAAAGATATAATTTTGACGGTTTCTTGATACTATGCATTCAATGTTGGTGACGAAGTAACATGCCTCTCAAGGAAACAATAATGACTAGTCTTGGTTCATTGTTTCCTTATCATGTTTGAACAAAAGTACAACTTAGTATTGCTTGGTAGCTAATATGACTTTTGCGTGACATCTTTTGCGCTGCTTGACATAATTGACTCTTGCACCAACTACATGTCACTATTGTTCTCCATGACAACTTGTCTGAGGAAGTTTATATGGAGTAACCACTTTTATTTTTTGCTCAGGGAAGTCTGGGATAGTTTGCAAGCTGAGCAAATCCCTTTATGGTCTTAAGTAGTCACTGCGAGCCTGGTTCGGTTTGTTTCAAGGGTTGTGAAGGCCTTCAGTATAAGGTGCCATTGTGATCCCTCTGTTGTCTAACGTCATCATCAGAAACAGAGGATAATGCTCCTTGCGAATGTTGATGATATTGTTATCACTGGAGATGACGAGAGAGAATCTAATATGAAAAATCTATCTTGAAAATCAATTCCGTACTCAAGACTTTGGACAGTAGTGATACTTTCTATGCATCAAGGTTTCTGGAGTAAGAAGGGAATATTTATTTACTAGAGGAAAATATGTAATTGACATGCTAACAGAGGCTGAGGGCGTTGCCTGGTACGGCGGTAAGACAATTCTGGAGGATGCAGGTTCGAGGAAACATCCTTTCCATACATATATTGGGATAAGACTGCATACATCTTGACCCTCCCCGTACCCTGTGCAAGCAAGAGCCTCTTGGTACTGAGACGCCCTTTTTACATGCTAACAGAGGCTATAATATTAGGATGCAGACCTCTCGAATCGCCTATGGATCCAAATGTGAAGATAATGGGACATGGTAAACAGTTGAGTGATATGAGAAGATATAGGAAGGTGGTGGCTAGTTGCACTATCCGACTGTTACTAGACCTTGTATAGCTTTCTTTGCGAGTGTAGTCAGTTAGTTCACGACTGATCTCCTAGGATTCCTCATTGTGAGGCTGTAGTCTGTATTTGGAGATACTTTAGAGTCCACACTTGGAAAGTGCTTGATTTACTATGACGTTAGGCACTCTTTAGTTATTGGGTTTAATATGCTGATTGGACAAGGTCACCTTGGTTGTAGATCTACCACTTGTTACTATCTTTGTTGGAGGTAACCTCATATTTTGGATAAAAAAGAAGCAAAGTGTCATGTCTTGGTAATTACAGAGTCTGACTATATGGCAATGACTAATACTATATTGCTATATTGTCAGTTTTTGTAGATTACATTTTTGTTCGGAGAACTTGGCTTTGGACCCTTCATGGTATGCACTTGTACTGCGACAATAAGGCAGATATCTATATTGATAACTATAAGAGAAATCATTCTTTATTTACTTTTTTATTCTACCTTTATGAGCCTTAGTTTATTCCCTCATTCGGAAACTTCTAGGATAGGGCACATGCCCTCTCTTATAAATGTACTTACTATTTTGCATAATAAAGTAAGTCCAACTTCTCAACATGTTATTGGAGTATGATTTTTTTTGGACATCACTCTTTTATCTCCAAACCATGGCTTCCCTAACCTAGTCGTTGCTATCTTCTCCAAAGTTATACCCCTCATAAACCGTAGTTGCTAGTGTCCTCCTCCTTACTTTTTGTTGAGAAGTTGGCTCAACTTAATGGACTTAATTTATTACTATGGTAGAGAGTACATATTTATAGGCAAGGGTGTGATCCCCTAATGTTTTTTCGATGTAGGACAAAAATAAGGTTAGAACTAGAAAGGCTCTAGGCTATATAAGAAATAAGACCTAACTAACTTCTACACTCCCCGCAAGCTCCAACGTATAGGTCGTGAGCTCCAAGCTTGGACAAGAAGTGAAGATAAAGTGGGCAAGGCAAGAGTTTGTGAGAATGTCTGCAATATGTGATGCAATAGGAACATAGTTTTAAAAGGCGAAAGGCGCACCAAGGCGCAAAGGTTCCTGGAGCCTAAGGCGCAAGGCGCGCCTTTTGAAAGCTAGGCGCACTTTTTTCTTTATATGTAAAAAATATCTACATTTAAAAACTTAATTACATAGAAGTTCAAATTCCTTGAAAATATCACTAGGCACAAAATTATTATTATTATTATTATTATTATATATATATATATATATATATATATATATATATATATATATATATATATATATATATATATATAACAATCTAAAAGCCCATTAGATATAAATAATCCAAACTATATACATATAATATACAAACCACATATATATAAGCCTTTAAATATAGAAGTACATTCTAATTTAGAAACAATCTAAAACCCACAATAATATTAATGACAATAATTTTTATACTTTCCAATAAAGTCCATAAACTATATAACATGTATATAGAAGGTTGGAATATATATATTTTAATATATATATATATATATATATATATATATATATATATATATATAACTTTATGCCTAGGCGCGCTTTGTTGAGCGCCTGGAGCCTGCGCCTTTCTACACTAGGCGCGCGTTTTTTTAAGGTGGTGCGCCTGGCTTGTTCCTAGGCGCTGTCCCTGCGCATCGCTGCACCTTGCACCTAGGCGCGCTTTTTAATTCAATGAATAGGAACATGTTGGAGCTGAATTACAAGAGAGGAAAAAGCAACACCAAGGTCCGCAAGCGAACTCTTTAACCATATTAGCACGAAAATCACATGGACCATTGAGCGATACTCAGCTTCGACAGAAGTTCTAGCAACAATATTCTAATTTTTGCTCCGCCAACTTCATAGTAGTGAAAGGCGCACCTCGCAGCAAGGCGCACCATCTGCGCCTCACACCTCATTAGACGAGACGCCTTTCTTTCGACATGCCTTGCAACAAGACGCCAACAAGAAAAGACGTGCCTAGGCGCGTCTTTTTTTAACGAAAAACCTTGAGGCAAGGAGATAGTCCTTACCTCGTATAAAGGTCATGATGATTTGATGGAGTTTGATGAAGATGAATGATATTTCTATTGGTTTTGCTTTATTTTACAATTTGTGTTTCTTTTACTTTGTTCTTGTTAGAGAACACAAATTTTTGTTAGTTCTGTTGACTGCTATTACTGCTTTGCTAGTTCACTTGGTTATGTCTTAAATATTTTTGTTAGTTATAATATTTTATTTGGTTTTATTTCTTACATTACTAATTTATTTATTTATCTATACTTTATTTTTGCATCTCGCTTCGCTTGAGCGCACACTTTAAGTGCGCTTTGCGCCTTGAATGATATAACCCTTTGCGTCTCTAGTGCGCCTTTACGCCTTTGACTACCTTGGCCAAGTTATAAGGTTGCCGCCAAAATAAGTACAAAATCCACTCATATGTCGACGATAATCAAATGAACCTGCACAATCAACCTCGACATAAGTGGTTATGGATAGCGAAGAGAAATGCTGATAAATGAGTCCATGGTCAGGAGATCTCTTCAGGTAGCGAAGAATATGCTTAACAACATGAAGATGACATACAGTTGAGTATGCATATACTCACACACAATACTCACATTACTCATAATATTCACCACAAAGAAATATCTAGACGAGAGTCAAATATATGAACTTTCCAACAAGATGCCGATAATAATCAAGATTTGGTAGCAACGGGTCGCAAGCAAAACCAAGAGAGAAGAGCTTCATATTCGTATCTATAGGATTATTAACTAGCTTGCACCCCTGTTCGTCATGGACAAAAGTTATACGAACTTTTTGTATTGATCGAACAAGAAGAGTACAAGAGAACTCCTAAGCGGAAGATCTAAATACAAATTGATACTGGAAAAGTGTGACGATGGAGATCAAACGCTGCAGTGGTTCTTTTACTCCGTTGACGATCTGAAGACGAGACGAAAGAAAATTGCAAGTCTTCTGCTCAGCGGCAAGGTGGCCGACAATTTGGCTCTCTGAAGTTTGTTCAAACTCTCTGAATGTGTGTGTGTGTAGGGGGGGGGGGAATGAAGGAAGACTCATCCTCTTTCTAGATTTCTAGAAAAATTCATCCATGCGCGCATATGCGATGTCCGCATGGATTTTGGCGTGCAATAGCGCTACGCGCATGAGTTTCTTTGTCACATGGCACTTCTGAACATAATGCAGTTGCAACTGTGCATACAAAATGCAACTAACTGCCACGTGGCAGTGGTTGGGATACGGCTGTTGCTGAGATCTTGGACGGTTGACACTGTTATGACTGAGTCACTTGACACGTGGCGCATGTTGATGACTCGAAGGTTTCGTTCTGCTGGAACAAAAAAGATTTGATGCACGTGCAGGAATCAACGCATGGAGGGACTTGGCGCATGGCAAGTCTAGGCGCATGGCTTCTGGGGCGCATGTCCAGTATGAGCGCATGGCTTTTAAGGTGCATACGAAGATTCATCTTTGTCGGCCACGTGGCGCTGGACAAAGAGTAATTATGACGATGACGTAAGCGCTGACGTTGGTTGTCAGCTCGTACTTTGAGGTATTATGGCTTTAGTGAAAAATCACTTTGCAATGCCTGTATAATCCTACGCCAAATACTGCTATTGTATGGACGCATGGGATCATAAGATAGAGTCCGTTCCAAGATAAAATAGAATCCAAGTTCGATCGAAGGGGGCCCACAATCACCACAAGAAGTCCAAAATTAGTAAAATTATAGAAATTATAATTTAATATATAAGTTAACACTGCTCCAAGTAAAGCCAATCACTTGAACTACTTGACTAATTTTGTCAACCAAGCACGAAGAGACTGCATGAGACCATAAATAAACTTGCGTAAGTGACACACAGACTCTCCTGCAGTCCTATAACCAGGCGGATACTGCATATACACAAATTCAGTCAAATTACCATTGACAAAGGCATTCTTGATGTCAAACTGATGTAATGGCCAGCCTCGACGTACAACTAGAGAAATCAACACGCGAACAACATTAAGCTTAATCATCCCATGTTGTTGAATAAATTCCCAAGCAACAAGGCACGCTTTCAAGCACTCAACAAAGCCATATGTATTTTCAATTTTGCTTAACGATAAACACACCCACCGACAACCAACATGAGAATGACCAGGTGGGAGAGGTCCCAACTCACAAGTACTATTACCAAAGGGCCTTCATTTCCTCATCCATGGGATCTCTGAGAGTGATATGCCCTAACAACCAATCTAAAAGGCGTTTCAGATTGATATATTATGTATCATTGCTTGTTACAAGCACATTAATTATTTATAATTGTTTAAAGGCTTTATAGTATTCATCACTATGAACATGCCTTAGTAACACTTTTATTGTGATGAAGTTCCATAAAGATAGGCTAACGAGTTGAGAAGTGTGATTGGACCACATATATGAGTTTCTAACTCTGATCATTATGTTCTAAATAAACTTCCTAGTTATAGGTCCACCAATAGGAACATTGGTAGGATATGGATAGACTAGCACCTTCTAGGCTAAGGATGCATGTTCTTGTTGTAGTGCCCAGTCCCGCTCAGTCAATCGGAGGAATCGGAAAGCCGACGGCGTTCAAACTTAGCCTTGCAACGGCTGCTCGAAGACTCGCTCGGTCGAGGCGAATCCTCGCTCAGGTGGGGTAGTTTCGGTGAACTCGTCTCATCTTAGCCTTCACATAATAAATCGCATGTTTTCAACTTGCACAAGTAGGTTTGATAATAAAAGAGACGAATCCACATAGCTAAGGGAATATCACGACATGTCGAATTGAGTTAGAATATGGAAAGGTCCAACGGTCGGCTTAGAGTTGGTGCACGGCGTGCTTTGAAAATGACACTCGGTCCTTCGTCCCGTGGCTTGGGAGAAGGAAGTTGGTTTAAGTTGTCACCAAATTGGAATTAGCCTAAGTCATAGGCGTCGCATGCATAAATGCTTGATAAAGCATGCACGGTTCCACGATGCAAGGCTTGGCATAGCCTTTGCTCGTCCGACGGGTTAAGTGGTATCGCACGACTTGTGACATAAGTCTAGGCACCCAAATAACTTGGTTGTTCAAAGTTGAACGCATGCACGACACGTTCCCACGATGCACGGCTTGATGCAGTCTTTGCTCGTCAAGTTGTTGTACGATTAAGTTAGGTAAAGTTATGTTAGGCTATCGGAATAGTTATAAGCACGGTTCCACGAGTTCTACGGTTGGGTATAGCCATGAAGTCCTACGGTCTCAAAGCTACTTGCATGGAGTATGAGTTGGACGATAGTGTCGCATAGAACATAAGTTGGCTTAAGGCACGATGCACGTACTTAGTGTTTAAGGCACGAGCTACGGTTGATTTTAAGTCGAGTTTAGAAAAAAGGGCTATCAAATGGTCGTTCTGAAAATGATAGGGTAACATGGAAGAATGCTCGCGACCGTGGGTCGTCGAGACGGTCTCAAATGATAGAAGTCTTGATATTGGTTTTGAAAGAGATGGTAACACTGGAAGAAGAATGACTGTGTGAGACGTCAGTTTGAGTCGAGTCTTGCATGGTCATTGGACAACTTGTCGACAAGGGCAAAAGTTTCCTCGAGCGACAACCCGGGGCCACGGGATCGTTTCGGCCTAGGAGAAAACACGGGTATAGCCGAGCTGGGAGTACCACTCAGGTTAGTCGGGGGCTTTCAGCGGGGATCGCTACTTGCGCTGAAAGGTATCCCGAATAACAAAGCTATAAGTCCAAAATATAGCTTGTGGTGCTAGTGACCTCATATAGGTGGGTTGGCACGGGCGGCAATTCGCGTGTGTGCCTTTGGATTGAGTCGAGTTGAATAGGTGCACGATCTGAAGACAATGTTTGGGCCTAAGATTTGGCTGCAACATAGACACCGTGCTTCGGCACGAGATATGGCGTCGGGTCTTAAGTTGTTGGCATAGAGTTGCACAAGTTGGTTTGAGTCGTTGGAGTCTAAGTCAGGAAACCGCCGTAAGGCAAAGTTGATTGAGTGACACTAAGTTCACAAGTCTCAATTGGGTCAGTTGGTGATCAGTGTGGCAAGGGCCGCGAGACGGCGATACGGTTTAGTCTCACTGAATTGCGAGGCACGGCCTCAATATGGGTTTGTAGCACGGTCACATGAAAATGGAGTCTATCGTGTAGCTGCGTCTCTGATTATGGGCCGAAAGACAAGCACGACTTGATAGGTTAACGTTGTTGGCACGAGAAGGGTCTAGAGACAAAGTATGAGTTAACGTTGTTGTTGCAAGCACGGGATGGTCTTGAGACACAAGATAGGCCAAGGCGTCTGTCCTAAAATTGATCCTAAGGCAAGAGTAGAAAGACAATAAAAAATTGTTATACTGCACAAAGTAAATTAACGTGTTGGTTTTGTAGGGGGTGGGCGAGGAGCTCATTTCACCAGTACAGTTGAGTACTGACACCCACATAGTTTTCATGTGCAGGCACAGGTAGAAGCTCGTGGTGCGGAGCTCGCTTGGATGCGTCGAGGCACGGAGTTCCTTGGCGATTCGTAGCGTGCGGCCGCGTGGAGTCAAGACTTATATGGGACATAATGTATGGGCATCGCCTTCCAAAGCATCCGCTGGCTCAAGACTTGTATTGAGAGATAGGAGAGAATTGAGTGACTTGTAAGGTAAGAAGAGTGAGCTTGAGTGACTTGTAATCTTGGCCTTGCGTCCCATTGTAATCCTTGTTTCAATATCAATAAAATGCATCTTTTGAATGACTTGTGTTTTGTTCTAAATTTTCGCTGCTATTATTCAATGTCTCTGCTTGGGACTTCTGTACGACGACCCCATTGCAGCCGCTGTAATCGGCCGTTATGGAACCCGCCTTGCACGAGCGCAATCTAGGCTCGTGCGGCATCACGCCTTAGCGAGGACGATCGCTCCTACGAGAGCGGGGCGTGACACTTGTAGGTCAATGACATGTAGATTTTATAGTGCTAGAAGAGTGGGGTACTCGTTGGAAGACCGAGTATGTTGGACATGACCAAAGTAGGAATCCCCAATGGAGTGGTATGCAACAATGGAGTGGTATGCAACATGTCAATGGGTAAATCATATCCGTAAATCATATCCCTCAGTGGTACAAGTGGTCCATAGACCTAAGGCTACCACAATATCTTATGAGTTTGCAACTATACTTTGACTTATTTTAATATGGTTCTAACCATGAATCATACATGTCTATTGATTGAATGCATCTACACGGCTCATAAAGATAGTGTCTCCAGGCATATTAATAGGAGTGTATGTCCTATGTGATTCGATGATGTCACGTTCTGTTTTGACAAATCCTTGCATAAGGTTAGATGACATTAGAATAGTTGATTCTAGTTGTTCGTCATTGAATGTTGAACACTTGATCGAATACATGAGACTTGATTAGGTGGACTTGACATTTATATCCCTATCCATCATCAAGTTGGGATTAATAGGAGTGTATGTCCTGTAATCCGATGATGTCATGTTCTGATGTCATGTTCTGACAAATTCTTGCACTAGGCTAGATGACATTAGAATAGTGGATTCTAGTTGTTCATGAGTGAATGCTGAATGTTGAACACTTGATGGAATACATAAGACTCGATTAGTTGGACTTGATATTTATATCCCTATCCATCATCGAGTTGGGACACAGATGACAAAGAGACTTAATTGTATGGTAACTGATTAGAAGGTTTATTCAAAGGATCAGACATTTTTCAGATCATATGGGAGTCATGACACTGCTGGGTCTCAATCTTTATCTGCGAGTTTTTATGAGGGTGACTGCATTTGTTAAGTGCAACTCGAACTCTGTATCATCATGATCATGAGCCTAATGGGTCACACACATTAGGGTGAGTGTGACTAAGAAAATATGATTCAAGGTTGGTTATGGGTTGGATGCACTAACATGCAGATTTTGGTGAAATATCCTGAATGTACTATATAATCATAATTAGGTTATGATTGCAATCTAGAGATATTCATACAAGGAAATATTGTTACCGTATGGGTTGATTCTAATTTGATTTGGATCAATTATATAAGGTTTGATAAGGATCAATTAATCCTATAGGAGATCCAACTTGATCCCAAGCAAGCCCTAGCTAGAGGCAAGGTGTCGCTACACAACAACAAGAACAAATCCTAGTCTTTCCATCTCTCCCCCTCTACCCGATCAAAGAGCACCCAGTTCTTCCCCACGCGTGTCCGGTTCAGAGTAGCTGGTCCTCTACTGTCCGATTTTGGAACAACCTTCCCTCTTGTGTGTCTTGTTTTGGAGCACCAACCCTCACGCATGTCCGCTGTCCGTTTTAGGTGCAGCCAACACCCACGCGTGTCCGGTTCAGAGCAGCCGGTCCTCACGGGTGTCCGCTGTCCGGTTTTGTAGCAACCGGTCCTACATTGTCTGTTGTCCGGTTTTGGAGCAGCAGGCTTCTATGCATTTCTGCTGTCCGGATTGAGCAACGGACGCGTGTCCGCTGTTTGGTTGGCTAATGAGGTAAGCAGAACAAGTTGGTTGTTTCCAGTTTGTAATTTGTGTTATATATAGATTTTTTTTTTTTTTTTTGAAACAATGGGTAATTGTGGCGAACTCGCCTCCACTCGGGCTCGAACTCCAACCACTTGGGCCGCATGCATCTCTTTTAACCACTAGGCTAGAGGTCATTTGCATATATATATATATATATATATATATATATATATATATATATATATATTTTTGAATATCAATCTCATCGATCTCATAAGTATCATACCAAATCCCATCAATCGAATCACTTTTTCGAGAAATACGAGACATCTAAGTCGTGCAAGTAAAGAGATCTATTCAATCCATCCCGAACTTGGTGGTTAAACTCTACTGCGGTGACGATACTGTAGGGGAGGTCCTGCAGAAAAATAGCTCGACGCCAGAAGGCAAGGCCTCTAGATCGCATTGAAATAGCTTTTCGGAAGCATGCAAAAGACCTCGATTCTTCGCATATATATATATATATATATATATATATATATATATATATATATATATATATATATAAACCAATGATGCATGGTTTACTTATGGTATCATACACTCATTGATTATTCCTTTGTATGACCAACAATTTAGAATTAAAACAAGACATGCATGTTAATTTATCAGAAGGGAGAATATAAGAGCAAATAAAAACACACAAGCCTGGGTAATAGGATTACAAAATACTTTTTGATCAATTTTTTGTTCTACAACTTAACAACTAGGTCGGTTCACTAGCCAATTTAAAATCCAGCATCTTATGAAAACGATATGGTTGGAAAGACCTCAGATGGAAAGCTACTGTGTTGGGATCACACTCGGATGTGTGTGTGTGTGGTGGTGGTGGTGGGGTGGGTGAGGGGGGACTATTTTGCGAAGTACAACTATAATCGAAGCACAAACTCTGCTACATGTCACTTACTGAAAAATGTACCTCGCTATGAGAACGGCACTTCACTAATGTATTATGTTAGAGGACTTTCCTATCAATAGAGGTGCTTTGTTCTGCTTTGCTAACACTTGGCTAAGTTTTTGAACCCTCGTACTGACCATTTGCTTTCTCAGCAGTGAAGGCCCTTCTCTTTGCAACTTGAGCAGAAGGTGAGAAGAGGTTATTGGTTGTCTTGATCTTGCTTTATCATCCTCAAGCCAACTTCTCGGTGTTTTCACAAAAGGTACCATTTATATGTGTATGCTTATTGGTTTTCGTGTATATATATATATATATATATATATATATATATATAGCATCGTCAAGAAGGGCCAGCGAGTGTAGGAAGAGAAGTAGGAATAACATTATAATCAGAACTCCTTAATCACTAACTATCAGGAGATTGTAACATGTATTTACCTGTTTATTTATTATAATCAGAACTCCTTAATCACTAACTATCAGGAGATTGTAACATGTATTTACCTGTTTATTTATAAAACATGAATGGAATGGCAACAGCTACCGGGTCATGGGAGGGCCTTACATGAGTCGAAAGAGAGCCAAGTAAAGCCTGAGATGCTTGCCGGCAGCTCGCAGTCGAGCCCGATAGAGCCATCTTTTCTGCTAAAGCAGGCAAGTCATCCTTGGCTTTGCGCGACTCTCTTCATGCTCAGGCAAGGCCCTAACAAGAACAGTCATGGATAAATAGCTTTTCTACTGCAATATGTGCTTCTTTCTACATTTTATCCCTGTTGCCATGAACCTCATACTTGTCCTGCTCTATATATAGATATGAGATGTGTCTCTTTCCCCTTTTAGCAAAGTTGTTGATTTGCACTAGGGCTAATTAGAGAGAGACTTCTTTTTGCACTCAAAGTTTACTGGAAATCAAGATCAGTATTTGTGGGCCTCACGAAATAGGAAATCAGTAGCCACCTATGCCAGATAAAGTCCAACTGACAATCAAATATAAAATTCGAACAAATTAAAATCATCTCCAGTTGAAACAATCTTAACCATCGCTATTATCAGGGCCGGCCCCGAGGATTGGGTTGCTCTATCCGGAGCTAATTTTGGTTGCCTCTTGACCCTTATTGTCAGCTGGTCCTGGTGGTCATCGGTGACCCTGACCTTTGGTGGGATCATGCTGAACCTGGGAGGTTGTCCTAGCAGAGAGGGGGTTGCCCAAGCCCCAAGGCTTGTCCGCTTACCTTAGGGCCGGCCCTGGCTATTATTCTAGTATGCCTTGTAGGTTCACTGATCATTTTGGACTGAGAAGTGGATTCATTGTAGTTCTGTATAAAGTTCACTTAAAATGTGGGTGAGAGAGATTGAACCTGGTTGGCTCTTATACCTTGTTAATATCCAATCTAACCAAAAGCGAGAGATGTTAGAAACATACTAATATTATATATTAAACCTTCGTACATGTTTAAAAGCATAAGTAAGCAACCAAATAGATGGACTGTATTAATCATTGCTATGTCTCCTTCAAGAATGAACATATTGTTTTTGATCTCTCTTAATTTTTTTGATGACTGTAGTCTGCAAATATTAGAAAGCGTGTAAACAACAAAAGTTTAATTAGATCAAGAATTTAGTAGTAATATTTAAATGTTTCCACTGTATATATGTTTTTTTCCCCATAAACCAAAGTAGTAATATGTAAATGTTTGTAAAGAAGATGAAAGAAACTATTTCTTTGATATTTTACGTTTATATATGTTTCTCTGATCGAATATATTGAATTCTCATAACTTGGATGGGTTGCCTTCTTTAATTCAGTCCTTATTGTTGTTGCCTGAATAACAGTTTTTGTCTGTGGGGGTTGTAGCCTGATGGTTGCAACGGGAGGCTGGCGCGGAAGGCGCGGATTCGAATTCCTTTTAGAGAGTTGGTCTCCTACTCGTAGAAAGGTCATCTCAAAAACAAAATACAGATTTTTGAAAGATATTGTTTTTTTTCCCGTGAGGATCTGGTAAAATTGTAACCATTTTCTTACATTTGAGTTGGTTTCTTCCATGAAAAGAACTTTTACTAATCTTTCTTTCCTCTTTGGTCAATAAATCTAGCAAAATTATTTCTTCCATTGAGCTTTGTTACTCCATTGACTCATAGCTATAGAATTTGATACTTGATGCTCCGATGAGAACATAGAATAGAGTAGGAATATGTTTTAGACCACGTTCCATTATTCATTGTACATGTAACATAGAGATGCTGATTTTTTTCCTCCTACTCTCTCCTCTTGGTGCACTTGGCCATGTTGGTCCCATTGGATTAAGGTTTATCGAATTTGCCTCTTGGGCAAATTGAGGAGGTGACAGTGATGCGAGTAAGAGCTAAATTACATGGCATTATATCATCCAAATGGAAAGGTGGGGTGGCGATTGGTTTTGAGTGGCTTTGGAAAAGTGTTCTTTCTGGAAAAGAATTTGGTTCTTTGACATACATAAATGCTTGCTTCCCGTTGACTTCCTATTGGATAATTTGTTCCTACATGTTGGTGCTCACGTTTCTAAATTTCTTTAGATCTATTCGCCCCTTGATTTCATTTCATTGTTTATTTTGTAGGTGTCTAAAGCGGGAATATGATTTTGTTCCTTAAAATTGACTTGCTTTTGTGTTGACCTCGGCATACTCAAGGTATACACCACAATCTACCAACCTCCAGCCCTTCATTTATTTCCCAAAGACAATTAGGCCTCGTTTGGTACACTGTAATAAATTCGTAATCGTAATGTAATCAAATAAAAAATATATTTTTTTTCCTTCACTTGATTACATTGCGATTACGATTATATTACAGTGAACCATACGAGGTCTTATTCTTATGATCGTCAAATAGGAGAGTTCACCTAGAGATAACAAATAGCATAGCACAAGGGAAGAATAGCTTTATTGAATCAAGATAAATCTTACAAGAGTTAGTATAATAATAGTGTATCCACAACTGAGATTTCTATTGAGCAACCATCTCTTCTCTCAATTCCCTTAGGACTTTTTAGTACAATCACAAACAAAGCCTCCTTAATCCTTAATAGCCTCTAAGCTCACCGGATTATGGTTAGAAAAAATAAATACATCCTAATATAGCTCTCGTAACTTTTGATAAGCCAGGAGCAATATGAAACATCGATTAATAATTTTGAAATCTGACCCATACACCGAATCCTGACTAGTATATTTATCCTGACTAGTATATTACGAGTATACCGATGGTATTATAATGGTATGTCGGTCTCGGAAGATATTCTTAGTGTTGATTTTTCAACCATACTTTAGGTTATGGAAAATCTAGAGGCAAAGCGATATACCAGTCTGGCGAATCGATATACCAGTTTGTTGCTATTACTACATATTTTCTCATTTATGAGTGTTGTTATGTTGTTTCGAATCCTCTCGAGCTTCACCGATCATCGGACAACGCTTGTCGCACTCCGTAGTTGAACATGAGCCACACTACAACAATATCCACCTTGGCCAATTTATGAAGGTATTCTTGATGCCTTTGTGCCCCTTTGACCTTTCATTTATCCTTTAGTATCCCCATGTCCAATGGCACAGTCTTTTGTCTAAAATTGCGACTGTCGACTGATCCAATTATTTATTTATTATTATCTAGAACTGTGGTACACGACCCTCCTATCGAGGTCGTAAACCATCCTCACTCACGAATACCTGAATAAAAGTTAAAATAGACTTGAACTTCTCTATAGAAATCACTTTCCTTAGCATGTCTATTCGATTTAACTTAGTGTATCCTTATTCATTTATCTTCTTATATCGTATGTCAATGTGTTTCGTTCGACTATGTTAAACTTGGTTCTTCACAAGATGAAGCACGCTCTGACTATCATAAAACGAAGGAACATACATGTTTTCGAACTCGAACTCGCCAACTAAGTCTCTTAACCACATAACTTACTTTTACTACTACTAATGCCATGTATTTTGGCACCGCACTTGTTAGCACACGGTATATTAAATAGTCATTTTTCAACTAACTGGAGAATCTGTAAGTGTGTAACATAGTATATAGTTGATCTTCTTTTATCCAAGTCACCAGCATAATCTGTATTCACATAACCATGCAATTGGCTCGATCCGTATTCTGACTTGTGAAACAAAAAAATCGATATCCTTATTACATTTAAGTTATCGAAGTATCCACTTTATCGCTTCCTAATGAAGCATTCCTGGATTTGGCATGTACATTCTTACCAAACTGAATGCATATAACAAATCAGGACGAATGCATACCCAAACATATATCAGCGATTCTACCATACTCGTATATGGAACTCGAGACATCTTTTTCTTCCCTCTATTTTTCAACACTCCTTGGAGGATAACTTGAACTGATGACAATAGGGGTATTTACTTGTCTTGAGTCCTTCATGTTGAATCTTTCCGACATCTTCTCAATATACTTCCTTTAGGATAGCCATAACTTTTCTGCCTTCATGTATCGACTTATTTCAAAATTTTGTAATCTATCTAAATCCGTCATGTCAAATTCTCCACTCAATGAAGCTTTGAGTGCCTTTATTTTTGTCATACTCTTGAAAGCAATCAACATAGACATATCGATGAACCATCATTTGAGCCGATTCGAGTACTCGCAACCATCGTATTCACATCGAAAAAAATTGGTCTTTAATATAAACGAGTCGAATCGCTTATACCACGGCTTGGAGACTGCTTCCACCTATAAAGAGACCGCTTGAGTTCACATGCATAATCCTCCTTGTTTGGCTTCATAAGATCTTCGGGCTCAAAGGTTGTCTTCACATCCATTTGATCTAACTCCAAATCTTGAGACACTACCAATGCCAACAACAGTTAAACAAATATATACTTGACCATATGCGAGAAAATTTCATTGTAGTTAAGAGAAATTTTGAGTCGCATCCCACTTACTTTACCATATTTCATGGTGCACCCCTGTCATTTACCATAATGTATAACACTCCCCACTTTAGATGTTTTCCGTCTCTTGCTAACAGTTGACCGTTTTGACTATATTTTTATGACTAAAAAGCCCTTAACTCATTTTATGAGGAACCGTAATGAATGGAAGCCCCTAACGTACTTGTGTAATCCCTAAACTACCCCTCTTTTATAAATCCCTACACAGCCAATTCCAGCGTTCGTTTGAAACCTAACCCCCAAACTCTCTTCCATCTTCACATTTAATCTTGACCTAACCCCAATCTCTCTTCAATTTCCACATTAAATCTTGACCTAACCTAACCCCCAATCTCTTTCCAGTCGATCTCTACTGTAACCTCTCCTTTCCCTTCTCTTCCATTCAATTGCGTGGCAAGGTACGAAAAATTTAGGGTTCATCGAAGCTTCACCGAGCTCCCATGGCTAGCTCTGCAATTCCGGTAAGCTATGTTTTGTGTATTTTCTTTGAATGTATGAAATTTTTTGCTGTTGTGGTTTGTCCCTCTAATTTTCGTTGAATGTGTGACATTTTCAAATATGTTTAGGAGAAATGTCAACTTTGCTCGAAGCACACCCACCTTGCAGATGAGTGTCCGTTCTTGAGCTCACCTTGCAAGATGGAAAACTGCAAGGGGATTAGGTATGTTTCGAAGTCAAATACCAAGAAAAATTTTGGGAGAAAGTTTCTGAAGTGCCCCTTCTGCTCGGATTTTCAATGGCTGGATGTTGCTGTTTTCGGTTCAAGCTCTGGAAGCTCATCTTCAACAATTCAAAGAGGAGGTTGTTTCTTATGTGGTGAGTTAGGCCATCGGAAGAAGGAATGCCCTTGGGAAGAAAGCACTTGTCCCAATCGGAATTGTGGAGGAAAAAGAGCTATTTTAATGTCAAAGAGTAGTCACACCAAAGGAAGAAAATTCTTACAATGCTTGAAATGCAACAATGCATTCCAATGGTTGAATGAGGCCACTCTTAGTGAGGATAAGAAATCTCAAATTCCTGTTCAAGTTGTAGTGAACACGACTTTAGAAGAGTTTTGTAAAAAATTTGGGAAAGGATTGGCTATGTAATATTGAAATCTGATAGATCATGTAATATTGAAAGGATTGGATATGTAATAATGAAAACTGATAATTATGTTACAATTTTTCACTTCTTGTTGCAGTTTGTAACTATATAAAGACATGGACATAATACAATCTCAAATATATGAAGACATACTGCAGTTTGTAACTACTTGTTGCAGTTTGTAACTGATAATCATGTCCAGACAAAATTAGCTTCTCAAGGATCTGGACATAATGCAGATAACATATTGAAGACATAATGCAGATAACAAGACATACAATGATCTGGACATAATGCAGATAACATGAATACAATGATCTGGACATAATGCAAGTAATACTGAATTTGTCCAAAAAACAATGATCTGGACATAATGCAATGATCTGGACATAATGCAAGTAATACATGGAGAAATTACAACACTGAGTTTGTCCAGAAAAATATTGCAAACATACTGCAAGTAATACTGAATTTGTCCAGAAAAACATTGCAACACTGAAAGTAATACTCCCAAAATGAGTTTGTTCACATTAGAGTAATTAGAGTTTGTTCACATTAGAGTAATTACAACACTGAAAGTAATATTCCCAAAATGAAGGCATGCTTCAAACATACCACAAAATGAAGGCATGAGTGAGTAATATTCCCACAAAATGGTCTAAACAATACTGAGTTTGTTGACATTAGTAATTACAAAACATTCCTTTCTGAGAACTGCACAAAATGGCCTATATAACAAAAGTCCATATAACTGCACAAAATGCCTACTGCTGTTGCCAGCTACTGCTGCTGCTCCCTCCCCTATTGGCTCCAATACTTGAGTTCCATGGAGGTCTGAACACTGAGTTTGGTGACATCCTTGGTGGTAGACATGCTGCAATGTCATTTGCCCTACCAGGTGCTTTGGCCAAGTGTTGTTGTATTTGTTCTGCAACTGAAGGTCTTAGAGGCATGAAATTTGTTGAAGGCCTTGGAGCCATGAAAGCTGTATTTGATTCACTTGAACCTTGTACTGCTGCTTGTTGTACTGCCTTCTTCTTACCCTTTGAAACCTTTGGCCTCTTGTAAACAGTGTTGCTCACCCTTGGAACTTTTTCTTTTGGTTCTTTGGGTGGTCTTGGCGCCTTTGGTGTTTTCTTGTTCCCTCCAACTGGTCCTCCTTGGCACCCTCTAGCATTATGATCTGCTGGCAACTTGCACCTCCTACATATCCTCTGCTTCTTGACACTTCTTGGCAACTCATCAGCTTCCCTCCTCCTAACACCCTTTGGTCTTCCAGGGAGCCTATGTCTACCAGTGGACCAACCTCATATAGTGGCTGCAAAATAAATGAAGCAGTGAGTGGCATGACAGGTAACTTAAATAAAGTAGAAAGCTGCAAAATAAATGAAGTAGAGAGCCTATAGTGACTTACTGTGCCCCATAAGCTTTGTTGATGCATTGGAACAATCTTTCCAGTATATGCTTTCTGGTAGGTAGTGGCATGATAGTAGTGACTTGTGAACCTATAACAGGACAAGTAAATATTGTTAGTGTACAACTCTAGTATAAGCTGTAACAAGACAAATTAATATTGATAGTAATTACATTATCCATTGAGGCCTACTAGGTAACAAAGCAGCTACAGCATGGACACATGGAATCCCTGTTAAATCCCATACACAACAGTCATAGCTTCTTTTAGTAATATCAACAGTCCATCTATTCTCAATAGAGTACACACTTGTGACACAAAATAACCCTTCATCAGCCCCAGTCACTTGATATTTGTTGACAAGGTTTGATCTTTGCTCAATTATCTGCTTAGCTCTTGGGGTCAAGTCATACTCACCCCATGCTCTAGAAGCCATCTTCCTATCATAGATCATTTGCATCACCATCATATGAAACATCTCCACAATCATAATGATGGGTTTACCTCTGATCTCTCTTATCCAACTGTTGAAGCTCTCAGAGAAATTGTTGGTGATGTGCTCACACTTGGTTGTTTTGTCAAAGTAGGCTCTACACCATCTGGTCATGTGCTCTTCCATCATGTACTGAAGACCCTCTGGACACTGTTGAGAAATTGCTTCAATCCATCTAGCAGTATCTACCTCTATGTAGGCTTTGGCTGCCCCCCATGTAAGATGCTTCATCTGTTGGCTAGCACTGACATGGGACTTGAAGTTCTTGTAGAAATGCCTGAAGCAAAACCTATGTGGGTGCCCATAGAATTCACTGTCAACAGCTTTCCCTAGGCCTTTATGTTTATCAAAGATGAAGGATATCTTCCCTGGATGTTGCAATAACTTGTCTTTAAAAATGCTAAGGAAATGACCCCATGTAGCTTCACACTCTGAAGTGCATATATAGATGGCAAGTGGAAACAGTCCATTATTGCCATCTAAAGCTGTGGCTGACAAACACACCCCTCCATACTTTCCTTTCAAGTGACAACCATCCAATCCAACTAGTGGTCTGCAACCATTTATGAATCCAATGAAGCTTGCAAAGTAGCCTATGCATAAATACCCAAATTCAGTTGTCCCTGGTATATTTCCACAAAAAGCCACACTCCCAGTGTTGGATTTCAAAACCTGGTTTGCAACCTCAGGAGCTTTCCTATAACTTTCATCATAGCCACCAAACATTAGCTCCTTAACTCTGAACAATGCCATGTGTGCATTCCAATATGACACCTTCACTGTAAACTTGGACCACATATGCTTCTGAACATCCTTTGCCTTCCATGAAGTATGGTGTGCCTTGATGTCATCTTCCAAAACTTCAGAGATGAATCTGCTGTTTGCCATCTTGTTCTGCAACTTGGAGGTGTGTTTACAAGTGTGTGCTTTATTGAGTTGTCTAAGTGTACAAGTTGTCTTATCTAGTCCAATTCTGACCCTGCACATCCATGGACATGTCTCTTCTTGACACACACCCCATATCCTCTGCACTTCATTCTTAACATACTTAATTTCAAACATGTTCTTTATAGCAAAAGTCCTTAAATATCTTCTGCACTCAGTAGGATTCATCCACTGATCACCTAGGACTAGATCAATCACCTCAGGAGCTCTATATTTCTCCTCACCCATCTCACCTTCACTGTACAAATCATCAAGTTCAGCCCCAGCTTGATGATCACATTCAGAAGCTGATGAGTCATTGCTATGGTATTCCTCTTCAGGCTCTAGTTCTTCAACTGCAAGTTTTTTTCTTCTCTGAACCTCCTGCCTCTGAAACTCAGTTTCTTTCCCCCATTCTTGACTGTTGTTTTCTGAAATGCCCATATTTCTTGACATAGATGCTCCTTCATCATCACTGTTACATGGAATATACTCTTCATCACCCTCTGTTTCTTTTTCTTCACTCTCTATTTCTTCCTCACTTGAGTGGTCAAGGGTTGCTGGTGGTTCATCTCCATAATGTTGTGTCTCAGCCTGTGTACCAAGTTCTTCATCCTCATGTGTATCAGCTAAGTCTACAACTACACCTTGTGTAGTTGGTTCATCTCAATAGAGTTGTGTCTCTGCCTGTGTGCCATATTCTTGGTCACCCTCTGTCTGTGTTGGAGCCCCTTGGTCAGACCCTCCAGCAGTGAAGACCCTTGAGGGCATTTCATCCAGCTGCTCCTCAGGAAGATCCACATCACTGTCACTAGGTAGTGGATCCAACTGCTCCTCATGAAGACCCTTCTTGACATGTCTTCTAACTGGTTTGTGGGCTACTTTCTTAATCCTCCAAGTTTTGCTTGGTGTTAGTGACTCAGTAGGTTGTTGCTCTTGACTTGCAGGGTTGCCAAATTCTTCTAAGAATATGTGTATCTCTCATTTCTTGTCAGGAAGTTGTTTACTAAACATATCCAACAATCCAGCATCAGTGAAGAGCTCCACTGTTTCCCCATTCTTCAACTCATCAATCCAGTAGTACTTATAAACTCCCTCCAAATGGTTACTTTCAACTGTATAAGGTAAATCCAACAGACTTATAAAGTCTGGGTCCACTTCAACAGCAATTGAACTACCCTTAAATGGACCCTAAGCATGTACTTCATGTATAACAGTACAACTACCCTTAATATAGTCTATAATTTCACATATAACAATAAGAGAAATATGCATAAATGTCTCTAACAATAATAATAGCCTACAATATCATAGATGTCTCTAACAATAATAATAGCCTACAATATCATACACTTCAACATAAATGTCTCTAACAATAGAAATAGACATAAAAATACCTATGCTGTGTATGAATTCAAATGCACATTTCAGATGTTGAACCCTAATTCAAGTGTACAGTTTTAGCATACACATACAAATACACATGTTGCGCCCTAATTTTAGCATACAAAGACACATGTACCATCCCAGTATGAATTCATATACAGCATACAAATACACATGTTGAAACCTAATTTTAGCATACAGATATTTGAACCCTAATTTCAGTTCTAAATCCTAATTACAGATATTTGAACCCTAATTCAGATATTGAACCCTAATATTGAACCCTAATTACAGATATTTGAACCCTAATTCAGATATTGAACCCTAATTACAGATACACTTCAGAGACATAGAGAAATCGAGAAATCTGTATTGAACCCTAATTATTGAACCCTAATTACAGATATTTGAACCCTAATTCAGATATTGAACCCTAATTACAGATACATTTCAGAGAAATAGAGAAATCGAGAAATCTGTATTGAATCCTAATTATTGAACCCTAATTCAGATATTGAACCCTAATTATTGAACCCTAATCTGTAAAAATTACATACAATCAAGAGAAATAGGGGCAAAACTGTACAAAGTAGAAAATTATTGAACCCTAATTATTGAACCCTAATCTGTAAAAATTACAAACAATCAAGGATTTTACCTGCGTGTTTGGTTCGCCATGGACGATCGGTGATGTTTCGATTTAGAGAAATCTGTACAAAGTAGAAAAGGCGATAATTTAGGGGCAAAAACCTAAAATTGCATGGCTTAAAGAAATAGCAGTACGAAGTTAACATTACCTGCGTCTTTGGATGACCATCGGTGGTTTCGATTTGGAAGGGGGAGGCTTCGAGCAGGAAGGGGGAAAGAGAGCGGTTCGTTGGAAGGGGAAGAGAGCAGCAGTGTCGATTCGTTTTAGGGTTTTGGAGCAGGGAGGGTTATTTTAGGAATATCCAAAAAGCTTGCATTCATTTCGGCTCCTCAAAAAGTGAGTTAAGGGCTTTTTGGTCCTAAAAATATAGTCAGAGCGGTCAACTGTTAGCAAGAGACGGAAACCGTCTAAAGTGGGGGGCGTTATACATTATGGTAAATGACAGGGGTGCACCATGAAATATGGTAAAGTAACTGGGGTGCGACTCAAAATTTCTCTATAGTTAATTCCCTCCTTTTAAGCCTAATCCTTCGCAACTAATCTTACCTTGTATTGCTCTTTTTTTCCCTTATGAATACCCACTTGTAGCCAATAGCCGTCTTTCCTTTCGGTAGCTCGACTAAGAAGTTCCACGAACCGTTCTTCTGGAGTGATTCCATCTCCTCTATTATGGCCACTATCAATCAATCTCCATCCTCTTGGACAATGAAACCATATCTTTGAAACAATACCTTATTGGTGCCTAAAGCAAATGAAACCATAATACCTTGTTGGTGTCTAAATAAAGCCATATATTTGAAACAATACCTTATTGGTGCCTTATATATTTGCAAGTCCTTATGGGGATGGTTTTTATCCTCCATATCATAATCTGCTTGTCCACCTCGGCATCAATAGGTTGTAATGGCATTTCGGTGTCTGTATCCTTTTGAATACTATAAACCTCCACCTCGACCAAGTCATCGTTGTCCTATGTGCCACTTGCCTCCTTATTCTCTTTTCAGGATCTTTCAGCATGCAAACCTCATTGAAGATCTCGGCTAGTGAAAACTCTCTTGTTTTCTGGATCCAATAACTTGAAGCCTTTACTTCTTGTTGGAACCCCAAGAAAATATACTATTTTAACTTTAACTCTAGTTTTGTTGTCCTTCTGAGTCACGAGTGAATAGAAAAGACACCCAATGCATGTAAGAAATTATAATTGACTGGCGCTCCTCTACATACCTCTCCAGGAATATGAAAATAAATTGCTGTATATGGCAACATTTAACTAAATAGCACACATGGCTGTATGTCTCCGTCCAGAAGTCCTCAATAAGGAATGCTTATGATTGCATACTTCTGGCTCTCTCTAATAGTGTCATGTTCATGTGCTTCATTATCCCGTTCTGCCCTAGACATCCTGTAATCGTCCATTACCTTTGTATAGCCCGATCGTTAAAGAAATCCTTAGAGGTGTACTCACTTTTATTTTCTGTCCGCAAATACTTCACTAATTACTTCTCTACATTTGTTTCCACTCTTGGAATGTAGCAAATACCTGTGACTTGTGTTTGAGAAAATAAACCCATACCTTCTGTAAGAAGTCGTTAATGAAAGTCTGAAACGTCTCTAACATTCACAAGTAACCGTGTCCCACCATCAAACATGCGAAGTTTGATGTTCCCTACGCTAATGGTTTTGCATGAGGTATATGCCACCGCTAAACTCCTTATAGGTGCTGAACAACTCTATGTTTGGGCACATGATATGGACACCCCTAGTCAAGAATTTGAGCTTCAAAAATGTCAATTCTCGCTATATACTGTAAGTACATCACATGACAACTCCTCAGCTTCCGTTACAATACTAGTTTGACTCAAATTGCTTGTATTAGCACATTTTTCTTTCATTTCTAACCTTTTTTTGTACTTTGGACATTGTTTCTTTGCGTGTCCTGATTGCTTGCAGAAAAAGCGAGCATTGACAAAATGCCCTGATGATTTAGGATTTTCTTGTTACTCTCGTCTCCATCTCTATTTTTGACCTTCCCCTTTCACTGGCAAACAACCCTGAAGACTCGTTCATTTTAGATTTGGTCTTCTCATAATCTTGTTATTGAGAAGTGTCATTGTAACCTACTCCATCTAGAGATTCTCCTTCCCATAAATGATCTTCGTTACCAAATGATCATATGACATTGGACGCGGCGATACGAGAAGTAACGCTTGGTCCTCCTCCTCCTTCTCCTCCAACTTTACATCAAGACATTAAAGATCACCATCTTATTGAATCTATTCATATGGTGTAGAACTTGAGTCCCTTCCTTCATGTGGAGACCATAGAGTTCTTCTTGAGATAGAACTTGTTTTAAAATGACTTTGTCATATACAATCTCTCTAGCTTCTTCATAAACTTACGATAATAGTTGTAGTGCCCCGTTCTCGGTCGGGTCCACTGTATGTGAAAACCTTATCGATATCGGTTGATCGGGGTAAATTGAATTAAGACCCTTCTTGTTTATGGATGACATATTTGGAATTGAGTCCTTAATGCAGTGAATCGTGTCTTGGAAAAGAACTCTATATGAGTCTCTTCCTTAAACCTTTTCACTGTTCGTTTTTGTTAATGCTTTCATTGTTGGATTTATGAGTACATTTTCATAGATGTTTTCGATAGATTCATTGCTAACCTTCACCGATTTTCGCATTCATATCGACTTCTGGGAGAAAGTGAAGAAGAGTATCAATCATTTGTTGGTGCAAATTGTCACGACACACACCCTGATTAGGGACACGAGTACGTGGTTACGTCCAGCCTACGCTACAGAATCGACGGTAGAACGCTGTATAGGTCATCTATAAATACTACAACTAAACAGTATAAAGGTACCTGTACAGTATATACACTCCGAATGGAGGTGACATAGCAATACAGTCTCAATCACAAGAACAAACTAGCTAGGATAGATAGCACGAAATAGAAATATGATAGATGTGAAAACGGAAATAAGTTCAACATCCAACACAGGTAGAGAGGAACAAACAACATCACAGAGTCACAAAATATAAATATAAGCTACTACAGTCTAAAACAAAAGCTGGATCGCAGTCCAGGCAAACCTAACTAAGCTAACTACTCTGGGAGTATAAAGTCTAGTGGCTCAACTATCAGGCCACAGTCCTGGCCTAAGTCTCCATCTGTCTCGACCCCATAGTAGGTCGAGCAGCCTGTCTCAGAAACATCTGTAATATGTCAACGGTATCCTGTCAGGAAAATGAGCAAGTACAAACACTAATAGCAGTTCCATATGAATTGACAAATTCTATAAGAGACAGTATAATGAAATACAGGACAAAGATATGGGAAAACTTTGGAGCCATTCGAAAGTCGAGTTACAACCCGTAAACCAAACAAGGACCGGAATTGTAATCCTTCTCCCGAATATAACCTAGCCTCCAATCAAAGTATAGTATAAGAGCATGTAGAATATGTGAAATACGAGACAAAATCAACAGAAAATATATCTCAAGATGTGAGTACTGAATAGGACGACAGTATACATATAGGATGACTTGGGAACTATTCGGAAGTCGAGTTACAACCCTTAAACCAAACAAGGACCGGGGTTGTAACCCTTCTCCCGAACAGAACTTAGCCTCCTATGATAAATAAATATAAAATGTGACTTGAATTATTAGAGCGTTATGTGATCAGCTTTGGGTAAGTGACATGACAGGTTATCCACTTGGCCCGACAATCACATGAAAATCTCACGAAAGGGTCATGCCGGCCAACCTGGATAACAAGCACACGGAGGAATCTGCTACAACCCTACGTGAGGTGAGAGTGGCGCAAGCATAATAGTGACATGGGGCTTTGATCACATAACCCCTAATAATTTCCCCATCCCCGAATAGTATAATGGATCTGGACATGACACGTCATGACACGGGATTCCATAAGAGGGTAGCAAGTCCCCTTAGGAATCAGTGTCTATATAAGCACAGGGAATAAGACAAAATGTACTAATATACCATGAAAATCTAGGAACAACATCCCATGTCATGATCCAACATATACTAGTCCGTGAACTATCGTGACTGGAAATCGAGTAAGACACTACAACTGAATCGGATATAGCAGATATCAAGACAATGAAAACTATCAGTGAATGTACTCGCCTGTGGTCCTGAGCTGATAAGGTGAACAGGTGCTCAGAGTAATCACAGACCTAAAGATGAGATACTACAAGTCAAAACATGGTTTAATAATGAAAGGAAAGCTAATCTAGTCATGATATGCAAGTCTAAGTCAAAACTAGGTCAAACTAAGTCACACCAAACTAAACTAGGTCACACTAGGACAACCAAGGTCAAACAAGGTCACAGGAAGTCAATCCAAGTCAAACTAGGTCAATCTGGGTCAATGGTTGACTTACAGTTGACTTTTGGTCAAAAAGTTAACTCTGGTCACTTTGGTCAACACTGAGTCAACCCTGGGTCAACCCTAGGTCAAACTAGTCAAATGTTTACCAACTGTTGACTTTCAGTCAACTGGTCAACTCTGGTTTGGTTTCAGTCAATTCTAAGTCAAGTGTTGACTTGAAGTTGACTTTCGATCAAAAAGTCAACTCTTGGTCAACGGGGGTCAAGACTAGCCTAAACTATCCTTATCTAGTCATTACCTACCAAGACAGCCTATTTCTAACCCCATATTAGAAGTCAAACTCAATATCTTAACAATACCCTATTACCTACATTTACCCTTCACAAGGTAAATACCAATACCTTGCACATTACAAAGGAAACCCCTCTAGATCTCAGGATACTAGCCTAGGCTTCTTAGGGTAGCTAGATACTATCCTATCTAGGGTTTACCAACCAAAAAATCTAGGGTTCTTGGGCATCTAATCCATCTTATGGTCATGTTGGTCATCTCAACATTACCTTAAAGTATCATGAGACATCCTATGGTATCTTGAGATACCACACTCTATCTTCTATCCAACCTTTCTAGTTCACTCTCCCACACTCTCCTAGTGTCTAGGTTAGGCCTCTCTACTAGTCCACTAGGCTACGATAATTACAGAGTCCTTGACTAAGGTACATACCTCTAGAATTATGATATTTAAAATTTTCGTATTGCCGCATGCTTGGCAGCTTGTCAGCCCCTGTTTTTCAATTTTGGTTTAATTAGTGTTAATTAGATATTAATGGCCTATTTAGCTTAAAAATGATTTATTATAATTATTGGAAATTTTTCTAGATTTTTAAATGATTTTTAAATAGGTTTTAATTACTTAAAAATAGGAGTTTGTAATTTATTAAAATGTTTTAATATAGATTTGTAATTACTTCAAATGTTTTAATTAGTTTTTGCAAATACTTCAATTATTTTAATGTCAGTTTGCAAATTTTATTTGCAAACTTATCCTAGGGAGGGACCTAACCCTAATTTTCTAAACTCCTAGGGACCTAAGTGTAAACTTCCCTCTCTCCCCAACCCGATCACCGCCTTCCCCTAATTCTCCGGCGACCTAATCGAAACCCTAACCCTAATCCGACGCCCCCCACCGCCTTAGCTCCCCTATAAAAGACCCCCCTCACTTCCCTCGACCCACCACCACCACCACGACCCATCTCAGCCCAGCTCCGCCCTCTTCCTCCCCCATTTAGTTTCGCCGTACCCTAGCTCCGACGAACCCCGTCCAGCCTCCACAGTAGTCACCGTCGTCTTCAACCACCACTCATCGGTTCGTCACGACGAGCTGCGCCCAGCGCCACCTAAGCGCCACTGCCCCAACGCCCCTAGCCACCGTCCAGCGTCTTCGAAACCCCCCCGACGTCGGACACGTAAGTTGCAGTTTCAAATCGTGTCGTGCGTGTCTCGTTTTCACACACGTGGTTCGTCCGGACACGACGATCCCAACGCTGTGCTCGGACACGCGTTTTAGGACCCGTGCGTGTCGTGCATAGCACTGATACAAGACTCGTGTCCCTAACTGTCAGGACACGAGGATACGAAATCAAATTCAAATTAAATAAACGTGTTCAGATTTGATTTATCGGGTTTAAACCCATAACCTAAGACGCGACTTAAAACTAAAACTAACCCATTACTCACAGATGAGCCCAAAGGCTCCTGTGCCAGCGCGTGTGGACTTAAACCCCCGCCCTGTTCCCCTTGGCCGAGCTCGAGCCTTAGGCTCAGCTTTTATTTTATTTTCTTTTTCTTTTCTTTTTTCTTTTCTTTTTCTTTTGTATTTTACCTATATGTATAAATGTAATGTATATATGTATATATGTTATATATATGTATATATACTATATATGCATATATTTCCTATATATGTATATTTTCTTATAAATCTATTGTGTTATATATATATGTATACGTATAATACATATGTTATACATATTTGTATATGTTATACATATATTTGTATATATATATTATTTATTTATTTGTAAGTATATTATATGTGTGTATACTTTTATATATGAGTATATATAATTTGTGTATACATATATATGTATATATGTTATATGTGTATTTTCTTGATATATGTATATATTTACCCTTATATGTATATATGTATGGCATAAATGTAATTATATGTATACATAGCTAATTTAGCCTCTACAAAACTATGTAAAAGTTGTACTTATCTTTATAAAATAGACTTATGGCTAGCTTGTACATATACCTTATTAAAATATTATACTTTTTGCACTTGCATATTTTTCCTACAAATTATATTTTATGTAATTACTGCAACCATTTGGTGTCCAAGCCTAGCATGGGTTTTTGGGCTCAAATGTGTTTCACACATTCAAGACCTGTACAAGTCATATTGGACTTGATTCATGGCCTTGGGTCCTGTATTTGAACTCTGGTTCAAATTATGTACATGGACAAAATACGCAGATTAATTATTTAATTTCAGATTGTGTACCATGCTGTTTTTGAATTTCTAAAAATACTTTACTTGCTGTTAAAATTCTGGAAAAATAGTATTTAGATACTATGTTAATTTAGCTAATTTAGCATAATTTTTACAGTATTTAATTTACAGTTTTGCCACTGTTTTGACATATGAAACCAGAACTCATTTTCTGTGTACTTATGAAAACTGATTTTTATAAAATACATGTACTGGTTGATAAATTCCAGAAAAATTAGTATAAATTTCTATAATTAACAAGGATCATTTTGGTACTTTATTTTATGTAAAATTGAACTTTTTGTCTATCTCAAAAATTGTTGGAACATAGTGTACAGTTGATTTAATTATGGCATAATTACGACTTGCAACTTTTTATGTTGTTTTGCGTTTTAGTCGTATTGAACCTCCCCGCACTAGTGAAAAGACCCTAGAAAGTTAGTTATAGTATTGTGTCCCCGCATTGGTCTCCTATGCTAAAGTCACTATTTGGCTAGGAATCCAATCAGAAAGTCGTGTTGCACCACTAGTATTTTAGTGTTTAACTTAGTGTAAAAAAACTAAGTTTATGTATTTATTTCTACAGTGACGAGTCACCAGGCATCTATTGCATTTTTATCGCTGTTGTACTTTGCTAGAGACAAGTACTTCTACAAACTTTACATACTGTTACATCAATGAACTGCAAATCCAACCATGTTAAATGCTGATCCTTGGGGTAGCAAGTTAAATCTTCACATGTTGTACTTTCAGTTACTACCATGCTTAGAACAGTCTTTATGTATCTCTCACATGATTAGAATCTGGGTTATGGGGAAACTGTTAGTAGCGTACGTGATCATGCCCCTTATTCGTACGTACGTACCGAGCAAGGTTGACATTTTATGTATACCTTGTCGTAGGCGCACCAGCTATATTTGTACGTATGTACATCTATCGCTTGTTTTACTTGTACGGAAGTACATTTTATATACTTGTGCCATAGTACATTTTACATTGACGATCACGTACCTGCTACAGTTTTAAACATTACATATACATCTGTCTCTATGACATATGTGTCCTTGCCATGATAGATTATAAGATGCCATGTTTTCAGTTTATCCCTCTTATGTTTATTTCATGTTTCGTATATTAGTTTGCTAGAACCAGTACTTGCTCCCGTCCTGACAGGGAAACTTGTAGGTATTCTTATGAGGAGGAGTTGCTCTGCGACTCATATTATGGAGTTACTGCCGAGGACCAGGCCTTGTCTTACGAGGATGTACCTGCGGGAAACCTCGTCTAGTTTGTGATGTTGCTCGGGATATTTAGTGTAGTCATGTATTAGACTACGTTTTGTAACTGGACCTGTATCCAGTTTTACATTCCAGACTTGTACTTGGACTATTACTATATGAGACGACTTTTGTGTTGGAGCATTTATGACTTTTATTTACTTATAGAACTGTTAGCACATTTAGTCTTATCTTGATGTCTTTAGAACAACTTACTACGCTTTATCTCAAGCGTAGGCTGGACATGACTCGGCCCGGACCAACAATTTGGGTAGGGTCGTGACACGCGAAAACCTTAAATTCCCCACCCGAGAAATACATCCATAATCCGACTATATGTCCTTACTAAGCCTGCTAGCATGACCCTAGAGGATTCTAAATCTCATAATCGAGGCGACCTAGCCCATACGACTTATCTTAGAAGAAAAAATCACATCACAAGAACAAATTTTTTTCATCAAACAATCAAGGAACAGATGGAATCGAATTTCAAGACAGTTTATAAGGAGGCAAATACGGAAATGAGATCGAAAGATTGGAACCTGCAATCTGTCCTGCTACTGCCTGACTGTCCTCAACTGTCATGGTGAAAGCTCGCCCCTGCTGGCCTCCCCTAGCTGCTGTACTCTGTCCTAGTCTGCCTGTCTGGCTGCACGAGCAGCACAGTCCTTCATCTGGTGATCTGGAGCTCCACAGAATAATAAACAAACTCCCAGCCTCTTCCTGCAAACCTCCCGGGTGTGCCCGGCTTCCCACAGAAACCGCACTGCATGGCCTACCTCTGGCCCTGACCCTGCTGCTGGTGGGCACGTGCTGGTGCCTGCTGTACTCCGTCCTAGCCTCCCCGGACTCCACGAGCGTGGCAATCCTTCAACTGGTGGTCGGGCGCCCCACAGTATAGACACACGCCCAACCTTATCCTGCAAATCTTCCGGGTGTGCCCCGACTTCCTGCAGAAGCCGCACAGAGTAGTCTGTCTCTGGTCCTGTCCCTGGTGCTGAACTGGGCACCTGAACTGTATCCGGTACAATCAATTGCTGCCATCACCAGCCGGTGGGAGTTCTCCATGCTCTGTCGTAACACCTCTGTCTGGCGGTATTGTGCCTCGGCCTGGGCCCTCTGGGTCTGCAACATCTGCTGTAGAAGGGCCATCATCTGCTGTGCATCAGTCGGTAGCGGAGGCGGCAGTGGAAGAGTCTCAGGAATGACTACGGACGGTCCCGCTGTGGAGGTAGAAGACCTCCTGGAACTGTCGCTGCTACTCCTGCCTGAAGGGCAGGAACTGAGACTCCTGCTCTTCAACTGCTACTCCCGTAGCCGGGAGGTGGAGGTCCTAGGATCGGATCTCTCTGGAACTGCACTACGTCCTGCTGCCTGAGCGAGTAATCGTCATCCTGAGGACGAATTGAAACCAAGAGATCAATATGGCACATGATAAGGAGTATCAAGGAGGACAATTGAATTCAATGCAAGAAGAGTTGTCATGGTAATCAAAGATCAGAATTTTCCTAAAATGTGATTGAGTAACTCCTATCATATCCTAGATCCTATGTCTTAGTCGCAGGCTCGTAATTAGTACTCTAAGTCGAGCACCATTACGAGATCGCACTATTTGCGACACTGACCTGCATGGGCCGCCACAAAAACGTGTTACGACCCGCACCTAATTAGGGACACGAGTACGTGGTTACGTCCAGCCTACGCCGCAGAATCGGCGGTAGAACGCTGTATAGGTTGTCTATAATACTACAATTAAACATTATAAAGTACCTGTACAGTATATACACTCCGAATGGAGGTGACATAGCAATACAGTCTCAATCACAAGAACAACTAGGATAGCACAAAATGGAAATATGATAGATGTGAAAACGGAAATGAGTTCAACATCCAACACAGTTAGAGAGGAACAAACAACATCACAGAGTCACAAAATATAAATATAAGCTACTACAGTCTAAAAAAAAGCTGGATCGCAGTCCAGGCAAGCCTAACTAAGCTAACTACTCTGGGAGTATAAAGTCTAGTGGCTCAACTATCAGGCCACAGTCCTGGCCTAAGTCTCCATCTGTCTCGACCCCATAGTAGGTCGAGCAGGGATGGAAAATGGATGGAAAATGGGAAATGAATGAATGTGAAGTGGGATGAATTGCATGAATGGAGGGATGGATTGGATGAATGCTATGGGCTGTCAAGTGGCTGAAATAGGGGCTATCAAGTGGGGTTCATGGCTATCAATTTGGGGTGACCCATTGCTGAAATGGGATGCCCATAGGCTGATTTCCCCTCCCCCCTCACTGCAAAGCAGTGCTAACCATTGCTACTACTGCACTGCTATTCAAACAGTCCCCTGTGGGGACTGTTTCAAGCCCCTAAAATCCCCTGTGGGGGGGACTGATACTCCTACTGCTGCTGTTTCAAACAGCATATGGGGCTGTCCCTACCCCCATTACCTGCTGCTAATGCAGCTCGAAATTAGTCCCCTTGTGGGGACTGATACATGCTGCTGCTGCTGTTAGCAGTGCACTCCCCTCTATGCTATCCTTCACTCACTCTCTACTCTCATCACTCTACACTCTCAATCCACTCTCTCAATCCCATCTCTATATCTATATATACTCCCTCTACCACTCTATACTCTATCACAAACACACACACTTCTAACATATATATATATATATATATATGTATATAAAAAAAAATATATATATATATATATATATATATATATATATATATATATATATATATTATATAATATATATATATATATACATATGCACACACACACACATATATACATATGCACACACACACACACACATATATATAAAGCACTCACACAATATTTAATCAAGATACATAAATAATATAGACACACACACACCAATAATATATATATATATATATATATATATATATATATATATATAATATTATATTATATATATATATATTATATGAAACATTAAGAGCAATACTCTAGGAATCTAAAATCTGAAATTAAAATAGGAATATTCATTAAATCAAATCACAACCACATGAAGTGTCCAATATTGGGGGTTTTCCACATGGACACAAAGCACAACACAAATGACACTCCTATGATCTCCAAATGGACACAAAATGGACACAAATGGAGATACAACCATGGGGTCATTCCTATGGGTTTAAAATATTCCTATATGCATGTAGGGGTGGATTAGAGGAGAGATTATACCTTCCGGGAGAGAGATTCCAAGAGAAATCCTTCGACACGAAGGGGTCTCCAAATGGACATGAACCAAAGTCAAATCCTTCCAAACTTGGCTAGCACCCTCTATCCATGGAGTAGAGAAGAAATGAAAAAGATTTGGTGGAAGAAGGAATTGATTTGGAGATGAAATCAATGGTGGTTGCTCTCAAAATTTGGGGAAGAACAAGAGAGAGAAAATGGAGGCTAAGAACAAAAGAAGATGATGACTCACCCTTCCTATCTATGGCCGGCCAAGTGTGGCTCTCTCCCCCCATCTACAATGTCTAAAACACCCCTCTCTAAGTTATATTGGTTCAACTTAAGTTAGGTTAGGGTTTGGGGGTTAAAAGAGTCAAGGATGAGTCTCTAATTAGACTAAACTAACCTTGGAAAATTAGCCTAATCTCTCTAGCCTAACTAGTAGGATTGGTGGGCCATGGCTAACTAATGGGTGGGTCCCACTAGAGTCAAAACTACCCCGGGTCCCCGTTACAAGTCGGATTGAGTTAAAATTCGAACCCGACTCAAATAACCCCAAAACAATATCATAAATAATAAAATAAATTTCAAAAATATTCTAAAATAAAAAATGACCAAAATACCCCTGTTCTTGAAAACTGGGGGTGACACAAATCTAGGTGACCGCATAAAAGAAGCTTGATCTTAATGTTAGAGTTATCTTTCGCTCATTAATTCTCCAACAATGAGTGACTTTAATCATTCTTTTCTTTATCTTCACACTTTAATAAAAGAATCTCTGCATGTTCTTTGCTGTTATTCGATCAATGATACCTTTATAAAAAGAATCATGATAAAAAAACAAAGTGATCATAATGTTGTTTGCTTGTCATATAGAAATATGGTTTATCATAATGTTGTTGTTTGTCATATAAAAATATGGATTGTGGTAATGTTGTTAAATAGTAATTAGTAGAGAATGCTTGTAGTCAATAGTATGAATATCGAGCGAGGTCTTGAGGAAAGTAGAATATACCCTAAGAATATGTTGCATAGTTATGTTCAAATTTCTGTTATCTTGCATATATTTGATAGCTAACCTTTATATGCATGCATGGTCATGGACAACTTGTGTATAGTTTGGTTTCACGAATGGTTGTCAGGTCATCGAGACCGATTCGGCCTAGGAGGAACAAGGAGAATTGGTGCTAAGTTATGAGGCACATGGATTATGCAACCTCCAGTGAGGTGAGCTACCTACACTGCGGGAGACGCCATAATCCCCTGAATAGTCCAAGATGGTGCGCTAACCATTGATCTTTATATAGATAAGTTGCATAGCAATAGTGTCTTATGCATGGAAGAATATGATTATCCTGTTGATTTTGGTAAGTTGGATTAATTCACCGCTCATCAGTGTATTTCAAATGTTCTGACCCACGTCTCCACAGGTATTGGGAATCAAGGAGACGTGAAGAGACGCTTGAAGCTGATCCAGTTGTCCAGAGGCTTTATTCATATTTTGAAGCTTCCACATCTCATTTTGAAGACCTCCGTTGAAGGTTTTTTTTTATTTTATATTTAGTAAAAAAGGGATATGATGTTGTCACGACCCGCTCTCGAATAATCGACACGAGTCGGACACGCCTAGCCTTCGTCGTTAGATACGACGAAGTAAGCTGTGCAAGCTAGGGAAATCTAATCAGATAAACATGAATATATACAATCACAGCATCTATAAAACGTTCCAGAATGATCACCGTAATCCATCGATCATAAATCATGAAAGTACTAGAGACCACAAGAATGAACTACACTGTAACTCTAAAACAATATCTAGGAGTAAAGCAAAATAGTCTAAACCTGAAGTCTCAAGCTAAGTCTCATCCTGCTCAGCTAATATCCCGGGATCTGGCCCATAAAGTAGAACAATACCCTGCAAGTACACCTGCAACATATCCTAGTCAGGAGCAGAGCTAAGTATATCAAGGAAATGAACATGAACATCATGGTATGAACAAGAAACAGGAAATATATATAAAGAACGAGAAATGAGAACAAGACATGAAACTGAACAGAAAATACTGAAAGTAAATACAGGAAACATGATATGAGTCCTGAACATGAAATACAACATGAACATGAAATACAACCTGAACATAAAATACAGCTGAATCCTGAAATGTGCAAGATTGAAATACATCTAGAGTGTGTGATCGGCTTGGGTAGATTCAATGAACATAAAATAGTACGACTTCGGTCCCGCGTGCACGATAGGGCCTAAGCTATTCACATGAATAGTAACAGAATTTGATCACACATCTATAGTATTTCTCCTCCCAGACACAAGTAACTCATGAAACATGAAACCAGACAATCCCGTGATACATCATGTCAACAAGGAGATACATGAATGATATACAAGACATGGAAATGAACAAGTCCGAGGAGTATACTTGCCTTGCTCAGGGTGACCAAGTGGGGGATGTACAACTGGAAATTCTCCTGTTATAATTTACAATTGATAAGTTGGCAATAGATAGATATTTCTAGTCTAAAAAGTCACTACAACAAAACTTTGGTTTAAGACATTAAACCTATATATTCATAACCTTTACCCTTTACAATTATACAACTAAAATAATACTCCAAATATGAGGCCATCTATCCTTAGTCCTTACCATAATTTACTAAGACTATATATACCCTGGCTCCTAGAATGGCCAACCAACAATTTGGTAGCATGGTCTCCTAACCATGGTCAATTTAGCTTAGTAATAAGTTGACCAATCAAACTTGTCATTCTAATATCCTGTTAGTCCAATACCAGGACATCACACAGTCTTATACCAGTCTTAGTTCAGTCCTAACTACCATCCTAATCTCAGATTTCCCAACTCATTAACAGGTCTGTAACTCACCACTATCCATAACCAATAATTCTTCCAGTTCAGTAGTTATACCTATAGGTTGCATTCCTCCTAACTTGGCCTATGGGATAGACCTATAACTACCCTTCCTGTGCTGATGTCCTGTTTCAAGGGTAAGTTCTTCAATGCATTGCATCAATACTTGGTTGAAAATCAGGAATGAAACTAGTATTAGTCAGACTGAGATAATCAGTCTCAGGAAACTGATGTATCAGTCTTAAGCCATCCCATGCTTCCTAGTTCAGTCCAAGCCATCTCAGGTTTTAGGTTGATACAATATCCTTATGGAAAACTGATACAATCAGTCCTGATCATCAATCCAATATCAATCCTATTATGAAACCAAATCAGTCCTATAATTTCACATTTTACAACTCATTCTCAGGCTTACAAACTAATTAATCATTCTAACTTCAGTCCACTATCAATCTAAAATTAGATATCAGTCCTATATCTTAGCCCAACCATCAGGACATAATCGGTCTCATGTTCAGTCCAGAATGGGTAAAATCTAATGTGTGCTGACACAGCTTGGTTCAGTTCAGGATTTGATATCCTCAGTCCAGGCTATCTTCATTTCAGAATTTTAACACCTGAAATTAAAACAGTCCTAAGGTGTCATTCCTAAACATGACTGACATGATTCAAGCAGTTGATACAATCAATCTTCAAATGTGGCTCACCATGTCAGTCAGGTTATAGGTTTACCCAACTGCCCTGTCATAACATTGGTTAGCTTGTATATTTAGGGATGACTTCCAGTTACTCATTAATTCCAGGTTCATGCTAGGACATCCAGTACTACAAAGGTAATCTATTCTGCAAGGAGTAGGCCAGGTATCAACTCAGGAAGTTAACTACTCTAATGAAATGCCAAAGAAATCTCACTCGAGCTACATGCCATTCTACTGAAATGTACCATTTGCCTGAATTCTAATACAGTGGTTGTTCTAAATTAAAATTTACAGGGTTGCTTCCTCACCAGTCAACTGAAAACTATAGCTAACACTGCTGCTACCTAAAATATCTGTTAAAATATTAACTGAACCAACCAGCTAAAAGACCCTAATCTGTATCAATTGTTGAACATCAATTAGTCAAGACTTCCCAATTGGATCTCTTAACCCTCACTGAATACTCAGATAAGGATCAACATTCAATTGTCAGACCATACACCAATCCAAGCTGATACAACCAACCTGCATAAGTTGGTATGGTTCAGTTCAGGAACTGATACCACTTTAGTTCTTAGACAAAACTGTTATCCCAGTTCAGGAAACACTGGTGTCACAACAATCCAGACTGCTAAACATGTCAGTCTTAAATACCCAAGATACATTCCTGTAGGTGAACTCTCATATATATATGAACATTTCATATGAAATAGATGAACCAAAAATCAACCCCAAGATGCTGAAATCATCATTATGGATATAACCTATCCTGAAACAACCATCAGTCCAATGTGAAATCAGTTACTGTCATTAACCCCAAAATTCTCAGGTTCTCCTATAGCCACCCTCAACAATCACAGACCTATACTAGATTAACCATTCAACTAGATCTCGAATGAAATCTAAGGATTCCTGCAGTTGCTCAGAGTACAGGGAAACTTACTCAACAAACTTCTCGAGAGATGAATCCAATAGTAACTGGTGTCCTGTGTTAATAGGCTTTCTTATTCAACCAACTGTCTTGACACGAATTTGATCAACCATCGAGTCATAACATCTGTTGAATCCTAAATACAGGGAACCATAATGAATCATAAAATCAATCAAGGAAATAAACTCCTACTACAGTTGAAAGGACATGGATCCTCACCAGCGTTCAATGATTTGTTAAAATGATCAACTTGAACAGAATAAATCTGAATTCTCCAATCCCGATCTACATTCTCGACACAAGGAGAAAGAGAACAAAAATTTAGAAAAGATCACACAATCAACTTGTTAAATCAGAATGATCCTTCACCTCTTCCAACTGATGGTAACGGTCAGTGCAAGGATGAATCACAGCTTCGAAGAAGACCACGAGATGAAAACAACTGTCCTTCATCTCGATCCAAAATTTAGATAAAAAAGGAAATGATAACAGAGTAGATCGAATCTCAATAATTCCAACAACTCACTTGATCGACAAGTCGAGATAAGCCGCTGAAGTGGTGACGAAGACACTGAAGGAAGCCGATCACTGCCTTCTGGAGTTGAACGTCTAGATGCTGCTCCTCCTCGCCGAGGTATACTTCTCCGCCATGGCTGGTTGAGAGCAGAGTTTAAGAGTGTTTTGGGAAGATGGAGTTGGGAAAGAAGAATGAGAGAGGGAGACTGGTTCGATTTGGATTTCTGGCAGTACTGATCTGAAGGAACGTTATATAGGTCAATCAAGCTTGAGATTTACGCTAGGTTAGGTGCCAACATTGGCCAACACACACTCTGGTGGGGAAAAGGAATTTTGTTAGAAATTCAAAAATCAGTTACACAACTCACATGATTTTAGAGAAGGAAGGAGGAGATTGAGCTGTGCAAACACATGCTCCCTCTTTCTCACTCTCTCAATCGAACTTTTAATCCTGAACCAATAAAAGTTCAGTAATGGGCTGAGAAGCCCAATACATAATCAACCCAAAACTAATACTCTATTTAAAATAGTAAATCTAATTTAGAGAGTTATCAAGCAATTAATTTAAAAAAATATTTGCAAAAATTCATTTAAAATATATTTTCTGGAAAGTAGGCTTACAGATGTATAGAACGATCTATCTCATTTTGTTGTTTCAAGTTGTAAGCAAAGTTCGACACTCGTTTACTCGGTTATTTGAGTGCATATGTATCTATTATAAATTATCAATAAAGAGTTATTTCTTCTGTGTTATGTTACTCAATTGATTTGTTTTATCCGATACAAATTTCTACGAAATAACTATTTTACAAATATACACATGCATGTCTTGTAGAAATGTAGCTTAGGCTTGTACAACAACACGCCCGTGGCGACTTATTGATTCGGCAAAATCGTGACGTGACATAATAGTTTTAGAGAATGGCTTTACTTGTTTGGGTTTCTAGTTTAGAGATGAGTTTTCTTGATTTGAAATCTTGATTTTTATTTTTAGAATGAGATGTTCCATACATTAGCCCATAATATTTTCTGAGGCTAATGTGAGTTACTTTCTTTTGGCAAAAATGACAATGCGCAATTCAGGCACTTCAAGTAGTTCAAGTAGCTCCAAAGTAGTAGTCCCAACCGATTTAATGGAAAGAATGTTGTGTATGATGGAAGCACGATAGAAATAAGCCAAGGCGCAACAAAAGCAAGCTGAGGCATGATAATTACAGTTTGAGGCGCAGTTTCAAGTGCAGCAGAAGCACTTAGATACGCTATAACAGATTATATAAACAATAGTAGTCAACGACCGTCGCAGCTGATCCCATCGAAGTTGATGAACCCTAACCTGGAAGGGAGAGGAGTTCCGCTTTCGACATTTAGAATTCAAGATGGTGTACAACACATCGTTTAAAGGGATCGAAGATCACGCTATGGCAATGGGTTAGCTGATAGAGATAGAGGACCACTTCGAGTAACTGAGCATCCATGAGTCCAAGAGTGTTGTGTGCTGACAACTTCAACTGCATCTGAACGCGCACGACTAGCGGGACGTAAAGAAGAGATCGATCATTGGTGATGACAACCATGTGAAGATTACTTGGGGCATGTTCAAAAAGTTGTTTGAGGAGGAATAACTCCCTTAGCTGTTTGTCGACAAAAGAGAACGAGTTCGTGCACCTGTTATCAGTTCAATATGCAGCAGAATTCAACCGACTCGCCAAATTTGGTAACTCACGGCTACCAGATACGACAACCAGTACTTGAAGATTTATAGAGGGTCTAAGGCCTGCTATTCAAGCCATGTCGTTTCATAATACCAGACGATGAGGGAGTAACTCAATCATGCCCTCTTGCTAGAGCCCCAATATCCTCCAGTTGAGTCAGAAGCTGTACACAATTCCAACCACAAGCGTCCGAGCACCGCAGGATGGTACAACGCAAAGAAACATTCAAACAATGACAGCTATCAATGGTGGAAATAAGGGTCACTCTGTGCCAAATGCAACCATGAAGGGCACCTGGTTAGATATTGTTATGTCCTAGAAGGGCAATGCTGGAAATGGGTCACAGGTGACAAAGTATGTGAATGCCAAGGCGAAAGACCAAATCAACATCCTCCATAATATCAACACCAATAATATTGTGGACATGCACTATGAGCTCTCCTGACTGCCCCGCAAGACGTTCAGAACCAACGACCAACGCTCAAGGTCGATTCTTTGCTCCGACTCAGAGGAGGCATTCACATCAAATACTATTATGTCAGGTATACTACTATTAATGATATTCCAACCAGAGTTTATTTGATTCATGTGCAAAATATAGTTTATATCAGCAGATTTGCGAGAGCATAAGTAAAATGTTATTGTTAGATTTAAACATAGTGTTAGCACCCCATCTAGAGTAGATATGTCTACAAA